>CM041212.1:2313696-2979135 GCA_023065735.1 Coffea humblotiana | reverse complement strand
TCCAAAAATCAAAAATCATTTTTTAATCAAAATTAAATCAAAATTCATTTCTTTATTCATTTTTTCATTAAAAATACATTTTTCTCAAAATTAATCAACAAATTCATAAACACGTTATTTTTTCATTAAAAATGGGGCGCGACATACTTCTTTTTCCTTAATTTAGTCGTCAACTTACCCATTCTAGTTAATGTATACCTGTACTTTATCATTATTTGTTCAATTATTTTAGTATGCTGCAGGATTTTATTCACCTACCATTGTGAATTTTAGGTTTACCAAGGTTCTACCAAAAAGAAAAGAGAAAAAAGAAAGAGATATTATTAAGTTCCTTAATACAACAGTAACACACTTAATCGATGAATAACAAAAACAATTAAAAAATCAATCGTGGATTTCAAATAAAACAGTAAGATTTTTCTATGATAGTCAAAAATATAATTGTTAAGGTCGGATCAACTTGTGTTGTTTGATAAATCTAACAATTTTCGTGTAAGCCCCCTTTTTGTAGTTTTGTAATTTAAATATCTGCTACTTTTGGTGCTGATTCTAGACATATGCCCCAAATAGATATATGAAGTCACGTCTTGAAATAGTCTACCTTAGCATGTTTTGATTGGACAAATCCCATCAATTATTTGTTTGACATTTTACAAAACATGGCAACGATTTCACTTCATGCAAAAGAAAATGATAAAGTGACTTTTAGCCAAATTCTGAAGGCTATCCTAAGGAAAGTGGAGGTTCGATCTGTGGATTAAGTTTGAATAACCGTCTCCAAATAACGTTTAGCCAAATTGGACTCTATTCCATGGGGGTTCTACCATAAATACTTCCACAACAAAACAAAACAACAATTACGACTCATCATTGTGCATTTATGTGTTCAGGTTGTTGTTCATTGTTCTCATTGTTCAAACATATTATTTTGTATCCAAACTTGGTGATTAATGGAAAATTGATTAGTAATATGATTAAATGTGTCCTTTAAAAGAAATTATCCTTGCTCAACATAAAATAAGGCATCTGTAGACACCAAATTTTTGTCAATTTTAATATTTTCTTGAATTTTATCTATTTAATAAGTTATTTATTTTCTTGTATTTTAATATGCATTTTTTTTCTCTCAAAAGGGAGGTTGGTTTTTTTAAAAAAAAAAGAAAATCAAGAAATAAAAAATCATCCTAATCATTTTATTTCACCAAATGCACTGTTAACCCATTTTTGCATTGCATGTTGCTATTCACCTTTCATTTCAGTTTTTGGATGAAAAACCATCATTTGACAAAACCAAGACACCACCTAATTCTTTTGGCTCTCTCCCGGCACTTTCTTCTTTCCCTCAAGAAGGGAAAACACAAAAAAAAAATACAAAAACAAAAACAGAGAAGGACTCCAACTCCCAACTCCCTTCTCGGCCATCTCCCTCACTCTCAATTTTTCCACCATCACATTCTCACAGAAACTCTCTCTCGGTTCATTTTCCATACACAAGCACACCAAGCACAAAAATCCTCTCAATCTCAACCACTCACAAAACCAAAAAAAAACAAAGAGAGAAAAAGAAAAGAAACACTCTTCACTCCCCAACTCTCATTTTCGGCCCTTCACCCAAATTTTCCAACATAACTCCACACACATTTCTCCCACAATTCAAGTACAAAAAAGAGAAGCAAGCAAGATACGGCCAAGGTTCAAAAGTTTTACCAAAAGCATCAACTGAAGGATTGCCATATTTATTGAGGTATATTTTCAGTTTTTTTATCATATTAAAACCATGCTTCATTGCTTAATTTTCTTTTGCTTTCATTGGTTTCCTTTGTTGATTGAGTTGCTGAAATTTGGGATAAGCCATGAATAAAAGTTAAGAAAAGAGAAAATGGCCTTGTAAATGCCTTGTTTGTATTTGATAAAATGCCACAATGAAAATATGAGTTAAGTTAGTGAATCTTTTGTGCATATTTTCGTCAAAATAGATGATTGTAAATTGCACAAGGTCCAAAAATGTTGGATTATCTAAAAATTTTGGAGTTTTTGGAGCATTAAAAGCATTGGAATATATTTTTTTTTTCATTTGTGGGCTGTTTTGATTTAATGTATCATTTTGTTGTTGTTTTCTTGTCAAACTAAGAGCCTAGTTGTAAGGAGTGTATTGGTGTAAATTTTATGATTTTTGGTGAAGGTTATAGTGATTTCAAAAAAAAATAAAAACTGGGCTTTTTTTTGGCATTTTCACCACTTTCCAAAAAACGGATTTTACGCGAAAAATCGAGTGAGGGGTATATTTTGATGAAATTTTGTGATCGAAAATTTGTCAGCGGCCGGCGGCGGCCATAGCCACCATCAGCAAGGGTTTCAAATCACTGGAGAAGAAGAAGAAGAAAAGGGGAGAAGGAAGAAAGAAAAAGAAAAAAAAAATTAATGGACAAATATTTTATTTTTTGGTGGGTCAATTTCTTTATTTTCGATTTGGCTAGAGATTTCTTTTTTTTTGGGTTTTCGTCTGGGCTTTGGGGTAATTTTTTCACTTTAGCCTTGTTTCTCTTTTAATGAGGATAGCCTGTATTTTTTCTTTTGGGCCAAAGACGTTCAGCCCAAACAACTAAAATAAATGACCCAGATTCTTTCTTCTTGTCCAAATCAGAAACCGAAATTTTCACTTTAACTCCTGATCTTTGGAGTAGTTTTATTAGGTCCTGAAATTTTACAGACCCCTAAAATTTAGTCCCTAGAATTTATCTTAACTAAAAATTTGACCCCTAAACTTTTGAAAAATTATATTTTTGACCATAAAAATTTTCTAATTTTTGCAATTTAGTCCCTAGTGAATTTTTTACTCTCTCTATTATAATTGTTTCTTTTCTTTAATAGCTAATTGTGTTATTTTTGAATGTATTCAACTTGTAATTTTTTAGTTGCCCTTAAGTTTTTTTATGTTTAACATATTAATATGAATTTGGTACTACTATTATTGTTATTATTATTATTATTTCCAATTAAATTGGTGCCATGATCCTTTTGTTCATTTTGAGTATAAATAGGGCAATTTGACTCCATTTAGTCACCACTTCAAAAGGGAGGTACCCCTATTATTATTTAAATGTCAATTACGTGCTCTTACGTGCTCCTATGTGTTTATATATTTTTATACGCTTTGCTATTTATTTGATTCAAATGTTCATTCAAATTTTCTTATATTTGTTTAGTTAATTTTTATAATTATTTGGGAGGTATTTAAATACTTCAAGATGTAATAGATAGGTAATATTTTTTGAAAATTTGTAATTAGATAGACAAATGTAATAGATAAGATAGATAAGTTTATTTTATTATATTTTCCCATTTTAAATTGTAATTAGGTCCCGTATTGTAATAGATAGGATATATAGGTTTATTTTATTATATTTCCCCATTTTAGATCGTAGTTAGACTCTCCGCTGTAATAGGTAGGTTTTGCGTGTTTATGTGGCTTATGTGTTTATATGCTTTATTCGCTTTTCTTAGGATTTTTGCATCTAAATATTATGCTTATATGTTACGTGTTATGCGCATTTATGTGTTTATTTGTTTTAATTTATGCCTTATTCGTTTTACTATATATTATTAATGTATAACGTCATCACACTAGTCCAACGCCAGTTGTGGCTTTCCCTTCCGAGTGCTTGCTAGTCCAACGCTAGTAAGGACTTTTAGAGATGGGTTAGTCCAATGCTAGGCTTTTAGATTGTTCATGCGTTAGATTTATCTTTTGCGTGACATTCATTACATTTTCATGCATATTTTTTAGGATTTTATCTAATTTGCATGATATTTCCTATTATATTATCCTCTACCCTCTACGCTCTATATGTGTTAATCATGTCATTTAGAATTGCATTTCATTTAAGAAATTGCAAAATAAGTTAGATCATTTGCTTGTTTTGATTAGGAGAATTACTTTTTTTTGAATATGGAAAATGGGCGATTATAACTTTTTAGTTTAAATATCCCATTGATCCCTGTATAAGGAAAATTATGTCACGAGTCTTTACCTCCCATACCCATTATATTGTATCCCTATTCTTTGGCCACTTATATCTTAATGTATAGTTTAATTTTCTTTTCTTTTCTTTGAATTTTATTTATGTATGCTCGTGACCCCTTTTAAGGGATTATTTTGGACTTCGTAATTAATGGATTGGTATCAATTAAACCCTTGAATGGATATTTTGTCTTTTCCGACATTTTTAAAATTTAGATTTGCATTCATGTAGAAAACTTCCAAACGTGATAAATCTAACGGTTAGATTTGGAAAATTTTGATTAAACCTCGCAATTAGTTTAGACTAGATTGAAAGGGTGCTTTAGATTTGAGTCGATCGAACCTTTGTCTTCCCTTTCTTTAATCGTGACTCCCGAACTCATTTTTCTCTTATTTTTCAAAACGTGGAGTTGTTGAAAGGTGTTTTATTTTATTTTATTTACATTTTATTTTAATTTTGCTAGAAAAAATATTTTTTGGGTGACTTGGTACATCCAAATTTAATACCAAGTAGTGACTCTTATTTTTTCTTGAAAACCCTTTTAGACTAAATTTTGGGTCCAAATTGTCGCTTTTTTAAAGTCCCATTCTAAGCCTTTTTTACTTTTTTTTTAAAAAAAATCACATCTTTTTGTAAATAAGATTTTCATCGCAAAAATGGGGCGCGACACAATTTGATTGTGTTAGCTCACTATTTAATTTTTTAGTTATGTAATATAAGGTTCTAGGAGAAATCATTTATTTCAGCGACTTATTTATTGCTAGGTAAAAAATATCCTATTTGGCTCTATTGATCGTCGTATATGGGAAAATAAATTATGATATATATCCCTCTTTTACCTTAACGAATGTTGATAGGTCAGGAAGTGCCCGGAGTTGGGATATTTTTTTTTCACTATTTGTACATTCTTCTCATCCCTGTTAACGCCTCTTAAATGGGACATCCTAAGTTAGGAAAATTTTTAATTTTATGGTGCCTTCTCTCTCCTAAGTTATAAAAATCGATTAACTAAAAATAAGTCAATTAGATAGCAAATCCTTGGTCATCCTCCTAAAGATTGTTTATGAATATCGGAGTAACATGAACCTTGTTCCAACTCAACTACAAAAATAAGTAGAGGTTCAAAAGGAAAACAGGGTACAATCCAATTGGTTTAATTTGATGAATCAGTTCCTGCATCTTCATTTTTTAATTGTTTTTAGAACTCAATTTTTTGTTTTTCCATTTTTGAAGGATATTAATGGAAAGAAAAACATAAATTACTAAATGACCAAATCATATTTTTTAATATAGCGTAGACATAGATTTGAAGTAATTGTTCGAACCTCCTTGTCATGCAACACTGAGGAATCCCTGTGACACTAGCTGATAGATTTCTACATGAATTGGCATTTAAGCTTTGGAAGGCCACAAAATATGGAGCTTGAAACGTAGGCAAATTTTGAAGCTTCAGAAAACGTTTGACGATTAGTTAAATAACATATCAAAAAGAGTCTTTCATCGTCTTCTTGTTCCCTCTTCTATTTATTGGATGGAGAGTGTATTTTTATTTCCTTTTGCCATATTTATCTTGGTTTTGCTTGCATCTGTTCATGAGTGGGAGGCTTAACACTCGAGAGAATAATCCCATGGGACATAGGCAACAGACGTACACTATATAATATAAGATAATTACCAAAAATAAAAAAAAAATTGTATAATCTAAGACGACAGGTGCTACAAAACAATAGACCTTTACCATTTTGTGTGTGAGTGGTCCAAATTAGTCTCCAATCATTGCAATCTACACATGATTTGGTTCTAAAGGACCCAGAACGGGTACACATAAGTTTTTGCCTCCTTTTGGTTGCTCCATTGCGATCTAGGAGAAATTTAAACAAGGAATTTGCACCTCATCAATGCCAGTGCCTTGAGAAAAATACAGGTAGAAAATTCCCACTTAAGAACTGTTTGCAAACACCATACAAAAAGCTAGAACAATCACTTCTAGTTCTTAGCCTCAGATTTCGCGACCTTGTCACGGAAAGCTGAATCTTGAAGTTAAAGACCTTACGTAAATTGCTAACAACTTTATTGATTGGATGACTTAATTTGCTTACATCTCAGTAAAGCACAGAAAACTGTCAACTACTAGAATCCAGGGATATATTTCTGCATCTAGACAACAAATACAATTTGACTATCACATGTTTCTCTAGTCAATAGAAGAAATATTACCAAAATCGTCGACAAGTGATGTTCACAAAAAGCGTCTGGATCTGATACGTACTTTAATGGGGTCATTCTCTAAAGCAAAGTATTGGTAATGCTGCAGAGATCCGCAGAACTGGCACCCAGAAACCAAGTTGTGCAAAAGTTGGCCGACCTTCATGGACTGATCAAGTACAAAAGGTTTATAGAAACAATAGGATCGTAAAGTATTGTGAAACTAAGTAGTTTTAATGGCTGCACGAAAGATGGTCTACTGTTGAACTGTTGATTTATGTTACTTTATTAGCTCATTTAGCATTGAGCAGGTTAAGGGCATACAAGCTTATATACCCAATACGACTCTCCTAACGTGTCATACTAGATGGCATTTACTATGATTCAAAGTAGTAGAATAAGTTATACATTTGTGCATATCGCTTATAAATTATGTTAGTTTCTACCTTGTATAATAATAAAAGTTTAGAGTAAATCTTATAGACACTGACAATGTATACACTATAAATGTCTGCATATTTTGATTCATGACATGTGTGCAAAAGTTGAATTTCAAGTTCAAATTTTGCATAGTTGTCATTCATCCAACGTTGATAGTGTATACACTATCAGTGTAGCAAAGATTAATCCATAAATTTATTGATAGTCTTTTTTTTCATATCATTTTTCCATTACCAAAATAAAAGTTTATATACTTGTATCCAAGTTATTTTTGACATGTATGCTAAAAATATTTATGTAGACACAGAATTTTGACCCTCATCTAAAAGTTTTGTCTCTTAAAAGACTTTGCATAACTCGATGTTTTTCAACTCAATTTTCTATTGAATACAATTCCTTTTTAAAGTAGCTTTTATTTTTTTAACATAACATAATTTTCAAGGTCTGAATGAAAATGAATGATGTATTTCATTCTTGACGGCCCAATATCTATTTCTCCAAAAGCCCCAATTCAACAACCCAAAAGACAAGAAAAGAAAAGTTAAAAAAACCCAAAACAAGCCCCAACATCCCATGTCCCTTTCTTCCGAACCAAGAAAAGAAAACGGCAAAAAAGGACGGTGTTTTCTGCTTTACTTTTTTGACCAATTCTCCATCCTAGTCTTCTTCCACTCCATGTTCTTTTTGTTGTTCTGCGTACGTTCATTTCATGTCTATATATTCTTAAATTTGAAGGCTTCCAATCTCCACTCTCCACTCAATGATTAGAATGGCCTTAATCGGCTGATAAAGGTTGAGATTCCACATTTTGCTGGCGCATTTTATTTTTGAATGCATTCTACGCATTTTTTTTTATTATTTAAAGTGATTGAAGAGATGGGTTATTGCAGCCCTAAGCTGTTTAGTTAAAGAATGCAGTTGCTGCTATTAAACTTTATTTCAGAATGAGCCAAAATGTCAACACTTGATTGCATAAGGATAATTTTGTACACACAAAATTCTGCACTGGTCAACAAAATTTAACGATTTCAATGCAGATTTTATGGGTTATCATTGTGGCTGCAAACTGTACAAAATAAAATTTTGAATAGACCAAAATGAGACAAATTGAGAATTTCTTACTTCCTGTGTATGGTTGTAATATAACATTTAACACTACATATGTTTTCTGTATAATGGTTTGCTCCTTGCTCTTTTTTCATCATTCTCCCTTTAGATTTCTGACATTTACACATAAACACTCTCCAATGTCAAAAATTACACTGTCCTCCCCTTGATTGACATATTTGATAACAAATTAAGTCCATATCAGAAAAAATAATCTCAGAAGTAATGAATCGGTCTTGTCAAATAATTATATTCCAAGTTTGCGCTCATTGAATCTACAAGAAAATGAGTTAAATTTTTGGGCAAGAAAAATGGCAATTAAAAAAGGAAGAAAATTTGGCACCAAGTTGATCCAATTAGAACATGAAAATAACATTAAACAAATTAGTATTCTGGATTGTAAAGTCCTACAAGAACCATTGGAAGTGCAACGGTACTTTGTGGACAATATATAGGCATAAAATGCTAGTGAATGAGCGAAAAACAGAAGCCAATTTCAGCTGAATACAAAGGCAACCAAAGAAATATGTCTTCATCAAACTATCATTGGAGCTTATTTCATGCAAGCACATCATTGAGGATCAAAAACAGAAACTGTGGGTGCTGATGCAAAGCAACAATTAAAATTTTTGAAAGCACAAAAAAAAAAAAATCCTAGCAAGTTATATTTTTGCTATTCTAAGTATGGCTATTTCGAGTGATTTGATGGCAATGAAGCTAAAGAAGTAAGTAGTCAAAGATGAGAAGATCCAACACAAGTTCAAAAATCAAACAGCATTGGCTGCAATACAGTGTCACCTACCAAAATGTTGATAGTGATCAACCTAAGTTGACTAGTTATATTCATTTTCATTTAGATTGTAAAGTCCATTTGAAATATGGATAAAACTGTAAGAATGTCCCATCAAAAGTTGAGCCTTGGTAGTTATACAGTGGTAGAACTAGAAGGCCACAGTTCATCTACAATATTTAGTAGGAGTTTATCTACCATGCTTCAAAATCAAAGATTCCAGATGTACAAAGCACTATAAACTGAATAAACTAAAAGAAGTCTTAAATATAATAAATAACAAGTTCATACACTTCAAGTTGATTGAATAACCATAATAAGCAATCCCAGGCAAAAAAACCATTTTCAACAAGGTTATACACTTAATGGCACCAAATTGCTTATAAAAATATTATACTTGGAAGACTTGTCTTTTCCCCATATTTCTAGTATTTTAGGGACTGATTTTGTGAGGGTATTTCAATCACTTTATTGCTGTTGAATATGACATCTGGCCACATCAAAGGGAAAGGGAAGGGCAATGTAATTTTGACATTGGAAGGTATTTAGTGTAATTGTCAAAAACCTCAAAGGAGGCTTCTGAAATTATCTCTTACCTTTTTATATTTTTTGGGGGTATCCTTGCTCAATCATAGGTTAGATTAACATTTCCAATGATGAGTCACTTCGGGTGCTAGATGAAAATCATTTTAAAGAAGTGGATTAATGGACAATTAGTGGATTAAGTACCAACCAATAGATTGTCTACGATGAGGGGGTAGCATTAGTGGACTCTTTTTAACACCCACATTTTTTTTTGTATTTACTGCTAATCATGATGGAATTTTGATCTTCAGTTTCATTATCAAATATATCATTGCCATCGTATTACTTGATTCTATACCAGTAGCATCTTTTAGACTGTATGCATAAATCTGGACATGGAATTGCAAATGTTTTCAGGTTGTCTATCACCTAATTTTCATTTTCCTGCTCGAAATGCAGGTAGGCAGCTCGGCTTACCTAGAACAAAGTAAGGGTAGAATGACGCAATTCCAATCCATAGGAACAAGAATTAAAACTGAGACCAGAGCAGAGTCTGAAATTTGCAGGGAATTATCACATTCTGCTCTACCATCTTTCAGGTCCGGCCTTAATCCATCTTTATTCTTGAATCAAGATGTAGATATCATTTACGGATGATTGAGGCTGGTGTTAGAAGAAAATCTATGACATTTTGCTGACAACGTCCGAATTCAATTCATTTTACATGATTAATCCAATAAGGTAAAAAATTAAGGTCACAACCACTGCATCCATCAAGGACCAAATGAAATAGCTAGCCCCGTACATCAGCACCATTTACATCACTAGTAATACCTCACGAGTTTTGTACGTCATTATCTTGTCCCAAAAATTTCATATTTTTTGGTATTAAATATTTTGATAAATGCAAATTGTTAACATCATAATTTTTTTTTCTTTCTTTGAAAGTGGTTTTTTTGAAAATATCATTTACATTGAAACCATGAATCTAATGTTTGTCAAAATAGTTGTTGAGCGCTTTAGATAATACTGATACCCATAATGTTAAGCATAATAAACAAAAAAAGAATGTGATCATCCTAGGACCATACATAAAATCATAATACTATGATCAATTACAAACAAAACAATATTGTTAATCAAGGACCATACTTCTAGACATTAAAAACTAGAGCAGCCTATTGAACTTGGGTTTTATCTCAACGAAATGAAGGTTGGTGGGATAAAACCCAAACCCAACAAAATCATGGTTTGTGGGATAAAACTCAAACCCAACACAGCCAATAGAGCTTATAAACATCCATAAAATAAATATTTAAATAATAGCTGCAATTTCAAAAAAAAAAAGGTATTAGAGTAAATAAATTACATTATTTTATTTCTATCATTCTAGGATACTTTTTATATTGTGCATTCATCTCCTAACTTCAATCTCTTGACAAAATCATTTACCAACCAGATTTAGATATGTCTTGGTTGAATTAACATCAACAAAAGAAGTTCCAATGAAATGATTTAATTTTAACAATTGAAAAGATGAAATTTGACCAAAATACTCAATGTTTAGACATAATTTCAATAAATTCTAATTACTTCTTGCACTTCATCTAAAAAAATAATTTGTATTAGTACAATTACAATAGGTTGATTATTTATAACTCGAATGTACAACCAGTTTTTCTTTTTTTTTAAAAAAAAATTTGAGTGACCAGAATTTTCATGCCAACTGATGTTGTTCACGTACTTTACTATGCCAATTTCACATGCTATATGAGTTGAATTTGTTAGGCGAAATTGTTCAAAATGAAATAAGATGCCCTATTCTTTAATTAAGTAGATATGAATTTTTTGAATATGAACTTTGTGTTCTTTTTAAATGTTATGTTTGTTGATCATGGGATGTAAATATTCCACCATAATTATTTCTAGTTTCCAGTTGATTTTGAAAGAGTAATTAAAATTTTATTAGCAAAGGTGATGAGTTTATCCTTTTTATTTTTTTCTTTTATTCTTGTTTGTAGCTTTTATTTTTCCTTTTGTTTTAATTTGATTTGTAGTTTTTATTCTTTTGTTTTGATGTGTATTTCTTGGTATTTGTAATTATAAATATATCTCAATAGTATTAATATTTTTTACCAACAATGAGTAGGTAAAGAGATTTGGTTAGGATGTTTTCATATTTATTACCATTATACAAATATAATGGAATGTGGACTTATATTAATAATTGCCACTATAAATGAAATGAATAAATCATATAATAAAAGAAGGAGGGCATAACAAGAAGTACAAAAGCTAAGACAATATTGTGTTTATACTCTAAAGCACCAATACTCACCATACATTTATAATAGTAATAGTAATAGTAGTAGTAATGAGTAATGATAATGATTACACGCAAGCAATTTAATAAGAGTAGAATCCTAAAGAGGTTTTCACTGTGATGGTCCACATGATGTAGCTCAATCATAAATATGAACAGTTATAAGTTATTAATTAGTTTTTAAGTGCATTCCACGTTTCTAAATGTTACTGGAAAGTAAAGGATAGTGGTTTAACTTTTTTTGAAAAAAAAGTTGTCGCCAATGGAAAGAAATGCAAAAAATTCAAAAAATAATGTCAAGAATAGGAAAAGGTAAATCATAACTTCAAAATCAGGAGAAGAGATCTTATAACCCAATCTACCTGCAGTCTACCAGATATAGTTTACCGACTTAGTATGACAGGTAAGATCGGTTTTCAAGTGTTCGAGTATGATATTGAATCCGCTTGAAATCATGTTGTAGATCATCTTCTAATTCTTCCATGGTGGAGAATAACCTATAGGCAAGTTAGAATTGTCATGCAATCATGGCATAAATTGTGAAGCAACATCAGATCAAATCTTGTACCAAGCTTGGTTAACCATATCTGACTCAAAAATTTGGGGAAGTCGTGTGCCATGACAAACTGCTTTATGTAACAACTTCTCATGTTTTTGCTGCTTTTCTATCAGAGGTTAGGAAACTTATTTATCTCATTCATGTTCCAATTTAACTTGAAACAATACTATCTTTTAGGGAGAAATAACTTGAGAGGGCCTATCAAAGAGTCTAATATGTAAGTCAGGAACTCAATTCTGATCCACAAGCTTAAACTATCAGGTTCCGATCCCTTACTTATATATTAATTGCTCTTTCTTCATCTCTCAAACCAATGGTGTACTGATGAACCTAACAAATCTCCCTCTTCATGAGTAATTACTCACATTAGACCAAATTTACAACATCTTCTCCGATCCCACTTTAATACTCAATATAAGCCCACATTAACACCTAAAGTCACTTTTTTCTTCCAATCATGGATTCACTCTTCTTCAACATCCAAACTGGATTCTGGACTCTTGTCAACCCTTGGCTCCTTGGTCTAATACCAACCGACCCCTTGCTAAACTCATGACACATTTAATCCAACAATAGTCAAACTCTTTGGCACTTCGATCCAACCACCAAAAAGAGAATTTTCAATGACCCAACTCTGAGAAGACATTTGCCCATAAATAGCCCAGTTTCGCAACTAGAAGTTTAATACCCCTTGTTATGGAGAAACAACTCGAGAGAACCCATCAAAGAGTTTAATATGTAAGTCAAGAACCCAATTTTGACCCAAAAATTTAAATTATTAGGTCTCGATCTCTTACTTACATATTGATCGTTCTTTCTTCATCTCTTGAACCAATATGAGATATAATTCTATAATTATGAACCTAACACTATCCATATTAACCAGATTGGATGAACTTAACTAAGGGTACGTTTGATAAAACTGAAATCTAAAGTCTGAATCTGAACTCTAAATCCATTAAGTTAGTGAATTTTTAAGTACTAAAATTGATACATTTGAGTGCATATCATATTAAGTGATAAGTGAATAGCTTATCACTTATTTTTTTGAAACAAATTTTTGCCTAAAAAATTTAGTGCCACTTAATGAATTTAGCTATTCTAGTTTTGATTATCAAACACATCTAAATATGTTAACATCTAAACCCATCTGAAAAAAAATTTTCAAATTTTCAAAGAAAGGAGGGAAAGAAAAACAAAATTCAAAAATTATTCTATTTAAAATCACAAGAATCATAGTAAATTTATGTTACAAAAGGTGACTGGTCTGTTTTGCTGAATTTTGTGATCATTAGTATAGTTTTGTTGCTTATTTATGTTTTCTAATTTATTACATGTGAACTTTTTGAATGGTGAAATATGTGTATTAATTATTTCTAACTTTTAATTATTTTTATTCTTTTACTAATACAATTTATTTACATGCATAAGGGGTATTTATAGAATAAAAGTTTCATCTCTCTCCTTAAAGTACATTTGTAATGTTACTTTTTTTAATTGGACTAATTTTGTTATCAAAATCTTAAATCAGGGGAGGTTTGTGTAATTTTATAAACTTCAGGGGAAGTTAGTGAAATTATTAGAAATCTCAATGGAGGTTTCTGAAATTATCCCTTAAAACAAATAAAAATATAACAACAAGTTTTTGATACACGTAAGCAAAATAACCTTTAATTTGTAGAAAACTTACTTGGTTATAGTGTGACACCAAATTTCCTTTAAAGTTGTCCTTACTTCTTTCTTCCCTCGCACAGAAATATTCTTAATTTGGGTAGAAGTTTTTTGAAGTACGTATGTTTCAGAGGGAGAGGGAAAGTGAAGTCACATTATTTGGAGAGGTAAAGAGAAGTTACATTTAGTTTGGAATAGATAGAGTTGGTTGTTTGATCATTTTGGAACATGATTGGATTAACCAACCATTATCTACTAGTGGTTTAGTAGATTTAGGATGTTGGGATAAATTTGTCCAAAGAGTAAATATACTTATTACTTGTTGTTTGGTAAATTGGTAATATTTATATATAATATAAATTCAATTATTTATAAAATTAAGAAAAAGTGCGGGGTTTTTAAAGGTTGCTCCTCCCTCTTCCCTATGGTTCAGCCAGTGGACTACCATATGACCATTTTTTTTTTTACTGCTAGAGACGAATAGTTGATGATATTTCGATCTCCTAAAAGGAAATGGGAGATGAATATGTCATTTTCATTAACAGAAGCATCCCACTCATCTTGAAATTTGCTACTACAATTTATTTAAGCCAAGCCTCATCTCCTCTGCTAAAGGTTTCCACTTTTCAACAACGTGAGATGTAGGAAAGAATATGATAAATGAATAATGATATTCTGTGTTTGGATTGATATTATTTACAGAAAATTTATTTACTTAAATCATAAACACATTTTTAACAAATTTTTATTCTTTTAATCACATTTTTTTCACATAAATCACATCAAAAAAATATTATAATAATTATTTTTAATAATATTTCAAATAAACTCTTATCCTCGTCACTAGTGTATCACTTCCGGCTGCCACATTATTGGTGGAGCAGCTCCTATATTTGTCAAACCTCTATCTCTAACTTATTTCATTGTCGGATCCCACCCAACTTGTTTTGCTGTCTCCTAGCAATCAAGTTGCTGTTCCTAGCTCTCCTACACGTTTCCCTCTATCTTTTGTTTTCTTTCCCTTTTTTCTTTTTTTTAATCCCTTCCTTTATTTCTCAGTTTCCACGACTCAAAAGTGCCTTATATTGCATCCATATGCTTTTCTTTAAAAAAAATTTTTGGACCTTTTTACGTGCCTTTCTCTCCCACTTGTTCTTCTTCCTTTTTGTTTTCTTGTTTGATTAAATCCCTTCCTTTATTTTTCGGTTTTCAACAATTCCAAAGCATCTTTCACTGCATCCATATGTTCTCTTTTGTCTTTTTTCTATATCTATATAGAAAAATATCAAGATTACAGAATGCTGTAACTTTGAAAGTCTCTCGAGTTTTTAAATCTTATGTGTTTACGTTGACACCTATTCTCCGCTAATAATTTCACTAGTGGTTGGGATGATGGGCAGATCAAGGGAGAGTTTGGCTTTGAAACATTTAACAATTCTATCACATGTAAGCAATTAAAAAAAAAAGCAAAGCAAGAAAGAAAGAGTGCAAAAACGAGCATACATGAAGAGTCACGATTTGGGTTAAACTCCAAATGCATCAACATCAACAAAACAAATATTCATCGTCTGTTGCCCAGGAAAGAAAAGTCTCAAGCCGCATCTCCATCAATTCACGTACAAAATTGACATTGAAATCTATTTTTCTTAACTCTTAAATCACTTATATAAACATACACTATCAAGTATTTTCATATTTTCTGACTTCTTATATTTCACCTTCAATGCTTCTTGTCAACCTCTTGAAATAAGGATATCACCCATTAAATTATTGAATTGATAATAACCATCAACCCCATCTGATCTCAATATTCAACCACAAACCTAGCTCTAATGCCAGTTATTGGGATTCAAGTGCGGAATGAACTACTATTAAGAAATCAAATATACATAATTTGATAACAAACAAGTTTATAAGTATGAAAGATAAATGACACACAAGAATTAACATGGTTCACCTCCATCATTGAGTCTATATCCATGGAGAGAAATTCATTTTTATTATGAAAGGAAAATCCTATACAAGAATACAACTTGAATCCAAATCTAATCTCTTATGTACCATTTTTCATCTCCCAAGAACCTTCTATCATCCTATGTATAAAGTTAGATGTCGCTCGTTTGTGCCAATTTATAGTATGCCAATCCCCACCTATTTATCAACCATATTACTTGGCCAACACTTAGGTAATAATAGAAAATAACTGTTAATTCCTAATTTTATATAGAATAGAAAATAACTTCTAATTTTTAAATTCATACAAATAAGAAATTTCTTAATTACTACTTTAAGTAACTAAAATAATAAGGACATTAGTTACTTCCAAATAAATAAGAAATCTATCTAAAATAAATTAAACCAATTTCCTAAAACACACCATTGCCACCAGCATCATAGCCCCTACAAAATTGAACTAAGTTTGAATGAGTTTTCAACTTGAAAATGATTAGTAGTTGGTTGAATAGAATAAATAGAGTAATGGTTTTTTGTAATAGAAGTGAGAATTACTTTGATTTTTTTTGTAGAAAGGACAGAAAAGAAAAACTAGAAAAAAAAATTTTAGGGGCTAAACAATAAAAGGAGAGATAAGCATCTTGGAGAAGTGAGGACTGATAAGTAAAGAACGAGAGACAAAGATAGGGAGTAATCATGGGCGTGGCAAAGAACGGACCAGGGCAGGAACGGTTGCAGAAGGTTTTGTGCATTTTGCACACGGCGTAACTCTATTTATACATGGTATAACTTATTTTTAACAACGTGTAATTTTAAAATAAATTTTGTGGATCCCACACATATTATTAAAATGAGGTACAAGATGAGATTTGGACCGTACAATTTTTTTTGATCAAATCTTGGCCGTGAACTACTCAAGAAAGGTTCGCCTGATGACCGTCCCTGCCCCAAATCTGGCAAAGAACCGAACTACAAAGGTTTGACACCCACTAAGTTGTGCTTGAGCCGCTCGAGGATATAAACGAGCCAACTTTGAACTTAAAATTATTCTACTGGAGAAGGTCATAAATTTTGGCAAGTCGATCTCAAATAGCCATAAATGATGTTTGTCAAGTTTGAACTCTAACTTGTACTTGAGCGAGCCTATCTTTTCAAACTCAAAGTCAAGTATGTTAGCGTTCAAGTTCATGTTCGAGTTCGACTTAAATAAAAGAAATAGTTTGAGTGGGGCTTAACATTATGAAACAATCTCGACTCTGGGGCATTTTTGTCCTAGAGAAAAAGTTTGCTCTTCCTGCTTTGGCAATAACCATTGTCATCACTTCTTACGTGGATGTCCAGTGTCTACATAGGAATGTACATGTCAATAATTTTTTCCCCAAAAATTTGCAAGTTCTGCATAGTTTGGCAAACTAAATGGAAACTAATGCGGCTAATTCATTCCCATTGATGTTTCATACCGAGAATTTCACAAGCTAAATGGAAATTAATGAACCAACTACTTGGCCACCAGGAAGAGTCTTAAATCTCTCTTTGAATATAGGTCAAGGGATTGAATTTCTTGATATGCATTCTAATTCAGGATTTTCTGGAAGTTTCACTGATAGGTGCAAAAGCACCCGTTTTATTCGGTGACGGTTCAGTCCCCTCCGAATTTTCCATTGACCCTCTTGATCCATGAATCCTGAAAATTTCACCGGCGGGTGCAAAGACATCCGTTTGGTCTAGTGGCAATTCAATCCCCTTAGAATTTTCTATTGACTCTATTGGATCCACCCCTTCCCCTTGGTGTAGAGTAACAATAGGTGTAGAATAGCATTTATCGTGTACGGAAAAAATGGAAATTAATGAGACTAATCCATGCCTATTGATGTTTCATATCAAGAATATTCCTAGTATGGTCGAAACTCCAGTCATTAATGCATGCTTTATAAAATTTCTTTTAGAAATTAGTGTAGGATAGTATTTATCATGTTCGGAAAAATGGAAATTAATGAGACAATATTCCTGATATGGTCAAAACTCCAGTCATTACTGCATCTTTATAAAATTTCTTTTAAAAATAAGTGTAGAATAGCATTTATTATCATATAAAAAAATGGAAATTAATGAGACTAATACATACCTATTGATGTTTCATTTCGAGAATATTCCTAATATGGTCCAAACTCTCATTAATGCATGCTTTATAAAATTTCTTTTCTCAATTTTTTTTTATATTTTCGTGTTGCTTAATAATTGGTTCGGTGAGGTAGACGGTCGATCATAGTGACTGTAGGACCACCTAGAATTGGAACCAAAGAAGCCGTGATGCAACTCGCATTGAAAAAGGCATTTTCGAGTAGCCAAGTCTGGGATGTGGGTTCTCTGTGGGTTTCAACTTGGATTTAGTGGGCGTTAACTTCCGAGTGTTCTTAATCTAACTGTGTGTGTGTGTTAATTTTCGCTTCGAAAAAAGAGTAGCCAAGCCTAGAAAATAAAAACTACTACACAAAGATCAGACCGTCCATTATTATTGGGGATAATTTCAGAAACCTCCCCTAAAGTATTTTATAATATCACTTAGCTTTCTTAAAATTTTTAAAATTTAACTTACCTTTCTTAAATTGATTTTTTTTGTAACATTTTAACCCCTTTGGAGGAAATACAAGAAAGATAAAACTTTTGTTTCAGTACTATTCTTATGTTATCCTACTTATGAAATTTATAACAACAAAAAAATAAGATTAAATTTTTATAAGGTATAAATTTCTTGATGTAAACTATTTATTTTAGTTATATTTGAATAAAAATAAAATTTACACCTTGAAAATTCATACATATGAAGAGATTATTTTAGTTTTCAATACAACTTAAACTATACCATGAATTAAAACATATTTCTTCAAAAAAATCTTGGCTTCCTTAATTTTAACTGTGCACGAAGTTTTTTAAGGTGTTAATTACTCTCCACAATCCTCCCTAAGTAATTGATCTTAATTAGATTTAATTTATCCACGTCCTTTACTATTCCACCATGACCCTAATGCAAAGAAATATAAAATCATTATTAGCTAGCAACTTATTTTATTAATTTAAATTTTTTGCTTTTAAAATTTTACTTTTTTGAATTTTTGATTAAATAGTTATTAAGAGCAAGGGTAATATTGTTCATTTATGATCTTTGATAGGAATATTTAATCTTATCAAGTTAAGAAGGGAGGTAAGTGAGATTTTAAAACTTAAGGGGAGCTGAGTGATATTATAATAACTCTCAGGGGGCTTCTGAAATTATCCCTTATTATTGATTGATAGCAAAATCACAATCAAATCATTCCTGTTCGTTCACTTTTTTTCCTCTTTTTCTGTGACTTTTTCTAGACATCGATCTTTTACACGTATATACATACATACATGAATGCATACATACATATATGCATTCTTGGAGGCTTGGAAGTTTTGTAGCACCGCTTGAGGTAAAGGAAAGAGAGCTAAACAAGTTTAGGACCTTTAGGTGCAAAAATGGAAGCTCAACTCAACAGCACACTGAGAAAAATCCTCCTTGTTCTCAGCTGTTTCATGCTCGCCATAGGCAACTGTGGTGGCCCTATAGTCATGCGTCTCTACTTTGTCAAAGGAGGCAAAAGAATTTGGCTATCAAGCTGGTTAGAAACCGGAGGATGGCCTATTACTTTCATTCCACTAACCATTTCCTATTTCCACCGGCGCAAAACAGAAGGGCCAAATTCCAAGCTAATACAAATGAAATGTCCGGTATTCATCGCCACTGCCGTCATCGGCCTTCTCACCGGCTTAGACGACTACTTGTACGCCTACGGGTTTGCCCGCCTCCCCGTTTCCACCGCCACCATCATCGTTGCCACACATCTTGGATTCACTGCTTTCTTTGCCTTCCTTCTTGTCAAGCAAAAGTTTACAGCATATTCAGTAAACGCCATCGTTTTGTTGAGCGTGGGGTCGGGGGTTTTGGCTTTGCATACAAGCAGCGATCGGCCTAAGGGTGAGTCGACTAAGTTGTACGTTTTAGGGTTCATCATGACGCTTGCAGCCGCGGCTTTGTACGGCTTGGTTTTGCCAATGGTGGAGTTGATGTACATCAAGGCAAAGCAGGCGATTACTTACACTTTGCTGTTGGAAATTAATTTGGTTATGTGTTTTTTTGCCACTGTTTTCTGCTCTGTTGGGATGCTCGTCAACCGGGATTTTCAGGTACACCCTTCTTCTTCTATAAGATTTATGATTGAAGAAATAAAAAATTAAAAATGAAATCACACCCTGCAAGACACAAAATTAATAATCAGAGCAGTGTTGGGTATAGTACTAAAAATAGATTATATCTCAACTATTGTAATTGTAGTATACCTTTTTTGTCTTCTTATGTCCAAATTTCAATTTTATTTCCAAGGATATAATTTCCAAACTTATTATAAGAATTTACATTTTTTTTTTGTTTTAAAAGAATGCTTAGACAAGTTTTAGGAGCAACATTTATGCATTTATGTACCATGCACATACACAAAGAGCTTGTCAAATCTTAATTGCTTGTTTTATGTTGCAAGAATTTTAGACACTTATGTGAAGCTTTTACATTGCTAATCATGAAAGATCCATAATCTAAAAATTTATGTGGCTATTTCCCATTCGAGTTCCGTAGCTCAGTTGTTTTACAGGAAATGACACCAGCTGAGGCAGAAATTTGACTATCTTAGCTTAACTTTCAGCTCTAATGGATTATTTTATTTTATTTTTGAGTATTTTGTTGAGACAAACATGAAATTGAAAGATGCTTGGGCGCATGGTTGAATCTTCAACCCACAGGGAAGAAAATTCTAAAGAAAGTAGCCGCATGCTGTCATGTAAAGCTAAAAAAAATTGAAGAATAAGTACCTCAAAAATTGAACGCCACTAAAATAAGTGGTCAGGACCAAGATGACAAGACAAGAGTCACACTATTTTTGGATCACTTTCTTTTTGAAGCAAATAAGTTATACGTAGTCTTCTTCTGTCATGTTATTGATTAAGAAAGCTGCACCTTCCAAGGGATGCCATGTTCACTGTCACTAAGCTCAAAACATCCTTTGTTGAAATTATTTGCTTGTCCTATATGAGCCCACTCATGCACAGATTTGCATCAGGTGTGGTTGAAGTTGTGGTGGGTTTTTCGAAAAAAAAAAGTTGTGGTGGGTTGTGTAATTATTGTATATTTTAGGTTTTTTAATATTAATATTATTTTACTATATAGGTGAATTTTGTTTGTGTACATCAATTCAATAAATAAATATAATTATGCTTGTAAAGATACACTAAATCTGACAAAAAAATACAATAAATAGGAATATCAATGTCTTTAGATTAGCTCGAACTCAGCCTAAAAAAATTGAGGTCGAGCTCTAGTTATCATTGGGCCCTAATGGATATAAGTATAAGGCTTGATTAAATTATGAGTTGAGTTTGAGTTTCATTAAATTCAGCCAATTAAAGCTTTTGTGCACATTAATTCAATATATAAATACAATTATGCGTGTAAAGATACACTAAATTTGAAAATATATATCTACAATAATTTGGAATATTAATGCTGCTGGATCAGCTTGAGCTTGGGCCCAAAAGGTTAAGGTCGAGCTCTATTGGTTATTGGGCCTGATAGAGTTTGGGTCTAGATATAAGGTTTGATTAAATTGTGAGCCAAATTTTAATTTTATTAGATTCAACCAATTAAGGCGTTCGTGTACTTCAATTTAATATAGAAATAAAATTATGTTAGTAAACATAAGCTAAATCTAAAAAAAAAACAATAATTTGGAATGTCGATGGATCAATCTGAGCCCAACCCAAAAAAGTTAAGATTTAGCTCTAGTTATTATTGGGCATGGTAGAGTTTGGGTCTAGATATAAGGTTTGTACTTCAATTTAATATAGAAATACAATTATGTTAGTAAACAGAAACTAAATCTAAAAAAAAACAATAATTTGGAATGTCGATGGATCAATCTGAGCCCAACCCAAAAAAGTTAAGATTTAGCTCTAGTTATTATTGGGCATGATAGAGTTTGGGTCTAAGGCCTGATTAAGTTGTGAGCCGGTTTGATTTTCATTAGATTCAACCAATTAAAGCTTGACCCAAATATGTACATTATATGTAAAATAATACGTATAATTTAATAATAGTTCATTATGATGTATATGAGTTAATTACGATAAACAAGTACATAATTAAGTATCAATTGTGAGATTGCACCGGACCTGAATTAGGCACAAAGCTCCAACATATTTGCAAGATGAATATGAGTCTCATAATATGACAGTCCAAATGCTCAAATCGTCTAATTGTTTTGTGACAGCGAGTTTTGAATTACAGTGTCCAACTCATAAAATCGAATTGACATTCTAACAATATTCACACCAAGTGCACCAAAACCAATCATACCTTCCAACATATATGGCTGGTAACAAACATGCCAAGCCAGCTATATGGTAACTCTAGTGCTCTCAATCACGAAAATATCCTTTTTAACTTATGTATTGCTCCATATACAGGACCACACTAGTCAATCACGAAAATATCCTTTTTTAACTTATGTTTCAAGCTTCCCTAAGTCGGTATCAACGTACATTTTGCTTCCCCTCCTGTTAATTACCCATATAACATGATACTTTCGATCGTTGGCTCCAGATACATGCAAATATATTGTCCTGTGGCAAAAAGAATTCGTGCACTTGATCTTGTCTATACTGCAAATCCTTAGACAAAAAGCTTCGAATTCTGTGAATTTTCCAAAATTTTAGCTTGATTCTTTCCTTCTTTGTTTTTAAAATTTTTCTTTTATTTTTTTTTCATATTTGTATTTTATTCTACTCAATGCTACACTAACTGATGCAGGCAATGCCAAGGGAGGCAAAAGCATATGAATTAGGAGAAGCCAAGTACTACGTTGTACTAACATGGAATGCCATCATTTGGCAGTTCTTCTTCTTGGGAGTAATTGGAGTCATATTTTGTGCTTCATCTTTGCTGTCCGCCATTATCATTGCCTCTTTGCTCCCAGTCACCGGAGCTATAGCAGTAGTTGCCTTCGACGAAAAATTCCCCCCAGAAAAGGGTGTTGCTCTTTTCCTCTCTCTTTGGGGATTTGTTTCCTACTTCTACGGTGCAATTAAGCACAAGAAGCCCAAGGAGGAGATAGAGGATCACAAGATTAATCAATCTCAAGCAACAGAGATGTCTCCAATCGTTGCCCCATGAATTGATGATTCTCTTCTAATTATTAGTGAAAGTTAGCTTCAAGTTCAATAGACATGTTACTCAACTCGTAGTTGTAAAATGAACATAGGCAATCAGCAACATTTTTCCTTCGCCTCACCACGCTCCCCCGTTTTTTTTGTTTTAATATGCCACCGTGAAAACTTATAAAGCTTTATCCTCAATCCAATGTAATTGCCATTAGAATTTGACATATCAGGAAAATATAAATTAAAGGGGATACTACAGAAAATCATTTTAAGAATAAAGCGAGTCAATGGTGTATTTCAAGTTTGTTGCTACCAATTATGAGTATTAATGCGTAATTGCGAAAATGATTATCAGTCTAAACTTTCAGTTTCAGAGTTTGGCTTGGCATTGAGGTGACTCTGGAACGAAGGTATCTAAATTATGTTTGGGTTCCTTAAAAAAAGAAATTCAACCATTGAGTCCATTTCCCATCAATTGTAGATGAAATAGCTTATTAGACATCAAGAGATTCAGTGGCCTTTATATATATATATATATGGGATAATTTCTGAAACCTCTCCTGAGATTTCTGACAATTTCACTAAGCTACCCTAAAGTTTGAAAAATTATATTTACCTCCCTTGATTTGATAGTTTTAGTAACAAAACTTTAAAATAATATTGACTTGGACAATTTTTTAAATGAATACCCAAAAACGCCCTTGTGGAATGAGTTTTAATTTATTTTCCTATACAATTCTAAGATTATTTAGTATAATTATAAGGAAAATGTGCCAAATTTTTCACGTCCATATCTACTATTCGATAAACAACTACAATAATAATTTTATTACTATGATATGATATTTTTGATGGTATTTTATTATGGATTTATATTTATAAGATAGAAAAGAAAATGTTGAAATAATTCTTTTAGAATTTATAAATTTTTGGAGTAGTAGAATTATCATAATTTAATAGTACTTTTGGTCCATTTCTTTTTTATTTATTGTTAATTTTAATACCAAAAAATAGAAAACAAAGATCAGCAAAAACATTGGATTATATATAAAATTAATTCATCAAAAAAATCACTAGTTTGACATTTGGTTGTAATAGAAACGTAGAGGCAATAGCGGTAGCTCTACAGTTTTATTGGCGAAAAATTTAAAAAAAGGAATGAGAAGGAAAAAGAATGAATAAATAATTTTAAAACTCATTCTAAGTATAAGCATACCAAATAAGAGAATTTCATTAAAATATTTAAAGGTAAAATTGTCATTTTAAATGACAAGGGAGGTATGTGTAATTTTTCAAATCTCAGGGAAGTTCGGTGAAATTGTCAGAAATCTCAGGGGAGGTTTCTGAAATTATCCCTATATATATATATAATAGAGAGAGAGAGAGAGAGAGAGAGAGAGAGAGAGAGAGAGAGAGAGAGAGAGAGAGAGAGAGAGAGAGAGAGAGAGAGAGAGAGAGAGAGAGAGGGTGTGTGTATGTGCTCGTGTGTAAGTTGTGAATTTAAGAGGCTGCATTATTATATAATCGAATTGGAGCCTTGCCAATGTTATTGCACCTGAAAAAAATTAAACGTGCAACAACAAGTATATACTATGAGAAATTCCTTTTTTTTTTAAGGCAAGAAACACCTTAGTTTTCTTGATGGCCCATATCAGTTGTCAGATGCAAAATTAATTTTCCTTGACTTAATGCTTTGTTTAATCAGTTTTAATCTTTTTACAGCTTCACACCAAAGAAATTTAGATTTCAATATCAGCTTTTGAACTTATTCTATTAGTTTGTGTAAGTACATATATCTGATCCAATTACATTTTTTGATTTGATGAAATGAAAAATTAGGTAGTTTTTTTAAGGTTGTATATTCGATATAGGAAAGGTAAATCAAATCTAGAAATTTTATCAATTTATGTTGTTCATCGATTATTTCTTCCTTATTTTTACAATAATAGACCAAAGTATGTGCAACCTTTGACAAATACACAAAAGGAAACAGAATTACATGGAGCTTTAAAAAATTACTTACCTTAAGAATTAACAGCCCAAGCAAAATTAATCATCGACAACAAAAATTTCATCAACTTTGACCACTTTGCACCTTGTAATGATAATAGATTAGTATAACACGAAAACTATGAAATGAATCTTTGAGGAGTTTTTAATTTAGTAACTAATAAACAAAGCTTATCAAAGAGCAAAAGCGAAACATCCCGCATTTTACTACTCTTTCGAGAAAAATTTTATCTGAACTATGTTACTTTAAATTATTGATCCAGAAATTAGCTTCATATTGTGGACCCATTATGGAAATTACCTCATTCTTTAGGAAATTTTTTTTTCCCTAACATATACTGTGATGTATATTTATGCAAATATTATATTTTAACAAATCATTGTAACTAACATAACTATCTCAAGATATACAAATACTCCCATCAAGATTGAGTATAGGAGTATAAAAAGGAACACATTGATCATTTTGAGATTCAAGAATGTGCTTCGAGCATATGTAGTGCTAAGATACTCAAATAGATTTCAATTTTGTCTCCTTGCCTGATTAGCATGTGAAAGCAATGAATTTAAGGTTTTTACTCAAAATTTTTAAGGATAATTTTCTTAGAGATAGACATGCAAAATGACAAATTAAATTATTTCATGAGGGTGATCTCCTTTTACCATGCCCCAAATCCGGTCCCTGACCGAATTTGCAACATGGCATGTCGTATTCACGGGATCTTATTTCCACAAATACAAGGGAATATGTCACACTTATAAAAATTCACTAAAATTTAAAACTTACAATCACTAAAGAAATACATATGTTTCACTAAATACATCTACAAAAATACTTTACTCTATCTCCCTAGAATTTAACCATCTGTCTATTTGCCTTTCTCACTTATCTTCTAACATACACAATCTGGTTTTCTTGATTTGCAAGAAAGAAATAAAGAAATATGGGTTGAGCAACGCATGCTCAGATGGTACATACTCTCTTGTCGGATCATGTAGTTATATATATACTATGC
Organism: Coffea humblotiana; assembly: GCA_023065735.1. Taxonomy (NCBI): domain Eukaryota; kingdom Viridiplantae; phylum Streptophyta; class Magnoliopsida; order Gentianales; family Rubiaceae; genus Coffea; species Coffea humblotiana. The sequence goes on along the minus strand of CM041212.1, from coordinate 2,953,283 downwards.
ATAGTTGTAAAAATGGTCATCCAATGCCACATGCATACATCAAATAAAAACATTTGACATCATTTCATATATTACATAAACATCGAAATTTAGAGTGAGTGGCATACACAAAAGTGGTCCTTATTCATCGTGGCACTAAGTCCTATAGATTCTAGAGGTGGCCCCTGCCAAACATGGCATGGAAAAAAAGTATAACATGGCATGATCGTATTCATTGAACATACTTACAAATCATAAAACATATCAATTGTGTCATCTCATTTCATAAAACATAACTCATAAACAAGCACGTGCAATATCCAACTTTTGAATACTCAGCCTAGAGATTAAACTCCTTTTAAGAGGGCAATCAAGAGGTTTCGTGATTGCCCTTAATCACATAACATAGCACTTGTCAATAGGTTGGGTACAACGGTTACCATGATTGTCAATCAGCCGGGCACAACGGCTACCATGACAATGTAACATAAAAAGAATGTAGCCCCTACCGTTTATTTCATTATCATTTAGAGTTTTTTGTAACATAAATTCATGTCACACATTACAAGCATATTTCTTTCAATTCATGAAAATATGCCACTCATTTCATATTTCATAGCATAACAAAGTGTTTCAAATAGGCGTACATGATCCATTTTACATATAGCAAAGTACGATTTTCATGTGAGAAAACTCATATTTAACATTTTAGAAAAACATAGAGTAAGTACCACCTACCTCAAACTATTTAATTGAAGAGATCCTTAACATGTTCTTAAACTCGCCTCCAACCTATAACCAGTGACATATATACCTTGATTAGTTCATATGTTCTACTCTTAAAGTACTTATTTCTATCTTGAATCACCCTAGAATACATTTCTGAGTCTTTTATAAAACAAAAAAAATATTTGATAAGTTTTCTAAAATGGAAAGTTTCCTTTTTAGAGAGTTTTTTAATTTAGAGAGTTTCTCTATTCAGGAATTTTTCTCCTTTTAAAAGGGCACCACAACTTGGTTATACCTAAAATAGGTGTTATTTATTTATCTATTCATTCATTTATTTAGTTAGCTAGATATTTATTTAATTAGCTCATTCATTTACAACGTACTTATTTACTTATTTGTTTATTTATGCTTTTAACTTATTTATTTATTTATTATTCATTCATTCATTTATTATTATTTGCTTATTTATATATCTAGTTCATTCATGTATTTAACTTATTCACTCAATTGTTGATTTAAGTACATCACTCATTTATTTATTTAAAGTTTATTATTTATTTATGTAGAATTGGGCCACGTTACTTTAATATAAATTTAAATTTGAGTTTGATCCTATAGTGTATCATACTATAGATTGTATTTCTTTTTATTCAATTGGACTTAAAGAGAAATTTGAACCTTTGCAATTGTTATTGGGGTTTATTTATCAAATTTATTATTATTATAATAATGTTTGGGTTTTAAAACTTGTTTAAAATATATAAAGAGTTGGGCCTTTAGATTCCATGATTAAACATGAGACTCGTTTGAAAATACTTTATTCTTATTTTTAAGTTTAATAACATAAGTCCATTCTATTTAATTGAACAAGTTTAATAAGTCCAATACATTGTTTCTTAAATAAATCGGTTAGCCTATTACTGAATTTTACAAAAAATGATCAAAACTTTAATTAATGTTCAATTCGTTACAACCCAATGGCTAGCATATTCCAAAACATGTTTTTCGATAACATTCTGATTCTAATAGAACCTAAATTCTTTAGAAAGAACAAGGTATTTGTGCTTTTATGATAGAATTCTATTATTGGGTCTTGTAACTGCTTCTTAAGATATGCCACAATTCCAAATAAGACGTCCAAAACTATCTATAACGTGTCTCCCTAATATTAAAAAACATGGAACTAATTTTTCTCTATACCTTTATATTGTTGCCTTCGTTAACTTGATTTTAATTAAACTCTTTCAAGAAACAAAATATCAAAGTTGAACTATAATAGAATTATTTAACTTAAACTACTACAAAACTAAAATAACATCAAAAGTGCAATGCACAGTCACTCAAATCAATACCACAACACTTTAGTTATTTTTAATTACCTATTAAGGATATATCCATATAAAATTGATTTCCTTTGAACTAAAATTTTACATTAACTACTATGAACCTATTAGCATCCATTTAATATCCATACTCAAGCTAGTTTAGTATTTCAATATCAGTTTTTAAAAGTTCCTATGTTACAATATGTATGTTCACTATGATATCTCATCATCTTTTGTAATTGAATCAAATTGAAAAATGAGTTAGTTTATTCAAAAGAAGCAGAGAAAAGTAATTCAATTTGAGAGGTTTCACACACTTTATGTAAAAGATGAGGTAGTTTACCCAAATCATGGTTTTAAGGGTGTCATTCATGCACTTTAATTAAAAGATAAGTTACGAAAAGTTTCATAAGGTGGAACTTAATTAAAATGGTTAAAAAAAAAGTCATCCAGAATTCGAACCTTTTCCTGATCTTCCAGAAATGCATCACAACCTATTTTAACTAGGATTAAAAGTTCTTTGCTCAATTAAAACATTTCTCACAATTATATTCTGAATTAAAGTTTAAAAAGAAAACATAATTTTTTACTCATTATTTAATTAGTAAAATATATTTTATATTCAAAACACATTTTCTTTAAATAAACAATTAAATCACACAATTTTCGCCGTGGTCATTTATCTTCTCCAGGGTTTGGCAGCCCAAACTCCCGTTGAAAATCTCCTTCTTCCTGCTTCGGCTGCTAAGGGACCGGTTGCCTTTGGATTCTACGGTATGTAAATTTGGTGTCGCTAGTCGTTCGAAGTGTTTTTGTTGCATCGATGGAGAAGCTGAGACTCTAGACCATACGTTTTGCGGGGGCCATTTGGCTGTAGCAGTATGGAAATTCTTTGGTTTTGCTGCAGGGGTTTGGAGCCAATGTGCTTCAGTACTGAGAAACATGGCTAGTTGGTGGTTTCTTTCGAGCTCGAATGTATTTCTGCAATTTGTTCACCTAATTATACCTCTTTTGATTTGTTGGAATATTTGGAAGGTGAGGAACAAAGCGCGCTTCGACGGGAAAGTTTACGGCCCTGGGGCTATCTCTGGTTTTGTCTTTGACGAGGTCAAGAGTCTCTTCATTCTGCGGTTCCTAGGGTGGTCCTGGGTCCCTACGACATGGCCTGACTTTTATGCTTCTCTTGCCTCTGCTCGTAAGCCGCTGTCGGTCCGATTGGTGAAATGGTTGAGGCCGCCGATGGGGGGGGGGAGGGGTTCAAACTAAACACGAATGGATGCTCAAAAGGCAACCTTGGGAGGGCAGGGGGTGGGGGAGTCTTGCATGATGATGAGGGAAAGCTCTTGCTCGCTTTCTCCACATTCTTCGGCAGTTGTTCTAACATCCAAGCTGAAGCGCGGGCCCTTCTCTTCGGGGTTAACTTGTGTATTTCCCGCGGATATGTGAGAGTGCAAGCTGAAGTGGATTCATTGCTGCTGGTTCATATATTGAAGCATGCAACTCGTTGTCCATGGGGTATTGATTCAGAAGTTCGAAGTCTCCTTCATCTTTCATCCTTTTTCACCAGCATTTCCCACAGCTTCAGAGAAGGTAATCAAGTGGCTGATTGTTTGTCAAATGTTGGTTGTGACGACGGGTGTGACAGAGTCTACTATCAGTTTGTAGATCTCCCTACTAAAGCCCGAGGGGCGTTAAGGCTAGATAGAATCGGTCTTCCTTCCCTTAGAAAATGCTAGGTCAGCTGTACTGTTGGGAGGTAAAGTCTATGCCCCCCTCCATGGCCTCTCTTTTTTAAGGAAATAAATTAAGTTAAAAAAAATATGTGCTAGGTTTGTGATTTTTTTGTTGACAGATTTTTTTTTTTTCATTTTATCCTTGAAATTATGAGCACGTGAATGGTGCATGGACTTCTTTCTTTTTTTTTTTTTTGAAAATTTGTCCAGAAATGGTTCTGAGACCAAAATGGTACTTTTTTTCTACATGTGAGGGATAATTTTGCATAGTTTCAAATACAAAAAATCAAAAAAGAATTTTCTCAAAATATGAGGGACCATTTTGGTGATTTTTTGTTCTTTTTAAAATGCACATCTAAGGACATTTTCCCATTAAATAATTACTAAGAAGAATTTATTAAAGAACAAAACATAAATATGCTACATATTACTTCTATTCCAATTCAAAATTTCTTTTGCTGTAAGTTACTTTTGATTATTAATTGGTTGCGAAACTATCTTCACAATGCAAGTAGAACATCCATTTGGGGAAAGATATACAAACCCCATTACGGTTTTTTGTTGTTTTTACTTCTTTAGGAAAACTTTCTTTCTCTCCATGTCTTGATGATGAAAAAAAAAGAAGAAGAATTATAAACTATTATTTCATAGATATGTAATTTATTTTATGCAAATAATTCATCTTAACGAATACTTATAATTAACATAACTTTCTTCAAATGTACAAAAATTCCTATCAAGACTCATTTAGCACTGACGATAAAAAAAAAAAACATGTTGATCCTTTTAAAATCCAAGAATGTCCTTCCAGTACATGAATTGCTGAAAATATTCAAATAGATTCTAATTTTGTCTCCTCAACTAATTAGCTTGTGAAAATAACAAATTCAGTTAATGCTCTTGCTCGAAATTCTGTGAGAATAAGTTCTTTTTTGGGGGTGATTTACATTGTTTTGCTACATTAAGAATTTACGTCTTACTTTATAACACTAACAAAGAAAAGTCCAATCCATGTGCATCAAAATCTATTTAATGTTGAGGAAGAAAAATCTACTATTGACAGGAAGTGCATCGTGCACTACACGTGTGTTATGCATTACCTTTTTTTTAATTGTCAATCAAATTTTATTTATCTCACAATCAATATCAAGCACAATAGTTTTAGTAGTTCAAAGTATTCCAAAGCATGTTTAGCATATCAATAACCTTTCTTTAGTTTAATTTTTATACCAAAAAAAGATAAAATATAGTTGTATGAGCTATTTTCAAATAAAGCTAAAAGTATTTTGAATTACCAAAAAAATTAGATCCATCATCACAGAAATTTGTGTATTTATAAACTTGCATGGTATGAACTTAAGAGTTTAAATGTTCTAAATAAGCGAATTTGGAGCTTATCCAATATTATTAACACCAAATTTGCTAGTTAGTAAGATCATGAAAGCTAATTTTTTTTTTATATGATCATGAAGGCTAAATACTACCCCAATACTAGCATTCTTAAAGCACAAAGCACTGGTTCAGCTTCCTGGATTTGGCAAAGCTTCCAAAGTGCCATTCCAATGATAGAAATAGGAGCAAGGAAAAAACGTTGGAGATGGAGCATCAACATCAAGGAAGATAGGTGGATTCCAAAGAATGCTATAGGAAAATTCTCCAGCAGCAAACCCGAGAATTGTGAAGTAATGGGGGTCAAACGGCTAATCAAGAATCAGCAATGGGATGTGGAGCTTCTCAAACAGCTCTTTACAGCTGAGGAAAGTATGGCTATACAGAGTATCCCTCTAAGCCTTTTTGGATGGAAGGACCATGTCAGATGGAACCACTTAACATCTGGGATTTACACTGTCAAAACTGGGTAAGATTTCCAGAAAAGTTGCAACAAACGCTGAAAAGCAGAAAATCAAGACAGCAGCAGCTCGAGCAGGGAAGCTAGCAAATCTCAAATATGGAAAGACCTGTGGGACTCAGTGAAAGCATAAGATTAAGCACTTTAAGTGCCTCCATCACATAATGCCAACAAATGAAACTTTCTTTAAGAGGATAGGGAAAGGAAGCCCAATGTGTAGGAAATGTGGTGAGGAGATAGAAACCAGAGAACATATGTTTTTTCTTTTGCAGGTCTGTTCAGGACAGCTGGAAAGCATTCCCACCCCAATGGAATGGACTGAAACAATACAGATGGAATCTGTGGGAATGGTGGATACATCTACAAGAAGCTTCAGCTAGGAAAGTGGAAAGAACCACATTACAATGACAGCAAACCTGCTTTGGCAAATCTGCAAAAGCAGGAATGAAGCAGCCTTCAACTCTAATCACCACGATGGCTACTGGACATCCAAGATTGCAGTTGATGAGTGGAATGAATATCAAGCAGCAAATCACAAGCCAAACATGCAAGATAACATAGCACAGAAGGGAAGATCGAAGCAAGAACCAGCAACACATGAATACCAGCAGGCTGTGAAAACTTTCTCAGATGGAGCAATATACATGACACGTTACAGAGCAGGTTTGGGGTTAGGAATTTGGGACCCAGGTGAACAACTAGCAGCTGTGTGGGCAAGACCTATTAACTGTTGCGATGAGTCGAAAATGGTTGAAGCCTTGGCAATTAGGTCTGCCTTATTTGCAATTGACAGGAACTTAGCATCCATATGGGTTTCATTCTGACTGTAGAGAAGTAGTTGATAGAATCAAGGACATGGAGGATGAATCCTCGCTGTTAAATATTATTAGAGATATTAGGAAACTATAGGAATCTTTTTTGGTACTGCCGAATTATTTGTCCAAAGGCCGTTAAAATAGTGTTTGTTTTTGTTTGGCAAAATTTGCCACTAAGCTTGTTACTGATGTGAAGTGGGAATTAGAGTTCCTCCCGTGGCTTAAAAGTAAGGCACAGAACCCCTCTAGAGCAGTTGCTCTATTACTGTTAATGCTTGTATAGGCATTTATTTCAATATAATTAGAAGTGACATTTTGTCCCAAAAAGGGAAAAAAAACTAAGGACCTAAGGCTGGTTTAAGTCATCTAAGCTGTCAAAAATTAAAACAAGGAGAAATAAGAGCTCTGATTCTCTAAACAAGAAATGCTCATCCAGCGAATGATACTGATTAAACAAAAAATGCGCTTACAATCTTGAATTTCAAAAAGCTGTTCAAACATCAATCATAAGCGATCCCATTCACAAAGACTAATAAATTCCCGAGAAAACATTTACATTGGCTGCACAACTACCAGACTCAACAACTACCAGACTCAAAACACTTCATGGTGTTCCCGAACATCAACATGAGACAACAGACTTGAAATGGTTTGAAGGCTGCAATTGGGAGAGAGCAGTATCATCTTCCTCAGTCTCATTAAAATCAGGTGGTGGTGTCCCGCTGGTTTGATTCCTACAATCCCCAAAACAAAAGCCATAAGAAATTGCAGAAATCAATTTGCAGTTCTTGTTCAACACAGCGTATTAAACATCAAACTGAAATAAGAACAGAAGAATAAGTTTCCAGCACACTCAGTTGAATTTATGCCTCAGTTCAGCTGCATTCAACACACAATCATCTTACTGTATGAGTATGCTAATTATGTAATTATTGGTACACAACTGCAATACCGAAAAAAGAAACACACAAAGAAGTTGACATGACTAAAGTCGCAGACGCTATCCTACAAATTGTATGCCAAGTACGAAGCAGTAAGATATAAGAGTTCCATTTATTCCAAGTCTAAAAGATCACTCAAATGAAGATAAAATTCCATTGATTCCGTCATTAGTTTGCCAAAAAAATGATATTTGACCAAATCTCACCTCATTTAAAAGAACTTGAGGAGAAATTAAGGAAGAAACAAAGGAGTTTCAAAAGAGAGGCAGGAACTCAAAATTTTTAGAAAAAAATTACGTATTCAGGTATTATTTAAAGATCAGAAAGATAGAAAAATTTGCCATCGATGCCAAGCAACAATCAAGTATGATAAAAGTTGACACCTGATTAGGGTCCAAGGGAGTATACCAAATTTACTGATAATCTACTCCCATAAAGAGGCATGAAAAGTCCTGCATACCTCTGCAAGTTGAAAGTCTCCTCAGACAATGCTTTTTCCAATCTCTCCTCAAATGGCGTTGCATGCCAACTAACTTTCTGATCCTGCAAACACCATCAAATTTATCAGTTTTACAGATCATCAATGATTAAGAGGAAAAAAAGGACAAAAGTGCAGAATAGGGAGCAAAAAAAGAAAAGAAAAGACCAAGACAGAAATATAAACCTCTTTGTACTTGTTTGTTGAATTGGGAATTCCATTCCCATCCCACCATTTAGGTGAAACCTGATGTTCATCATCATTCCAGTGAGCAGCGACCATCCCAAGAATGGGCCTATCACCAGGAGTTCTGCCGTGCTGGGATTTTTCACTGGTAGAGGAACCATTATTCATAACTGGGCCGTCAGGATTTGGGAGAGTTGCTCTAAGCCAAGAGGACAAGCTAGCCTCTACCTTCAACTCTTGTCCAACTGACGTTCTGCCTGTCCCTACTTCTGACGCTGAAGTTTCCTGATCAATCTCCTGACAAAATTGTCTACTGTGACTGCTCTGATAATCATTAGCATCTTCATTCTTCAAGTCTTTCCACTGAGACATATTCTCAGCAGGATTTAAGACAGAATAGACATACTGAGACCTGATACGAGTATTTTTCCCCTGTCCCATAGCATCTAGATACGCTGGGAAAACTGTTCCAGGTGTTTGCATCTCATCAGACAGCTTTAATGGGGTTGGATAAGGGGAAAATTTTGCAATGCTCAAATTGTTTGATGATCCAGATTGCTTCAAGCTCTGACTAGATGTTTCAGATGGACAGCTTTTTGTTGTAACTGAAGAAGTATCAGAATCACAATCGAACCGAACAGACTTGTTCTTGCCTATTATACTTGGAGTGATATCCTTGGGAACTGATGAACCTGTAAGGCTATGACACGGACTAGCAATAAGTTCCACGGATCCAGCATTCTTGGTCTCATTGCCTTCAACTGAGCTATTAGAGACTCTGCCGGCATTTAGCCCCTCAGTCAAGCAACTTGAGAATCAAAATATCAAAAAAATGTCAAGAACAATTTCATTTTAGTAAATGGAATGTTAAACAGAATCCAAAAATGACCTGACCTACGGAACACAGTTAAAATACCGCAAAGCACAATAGTAAGGACAATTGGGGAAGACATAAACAACAATCAGTTTTATATCACATTCTCCTATCCACAACTAATGCCTTCCCTAAAAGTGTTCAGATAAAAATGAACTCCTTTCTTTTTAACTTTAAAAGAAAACGATATACATGGACCAAGCTATGCCTAGTCAACCATATAAACCATGATGAACAAAAACAGGAATATAAAAGCAAGATAAGTTTTAAAATTCAGGTTTATCCAAATTAGTGGAATAAGCTTATCCTTTAGATCAAGCCATGCCCAATGGAATATAGAAACCATGTTCAGGGGAAATCTGGAGCCAAAAGAAAACTGAAAAAAGGTAAGAAAAGAAAACAGGTCAGAATTACACAATACAGAAAACCAATCGCAATGATGTACTTGATTGTAATATTCAGGAAATGTCGTGCTCAAATATGACACATTCTTATGGCTTTATGGGAGGCCAAAGATAATACCTGCTGGGTGTATGATCCAATGAGTCTGAAAGCTTCACCCACCGTTCACATTGTTTAGTAGGTGTTAAAGGCTGGTCAGAATTCATTTCCAAATTGAGTTTTTCAGCAGATGTGTTGGTGAGCCATGATCTGAATTTTGAATGCTCTTGGTCTCCCTTCTGAGCTGATAAATCCTTCCACTTCTCCGAAGCTTGGCGAATTTCGACAGGAGTTTCAGGTAATGTTCCACAAGCCTTGAGGAACTTGGCCTGCAGCATAATGTTACTGAAAACAATAAAAATATCGACAGCCTCCGGATAGTAGAATAAGTAAAGACGACTCAGTCACCAAGCAAAAAAATGCGTGTAAGGTTATATTTCCCTGAATCTCAATTAAGCATAGACCCCACCCCCTTGATGTCAAAGGCATACCAACTAGAATCATATCCAGGTTTTCAGAGAGGGAAAAATGACTCTAAATTGAGATGACAGCACAAAAATGACTCCATTGATCCCGATGCACTGATAACTATTACAGAAAACGTTAATTGATCCAGACCATGCAGGCCGACATTTCTAGAGAAGTTTACAAACAATTTATATGAAAGTTGTGGATCTCTATTTTAAACCCAAGATTCTCTGTCATAACACTGCATAAGCATTTCATTCTTCAACAGAAAAGTTGCCTGAAACTTGAAAAGAAAGAATTAGAGCCCCTTGTAGCCTAAGACAACCAGAACATGTTCGATGCACAAAATAAATAGACCTAATCTAATGATTTCACATAACCTAATGAATCAGGAAAAAAGAAAGAATATTCCATCTCACACCGAAGATCATACTAGAGAAACAGACCTCATCCTTGAGCTCTTTCAAATTCAATCCAATTTCAGGCTTTGGTGTTCCCAATTCTTGTTCTTCCTTCAACTTACATGGTGTGCCATCCTTATCTTCTTTTTCGCAACATTTAAACCAAAGCCAAACAAGATCTCGCCCATCAGATCCACAAATAAGAAATCAAATATTAACAACATAATTGCATAACAAAGTACCTTCCGCCAGTAGTAATGAGGATAATGGACTCCGATTTCGAGTCACTGAACCAACCTGATAGTAGAATCCCAAATAAAAAGACAAAAAACATGAAATTTACTTAAAATAACAAAAACCAAAACATGAATTCGAATGGTGGTTTCAATGAGACATTGTAAAGAGTTGTATGATATGCAAACAGAAAAAAAAAATCCAACTGTATAAAAACAAATCCAAATCAATTATCATAAAACAGGAAACAATTCCTGTTTCCTGTAACTTCAATCATTACCAAGAAAAAGCTCCCGTAATTTCCTATTTCACTTACCTACTTGGATTCCTATTAATCGAACCAAAAATCAAAACAAATATTTATCACATAACAAAACAGGAAATGTCGAACAATTCCAGTAACTCGCGATTCAGGACATAAAACTTCAATTTCATTTTCATCAAGCCATGAGACTAGCTCACAATCAAGATCACGAAACCAACTTAACTATCATCTACTTAAATAAGCAAATAAAAAATCCAAAGACAAAACAAACAAACCGACATTATCATCATCTTTACAAGAAAATCAACCAAAAAATGAAAATATAATCCTACTTTCACAGCTGGAGTAGTGGCAGAAGAAGAGGAATCCTCAAGATTAGAGCCGGAGCTAGGGCTAGAATCTTTATTAACGCCAAAACAGTTGAAAAAGCACCCCATTGCTGCCACCATTATCCTAGTGCAAAGAATCTTCAACTCGAAAAACGCTAAACCCACTCTACGGCTTCGTTTCTGCTCCAATTCAACAACTGCCTCTCGCTCGGCCTCGGCTGCTTCCTCCTCCGATGATGGAATTCGCTGCCGAGTCGTAGAAGAAAAGAATTTCATATTTTCATTTCATTTCTTACAAAATCAAATACCAAGAAAATATCTATATATATATAGAGAGAGAGAGAGAGAGAGGAGACAGAGAGAGAGAGAGAGAGAGAGAAGATTATGGAAATTTATTGCATTAAATTGAAATGAATTTTGTTTATAAAGGTAGAAAGTCTCTGTTTTGATGGCTCTTTTTGGATTTTGAAATTCGAACTAGACAGACGAGGGAAAACTACTTGTTCAGGTGGATTTGTTTTTTTTTTTTTTGGGTTTGGGTGGTTATATTCTACTTGCGGGAGTTTTACGATTTAGAGTGGAATGAATTTCCGTTTGTGACACGTGGCTATGATTTCTTTGGGTTTGGCTTGTTAAATGGCAATTGGAGGTTTTTGGGCTGGGCCGGGCCTGGCTCAAACCGATTATGGGAGAATGAAATGAAGGCGTGAATAATTATGACATTCTATAGGACATTAACGCGTGAAAAATGATATGATGTTAAATAAAATTTTGTACATTGTGAATTTTACACTTGGAGGAGATATATTATCTGTAAGTGAGCTTCTTAATAGAGATGATGATGATTTTACTACAATAGGATTGGTAGAGAAAGGCATTGGTGAAAGGCATTTTACTACAATAGTGATGATAAATTTTTATTTTCTTGCATCAACAATACATTTTCTAACCCCCTTTTTAATTCACATATATCACATTAAAAAGGTGTTACAGTATTTTTTTAAATTAGTTCAAATAATCTGCTAACCAAACACAATTATTTTTCTAATGCTAAGATTTTGGATGTAAATTGAGTTTCAATAATGAAAGCTAGCAAAGTTGTCCTAATGTTTAGTTACTTAATATAAAAGAAATCAAAATTGGAAAGGTTACTAACTTCTATGTTAATGGGATCACCTTTCAAATAGTTATAGTAGGTCGAAACCTAGTGGCTCTAATCATATTTTGAGCCAAAACTCAACCCATTTTTGTATTTGGCTAAGAAATCCAGGTGGTGCCCAATTAATAACTACTCCAACTATATTTCTGACAAGCAAATTTTAAGGTAGCATGACCTTTGTGGCTACAGCACCACCATTCTTTTCCTTAAAGCAAGATCAAGGGGATGAGTACCTCTATAATTGTCATGAAAAATGGAAATTTTGGCTAATGGTTGATGTTATTCTATGCAAGCTTTAAATCATTGATATTACTTTAGGGATAAAATTCCGTAGAGGTGGTGTGGAACTCACAAATGAATGATACTCACATATGTTATGTTAGCAGATACATTTGTTACTTAGGATATAAATTTGTCGTTCAATGATTTAATTCTAGAATACTATTGAAACATGCAATTATAGTAGTCATTGATCCCATGCAAATACTTTCACAAGAAGCTATTTATTTTTATGGAAGATGAGTCAAGCTGCAAATTATGATATGGAACGCTCTCGATTCAATATTCTTTCATAGACTAAGGTGGATTCCTAATATGATTACTATTAGGCGTGCGCAACAATTGGTTTGGACTAAAAATTGTCTAAACCAAATGATATTAGGCTTTCCAATTCTTTTTCTGTATTCAATAAAATTCTATATTTGGTAATATAATTTTATCACGATTTTAAGATATTGAATTTGATTTTGATCAAAAAATTGAATCTCTTGATTTTCGAGCGTTTTACACATAAAAAACCATAAATCAGAAAGGTTAAAGGGCATGTTGAACTAGACTTTATTTGTAAGAAAATAAGCAAATTTAAATCCCAATTGACTTCTATAACATGAATGGTAAAGCTTAAATTGGTTTCAATTTGCAAAACTAATTTTGCATTTGGTACAGGAAAAATGCTTTTTGGGGGGATGGACTAACTTGGTCCCCATTGTTTCAACTTAGACACATTTTTTACCAACTAGAGATAACAGATGTTCAATCACTTAATTTAGGCCAAAATTGATGTCCACTCAATCAATTTGGATGGAACAAAATACATGAGGGCTATGCAGGCATGCACTGGTAGTAAGAACACTCATGGGAATTCATCAAAATACCCATTTCTCATCCATCCGTTTCTCACTTTCCCCTTTGTCGTGAAATCTCTCTACCTCATGAACCCTACAAAATTAAGAAATAAGTCTTTATCAACTACAGTGAATCAAGAAGATCAAACATAAACAAAGTCAAGAATAGTGAAAATCAACAATTGATTGGCTATATTGCAAGGATTTGAAGCATAATATCAGTTTTAAACAAGAGTTTAATAATTGGCCCATCCCAAATTATGGTAGCATTCCCTTCGTTTAACAATTAGCTCATAAGAGTTTTGATAATACACCTTTTTTTGTTATTTTTCAGCATATTTTTAGTTATATAGTACTGAAGTGGTTCCTTGTGATTAGATAATAGATGTGCTTTGTTGTTTATACATGGTTAGTATTTAAATAATGCAATATTCTTCTTGTTTTTTTTTATCATTTATGCATTAAGTAGTAAAAAAATTGTCTTTTATGCCTGAACTATTGAAGATGTGATTCAACCCTAAATGTGAAAATGCCACAAAAATCTATGATTTGTATGTTCTATGTTGGTAACATGAACATGTTGATGCTTTTTCTTTTTCTTTTATTAGCAAAAAGTGGTCTCTTAGGTCTCAAGTGTGGAAAATGTGGTCCAATCCTGTGTGTGAAAATGCAACAAAAAATATTTACTTTGTCTATCTGGTGCTGGTAACATACACATGTTGATGCCTTTTCCTTTTCTTACATTACCAAGAAATAAAAACCACTTATTATGATGAGATTTCATTTCGGCAATTTGATTCCTCATACACCTCATGCCTAATATGAAGGTGGAGAATTATGTGTAGAGAATTCACTACATGGAGAGTGTGGATTTATGTAGATTTGAAATGGATAGATTATGTGAAAACGTTCATATTTTGCAGGTACAAAAAATATTATAAGTGGGAAGATAGCAATTTTATATGGTTTGATTCTAGTAGCGAGTTACATAAGATATTGAGAGAAATATTGAGCTAACTAGGAACATTGATTTGTATCTTGAGGTCATGAAATTTTAGTGCGACAACTTACTATAATTCCTATTAAATTGACAATAAAGCAAATGAAGAGTAAGATGGTAAAGGTAATAATTTTGATCATGATAGAAATGTGATGGTGGTAGTGGTGGCAACCAAATCCATGGTAGTGAATCCGAGACAAGTAGTGGCACATATTTTTTTTGTAATATATTCTGATTATAACATGAATGATGATGATAATAATGATGTTTTACACTATAAGAAAAAAGTGCTTAAGTGGCATTTATTCTAGTGGCATTTTGAACAATAATACCACGGTAATAGATTTTGATAATAACTTAAGAGAAAAATACCTTTAATAAAATAATTTGCCATGATGTCTCAATAACACTTTGCTTTTAAGTGTTGGTAATACCAGATATACTGGCAATGCTGTGGCATTCAATCATAAAGTGCTATAAAAGAATGTCATTTAGTTAAAAGTGCCAGTGCTACTAATTTTAGTAAATAAGTGATTTTCACAAAAATAAAAGAAATTATAAAAAAATGATAGGAATAGAGTGAATAGGTAAATCAAATATGAACTTTCAAAAAACTCATCGATAAATTAAGCCTAAAACTAAATCTATCTCTATCTCTTGTCACTTTTTAGTTCTCGTTAAAAATTCTTTCCTAATTTTCGATCATCTATATTAACAATAATTAGGGCTTACAAAAATCATAAGTTCTAAGTCTGAAAACTATTAATTTGATGGCATATGGATTATCTATTTAGCACTTCATATTCAAGTGAGTCGTAATCTGTCAAATTGTGAAACTCTAATTTATTAAAAACAATTAGGATTTTTTTTGTTCTTTATTTGTTATTCAAAAGGGATGGGTCAAAGGATAATTTTTTTCTTTAAATAATTTTTTTGAGGTTACATGTAAAATGCAAATTGGATATGTTGGCTTCATTTTAGATACCTTTCCTTTGCTTTCTCATTTTTATCTAATTCACAATTGCATTAAGATTAGATGCAATTTGATCTTTTTCTTTGTAATTTTATGAAACCTCTTTGTATGTAGCATACTGAACTTGGAAATGATAAGTAAACATTGGTATTTTTTGTATTTTATGTTTAACTTACTTATCTTGAAGACTTGCGTGATCTTTATTTCATCAATTTTGATGAACTTCTCCTCTAGTTTTCAATATCAAAATTAAAATATAAAGAAATGTTCTAAAGATAAATGTCTTCTTTTGTGAATTTTATTGAAATGTTAGATTGTTATATCGTTAATCTTGTAGCTAGATTGTTGGACCAAAAACTTTTGGATACAATCATCTCATTAATTTATTTTGAGTTTTGTTTTGTTCGCAATAGTAGGTTGTAACTTATGAGTTGTTTTAGCCATAACAATTTTCTTTGACTAATTAAGTCCAAAATAGTAAACTTTTTAGCTTTTTGCGTGAACTTTCTTTTCATAGTGTATATGTAAATTAAATTTTTTATTACTAGCCTATCTGCAAGTTGTTTGAATTTTCTAGGAATATGGTTGTGATAAATGATGCTTATTCTTCCATGTCAATCCTTAATTTAGTGAAACATATTCCAGTGCATAGATTTTATAACTTTGAATAGTTGGATAGAACTCCAGACCATGTGTTGTTTTCTCCAAAGGGAAGAACAAGTTGAAAACACAAGTTAGTGTTTTCTTGATTTATTGTCTTATAGTCAAACTTTTTAAGCAAATTTAGGTCTTGAATATTCCTATGAATTTTGGGTGATATTGCAAATGTTATATATGCAATCTAAAGGTTCATAATCCATCTCAAGAATGGATTTTTGTTAGATAGTATGACATTTAGATTAAACATTTCAAACTAGTCCTTCAAGTCTATCAGCTGAATATATTGATATTTATGACCTGGCTTACATTAATAATTATGTTTTTAGTAAATAATTGCAAACCTCATCTTGTTGTTTTGACTTTTGATTCTGAATGATTATCTATGAAGGACCAGGCAAACTAATGCCACGAGTTGCGCGGTAATACAAGATTTGTGCCCACCCATCTTTGGAAAAATTGTATTTTATTATGTTATGCTTGTCATATGGATGTTATAATTGACTTTGGCTATGAAAAGGTGGGGGAGAAGATTACAAGCGTCTAATAAAATTTTAATGTACAAATCTTGTATATGAATACAACTGGTGAATAAATTGTGTATGTCATATTTCGTAAGTATGTATAATTTTATATGATAAAGCAAAGTATTAGTATTATGTAAAATAAATAAAGTAAGTTTTGTTATAATAGAATTCAGGTTAAAGATAATTGGTAGGAAAGCAATAATGAATAATAGTTAAAGTGAATAATACTTCTTTGGAATTAAGATAGCTATAATTAGCAATGTTTACATAAAACAAGATTGTTTATTTTTTTTGTTTGGAAATTTGTATTGAACGATTTTAAACCAAAGCATTTGGAATAGCATTTTCTGATAACTATTAATCTTATTACAAATTAATTGTTAAAGACATCTTTTTATTTATGAGTGTAAACATAGAATGAGAGAGATTATTCTTAATTAAATATTCACACTGCAAAATAGAAAATATTTGAATCTCATAATTTAAATTAGTTTTGGTATAAGAGTAGAAGGTTATTAAAATTTAGTGGGATGAATAAATTAGAATATGAAATTAACAAAAGAGGGACGAATTTGAATTAATGTCTATATGTTTTTTTAATACAAATCCAATCTTATATGTTTTATTTGTTATTTCTATAACTTATCTATTACTAAAAGTATTGTAACTAAAATCTTTAACAAATTAATTGGTAAATTGAGGTTTGCATTTGGAGGATAGGTTAAAATAAGCATTTAATCAATAGGTTAAAATTATACCTTATTTAAACACATTTTTTGCTCGACAGTAGTCAAATAATGTAAGGCTATCTCTAATTGTCTTACGTTGACACATAAATTTTTTATTAGAGTTTTAGTTATGCTTCACGTGAAGAATTTTGCGGACAAAAATTTACTGTGCAAATTTTGTGTATTGAAGTGACATAGTACTAAAAGTTAGCTTTCAAGATTCACATGTGCATAGCAGAAATTTGTTGGTTTTCGATTTTGGCAGCATTACGTGTTGCTGTGATGTGTTTGTATAAAAGATGGCACTATATACATGCGATGTGAGTTCTAGATATGAGGTACGGATCTGATACATAGGTCTTTGTTGGTTGATGAAGTTTTTTTTTAACTAAGGTTTTTGTATGATTTATTTCATTTTAGATGGCAGTTGCAAATAGAAGGTTTCTAAATGTTCAAGATAATTATACAGAATTGGAGAAAGAATTGAATAGATTGACAATTGTTGGTGGTGCTTGCTTTCCTATGGGAAATTGTTGTCGTTAGATTCATGAGTAAAGAATTATATTCCACATCAACCTGAGAGATGGAGAAAGAGCGGTTAATATGTAAGTAAGGACTTGAGACCTAATAGCTTAAGTTTTTGGGTCAAAGTTGAGTTCCTGACTTACATATTAAACTCTTTAATGGGTTCTCTTGAAGTGATTCTCCCTAACAAGTGGTATCAGAACTTTTGGTTACAAGACTGGACTACTCATGGGCAAATGGATTCTTCTCGGAGTTGGATCAGAGAATATTCTCTTCTTGATAGTGGACCGAAGTGTCAAGGGGTTTGGCTGGTGTTGGACCAGATGTGCCATAGATTTGGCATAGGTTTGATTCATCTTAGATCAAGGAGCCAAGGGTTGGCAGGGATCCAAAACCTAGTTTGGATGTTGAAAAAGAATGGGTCTATGATTGAGAGAAGAGATACCTTAGGTGTTAAGATGGGTTTGCGTTGAGTATTACAATGAATTTGGAGAAAAGCTTGTAAACTTAGGTTTAATGTGAGGGGTTACTCATGAAGTAGGAAATTTGTTAGATTTATGAGTAAAGAATTATATTCCACATCGGGCCGAGAGATGGAGAAAAAGCAGTAAATATCTAACTAAGGGTCTGAGACCTAATAGCTTAAGTTTTTGGGTCAGAGTTTGGGTTTCTGATTTACATATTGGATTCTTTGATAGGCTCTTTTAAGGTGATTCTTCTTAATAGTTATTGCAATCACACAGTTGAACCTCTTGCATAGGCTCAAGTGAATAGTATTTTGCTAAAAATGAGATATATGACTTGTTCAAATAATTTTATAGGCATGAAATATGGGGGGGCCTTTTTTGGATAGTGCTCTAGTAAGTGGTAGAAGTCTGCCTATGCTAGAACTAATTGTTTCAAGAATGAAGCTAGAAGTAGAGAGCAAATGTTGCTGCAACTAAGGTCGCCTTCTCTTAAGAGTTCTCATAGTTTTGATAGGCAGAATGACTAAGAAACTTGCTGCCATTGGCCTATGATAGGTGTTGGAGTTCTTATTTTGTAGTATGTTGGTAATAGTTTATGTATTATGGCAGTGGCGGAGCCAGAAAAAAATCTTAGTGGGGGAAAAAATAACACTAAATTTTTTATCTACTCTTTTTCTAATTTTTAAGCAAAAAAAAAAAAATTCACCAACAAGTACAAATGATATGTATATTCCATGAAAAATATAAAAAGACAAACTCAAAATTATTAATGTAATAATAATTTTATTTCAAAAACAAACTAAACTATTTACAATTGTTCACGACGAGTTTTCATATTTTGATAACGGTTTACAACTTTCTCACTTTCAACTTCACGAAATATATTTTTCTCAATATAAGTAACTAAACAATCATTCATCCAAGTGTCTCCCATTCTATTTCGTAACCGATTCTTCACTATATTCATAGCTGAAAAAGCTCTTTCTACTGTAGCTGTAGCAACAGGGAAAATCAAAGCCAACTTTAAGAGCGTATAAACCAATGGATACACAATACCTCTTTTAGTCTCCACCAACCTTTGAGCTAGATTAGAGATTTTTCTTAAATCGAGAAATTCCTTAGCTGATTTCAAGTTATTAATATAAGTATCCAATTCAGTGTCAAGTGCAAGAATATCCAACTTAGAAAACTCACAAGGATAATGTTCTGCAAGACGAATCAACTTTTTCTTATCAAATGCTGCAAAGGAATCACTTGGGTTCAAGCATGCCATACACAGAAGCAACTCCATATTGATTTCATTGAAACGATTGTTGAGTTCTTGGAGTTATAAATCTATCACAACACAAAATAGCTCAACTCGATAGTGGTGAAGGTTTGTAATTTGCTGAACTTTTCTTCGAGATCTCCCACTATTAATGAACATTTCATCCATTTTCGGAATGATGATCTCATGTTTTTCACAAAACAAACAAACTTCATCAAGTAAAAAATCCCATCCATCTTCCCTAGTAGCTTGTAATTGTTGCTTGGAAACTTTGACCAGACCCATAGCATTCACAATATCTTGATCCTTCCTTTGTAATGCTTCAGATAGTGCATTCGTTATTCCCATGATTTTCTTCATCAAGTGTAAAATAAATGCAAATTCAAAAGATTGCAAAGAATTAAGAAGTGCATATGCTTGACCTCTTTGCTCCACCAGACCGTCATTTTCAATTATCAAAAGAACATCTATTACAGAATCATACATAAGAACCAACTTTAACAATGAGCCAAAATGTGAACCCCAACATGTATCACAAGCTCTTTGAAGGCTAGTTTCTTGATTTAAGCCCCGACCACTCACAAGATCTCCAGTCATTAGATCATCAACGACTTTCTTAAGGCGTTGTTCTCTAAGAATTTCTTGTCTTTTAGATGAACCTTCAAGAACATGCACTAAGGTAGACAATGTATTATACATAGAAGAGACTTGGACATGTTTCTTTGCAACCCTTACAAGTGACAATTGCAGCTGATGTGCAAAACAATGAATATAATATACAGAACCATTTTCCTTCATGATCAAAGTTTTTAAGCCATTATATTCACCTCGCATGTTACTAGCACCATCATAATCTTGACCACGGATTTGTGATATGCTCAAACCATGCTTTGAAAATAAAACATCAATTGCTTTCTTAAGTGAAAGAGCAGTAGTATCTCTTACATGTAAAATGCCAAGAAAACGCTCAATCACATATCCATGTGAATCCCGTAACGAATAACAACTGCTAATTGCTCCTTTGTTGATGCATCACATAAAATAGCAAACAATCCATGTCCAATGTCATTTACAATAATGCTTGTAGTCTCACTTGCCAAAGCATTTGAAATATCCTTTTGAATATCTGGAGCAATGAGTTTGAGATTTTTAGGGGCATTTTCAAGAACAACCTTTTTTATATCATCATTATGACCCACAAGGAAGTGCAAAAGTTCAAGAAAATTTCCCCGATTTTCAGAGATATCAGATTCATCATGACCACGAAAAGCCAAACCTTGGTGTAGGAGAAATCTAGCACAATCTATTGAGGCTAATAAACGAGTCCGATACTCAGCCTTCCTTTTCTCTGATTGCTTAAAAAATGCCACTTCGATGTGTTGATTTTGATTTAATAAATTTTGACATTTACTCCAACTCAGATTGTGTGCGCTATTAGGACCACCAACATGAACATCAAATCTATCCTTTTTTTCCCAATTTGTGAATCCTTCCTTAATGAAACTATCACCACCAGATTGTTCGCCCACATCTGGTCTATATAGATAACAGCATAAGCAATAAGCGGCATCTTTTTCAATACTATATTCTAACCAATTCTTGTAATCATCAAACCAGCTCCGAACAAATCGACGCATCTTTTTTCCTATCTTTCTTTGTGGAAAAACATGCTCATGAGGTTGACATGGTCCCTTTTGTAAGTAATATCTCCGAATTTCATCTTGAAGGTTTGGATGATAATCCCCAATTTTTTTTCTTTGGGCTGGATCCGCAGGTAATTCATTTAAGTTAATTCCCAAGTAACTTCTTTTATTGTCATTTTTTGCACTTTCATTATCCTTGGCTTCTTCTTTATTAGATGACTCTTTTTCCATTAATTTTCTCTTGACATATCTCTCCATAACTAAAGAAATTAAAACCAATATATAAGATACTAATCCAATTAAAATATTAAATGTACAATAAAATCTATCCAAGAACTATTTTACAAGTTAAAGTTATTTATTAAATGACTTATTTATTCATTACTATATCAAATCATTAATCACAACATATGAATCTAATGAAGTTAATTAGACAAAAGGATCTATACAAGAATAATTTAAAAGTTAAAATATATGTCAAATGGCCCTCTATTCATCATTACATTAACACCAATATAAGAAACTAATCAAGGAAAATAAAAAAAATTATAAATCCATAAAATCACTATTTCACAAGTTAAAATATTTATCAAATAACCCATTTATTAGTTATTACATTAACTAATCAATTTTCAAATTTCTTTAAAACAGTAATAGTCTCATGCTCTAGAAATATATTTGCAAACAAATTTAAAATAATAATAATAATAAGTAATTGTTTAGAACCTGATTTTGATGATCTCCTAAAGTTGGTGAAAAGAGCTGCAAATCAGTGGCGGACCCAAGTCCCAGAAGATCAATTGATTCTGGTGCAATCTCTAAATCGGATGAAGTGATCAAGAGAAAGAGTAACAAGCTTTGGTTGTGGAAGAAAAAATGGCTCTCGTATGTTGGGGAGTGGGGACAACCAAGAGCCAGAGGAGGAAAGGGAAATTGGGGAGTGGGGACAAAGGAAGTAAATGATTAATGATGATTGGATGAAACGATAAATAAAAAGAGTTGTTAGTTGGGTATGGAAGAAGAGGGGCCATCGGTTGTGAAGGGAAATGGGGGACCAGAGGAGTAAATGGAACTTAGGGAGTGGGGACCAAAAGGAATGACTGATATAATTGGTACTTGGCCCTGTTGGGGGGAAAATGGGGACCAGAGGAGGAAAGTGAATGATATAAATTTTGTGACCCATTCTTTCACATTTTTTCTAAAAAAATTCTGGAGACACTTTTAAAATTATGTCAAAATTGTAGAAGTATTATAGGAATTTAAGGGGGGGGGCAAATCCGCCCCTGTATTATGGTATTATTAAGTAGGTAGTTGCTTGTTTGTCTAATAAGTTGTTGTTAATGTTTGTATATAACTATATAGATTGCCAAATAAATTTTTTGTGCTTATTACAGTATATGATTTGCTAAATTTAAAAGTGGAAAATTAAGAACAAAAAATTGTTGGTGCTGCTTGATAAAAAGAAAAGCAAAGTGAATGAAATCTTTAAACTTAAATCGTTATAGGATATAAGTATTTTGAGGCCCCGCAAATTAGGTTCTTATCTTTTATCTTGTTTTTCTTACTTGCCTTGAATTTGTAGTTGCTTTGATAATTGAGGTGTGTTCTTAACCCTATTACTTTATTTACCTTGGCGCATGTTTAATTTGATACATGTTAAATTTTATAGTGCATGATACTAGTGTGATCGACTAGTGAGGTGCGTGTAATAAATTTGGAGGATTAGAGGGAGTTTTGCGTAAAAGGAATTATATGACAAGAAGTGTTAAGAGTTAATTAGAAGGGTATTAGATATGTTAGTGATTAGAGACAAATAGAGTGGCAAAAAGATAGACAATACATCTTTTCTTGACATTTGTCAATTAGCCAACCAAGCTTGACCAATCAAGTTTGACCAAAACCATGCTTTCTTCTTCTTATCTTGACCAAACCTTTTTATTTTCATCATTTTTTTTCTTGCACACATCATGGATGAAATTTTGAGAGAGGAAAGGGAGAGAAAACACAAAAAAAAAAAATTCAGCCTTGATCTCTTGCTTAAATAATGAAGAATCCAACGAAAAATCCTAATTTACTCCGATCAATCTTGAGGTAAGCCTGGAGAGAAGCTTTTGGTGAAGTTTTAGAAGAAGAAAATCTGTCATCTCTCTTGATTTGCTTGTCATCTTTGGGTTTGGAGATAAAGAGTTGAATTTAGCTAGAAACCTTAGTTTTCTTTTCTTATCTTTGATTTTATTTGAGATTTGATGTTATAGAAGATAAAGAAAGCATGTTTGTGGCAATTTCATAGCTTTGCTAGGGTTTGTATGTATATGTAATTATGATGGGTTTCTTGTTGAAATTTTGACTTATATGTATTTATTGTTATGTTGGTGATGAAACCTTATAGATTTGTTAGGTATGTTTGGTTGACAAATTAGGAAATTAATTGGAGGAATGTTTGAAAATTCATTGGAGAAAATTCTGCTTGCTGGCCGAAATTTAGGGCTGGAATTGCAACCTTGATTTCTAAATTTTCATGATGATTTTAAGCTCAATTTTACTCAAAATACTCTATAATATGTTAAGTTATAAGTATGTGTTAGATTTGAACCAAAATCAGGAGTTTTAAGTGGTAAGAACACCATTTCTTTCACTGTTTTCATGGCTAGAATTCTGCTCAAAACTAACCGAGGGAGAGAGTGACTTTATATAGCTTTGTTCTTGGTTTTGTGTGATGAACTTGGCGTATTACTGCCCTAACACATGATTAGACAATTACCCTGGTATGAGTAGCGAATTGGAGTGGAAAATGAAAGGTTCTAATAGGTAGACTACCTTGTTTTTCTTCATTGTTTTGCTGCTGGAAATTTCCATAGGAAGCTCTGCACAGTTTTGAAAAATTAGTTATAACTTTGTGTAGAAAAGTCAGAATTGAATTCCGTTTTTTGCATTTGAAACTAAATTCAAAGTACTTTCTACCGTGAAAAGTTTAGAATTTTTCTCAATTCTTATGAATATCTGTGATTTTTTCAAAATTGACTGAATTTTCACACCTGTTCTGTTTTTCTATCGGATGAAACAACAACTTGAGACTTGAATTTAACTGATTTGTGGATAGAATCTTATAAATGTGTCTTCTGAAAAATTGTAATCCTTTTGAATCTATTTTCCAACGTATAAAGTTTATAAATTTTGGAGTTAAGAAACTTGAAATATGATTTTTCAAATAGCATTACGCAAAATTGGAGAAAATTCTATTCTTCAAAAGTTGTTCTTACTTTCATTTCCAACTTCAAGTTGGAGTTGTAGAACCATTTTGAGCTTGGTTTTATAATTGGAGTTGAAATAACTTGGTTGGTTTGGAACTATTTCCTTTGAATATGGCAGCTTGGAGTAGGGGATCTCATGACACTTTACATACTTGATTTTAGGATTTGAAGGTGAGGCCGAAAGTGTTCCTAAGGCAAACACTTAAACTTGTTGCCGTGGTGAGTGCTCCAATTGCATGTTTCGTACTCATTACTGCTAGAAATTACTAGGCACTTGATTTGTCATCTCATAGGTAAGTGTGTACTTTATCGCACTTGACCTAACTCGACTAAACTTTTGATATCTTGTTCATGCATGTACCAGCAAATTTAATTTACAAGTAACCTGTATTGGACTTGAAATACTTGAAATGATTGAAAACATGATATGTTGAGCTTACTTGTAACTTGATCCTGTCTAGACGAGTGTGCTCTTATGTACACTCAATCTTTGTTAACTTGAATTACTTGATATTGCATGTATATGTGTGTGCGAATGTAGGCCGGCTGTTGTTTTCTTACAGCGGTTGAACTGGACCCTTAGACCCTTATCCGAGACGTTGGGTAAGTTGGAACTTGGGTTACTCATGCGTATGCGTGAATGTCGGTCGGTACCGGTTGAATTGAGCCCTCGTTAGACCTCTTGCTTGAGACCAGCCTTAGAGTGGTCGGGTAAGTTGGGCAACATTGGGTAAAGGAAAAATTACCTAATACTGTTTACTTTGACTAGAACTCTAATCTGAACACTGTGAAATCTTTGATACGGAGCGTTAAGTAAGAATTAACGTCTCCAATCAATAACTGCATGAGTGTTGGATAACAACCAACGACTCCACTCATGAATTTTTGAATATTTGGGATTTTAAACCATATCATGAATACTTGATTCTTGAATACCTGGGGCTATAAGCCCAATCCCATGGTTAGTTGGTCAAATTGAGCCGGTAAAGGGCTTGGTCGATAAGATTGACGAATCATGGGTATTTTTGGTGTTCGGACCCGGTAGGGGGATGATCAGTGGATGGAGATTGACGTTTAGTGGTGATCTACGGACATTATAATTTCCTAGTTGACGGAGAGTCAACGAACCTCGAACAAGCAGCTGTGGAACCTGCTCCTGAGAGCAGCCTATATCCTTTTGACATAAATGTGTTTTTTATCGTATATTATATATCTGGTTACCTGATTACTAAATCATATGTCACGGTCTGCTTGAGTATGACTTATTTTCTGATATCCTGTGAATAGTATCATGTACGCGAGTTTACTTGCCTATTTTCTTAGAATCTCACTGGAATTTTAATTCATTTTATGAATTTGTTTTCCTTAAAGGGATGAGAAACATGAGAGGTTGAATTGGAGAAAGCATAGATTTTGTCTAAATTTTGTTAGTTGCTCGCGTGAGCACTCCTTAAAATTTCTAGCTTGCTTGCGTGGTTTTGATTTTGTAAATTCGACTCCGTGGCTATATTCATAGATTGTACGGGCATTTGATATCCATAACTGTACACATTGGAGGTTGTATTTGTTATCGCCTTTATTATTGATGTTATTGTTTTAAAATTTCGTAGTGCGTGACCGAGTTGTGACGAGAGTTGGGCAGACGGTCCACCAAACCCTTGGGTATCCCCTAAGGGGAGGTGGGGCTGTCACAGGTGGTATCAGAGTTGTTTCGCGTGGTCTCTGCGCGGGGTGAGTTTGGGTCAGGTGGTATTATGGTCCCAATAATGTGAATAAGTATTATGGTCCCAATAATGTGAATAAGTATAAAGAACTAAGTGCTCTTCTTGAGCGTAAGTTGTGAATCATTAAAGTTATAGGCGTAAAACCTTTATCATGATATTTGAGGAAGATAGATATGTACGTCAGGTAGGAATCTTAAACTTGGTTGATTTGCACTTAGGAGCGTACGACCTGAGATGTGAATTTTCCTAGTTTCGAATTCTTGTACCCGAGTACCAAAACTGGAGATTACTAGAATAAGGGTCGATATCTCGATTGCACTTGAGATAAAATTGGATGGCAAAAGTCAAGACGTGAAAAATTCTAGTATTGAACTTGAGATTGAATTAATCAAGGCGAGTGGATGAATTGGTGCCATCATGGACTAGTCTCATGCATGTTTGGTTAGGGTTTCTATAGATGATGGCTAGCTTTGCAGTCATCATGAATGTTTAAGGTGCTAATATTGTAGCTTGTTTCATTTCTCCTGTACTTATGAATTCTTGTTCCGTGTTTCCTTGATTTTGTTGCGATTTGATTACGATTACATATGTATTTCTTTTAATTTCTTACTTGACTACCATTTTCTATTTTCTACACTTCTATGATACCTTATAGGAACTTGGATTTAATTTATATTTCTCTACAAATTTTGGATTATATATGAAATTTTAGGGGCAAAGATGTGAGTTTTTATACTGGTATGTAAATTTTGACAGAATTAGGATGATCGTCTTGATGGCGGATGATACAAGGCACTAGTGGAGGTAAGGGATTATGATTTCTTCTTGAGTAAGTTTGTAAGAAAGTGTATAATGGAGAGGGACTTAGGGTGCAGAACTTTTACTTTAAGGAATATGATTCCGTATTTTGTTATATTTATAAGTAATGGTAGTAGTTTTTATGGAAAGACCCAAAAACTCGTCTATCTCAAGTAGATAATAGTTAAGACTTATATTTCTTGAGTGACCTGTAAGCAAAGGAATGGAAGAGTTATATGGCTAGAGTTTCCAATTGTGATTAGTTACTCATTTCGATCCTTTGATTTGCTTGGACGGCTATCGTTTGATTTAAGTAAATCGGTGAGATGACAAATTTGGGAGATATGTATAAGGAAATAGACATCCTTCGAAAGGAGGTAGAATTCCAAAAGAAATTAGCTGACTACTAGGAAGGACGATATGCGGAGAAAATTGAATTGCTACACAAGAATATAGAACTAAAAAAGAAATATAAAGGGATCCCGAAAGAGGTGTGGAATAAGTTTGAATTAGTACAATCGCCTAGTCAAATAGCATCTCAAGACAATACTAACAATTAAGTTAAAAGGGGTGAAGGAAGTTCTCATGATACTAAAGGGAAACGTAAAGAGATTGGTGGAGATGAACTTGCTATGAAGGATAAAAGGAGGAAGAAAAGAAAGAATGGACACTTCAAGAAGAGATGTGTAGCTACTAAGTGTGAAACCTATAACAAAAATCATCCTGAATTATGTTATTTGAAAACTGGTGCATGTTTTAGATGCGGTGAATTTGGACATCAAGTGAGGAACTGCCCAATATAAATGAATTTTGCAATGGTGAAACTGCTGTAATAGTTGAAGTCAGTAATTAGTGATGTTTTATTTGAAATAGTTATATTTATTGGATTATGTGCAGTGAAAGCTTTATGTAGTAAGTTGTATCTCCGTTGGAAATAGTAAACTTGGTGTCCGATGTTTTAATTAGTGATGTTAAATGTCTGTGTCCCTGTTTGGAGTTAAACCCCTATCCGTGATTCGATTTCTGCACTTTATTCTTGGGTTTGAACAAGGATTCTTACTTGTGCCTAATAATGAAGGAAGGGCTTTTGATTAAAAAGGATAGTATGTATTTAGTAATTCAAATGTGTAAGCCTCATGAGAGAAAAAGCTATTGGGAATCGGAGGAAAACCCCGTAGAAAAGAGACCCTCGAGTTTATTTTGCGAGCAAGGGTTAAGAATTTTGAGTACAAAATTCTTTTACGGGGGAGAGAGTGTGAGACCCGTAAATTAGATTCTTATTTTTTATCTTGTTTGTCTTACTTGTCTTTGAATTTGTAGTTGCTTGATGATTGAGGTGTGTTCTTAACCCTATTACTTTATTTACCTTGGCGCATGTTTAATTTGATACATGTTAAATTTTATAGTACATGATACTAGTATGATCGACTAGTGAGGTGCGTGCGATAAATTTGGAGGATTAGAGGGAGTTTTGCATAAAAGAAATTATTTGACAAGAAGTGTTAAGAATTAAATTAGAGAGGTATTAGATATGTTAGTGATTAGAGACAAATAGAGAGGCAAAAAGATAGACCAATTCATCTTTTCTTGACATTTGTCAATTAGCCAACCAAGCTTGACCAACCAAATTTGACCAAGACCATGCTTTCTTCTTCTTATCTTGACCCAAACCTTTTTGTTTTCATCATTTTTTTTCTTGCACACATCATGGACGAAATTTTGAGAGAGGAAAGGGAGAGAAAACACAAAAAAAAAAAAATTCAGCCTTGATCTCTAGCTTAAATCATGAAGAATCCAACAAAAAATCCTAATCTACTCCAATCAATCTTTAGGTAAGCCTGGAGAGAAGATTTTGGTGAAGTTTTAAAAGAAGAAAATCTGTCATCCCTCTTGATTTGCTTGTCATCTTTGAGTTTGGAGGTAAAGAGTTAAATTTGGTTAGAAAACCTTAGTTTATATTCTTATCTTTGATTTTATTTGAGATTTGATATTATAGAAGATAAAGGAAACATGTTTGTGGCAATTTCCATGGCTTTACTAGGGTTTGTATATATATGTGATTATGATGGGTTTCTTGTTGAAAAATTTGGCTTATATGTATTATTGTTATATTGGTGATGAAACCTTATGGATTTGTTAGGTAGGTTTGGTTGACAAATTAGGAAATTAATTTGGAGGAATGTTTGAAAATCCATTGAAGAAAACTTCTGCTTGCCTGGCCGAAATTTAGGGCTGGAATTGCAGCCTTGATTTCTAAATTTTCATGATGATTTTAATCTCAATTTTTGCTTAAAATACTCTATAATATGTTAACTTATAACTATGTATTAGATTTGAACCAAAATCAGGAGTTTTAAGTGGTAAGAACACCATTTCTTTCACTGTTTTCATGGCTGGAATTCTTGCTCAAAACTGACCGAAGGAGAGAGTGACTTTATATAGCTTCTGTTTTTGGTTTTGTGGTGATGAACTTGGCGTATTACTGCCCTAAACACATGATTAGACAGTTATCCTGGCATGAAGTAGTGAATTAGAGTGGAAAATGAAAAGTTTTAACAGGTGGAACTGCCTTGTTTTTCTTCATTATTTTGGCTGCTGGAAATTTCCGTAGGAAGCTCTGCACAGTTTTGGGAAATTGGTTATAACTTTGTGTAGAAATGTCAGAATGGAGTTCTGTTTTGTTGCGTTTGAAACTAGATTCAGAGTGCTTTCTCCGTGAAAATTTCAAAAATTTTTCTCAATTCCTATGAATATCTGTGATTTTTTCAAAGTTGACTAAATTTTCACACCTGTTTTTGTTTTTCTATCGGACAAAACAGCAACTTGAGACTTGAAATTTGATTGATTTGTGGTTAGAATCTTACAAATGTTCTTCTGAAAAATTGTAATCCTTTGAGTCTATTTTTCAACGGCATAAAGTTTATAAATTTTGGAGTTAAGAACTTGAGATATAATTTTTCAAATAATATTGCGCAAAACTAGAGAAATTCTATTCTTCAAAAGTTGTTGTAGAACCATTTTGAACTTAGTTTTATGATTGGAGTTGAGATAACTTTGATTGGTTTGGAAGTGTTTTCCTTTGAATATGGTAGGTTGGAGTAGGGGATCTCATGACACTTTGCAATACTTGATTTTAGCACTTGAATGTGAAGGTGGAAGTGCTCTTGAGGCAAACACTTAACTTTGTTGCCATGGTGAGTGTTCCAACTACATGTTTCTTGCTCCATTGCTGCTAGAAATTGCTAGGCACTTAATTTGTCATCTCATAGGCAAGTGTGTACTTTATCACACTTGACTAACTTGACTAAACTTTTGATATCTTATTCATGTATGTACCAGCAAATTTGATTTACCAAGTAACCTATATTTGGAGTTGAAATATTTGAAATGCTTGAAAAACATGATATGTTGAGCTTACTTGTGACTTGATCCTGTCTAGGCGAGTGTGCTCTTATGTACACTCCAATTTCTGTGAACTTGAATTACTTGATCTTGCATGTATATGTATGTGCGAATGTAGGCCGGCTGTATTTTTCTTACAACCATTGAACTGAGCCCTTAGACTCTTATCCGAGACGTTGGGTAAGTTGGAACTTGGGTTACTTATGTGTATGCGTAAATGTAGGTCGGTAACGGCTGAATTGAGCCCTTATTAGACCTCTTGTTTGAGACCAGCCTTAGAGCAGTCGGTAAGTTGGGCAACCTTAAGTAAAGGAAGAATTTCCTAATACTGTTTACTCTGACTGGAACTCTAATCTGAACACTGTGAAATATCTGATACGGAGGGTTAAGTAAGAACTAATAGCTCCAATCAATAACTGCGTGAGTGTTGGATAATAACCAAAGACTCCACTCGTAAATTTCTGAACACTTGGGGTTTTAAACCATATTATGAATACTTGATTCTTGAATATCTGGGGTTATAAACCCAACCCCATGGCTAGTTGGTCAAATTGAGCCGGTAAAGGGTTTGATCGATGAGATTGACAAACCATGGGTATTTTTTGGTGTTTGGACCCGGTAGGGGGATGATCGGTGGACAGAAATTGACGTTTAGTGGTGATCTACGGACATTATAATTTTCTGGTTGACAGAGAGTCAACGAGTCTTGAACAAGCAGTTGAGGAATCTGCTCCTGAGAGCATCCTATATCCTTTGACATAAATGTATTCTTTACCATATATTAATGCATGATCTATCTGGTTACCTGATTCCTAAACCAGATGTCACGGTCTGCTTGAATATAACTTATTTTTCGATATCCTGTGAATAGTATCATGTATGCGAGTTTACTTGCCTGTTTTCTTGGAACCTCACTGGACTTTTAGCTCATTCTATGAATTTGTTTTCCTTACAGGGATGAGAACATGAGAGGTTGATTGGGAAAAGCATAGACTTTGTCTAAATTTTGTTAATTGCTCGCGTGAGCACTCCTTAGAATTTCTAGTTTGCTTGTTTGGTTTTGATTTTGTAAATTCGACTCCGTAGCTGTATTCATAGATTGTACGGCCATTTGAAATCCATAATTGTACATATTGGAGGTTGTATTTGTTATCGCCTTTATTATTGATGTTATTATTCTAAAATTTCATAGCGCGGTGATCGAGTTGTGACAAGAGTTGGGCAGGCGGTCCACCAAACCCTTGGGTGCACCCTAAAGGGAAGGTGAGGCTGTCATAGTATTAGTAACAATTTATATTGTGATAAGATTGACAAGAGATATCAGTGATAAATACTTAAAGGAATGGTGGAATTCTTCATTAATAGCTAGCGTTTGAAACGGATTTACAAATAAGAATACACAGAACACTTATGATACCAAAGAAAAATCTTTTCAACTCCCATCTGCTCTATAAATCTGGACAGTAAAACTGTTTATGGACTCGAAGATAACAACCAAAGTCTCACCTAGTTTCAACTCATGTGCTTTGACAAAGATTTTCCAGTAGCCTGTGAGTTGTCTCCCTTGCATTCTAGCTTGAAACTTTATATTTAGTTCTTAAAGTAACAACTGGAGTTTTATTGCTATTAAGAAATGTTCAAGAAATTTTGGGATTTCTGATGGATAAGAGAGGGGAAAATATGTAAAGTGCATAAATAGTGCATAGTAGATTAGCTAAGCAAAGGATAGAAAGATTGAGCAAATAGACTTACAAATCTGTCTTTGTTTTTCTAGTTGTAAACTTGATAAAAAGCTATAGAGTCTGCTTCATCTTAAACTATATTTGGTTTTATTGATGAGTAAGTATGTTGATATAAGATGTATTTAGCCTTTGTATTTGCTATCAGTGAGAAATAATAAAATTCTGAGATATGACTATGTGGCTAATCTTGTTGGATTTGGTAAAAAAAAGAGTAGATCTTAACATACTGTTGCTTCCTAGAATATGTAGCTTCGGTATATCAGAAAGTGGGACTATCTGAGAAAATTTTGTATTCATCTTAATCTTTATAAATAAGATTAGATAAAATTTCAAGTCTCCATGTGTCGAAGAAGTATTTTGCCGCATGAATGGATTAGGTTGTCTTTTATAAATTCCAACCATTCCGATACAAAATTGTCATTATGAACTTCAAGGCTCCATTTGTAGCTCTGTATAATTGTAATATTGCATCTTTTATATTGTTCCAATTCGAAGATGAATTTGGTTGGGAGGCTCTGTATAATTTTTTTTTGTCGAAGGTCAACTTGAGTGGAACAATATGTAGTATATGATTAATTAAAAGGTTATAGAGTGTTGAAAGTAGATATGGATACCTTTTCTTTGTTGTTGCATTTTAATAGAAAGTAACATTGTGTGACATTGTACATTGGTGCAGGTGTTATGGTGAACTTGTAGATTCAATATTTATAGCCATGATATAGCAATGTAGTCCTTTATAATAGTTGGTAGAAAGTAGTGTAATTTTAGTTTAAGTATAGAATGAGACTAAATCTAAACAAATAAAAACTCTATATGTTTTTTCTATTGATATGCAAATTCAATAGTATGAATTTGTAGACAAACGGTTAACACATAAATGAAACAAACACGAGAAGAGGAATGAAAGAGGTAATTAAATTTTACCTGGAACTTAGCTATTCAAGGATGAAAGCTTCTTGACCTAACGAAAAACTGTAGTTCCTAATGGAAAGCAAGAAAGCTACTTATAAATGTTGTGAAAAGAAGGAAGTTGGTAAGCCAGCGGTCAAGAACAAGTGTTAGTATTTATTATTAATTGATAGTATGTAACATCAAAAAATTAAATAGCAAGACATTGAAGAGTATATAAAATTTAATTATAGTATAGAGACCTAATGTATAGCTAACAGTAAGTTTTTCTTTAGATCTCGTAAGAAGGGTGTGTAAGTTATTATATATGATGATAAGACTTGTACAAGAACCAGTTACAAGCTGACAAGCTTTTACATAAAAGAATTGCTCTATTAAAGTTGGAGTGTCATTAACTGTAGCAAATTTACTAGATTCTAATATAAGAAGAAAAGTTTAGTTGTTTTTTGATATTGAATATGAGTCTCAGTTCAATAAATCACAAAAGAAATTGAATATATGTCAAGTCATATTGGAGATATAAATAGTCAAGTGTAAATAGTAAAGGATGAGAGGGAAGAGAAGTGCTAAAATAAAATGGTACATTCATAGTAGAATGTAAATAACTGGGTTAGTTTGAAATAGCTGCAGTCTATTTTGCAATAACTTGAATAACAACTAAACAAAAGGATCTTCAAATAGTGAGTCGGCATCGTACTCACATAATAGATAGATATTGAAATAGATAAACATCATAGAGAGAGTAGAAGTCCTGGCGCTTCTCAAATTACAAAAGCTGCATAATGAGATCCTAGTTTAGAGTTCAAGAACAAGAATAATCTCATTGCAGATAGAAGTAAAGATGTGAAGAGCATTAATCTAGATTTCGATTTTTAGTCACAGAGATGCCAGAAATTTCAGAATTGGTCTGTGGGCTATTTGCTTGAAGTGTGGTTATTTCATCAAATTTGCTTGCTAGATTAATGCGAACGTTTGTGATAGGGCTTTAAGCATCTATGTAAGAAAAATATAAGTATAAAAGAGAAATAACATAGACGTAATATGCCAAATTAATGGAAATAGTATAATAAAACCAACATATAGTTTAATATTTTTGAAGTTTGTAGACGAATACCCTGTGTTTCAATAGTAGGATTTTGCAAGGAGAGTCCAGCAAGAAAGAACTAGGAGATTCAATAGTTTGCTGTGATAAAATTTCAACAAAATTTGTCTCATAGCAATGCAGAATTTTATAGCGCTATTGAGGATCTCCATAATGACTGGTAGCTAGTTGTATTTGGACAGCAATTTTTTAGTCTGTAAAGTTCATGGACATGCATTGATGGAAGTTTAATGTTTTGGGAAAAAGCGAAGATTCAATAGTATGTTAGCATTGAAGAGCAATTGGGAAAAAATTTATGTAAATACCATAGATGCAATGAAGAAATTACCTTGTCAAAAACTACATTGCATCCAAGGCATAATAAGTCAAAAGTTTTTCAGTTAAATCACCAAACAAAGTAGCAGTCTGTGAGGACCCAAAAAATTATTTTTATATTTTGTATTCCTGAAAATCATTTTTTATATATATTTTAATCTACTTACCTTGAATTTTTGGTTAATTTAATGGTTGATTCATGATTTTTATTCCTATTGCCCCATTCAATTTGTTTGCATGTTGAATTCATAGTGTGTTATGCAAGTGTGACCAACTAATGAGGTATGTGATAAATTTGGTGAATTAAAGGGAGTTTTGTGCAAAAGGATCATTGTGCTGCAAAGTGTTAAGAGTTAATTGGATGAGAGATAGATGTTAAGGTGAATTAGTGACAAACAGATAGACTTATCTTGTAATCTTGCAATTTGTTACTTAACCAACCAATCTTGACCAACCTTGACTAAGATTAGAGTTATATCTATCCAATAGAAGCTTCTTGCATCACTATTCCTCTTTTTTCTGTTGCTTTGACCGGTTCTAGAGAGTGGAGAGGTGAGAGATCTTTCTTCTTCATTTCCAGCCGAGAGACTAGAGGGAAAACTGCAAGATTTTTCTTGTTTTGCTCCACTTCAGCCGAGAGAGAGAGAGAGAGTTAAATGGCATGCAAAAGTTGACCAAGTCAAAAATTCATTCCTTCTTGTTTCTTTCCTTTAGCTTAATCGAGAGAGAGAGAGAGAGAGAGAGTTAAATGGCATGCAAAAGTTGGCCAAGTCAAAAAATTCATTCCTTCTTGTTTCTTTCCTTTAGCTTAATAGAGAGAGAGAGAGAGAGAGAGAGAAGAATTAGCCAAAGTCTTCCTTGTCTTGCTTCATTTTCAGCCGAGAGACTAGAGGGAAAGCTGAAAAAAATTTTCCTTGTCTTGCTCCCTCTTCCAATCGAGAGAAAACCAGAGAGAAAGAATGAGAAAAACCAAACTTTCTTGCTCCATTTGCAGCTGAGAGAAAGCTTGAGTCTTGCCTTCCATGTCTCCATTGTGAACCGAGAGAAAGAGAGAAATGAGATGGAGAGCTCATTTCCCTTCCTTCTTCCAGCCGAGAGAGCAACAATCGAGAGAAACCCCAAGGAAACTCCAGCCGTCCCTCTTTTCCTTTTCTTCAATCTTGAGCATCAATCAAGAAACAAGAAACTTGCAACTCATCCTAGCTAAGAGAATTGGGAAAGAAAGGCAGAAATTTCCAACTAAAAAAAAACCGTGGGAACTGAGAGGAAAGAAGGTGAAGCTATAAGTTTCATTCCAACTTTCATTCTTACAAGAGGTAAAATTTGCTAACCACACCCTCCCTTCTCTCAATATACCTAGGTACTTCTTGTAGATTGAATTTGGGTGAAGAAAAGAGGAGTTTTGCTTGAGAAAACCTTACTTGAAGACTGATTTCTTACTGTAAATTTCTAGCTTTAGCTGAGGGGAAAAAAGAGCTTAGTTTCACAGCTTTTCATTTGAAATTTTGGAGGAATTTTACTAGGAGTTCATGATATATGTCTTATCTCTTTCTTTTTATGATATATAGTATGTTTTACCTTTGAATCTAGTGGAAAGTTGGTGACTTTGGATGAAAACTTGAAGAAGCTTGCTGGAATTTTCTGTTGGAACTCGTGAGTAAGAAGCTGAGATTTTCCAACGTTATCCCTAAAACTTTGATTGTAAATTGACACTATAGCATTATAGCATGTTGGTTAGTTTAAGTTGTGGATTTGTTATAGAAATATGAAAAAAGTTGGGAGTTTGGCTATAGGAGAGTTTGAAAAATTTCTGGAAATTTTGGGTTGAAGCTGTCCGAACAGGAGATGAGGTTTTGAACCTGTTTTTTTGCATTTTATGGTAATTCTTGCTTAAATCTTGCTTTATACATGTTATCCTTCAATTATATGTTGAGTTTGAGTCAAGGGAGTGAGATTTTGTTAGTAAAAGTATCATTTTTTTAAGTTGTTAGAAATTTGGAAATTTTCGCAGGAAGCTTTAAATAGTTTTGGGAAATTGGCTATAATTTTGTATAGGAAAGTCAAAATTGAGTTCTATTTGTTGCGTTTGAAACTAGACTCATATGCTTTCAATGATATAAAATTCTGGGTTTGGTTCAATTTCTATAAAGACCAGCAAATTTACAAAGTTTCTTGAAAATCATGATTGTTCTGTTTCTGCACTTGTGATAGCAGTGATTTTTAAACTGAAATTTGACTAATCTATGAGTCGAATTTCATGAAGATGTCTTCTAAAGCCTATTAGTTTTGTGATTTTTTGACCTACGAAACTCAAGTTATACCTTTTCAAAGAGTGTCACCAAAGTTGAAAATTTTATCAAATGGATTGAGTGGAATTTGGAAAACTCTGGAAAACTTTTCTAGGTTTCAAACCTAACTTTCTTTGGTTAAATCCTACATATTTTGATTTGAAATACTTAGTGGTGTGTTAACCTTAGCATGCATGAAATATTTCACTTGATTGGAGCAAATTGTGAGTATAAATTGTGAAATTTCAGGTTTATTTCCACATTTTGGTTGAGAAATGACTTGTTTCTACTTTGCATGATACACCCTGTATGTTTACCTTGAAAGCTAGTAGAAATTTGATAATTTGGTTGGAGAGCAACTTGAAGAAACTACTGGAAATCCACTTGATTGGCCGAGTGAGGAAGAGAGGAAAATTTCCAGTTTTTACACGACTTTTAGGGTTGCAAAATTTTAGATTGTTGTTCAATAAATCTCATAACATATTAATCTTCATATGCATGTTGAGTTTAAGTGATAACTAAAGATTTTTGTTGAAGAAAAGCTCCCTTAGCAAACTGTTTTCTTGCTAGAAAATTTTCCAGTTTTGAGCTGTAGAGAGAACTTGAACTTCTTGTTTTTAAATGCAAATTTTCTTGTTGAATTTTACTAGAATTCATGATTAATATCTCCTCTCTTGGTACAAGCCTATTTTTGTGTGATATGGTTGAAATAAGTATGAGAGGGGCTATTTGGTGACAAAAATGAGGAAAGGCTTGCTGGAATTTTGCTCGCTTAAACCATGGACTGTATGCTAGGTTTTCCAGTTTATAACTTCCATTTTGTTGAAGTTTTTCAAAGAGATTCATGTTCTATAGTCACTCAATGATACCTTGCATGATTCATGTTTGAACCATGGCTGAATTTCAAGCCCTTGATTCGAAATTTTGCTACAATCTTCGCCATACATTCATGTGATATGCCTTGATAAAAGTTAATGTCAAGTTTTTTTTAGTGCGTTAAATCCAAAAGGTATAAGGGAATTGGAGTGGTAATGCTTGAATTTTTGGAATGATTTTGGTGAAACAATTTTATTAAAGAAATGAAGAGTAAGGGTAAAGTTCCAACCTTATTTTCATGAATTTGGTTGCAAATTGATGTGTCTTTCAAGTGAAGTTTTGAAACTCCAAGTTCTCATTTCTATTGGCTTAGAGTTGATAGACTCTTGATGTATTATCTGACCATAGGACTCGAGAGTATCCAAAAAGATGAACTAGGGTTTGAAGTGGAAATATTATGATCAATTAGTAAGTGTTACAACTGTATGATTAGGACTATGTGATGCTTCATGTGATTGGTTGTTGAGATTGCTAGATATCTTGACTTGATATTGAAAAGGCGAATGTGTACTTTATCGCACTCGATCTAACTTGCTTGAACTCTTATCAACCCATTTACAAGTGAACGGATATACCTGTGCATGACTTGAAAGTCGGTTGAAGATGTTATTTCATTGATTATACTTGTGATTGGGATCCCAAACCCCATCAGTTAGTTAGTTAAATCGGGCCAGCAAGGGCTTGGTCGAGGCGATTAATGATCCATGGGTCCTGTTACTTGTTTAATCCTCTAGATGCATCCTCTAGATTGGTATACTCGAGTATTACCTCACTTGTTACTTGTTTGACGTATGGACCCGGTAAGGAGGATGATCGGTGGACGGAGATTGGCGTGAAGTGGTGATCTACTGGACTTTGACATTGTA
Source organism: Coffea humblotiana (assembly GCA_023065735.1). Classification (NCBI taxonomy): domain Eukaryota; kingdom Viridiplantae; phylum Streptophyta; class Magnoliopsida; order Gentianales; family Rubiaceae; genus Coffea; species Coffea humblotiana. The sequence goes on along the minus strand of CM041212.1, from coordinate 2,914,893 downwards.
TTTTAAGATTGACAGAGTGTCAACTATTGCAAGACAAGCGGCCAATGTGAGAGAAATGTATCCTTCCATTTAAAAGTGCTGCTTGTTTCCTGCTTGCCTCTTATTGGTTTGCTTAGTTACTATTTTCTTACTTGCTCTGAGCTTGGTGCTTTGCTTGCATGATACTTGGAACCTCACTGGACTTTTAACTCATCTTTTTATTTTTTTTCTTTAACAGGGTGTGGGGATAAGAGAGACAAGAATAGTACTAGTTTATAATAGGAATTCTTAAACTTGTATTTGGGCGGCACTGTATTATGGTACTAGTTGTTCAAGTTCTTATTTTTTGGCTTGTATTTTGGTTTGTCTATTTGGACGATTTGTAGCATATAAGTGTTATATTGAAGAATTTTAGTGTTATTGATTTGGTATCCAAAGAATAGCGAGCTCGAAAGTTGTAGTTCACATTTTAAGTAATTGCCATCCTATTTATATTTAATGAATGGATTGAACTAATTGTATTTTGATGTATTTAGTTGTGCACATAAGTATGGATGTTTCGTGAAGTTGGATGGTTTGTAATATTTATTGGGGAGTTTCATACTTACTTTGGAGTTAATGTTATCTTTAAAGTTAATGTTAGTGAGTGAGTCTTGATAAGAGTTGGGCAGGCAGTCCGCTAACCTCTAGGGTACATCCCAGAGAGAGGTGGGATCATCACACAATCACTCTTCCACTTCTATCAACAAAGATAACATCAAAGCGACACCTATTTTAGAATTTTTTTTAATATCAGTGATTATAGTAAAATGGTTTGAAGAAGAAGTAAGTTGACAACTATGATGATAATTGACCTTGTAGTAGCTTTTCAATGTTTAGAACCTTGTTGCATGAGTATGAATATCTATGTGAAACATTAGTTGTTTGAAGCATTTTTTACATACCATATACCAATAGCATTGGAAAATATTCTCAAATGACATAGAAGCTCTCACCCATGCAAACTAGACCAAGTAAGACGTAAAGATTAGGATATAATGATGACAAGGGTCCATGACATATAAACTTGTATGCTATTACCTTCTAAGTTGACTAGAGAAAGTAAATAAGCGTGAACTTTTCGGGTGAGTAAATGAAAGAGTTAGGATTATATTGAGTATAGGATTTAATCATTGATGATTTGTACAAATAACATTGCATTTTCTGTAGTCCTATTATAATCTCTTTATTGTTAGGATATAAAATATAAAATGAAATATCTCTCAATAACCATTAATGTAAAAAGTAAAGATTACCAATTTTTAACTGTATAGTCTCCTGAATAGGTGGATCAATCAGAATAGTTGAGTCCTTCCTAGTAGATAGAGCAATTCCTTTGCAAAAGAAATATTAAGCAATAACCTTAGTTAATAGTAAAAGGCAATAGGATATAGTTGTAAGATAAAAGGAAATGCCTAAATGTCTAATAAGATAGTTGGCATAACTACCATTAAAGGGCTTGACTTTTAGCCTCCTGCATACTATGATTTGAAAGTTGTTCATGTTCTCAACAATTTTCTAACCTTTATTATCTATGAACTTATTATATAGTGATAGCTGGAGAGGCAGCTTTCTGAAAATTTTTTCTCAGTGACAACAAAAATTATTATTGATTAGTTGCTAAGATAAAAAGATAAAAAATTAAAGAAAATATAAAATAGAAGGATAGTTATAGATTTACTGAATCTTCATTAATGACCACAACTTTTGTACTCTTCCAGCTCCAAAATCATTTGTGAAAGAAGCCATTGGTAATATGAAAATAACTACAGGTAGGATATCTAATAAATGAAACAATAGTAATAATTAACATCTAAGAAAGCAAAAAGGTGTTCTAGATGAATATAAAGGATATATTGTTACTAATTAACAATTTGATTCTTTTGCCTACATGAATTATGCTAGATTTGTGAACATGGTATACGAGAATCTTGTAGGCATCATACCAGTCTCATCAGTAGCTCTTCCACAACAGTTTTGGTGGAAATGACCCATTGAGTAGTTAAGCTATCAGTTTTGTATTTTCTCATCAATAAGACAAACTTCAACTTTGAAAATCTTGTATCCCTTGAAACAGTAAGACATGGCCCCATAACTTGAATGACATGGTTGAAGAGAATTCCTTCAACTCAAGATCCCTACAATTGTATTGATATCAATAAAACATTAGGCTACTGATCAGAAGACTGAATAACAAGGAAAAAGCTATGATTTGCAACAAAGTAAATCATTGTAGGCAGAAGTTTTTAATCTTTGCATCATCAAACATCAATTTCTAATATCTAGTGGGTGAAGCACTTGTTGTAGCAGGTTGGCACTTTTCTTGTACAATTATTTTCACAGACCAAGATCTCATTCCTGGTTGGATTTCTTCAATTGATAAGCAATCATCTATTATGTGGAAAACAATGATCCAATAAGACTGGTTAAAAGATATTAATATAACAACAAACTCAAGTTAATTATAAAGGCAAGCAAAAAGGACAAGAGAATATGAAATAAATCTGATAATACAACAGCTATATTTATACACATAGAAGGTAATATCTATACTATACTTTGGACAAGTTCAGTATTTCTTGATAAACAAGATTTCTAGTCTTACCGTCTTTCTTATGATTACTAAAAATTTCTGGTACAATCAACACTTTAACTGAGTTAGAAGCCTTAGCTCTAGAAAGGGCAACATATAACTGTCCATGAGAAAAAATCAATTTTGTAAGATATATTCCCACATAATCGAGAGTTTGTCCTTGAGCCTTGTTAATAGTTATTATAAAACAAAGCCTAATAGGAAACTATATTCATTTAAGAGGAGAGGAATGCCATTTTTTCATTGTCAGGAGTCTGCAACGGAATTCTGGCCAGTAGAACTTGTTTCCCCTTGTGATGACCAGAAGCAATTTTAGCAAAGATAGTGTTTAGTTTCAATTCTCTACAAATTAAATGAGTTCCGTTACAAAGGCCTTCAATTGGATTGAGATTTCTTAAAATTATTAGAGGACAGTTCCTTTTAAAGATCACTTTGTAGGGTGGAAGGCCATTCGGATTTTGAGAATTAAGGAAATTATAGTTTTCTTGATAGCATTCATCAAGTGTCCTATCTATAGTTGTATAATATGTGCTTCACTTGGAAAGTATTTTATCATAATATTGTTTACATCATCTACAAAGCTATTAGTAGGCGATAAAGTACATTTGTTTATCAAACTTATAAGGATCTTATGAATAAAGTTGCAATGCTAGAGTAAATAGAATTGAGTAACTTTGTTGAGAAAATAGGATCGTTAGAAGGAAAAGTGAATTTATTCATAAGAACAAAGATATAAAACAAGGAAAAAATAAAGGTGCTACTGTCAGTAGGTATTAAAAATTGCATCAATGCTTACCTTTGTAGTAAGGTTTCTCTATTATGAAATGGAATAACCATATCATCTAGTAGAGTGATTTTTCCAGCTTCATCCACTGGTTAAGAAACTTCTCCAATTTTCAATAAAAAATTAGAGAAAGTAGGTTCACATCATGCTCTCGTATTAAGTTTTAGTTTATGAAAAGAACTCAACAAAATTGAGTTTACTAACCCTACTTGAATCTGCACCTCTTTTGATGCATTGTCAATACTAGGCAACGTTTGCCGAAAATCCCCACAAAAAACAACTACCTTACCACCAAGGGCAATTTGGTTTCCATGATGTCTTTTAACAAGGAATCAAATGCTTTTATTGTTTCATGTTTAGCCATAAAAGCATCATCCCAAAGAATGAGCTTAGCTTGTTGAATCAATTTTGCAGTATTGCTTTGTTTGCTAAATTGACAAGTTTTTATATTAGATAAATCAAGAGGCATTTTGAACCTCAAATATGCAATCCTATCTCCTAAAAAGATTGATACAACCACTTCCAATGTAGCTATAGCAAGGGCTTATATAGCCCTGTGATCTTAGTGTAGCGAGAATGATCAATACAAAAAGGTCTTACGAGTTCCAATAAGACCATCAACAAAGAACGCTTGTCTGTCATTTGAAAATTTGCTACTAAATATAATATCATAGGCATTTTCTGCCCAACATTTAATCTGAAAGCAAGAAGCAAGTCTGTATTTGGAAAGGAAATATTCTATTCAGGAAAATTTTCTTTTGTAATTTTCTCCTAATGGTAAGATGTGAAAACTACCGGTATTAAATTATAATCATTAAGTGACTTCCCCATTTGCTCTAGGAATCTATTAATGTCATAAGAACCTGGACCTTAATCTATTCTGATATGTAACCAGTATATGCTTTGAGATCATTCAAAATCTCGTGAAAATTTTGGTTTGAATTTTACCTAGAGAAGCTTAGGATTGCTAGGTGAATAGAATGCAAGTAAAACAAACAAGTAAAAGTCTAAGAGAAAGGCATTTAGTAAAGTGCAGCTTCTTCAAAGGTGTCTTCTATATAACTATTAGAGCTCAAGAGACCCGACTGTAGAGTAGCTTCTCCATAAGAAGTAAGTTGGGTACCTTTAAAAGTCACCAAGTCCTCAAATGAGGCTGGGCCTGCAATATGTGAGAGAATAGGTTTAAGATAATAGTGTTCACCCTTATTTGGGCTAATACTAACAAGTCTTGCAATGACTGCAACTCATTTTCTTTTGATTCATATTTTATGTTTAGAATTCCAAACAAAATACTGTGGAAAACCACGGTAAAAGCATTTTAGGCCTTGGGCTTTCTTATTCGTTCTGTTCATTTCAAAGAACTCAGTTAACATTGTCTTTGAAAGGTCAACGCTATTGATAAGGAATAGAAGGTTTGCATGTTGTGGAATGAAAATAAGTTTATGTCCAGGTAGATGAATAGGGAGGCGAATAGATAGATGAATTCATAACATTAGTAGGAAATCTATGAATCCACCAAAGAGCTTCTAGAGGAGATACCACCGGTCTTCTCAAAATTGTTTATCTCATCAACATCAGAAGCATTATTATTAGGACTAATTTTGAAAAACTCACCAGATCGTGTCCCTTAAACACATACTTATATAGATACTTAACATGGTTAAGTGTTGAGTAAATTTCTACATTCAAGTAATAATTGAAAAGAGCAAGCAAATAAGGATTGTAAGAGACAAGCCATCTATTATCTAGTTCATGCAATGTAACCGTTACAAACCTATCATTATCACACTTAGGATAATGCAGATATCCATCCTCTGAGTGTGTAGTAAAGTTAGCAAAAGGTTTAGAATAATGGTTTTTACATATCCTATTTTTCATGCAAATATTTTTTTTCCAATTTCCCACAAGGACCATGAAGCATATGTTTAATGATCTAAGAATATAAATGAAAATTTCTGACGGACCAAGTATTTTAGCACACAGAACTCTATCATATGCCTCTAGGTTTAATGGTTTGTAATTCAATTTCACGATAAGTAGTACGTGAGCACGAGAAAGGTCTCTCTTTTGAAATTCAATAACATATACACAAGCAGCTACTAGACCCAAAAATCTATTTATTCACCGATTCATTCCTTAAGCATTTTTAATTTGGACCTAAAAACTCTGGACAGAAGATCTAGGCCTTGTTTGGCAAGAAAGTTTTTTGGCTAAATTGTCTGCTACAAGTTTTTAAACAACTTTAATTATAGTAATCTCAAAAATTTTAAACCTATACACTTCAAAATATCCAAAAATTACACACTTTAAAAAATTTTCTACAAATTCTACCAGCAAACTACAGTAAAGTTTTAGACAAACACCCAAAAAACTCACTTGCCAAACAGGGCCCTTGTCTATTTTGTTGGTTTATCATCATATTTTAAATTCTATTGTATTTCAGACCACATTGTGTTACAGGTCATGGTAAAGAAGTAGTCAGGTTTGCCGTATTTTTGTACTAAAACCATTGCATCAATATACCTATGACGTATATCTCTAGGACCGCCTATAAAAGAAGGAGATAGAATTATTTTTCAACCAACTCTATTTCCATTTGTCTTACCTAGTGAAAGACTATCAATTACTCATAATTTTTCAGTTCTAATTTTCATTTTTTCATTTATTACAGTTATCTGGCCTATATGTTTCTAATTTTATGTAAATGTCTACCGCAAATTGCTGCAAACAGCCTGCATGTATGAAACAACACTGATTTGTCATTGTCTCGCGTTTGAAATTTATAATAGTAGTATTCTCTTACTACATTTTTCTCCATCAGCAGCAACTGTATAACATATCGACAGAAACATGGAGAAGATATGAATTAGAGTAGGAAAAATAGACTGACTAGAAAAAATCAAGGCAGAATTTATCTAGAGCCTTGCCATTTTTTTTCTCAGAATTAGCAAATAAGGAATGCCGTTTGCGGAGGTAGGGTCCAAGGGAATTATCATCATCAAAAGAAACATCAAAACTTTGTTTAGTTGGGCAATTTCTTTTAATGCCATGATATCATCCTAATTTTATCCCGTGGGAATAAAAGAGGATATTATAAGGGATTGTAGCAGCCGTAATAGTACTTGATAAGATGGATGGTGTCGAAATAACTATAAATTTTAAATATGAGCACTAGAGTCAAAGCACCTGGATTCTCATTTTCAGTCCTAATAAGCTATTACTTGAAAAGTAGGAAGACTATAAAACACGTTGGTCCAAACCCAAGTTAGAATTAAGGACAATATTATGATCTTTAAGATCACGAACATCTCATAAGCCTTTAAAGAATCTATTGTAAGGGATTGTTGGAAAGGACCTGCATCAACAATTTAAGCATACTCTTACGAAACCTTCCTGAGGCTACTAAACCTTTTTGATAGCTCTTCCTCTAATATCAAATAAGTAAGCTGAATCCCAAAGGATTTGTCAGTTGAAGAGAACAAAGCTATCCAAAAAATGGTACACTTGGCCTTGAACATGAAATACATAGACAGCATCCGTATTCTTTATAAGCTCATGGTCATACTTCGCTCCAAATAAAGTAAATGCAAAAATTATTGTTATAGGTTCGAATATTTTTACAAAACTCAACACTTTCTCATCAGTCCTAGTAAGCAAGCGATATAAGTCATAAAGTATTGCTGGAGAGGGGATCGAAATTTCTTCCATCCGAAGCAACAAAAAGTTGGCTGGTTCTAAATGAATCTTTTCGCTCCATAGTGAGGACAATTGGGACCTTCAGGAAGGACCATTGATTCGATTGGAATTGAATTCTAATGGAGATAATTTTTGCTAACCTCTATTTCTTTTTTTGGCTGTTAGAAAAATATAAATGAGATTTCAAGGAGAAAAAACTTTAGTATCGCTAAACCATGGATGCTACAAATAAATAAGAGGACGGAAAAAATGGAATAGCAATCTATTTTTGCAAGGATACCTATTCACTATAGCAAATTGCAAGGACATAGATTGTGAGGACCAGAAAAATTTGTTATTTTACCTGTTTTAAATACATTTCATTTATTCATTTAAATTACTTATTTATTTGTTTATTGATTTGACAATGATTTTACTCTTAATGACTTTATTAATTGTTGGCATGTGGGAGTTAGTGAGTGGGGTGACTGCGATTTTAGTAAGGTATGTAAGGAAACTTTAGTGAAAAAAGGGAGTTTAGTGCAATAAAAGAGAGATGAGATATTTGAAGCAAAGAAGTTATGAGAATTGGACATGTGATGCATAGGAACCAAGCTTTATCCTTTAAAGACTTCTTTGACCAAGCATTTCTTACCATTTTTGTTCCATTTCTTGTCTTTAAATAAAAAAACAAGAAGAGAAAAAAAAAAGAGAGAGAGCCTAGAGCTTTAGGGAAAAAAGGGAAGAGAAACTTTATCAATTCTAATTTCAATTCTTGTTTAGATTTGTGGGAAGGAAGGGAAGATCTTGATCATACCACCAACCTTGGTTTAAACTTGGAAGGCAAGAAATTTGGTGGGTTGTAGGTTGCTTTTCACCTTGCTTTGAGAAGCAAAAGAGGTAAAAATGCTAGATTATCCTTCTTTCTTTACCGTATGTTTAAATAAGTTAGTTTTGTGGGATTACAGATAAGGTTTTGTGGTGAATCTTGAAAGTTTCCCAATTTGATGATTCTTGAACTTGATACTTGAGTTTTAGGGTTCGGATGTATATGCAATTATCGTGGTTTTGTTGTTGAGATTTTGGTTTTATATATCTATTGTTATGTTGGTGATGAAACCTTATGGATTTGCTAGGTATGTTTGGGTTGAAAATTGGGAAATGGGAAATTTGTTGCTTGCTGGCCGAAAACAGGGGCTGGAATTTCAGCCTTGATTTCTAAATTTTCATGATGATTTTATGCTCAATTTGCTCAAAACACTCTATAAGACTTTAAACTATAAGTGTGCGTTGGATTTGAACCAAAATCATGAACTTTAAGTGGTTTAAACTCCATTTCTTTCACTGTTTTCATGGCTGGAAATCTGCTCAAAGCTGGCTAAAAGAAAGAGCGATTTTGTTTAGCTTTACTCTTGGTTCTATGTGGTGAAATCATCTTGTTAATGCCCTAAACACTTGATTATACCTTAAACCCTAGCATGAGTGGTGGATTTGAGCAAAAAATGTTAGGTTTTAAGAGGTGAAAACCTCACTTTTCCCTATTTTAAGTGCTGGATTTCCAACCTAGAAACAAAATTGATTTGGGTAGTTTTAAGCTCAAATTAGTGGATGAAAATAAGAAATTTTTTCACTACCATTTACTTAAATCATTGACCTAACGTATACATGGATGTTCCCCTTGAATTGAGTTAGAAACCATATGATTTGAGGTGAGATTTCTTAGTTGGAACTTAGACGTAGTTTCGTTTAAATGTTGTGGTTTGGAGTAGTGGATCTTATTGTACTCTATTTACTTGATTCTAGGTCTTGGAAGTGAAGCCGAAGTTGTTCCCCGAGGCAGACATTTAAGCTTTGTTTTCAGTGGTGAGTGTTCTAAGTGCTTGTGAAGTGTTTACATGCCATGTTTCCTTTCTTGAAAATGACATGTTTGCTTGGTTGAGATACTTGCTATTGAATTGATATTGTCTAGGCGAGGATGTACTTTATCATTCTCAACCCTTCATGGCTAGATTTCTGATATTTGTATTAAATGAATTGCTTTACTTGTGCTTGACTTGATGGTCATTTGGGTTGTTACCCCATTGACTCTATTGCGTGCTTGGGGCCCCAAATCTCATTCGCTAGTTGGTCGAGTCGAGCCGGCAAGGGTTTGATCGATGAGATCAATGAACCATGGGTCTTGTCACTTGGAATTGAACTTGAACTTGCACTTGAACTCTTGAACTTGAACTTGAATTGGTATATTCGAGTATTGCCCTTCTTTGAATTTGACGTGCGGGCTCGAAAGGGGATTGAACGGTGATTGGAGAATGATATGAAGTAGTGAAATACTTAATAGTATTATGGAATAATGTTGATGGAGTGTCAACAAAAATCTTGAATCGTGATCAAGCTACTTGAACAAGCTTATGAGAGCCATGTATCCTTTTAAATGAATGTGTTATTGCTTAATTGAAGTGTAATTGCTCTATCTGGTGGTGAATTACATTCTTTGTGGTTTGAGTATTATATTATTGTTTGCATGACCTTCTTGGAATCTCATTGAGCGAAAACTCACCCTTTTAGTTTATTTTCCTTATAGAGGGCAAGAATTTGGGCGATCAATTGCAAAGGGCCGAGTTTTATCTAAATATTTTGCTTTTATGTAATAGTATCAACTCTCTAGTTTTGTTTATGACTTGTAAGTATGAAAACTCAACTTTTGTAAGTTTGATCTAGTGATGTACCTTAAGATTGGATTGATCACTGTCTCATGTATTTGTTGAAAAATGGTTCTTGTTATTGTCATTTGGAGATGTGATTCTTGTTTTTGAAGTGGTTGCGCTTGTAACCAAGGTTTGTGGGTATGTTTGTGCGTGAGTTCTGGCGAGAGTTGGGCCTTAGGGGGAGGTGAGATCGCCACACTAGACGCTGGTGTAGAAGGAAGGATATTTGGAAAATTATTAAGAAGTAAAAGGGGAAAGCAAGAAAACTAAAGTTTTATGAGAAATCCAAACTATCTATAACACCTAATATAGAAACATGTGCCGCTTTTCTACAACTTTGGTGGCCTTGACCTATTTTAGCTGTAGAAGAGGAGGAAATTCTCTAGTACATCCCTAGGTTTGATCTAGACATGCTGTAATGTCTTAACCTTCAATGAAGAAGGGTGTCACAAAAGAATGAATCTTCATATAATAGAGAATTTTGCAAAGATAAAAAATCATAATAAGAAAAAAGCCAGGAGTTTATTGGTGTATATCTAAAAGGGAGGTCATAAGGATTTTTCATTACATATGTGTAGTACAGGAAGGATCTAAAAGCCATTAATTACCCAGAATTTTTTTTTTTAAAAAAGGATTACATTTTACCTCCAGAATCAGAAATGTCATAGGATCTACAGATGCAGAAACATGTTTCGGATTAGAAGAGGTGCCAAGAGTTGAAGTAGACTGGGCCAGAATCAATTTCATTAAGGATTGATTCAAATAGGCGAGTTAATTGCAAATCATCTAAAGAATGAACATTTTGAAAAACAGAGGGTTAATCCATAGAATTTGTGATATAAGTAGTGGTAGCAGAAGTGGAAACCTCAAGATTATAAGGACCATTATTAATTTCACCTTGTTTCTACCGAACTTGAGCTTGACACTCAGGTTTTGGAAAGCAAATTCCAGTCTCTATATGGTCTAAACCAATTCCACTAATGTAGTGTTTCTACTTCCTCTTACAGCTAGGTGCTTCAGTAGAAGCAGCAGACGAGCAAGCCATATTTAGCAAGTTCATTTTCTTTGCTACATAAGCCTCTCGTCGGCGTCGTAGCAATGCATTCTTCTCAACAAATGGCATTTCTGCACAATGCTTATGCCAACGAGCATTCCTTTCTATCTAATTTAAGGACAAATTCCATTTGGAAATATTGGAAGCTACAGACATAATAGGACATAATTGAATACTATAGATAATAAAAGAGGACCATATTAATATGTTAAAGCATGAGAAATAAATGTTGCACAACCATCAAACTAGGAACATCAAATGACAGTCCAAAAAGGAAATAAAAGCTAGAACTAAAGATGAATAATCAATAAACAGCCACGACCCAAAGTATTATAACATTTATCAGCAGTAAAAGCAAAACATAGCTGTAGCAAATAACCATTTAAGTCATGTATAGTTATAGAATATACACCAATTATCAGTGAAAAAAATATATAAATTAAACTGAGAAGATTGAGAATAGCGATAAAGAAAAGAGACCACTGATGCAAAGTGAAAGACACAGAAAGAGCATAATACAAAAAAAAAGGAGGGAAAAAGCTTACAATTTAGATAGTAGATGGAAAAAAGAGGACAACCATGCCTTGGACGAGATTTCTGACATTGCAAGAAAGACATAGAGAGTTGGTAGAGAAAAAACACTTCATGCCAAATAGCGATAGAAAAGAATAATTCTATCTAGAAAAAAATATTTTAGCAAAATATCTGAGCACTAAACACAACATGAATAAGAATTGATTTTTTTCTACGAATGTAAGTTTGCATGAAAAATAAACATATTCAATTGGAAGGTAAACTAACATCTAAATTTTGTAAAAGATAGAAAAGGAACTGTTGATTAATTATGCTAAAAGTAGACAGCAACAAATGCATATAAACTGACTACAGAGAGTGCTGCAAATTATCCAATTCTAGGAAGATAACAAAGCATAAATAGATTGAATCTAAGTAAAGAAAGGGTAAGAAATTGGCCAAACTCTAAGGCCAATAAACAAATACCAAATTACCATTTCATTCATTTCTAACGTTAACCATTGATCTTCTTTCCTTTGTTTTTTATTTTGACTTTCAGTTAACATGAGGCTTTGGCAAATGTGAAACGGCAATTATATAAACCAAAGAAAGTATCAAAAAATACCTTCTAATAAAAACTAAGTGAGATTAATAAAAAAACCTGAAAAATGCCTCTAATCTCTCAAGTTGTCAAGCTCCAACTTTAGCCACTGTGGAATCAATTCTGGGATTTGTTGATTAAAAATATCTAAGACATATATTGCTAATTTTTGGGATGATAGTTGGACCAATGCACAGTAATCAAAAAGCACTCCTAAAATAGACAAGTACATTATATATATAGCGACTATATCTATTTTGAATGATCGTCTAATCAAGAATTGGTTAGAAAATATTTATGTAGTATGGTGTAATTTTTTTGTTTCACCAATACAATAGTAGTTTTCAAATTTGATTTTACAAGGACCCTTTCATAAATAATCTAAGGTTAGAAACTGAAGGAAAATTGAGAAGCTTTAGGCTGTTGCAAAATAGCAAAATGTCAGCAAGATCACATTATCCAAGATATGATGCATAGTTCCAGGAACTCTACTTGAGAAAAGAAAACAAGTAATCTTGATAGATTGATAATACTGAGGTTTTCTCACCTCATATGCTTAGTAATTGATAGTTAGCTCCAAAGATAAGAAGCAAAAAAAATAAGAACTCGATAAATTTTTGGCTTTGAACATAACCTTAATCATAAAAATTTCTACTTTATAATGCACATAAGACCAGTAAGTCAAAATAAATACAAGAAGAATATGTTTAAATTACTCATAGGAGATTGCAAATGTAATACAAATTAGTATATATTTAGGCTGTACAGTTAAACTACACAAAGCTCCAAGATCTTAGAAAATATAGGGAGAATTCTTTTGTGAGAGTTGATTATGTTTCACTCTTACTATAAATTTCTTTTTTGTTTTAAATTTCTGGAGTTGCTGATCTTTTTCTCCTAAATAGGGTTTTCAACTATATTGGTGGCTATTACTTTACAAATCTAAGTGAAAAGGAGGAGGTACCAGAGTGCTTTAACCATGTTCAACTATGATCAAGCCTGCTCTATTTTTGTGCGGTGTTCATTAATACAAATGGACTCTTTGATTATTTGTTTGGGAAGGGTTATGGTTTTGGAAATTTTCCAGGATTTTTGGATCTTTTCTTTACAGGGCAGGGGTTAGGAAATGTCAATTGTCAATCTATTTATTGTGATTTATTGTGCATACGATTCTTATCATTCTTTAGTTTTTCTTTTTTTTGCTCTCAATCTATTGCTATCTTTGCAAATTCACTGTAAAACAAAGTACTAACATACCTTGTACATAGTTTGCAGTGACCACTTAATTAGAGAGTTGCGAGAAATAACAGCACAAATGAAATATGAGTACAAGAGGAAAAATAGATACTACTTGAAACAAAACCAATAAAGATATATAATGAACATATTATCAAAAATGCTATATTAACAGAGGTAAACAAGCAATAAAGTAATTATTAGGGAAAAAGCAAATTGTTCCAAAGTTGGTAAACCTTGCAAAAAATATAAATTCTTCAAACCCAAGAATATAAGTAACTAAGACTGAAGAGTTCTGAGGTAAATAGCAAAAGCATAACTTACACAAGATTCACAACCTATTGAAGGGCATAAAAAAAGGAATGAAGAAGAAAATAGCATATACAAAAGAATTATTTTTCCTTAATTTAAGAATACTTTCAAACAAATGGCATGCTTGTAAAAACTGCATAGCCATAAGATTAATTTTTTGTAGCGGGTAAGTTGTGCTTAGTCTAAAAACTAACAGAGACCATTTAGCGTAACATAAAAGTACACTATAAAGAGTTTCAAAGGGAGAATCGAAGCAACAGCTTTTAAAGGAGAAAAATTAAATGGGAAAAAACATAGTTCACTAGGCTAAGCAGAGGCAAAGAAGGCATCATGCATAGAAGAAGATCATTCAAACAAGTATATATTAAATATGTATCAATGAAGAATGATAAAACCATAGACATAATAGTAATAAAAAATCAAACAAAAGCAAAACAAGAAACAATAGAAAAAATAAAAAGTAAGGGTAGGAAAATTCCAATAATTACCATTTACATAAATAGAAAGCAAAATAATGGGAGATAATACCTATAGTATTATGACCAGAGGGATAGTTTTTATCTGGTACAGACAAAGTACTAAAACTACTAATAATAAAGGAAGGACAATAGCAATCGCAAGAAGAAGGGGAAAGTTCAGGAACAATGGGAGCAAAAACAACACCAAAGCCAAAGGAAACAGAAAAGAAAAGAATGAACAAATGAGAATTCAATAATATAATAAAAAGAGGAAAAGAGCAATTAGTAACAGTTGCCTCTGCCACATAAACGTATACTTCAACTAGACCAGCCATCACTAATCAAATCAAATAGCAGGCACATAAGTAGTAAAATAACTAGTCCTGAAAACCTGCTATAAGTTTTCACCATTACCTCTATATCAAATACTCTTATAACCTAACTAAGGATGAATGTTGAGAAGATAACAAACAAATGGGAAAAAAATTCATCATCTAGGAGTAATTGGAGGAAAACCCAATATGATGGGTACTACTGTACAACCAGAAGGAGGGGAAAAAGGTTTGATATTAACAAATTGATGATTAAAAAGGCATGTAGGATGAAACTATTGGCCAAATGATCTTGGATGTAATTGTTAGAAAGGAGCACTTAATGATTTGATAGATTGACATTGTTAAATGAGCGTTTAAAGTAATAACCGCTAGATTTGTTTGAAAGACATCAGTTTTAAAAGCCTGAATTTCATGATGTCTGAAGAATAAACTAATGGATCTAACGTGTTGCCTGTCCACGTGGTCCTCTATTGAAGCAAGAGAAGTATACAGTTAAGTGGTGCAAACCAATAGACGACTTCACTAAATAAGCATGTTTCATGAGACAAAACTTCAGTCATGTGATATACAACACGGAAGGAATGATAAAAGTTGAAGAGGCGGAATGATAAAAGTTGAAGAGGCTGAAGCCTCTTTTGACTATATGTAAAAAGAGCAAAATTTTCTTTAACTTTATCTATTACTTCCAAACTATGTTACATATACTTCATTAGGTATCCTATTGGGAATACTGACAGTATATTATGATTCTTTACATAATTTTTAAGTTTTTAAATGTAAATAGAGAATGAAACTGCATTGATTAGTTGTAGTAATTAATTTCTGTTAGATATTTTAAGATTCAAATTTTTGTAAATGTACATCCCATCGTTTAAGAGAAATTATACTGCTTTGCTAGAAACAAAATATACAATGCAAAATTTTTGTTTCCTATTTGAATGAATGAATTTTAAGGTTAATACTTTTGTTACTTTTCATGTTGATGCTAGCATTTGGGCCAATCAGTCAAGATTGGGTAAGTTTAGTGTATAATTTTTTTCACACTAGTAGATTTAGATCATGCCACATAACGTGAATTTAAATTTCAAATTCAAATCATGTATATCTGGCACACATCCATAGTCGTTAGTGTTAAAAATTCATTGTATTGTGTGTGTATAAAAAGTTAATCAATCAAAATTTTGCTCTTTATTGGTAGCATTCCTATCTAACACATGTCTACTATAAAGAAATTGAATTTTAATGAAGTGAAAATGACTTTAATATGGAATGAGTCAGATTATAATTTTAGAAATTTGTTTGTTGATTATGTAGTTCTTATTTAATGTTCATTAGATATTTGTAATTTGATACTTTTTTGATCAAACTATCAGTGCATAAAATTGAAAAATTAATCATTATTTAGTTATATTTTTTTAATTTTATGAAATTGTAGTGGCATTGGAAAGTGTGAGGAAAAGTTTAATTAGCGGTAGTTTAAAAGACATATAAACTCAAAATTATCACAAGTATTACTGCTATTAAAAATTCATATAATAGCTATTTATAGTATTACAAATTTTTCAATTAATGACATGTATTAGTCAATAATGGAGTTGCAATAATAAAAAAAATTTATGGTCCTTTAAGGAGTCATTCCCTTAATTTTTATCTTTTAGTGATAATAATAGTTCAAATTTTAAATGATTCAAGTTAGTATAGTCTAAGGGTTTGAGACACTTATTTCACAATCTAATAGTAAATTTAACTTGAGAGTATGATACCAAAAATAGTGCGAAATTTTTTGTAACGATATTAGCAGTTTTAAAATTTATTATAGATTTTTAAAATAACTAAATGTTTTCAATGAGTACACTACTTTATTCAATATTAAAATGGTTTTAAAAGAATTGTTGACAAATTTTTTATTTGCAATATTTATCAATCCATCTAATGGTCTAAAATTACCTAATGATTAAAATTATGTACAAAAATTGTAGAAAAGTGCAAAATAATTAAATTATGAGTACTATTTCTATATCTTCGTATATATAATAAGTGAATAATGTATACATAGTTAAACTATGAAATAAATATTTTCTTTGTCACAGCATCCCTCTTCATCTTGTGCTAACCTCATTGCCACATAGATCGTCTATTTACAATTGTTGTAATTTTTCTTTTCTTATCAACCCTTCCTCCCCCACTTTTTGTCCATTTCACCACTTTTTGGTCAAACCTATTATTCTTTTCAATAATCACTTCAAATGATTTCAAAATTATTATCTACAAATTTTAAAATTTCCTATGTTTAAATTTTAAATTGATCAAATTTTTGAATTGCTCTTTTATAAGAGATACGAGTAGTAACTATTTTTATTTCACTTTGTTGGCATATTTTTTGAAGTACTTAGTATTTATTATAATCTACATGAAAGCAATTCGTTGGCTAGTTGTTCATTTATATATATAAAAAAAAGTTTTCATCTAATTTTTGGATCTTATCAAAAAATGTTGTTTTGATTATTGATTCTTTTGCCTATCTTCTTCATTCTTTACAATAAATATCTCTTTTGTTTTTTCTAATAGCTAACTATTATTCAATTTCTTTTGTCTATTTGTTTAACATATACGAAATATTTATCTCTATTGTAAAATATTATGAAAATGTAAATAAAGTTAATGTCTAAATTGAAATTTGGTTTGCGTTGATTAACTTATGATTAATCAGTGTTGTCAAGATCTAGTGCTATATGGCATCTATAAATATCTTTTTCTGTTTATATTAAAAAAGGGGGTACAGCTGCCCATGGAGTGTTTATAACGAGTTGCAACAGCTTTTTGCCTTGAAGAATTGGTTTCTTCGGATAAGCCATTGCTTCCGCCAAGCGAACCAGGTTGCTGATGCGTTATCTAATGTAGGGTGCTCTCATCAGGGGGAGGTGGTTTACATTTCCCCGTCAGATTTACCTTCGACAGCTAGGGGTGCCATGGGCCTAGATAGGTTAGGGGTTCCTTCCCTTCGGTGATTCCCCCAGGATCAGGAAGTCGGTCCTTTATGACTTCCTCATTTTGTTCTCTCCCAAGTTTCGTGGCAATAAAGGAGTTTTTGTTAAAAAAAATAAAAATAAAATAAAATATGATGAAGTACTATAAATACAATAGTTTATAAATGCGCAATACTTTATTTTGTCGAATTGGCCACAAGTTTTATATTCACATTTAATTGTTAGGTACTCAAAACCAAACAATAAATATGAAATAGAATGTTGCAATGGAATCCAAGATATTGTTGATCGAGTCTTAGGGTTTAGGGTTTAAGTAATTTCCTTCCCCCAGCCCCAGCATTGCATCTTACCCAGAGCGCCATTTTTCTGGAAACGTCTTTTCTGAAAGATATTATGGCTCGCAGAGGTGATTTTCTTTTCTCCATTCCGTACCAGGAATATAACTTGGAAGAAGAGATGCATAAGGTGACTCATCTCTACCCATTATGTATCTGCTTTATTTATGTTCTGATGATTGCATTTTCACTATACATTTTTAATGTTCTAAACAGATGCAAATAGACTTGCAAAGAGATCCTTATTTTGATGTAAGTTTAAATTTTTTCCTCTAAAAGTTAGCAAAATATTAGCAGGCTGTATTTTAATATGGTTTTTTTCTGTAGATTCCTAACTCCTGGTTGAAGAAGAATCCGCATTCCATACTTCCTGTATGGAATCAAGGCCCAATTGGTGAGCTCTTGTTTTCTTTCCCGAAGCTTTTAAGAGTATCTTCTTTATTATTGCCTTTTAAGAGTCGAATCGAGTTTCAAAACTTCTTGGATGCACGTTCAATGCACGTCATTTGTATATGTTCTCTCTTTTAAAAATAAATAGATTTCGATGCTCATGCATGTGTTTTTTTATAGATAAAACAAAGAAAATCACCCATAACAAATTTTTTTTCCTCAATTTTCAGTGAATGCTAATTTTGACCCATGTTCACGCAAGATATCATATGTGATTGTGATATGGAATGAAAAAAGCGATATGTTGTTGGTATAATGGTGAGTAAAATTATCAAACCTTGGGAAAGATTTGACTCCCACAAAGTTAAGGTTGATGCCATCTATAAAGGCATTGAGTTGGCAAATGAGGAAAAGGGTAAATTTAGTCTATGACAAATTTCTAGTTGAGTCTGATAGGAAGGAAGGCATGAGATGGGTTTCAAATATTGCCCAAATTTTGAGTTGAGGCATACATATCGAGAATTAATGGGATTAACACAACAATTGATTGACTTTGTACTTTGTAAAGAATACCTAACTGACCAAGAGTCGGATTATGAGTTCATTAAGAAGGAGTTAAAACCTATTGTTGAACAGTTCAAATCTGGAATGCTATCATTTGTTTTCCTAGAATTCAGGAAGACTCAGAAGGCAAAGAAGAGCGAGAAAAACAAGGTCAGAATTGAAGAAGGAATTTGATCATCTTTTCTAGGTTTAAAGGTAAAACCCATGTATAAGAAGAAAAGAAAGGGAAAAATACAACACATTTTAGGTTGATCGATAAAGAAAGGTATTGCCACTAAATTTGAGTAAGAACCTGAACTAAGTTTATTGCTTTCATAAGCTAGTCATAAAAGGACGCAAAAATAGATTGTTTGAATATTTCAGCAATAAGTACGATGAAAAGGCAAACCTAATTTTCTAAACTATCAAATGTTCCTTCTTGCCCCTATTGCAAGTTGAATCATAGTAGGAATAGTTGCATATTAAAAGAAAGTTACGTTAGTTGTGAGGATTTGTTAAATGTAATATTTGGATAATAGTAAACTGCAATTTATCACTATAACTTCAAAGAATATATTAATCAGTTACGAGATTTGTATACCTTCTCCAAATTTTCTCTCAAATACGAAAGTAATTTTCAACCAATAATAAAATGTAATATTGAGGAAATGACAGCTTTTTATAAGAAGAAATCCAATATGTAGCAAGATTTGCTTTTACTATTTTTAATTTATGTTTAGTAATTATGGAATAAGAAATTGATAAAGTTGAGTGTCTATTTTTATCTAATTCTAATTTACACTCTTAACAAGGTACAAACTAGTCAAAGTCGGTGAATTTTTTGTGGATCTAATAATGAAGCAGTGACCCAGTTGATGATTCATGTTGTTTTTCTCCTAGTATTGCTCAAATCATTTGTTTAAGGTTTTCAATCAAGAACTATCAATAAAGGATTCAAATTACAAAAATATAAATTTCTAAATTCTTTCACATGTATAATCTTTGTTTGATAGACTAAGACAAAAGAGTACCATATACACATCGAATGCATATACCCAAACAATGTAAACTAATTAAATACATGCTAATGTCTCGTTAATGTGGTGGTAGGTTTCGTTCTAAAATTAACACATTTGCTCTACTATATCAAGCTTCTTAATGAACATATTGCAAATATCAAAAGAAATGATAGTCTTCTGAACTGATAACACAGTCATTGGTTTCTTTTCTTTCTTAGTTACGTAAAACTAAGACATACAGCACTTATAACACCTCCGTCAAAGTAAAAATCATTATTAACAAAATTAACAATCAACAATACAAAGTATTCAAAGAAAAGATATCAATATAATGCTTTATGATCCACCCTAAATAGTCTATCTTAAGAGTCAACATATTAAGTATAATAACTTGAGGTAGACCAATGAAATAGAAATGCCTTCCTAATGCCCCAAAATAAAAAAATATCTAAAAAAAATCATAATGATCATTAATCATGGATCTAAGCATCTCAAGCGTCAGATGACATAATCACAAATCAAATTGATGTAAGACATATTAGAGCACAAAAAATCTTATAACTAATATAAAACTCATAATAAAAAAATCATTAATAAAAAATTAATAAAAAAATCTTATTAGAGCACAAAAACTCATAATTGACATAAGACATGATTTAATTTTTTACAAAAAGAAAAAATTAAAATCAATAAAATTCAAATAAAAAAAAAGAAAGCAAACACACAAAATTCCAACATACAAATTTTATTAATAAATAATTAGCAGGATGACTAAATCATAAACATACAACTAAAAGAAAAAAGAGGCAACCTCTAGTTTGGATTAGTCAATAAGGAAGGTGGTAAAACCCTTTTCCACTAATTGGTCAAGGGATCAATCCCGTAACTAGTTAGTTGGGATGAAGGAAATTGAGAGAAGGAAGGGATAAAAAAGGAAAATAGCCAACTTTAGTGAAACGACAGTACTTCCAACTCATATCATATAAAATACGGTAATAAACAAATAAATTAAAAGCCATTCATCTAAAAACTGAACTACCATAAGACATGCGAGATGAAGGGAAATTCCTTATAGAAATATTAGGCACGTATGGCACTTTTACTATTTATGTTACAAAAATAATATGTGATGAAATTTACTACTACTATAACTTATGTGTTAATAATATTTTGAATTGCTATTAATTGATTGTTTTACTAATTGATCAAAATCCTACATCCATGTTTAAGTGGTATACTTCTCAAACCATAACAATAAGTAATATAAAACAGAGTGTCTCAATAGAATCCAGGATATGATGTATGACACTAAATTTATTGTGAGCCAAATAGTTTGTAAATTTTTTAAATACACGCCTAACGCAAAATGCACGTTCGACACATATCATTAGTAAATGTTTCTCCTTTAAAAGTAGAAGAATTTGATGTATATGTGTGAATTTTCTTTTTCTTTTTTCGTTTTAAAAGAAATATTTAACTTATTGTTGTAAACAAGACAAAAGGAAATTACCCTTAGAAACCCCTTTTTTCTCATTTTTCTTTTATCCTTTAAATCTAATAAAATTTGAGAAAGAACCTTAACTCAATTTATTGCTTTCATAAGTTAAATAGGTTTAAAAAAAGACAAAATTACGACCTACTTTAGTGTGTCAAAAAATATATACTAAGGACATTTATGAATTTCTGAACGATCAAATCCCCTATTTTTTATCAATAAAGATTGAATTTTTAATATAATTGGGGAAATTTCTATTAATTATTTTGATTTGTTAAAATCTAGCATTGTTTGAAAAAAATTAGTATTAAAACATAGAATGAAAATAGTTGCCAAAAAAATTCAGTACTCCATGAAGGAATTTGTATATTTTCTGCATATGTTTTTCTTGAAAAAGAAGTTGAAATCTAAACCAATAATAAAAAGTAATAGTGTAAGAAAATTTTTTAAGAAGAAAAGTAATATATAGTAGGATTTACTATTACTATTTACTAAATTATGTTTATTAATTATTGAATGAAAGGTTATATCCACATTCATTTCATATACTCATGTAATACATTATTGTAATCATAAGAAAGTGCAAAGTGGTCAAAATTGATAAAATTTTTGGATCTTATGATCAAATATTTTTTCGCTTGTTGATTCTTTTGCCTTGTTTTCTTCATTATTTACAATAAATATCTCTTTTCTTATTTTTAATAGCTAATTGTTATTCTAATTTATTTTTTGTCTATTTTTCAAGTTTATACTAAATGTTGACCATTGTTATAAAATATTATATGCAAATAATCAATAAGAAAAAAATATTTCTATATTCTTAAATTGAATTACCTTTGCATGCTTCAATATGAATAGCCACATGTACATCAATATGAATCACATGATACAACTATAGTGTATAAAAAATAATTTTTTTGCTGTAGTATTGACTTAAACACTTTTATTTATGTGTGTAACTATGTTGTAACAAGGCAACTCTATATGGTATTCAAGTAAATCTATTACTATTTTTTTAAGGGGATTAATGATAGTTCCTCACTTTCTTGAGGACTCGAACCCAAAACCTTTCGATTACAGGTGAAACGTCCTATCAATTAGGCTAGGTTTTATTGGCAAATATATTTCTATATTAATAAAAAACCCTAAGTGCATATTAAAAAAAAAAGCATGCTATCCATAATCTTTAAAAAATTAATGCATTATCCATAATTGAGTTCGATCAAAATCTTAAGTAATTTGCGATAAGAGATGAGATTAATAATATTCTTGATTCTACTTGGTTGCATACATTTGGAATAAATATTAGTTATTTAATCTATATAAAATTAATTTTTATGGTTATTTGCTAGTGAGAAATTTAATCAAATTATGCATGATGGTCATGGTTATCAATATTTAATTTGCTATTAATATAGTAATAATTTGTTAAAAAGAATATAACAAATAAGATTTATTTAGTTTTTCTAACTTGTTAGGTTGCTACGTATCTTGTAAATATAGTCTGAAAAAGGAGGACATTTAAATTTAATGATGATGTAATTAAGTGCAGTAGGCAATGAATAAAATATATTATGAGCAAGTAAAAGTTATTCATATTATAATAAATTTAATTATCATCCAATGCAACAAGTGTAGAAGACTTGTATGGCCTTGGAGGTTTGATCTTGCTATTAATTTTTCTTATCTTAGAGTAATGCATAAGTGTTTTAGTCTAGTGAAAGCTCAGTATACTGAGATCAATTTTTAATCTGTTATTTTATTCATACCTTGGATTGTTATAACTTTTGCATTATAACTTTACCTATAAGAAAAGACAAGGTTGATAATCAACAACAATAGTTTAACATCTCTAAGCAATATTTGGACTTTTAGAAAAAATAGTTATATATGAATTGTTAATTATTGCTAGTATATACTTGTAAATAAGTCATGGGTTAATATAATAAATGTGAAATTTACTATTCCCCTAGACAACATGCAACCCTTTGCGAATATGTTTTAATCTTCTTTTATTAGTATAAGAACTTTTGTTTTGATAAAATTGTCATTCATATTTCTAAAAAAAGAACATGAACCTATCACACAAAAGTTGTGAGGGTGCGCATACTAATGAATTGATATGTTCAGGACTTTTGGTATTAAACCATAAATTGAATGCAGGGGCTTAGGTAAATAATTGATAATGTTAAGGACTAGGGTATACTTTAAAAAAGTAAAATGGAAAGAAAAAAAAAATGCAGGGACAAAACAAAGCCATGGGACTTATCTCGACAACAGACATGTTAAGATTTTTATCCCCAAAATCAAGCAGCAGGTGGCACCTTCACTACTAAGAACCATGTATTATATATACATATACATATACATATAGATACATACATACACACACACACACACAATTATACACATATGCATACACACTGACAGAGCCACATGGTTTCAAGTGGGTCCATGACATGGCTCCAAGGGCGGTCAAATGACCCTACTTAATTTTTAAAAAACCATATGTATTATGTAATGATGTTACTATTTGACTCTAACCAAAAATGGATATTGGGGTCAAAATCCAATTAACAAGTTTGGAGGAAAATTTCAAAATAGTACTCCGAAAGGGATAGTTTTCTAGCGCAAAAATGAGATATGACTCAAAAATGGGATAGTGACTGCTACTCCAATAAATCAACTAAAAGTGATCTAATTTTCCTGTTGTAGCTCTGTCATTGAAGCTTTACCGGTTTCTCCCATTGATGCTCTACTTAGCATTGCACATATCTTTGTATTGATTCTTATTTTTTCCCTTTTTATATTTTATATTTAGATTTTCATCTCTTGTTCACTTTCTTCTGTTAAAGCTGGTTTTTTTTGGCTTTTTTTAATAAATATTTTTTTATTTACTTTGTCAATTAGATATTTTGAATCTATATTAGAAATTATGAATATGTTTCCAATTTTAAGGATAGAGTAGGTTGAATTTTGATTAAGGATTATTGAACATACTTGAATATGAAATGGGTTCAATGGTTGATTCTAACATGGATTAGGAACAATAAAATGATTTTAAAAAAGTAGTTATGCTGCCGTTATTATAATTTACATCCTCATTTAAGTGAGATAATGTATTGAAAATCCTTTGAACTATAGAAATGGTCTATTGTCATATACTTTAGTAGGTTTATCTCACAAGTGAAGCTTAAACTAGCTTTGATCATACATTTGAATATTTAATAGTGTATATATTTGTGCTCAACCTTAAAATTATGTTTTCCAAGTGGATGCTAAATTTTTTATTTATAAAATGAAATTAAGTTATTATGATTTTTATTTATAACATGCTATTGATAAATTTCTTAAAAGATACCTATAGAAGATCAAATTAATGGCAAGAGCTTCAATTACTTACATTGAAAATGATGTATTTAACAAAATTGATGATGAATTGATTTTGCAACAATTTCAAAAGATGAGTATTCATAGGGGACAATTATAATTTGTATGTAATATTAGGTGTTTTTACTATTTCTATTTTTATAATATAGTTTTTGCTCTGTAAAGGTTTTACTGTACTATCAAAAAAAAGTTTTACTATATTAAAATTTGACTCACTTACTATAGGGTCTTGACTCTGCCTCTATGTGTGTGTGTATTATAACTCATTGAATAGGCATACAAGGAAACTAGTCTTCATCTGTCAAGTTATAAAACTTATAAACATAGAAAGGAAATAAAAGAGAAGAGTCAAGAAATGACTTGAAAGAATTCTTGGAACTAAGGAAAGAAAGGTGGCGGAGAACAAATGGAGAGGTATGGTCACTATCTTTAAGTCTTTAATTATATTTTAAATATGAAATTTGTTATTAAGTTCTTGTTGATACTCGTATGAATGAAAAATAACTACACCTAATGCACTAAGTAATCAAATAACTTGAGTTATAAATTTAGTTGTATATGCTTAAGCAGATTTTTCTGTTCTTGAAGAAGTATCTTAGCAATCTCATAAACATAACTAAGTATTCAAAGAAATTGGATAGGCAATTGAACTATATAAATAAGGGATCAAATGATAATGGTGATGAACTTGGTTAACACCTTGAAAAAAGGAAGAGGAAAAGAGGAAACCGATATATATATATATATACACATGAATGACTGGCATGCATATGTATATTGTGGACGTATGTAGGGCTTTTCCTTGCTTCTAACCAGTATTTCTTTTCGGTAAGTGGGAGATCTTGAAATTCAAGACCTCTCACTTATCATCCTTCCCCCTTTACCCCCAACTCAATCCTCTCCCCAATATAGTTTTTTTTTTAAAGAAAAGCTTTTTATTCATAGCGGCAGAATCTTATAACCCAGAGCAGGGAGCACTGCTCTCATACATTAATATGTCGGCCCTTGCCAATCCTAGTTCGAACAGATGGCACACCTAGTCTATCCAACCGGACTGCCCCTCGAGCCACCGAAGGCAGATTGTCTAACGTGTCATAAAGGCGCACGGGCTCCTGAGGATGAGATACCCCCACCTTGGCCAAGATGTCCGCCACCTTATTCGATTCCCGATAGCAATGCGAGAAACGACTGCCCTCCGCCACCGCTTCCCATATGCGCTCCACCGTCCTCTGAATATTCCAAGGGCAATGGTACCGTCGCTGTAAGATGCCAGCCAAAATGGCGGAGCCCGATTGCATGAAGACTCGGCCAAATCCCCTCTCAAGGCACAAGTTGATTCCTATCAAAACTGCCATGCTTCCGCCCCTAGACTGGTCGAGTCGCCCAAAAAGCTGAAAATGCGAGAAGGAAGCCTCCATCTGAGTCCCTTAGTGCACCATCTGCTCCACACACTCCCGGATTTCCCTTAGAACAGCCATCTGTATTAAGCGTTAGCTCCCCGGCCATTCTCGCTGTCCACCGCAGAAGTCGGAACTCGTATGCCGGACGTGACTAAGAGATGTGGTCAGAGAATTGATGAAACGTCTGCCCTTCAACTTGCTGCGAGAAGTGAGTCTCAAATTCTGTCTTAACATCCTGAAAAATGGCCCCAACAGATGTCTGTACTACGTATTTTGCTGCCCTAAAAAATAGCTCTATTCCTTGCTTTCCAAATATTCCAACAAACGAAACTCGGCAAAATTTTACCTACAAACCGCCTTTTGTTGGCTAACTGGGATGGGGCCAACCACCATGATACCAGCCGAGCCCGTATACTCTCACTCCTCAAGACTAGGCCGCAGACGAAGTTTAAAATGAGTCCACACCTTCATGGCCGTTTGTCCCCCAGAAAATACGTGGTTGAGCGATTCCTCCCCCGCAACTTGACAACAGCGGCATTTGGACGGAAAGTGAAAACCCATGTGCCTCAACACATCATCGAGAGGCAGCCTACATATCAGCAGTCGAAGCATGAAAAAGAAGATTTTCAATGGGACGTTTTCATGCCAAATTTGGGAGAATACAACAAAACTGGCCTGAGCCTGGCGGACCTCTTGAAATACTGATGCTAAAGAGAAAACTCCAGACTTTGACGGCATCCAAACAACCTCGTCCCCACGGCCCGCTTTCGGCACAGACATTCGCAGCACCAAGCTGACCACATCTGAGGGAAGCACCTGGGCCAGTCGCTGTCCATCCCATCTACCGTCGAGTATGAAATCCGCAAAGAGAGACTCAGAACACTAGTTGTCTTCAGATACAGAGCACCGTTCCCCAGCCAGTTGTCGTACCAGAAACTACACGCCCTCTCATGTACCATCCACAACATCGACAGCTCAACCTGCCGACTAACATTTAGCATATGTTTCCAAGATGTTGAATCGGACGGCTTGATCGCCGCTTGGCATGGATGAATACCACTACAATACTTTGCTTGCATAAAAGTCGACCAGAGTGATGTATTCACACGAAAATTCCACCACAGCTTACACGAGAATGCCGTGTAAACATCTCTTAGTCGTCGAAAACCAATGCCTCCCTCCTCCGCTAGATAGCACAACTGAGACCACCGAATCCAGTGGTACTTGGATACTTCATCTGAAGATCCCCACAAAAACTTTGAACACACCTTTTCTATCAACCTAAATATAGCAGCTAGCACCACCGCAACAGATAAAAGATGAGTCCGAATGGCCGAGAGCACATGCTTAATCAACACCATTCTACCCCCCGGCGACAGAAGTCTCGACTTCCACGACAAAATTCTCCCAGTTATAGTCTGACAGATGCCCCCAAAAAAGGAAGATCTATACCTCCCAACATAGAGAGGAAAACCTAAGTAGCAAACCGGAAATTTCTGTCTCGAGAAACCCATGATGCGCTCAATTACCCTGCAACGACTCAGAGCGGTTGACTGATGCACCAAATAACCACACTTCTGGATGTTCACCAACTGGCCTGACGACCTTTGGTATGACTCCAGCACAGACATGATGTTCTTAAGAGATCTCGCCGACCCATTGGCAAAGATGAGCACATCATCGGCAAAAGTCAAGTGGGTCACAGAAGGACATCCCCGAGAAACATTGAACCCCACATAGCCAGCCTGGGAGGTTAGGCTATTTAAACCTCTTGACAAAACCTCCGCCCCAATAACAAATAAAGCTGGAGATAGAGGATCCCTCTGCCGAAGGCCTCTTCTCGATTTAAAGAAACCATATGACGCTCCATTAATAATGACAGAAAACCAAATGTTAGACATGAGCCTCCACACCATATCAATAAAACGCTCCCCAAAGCCAAATCTGCGCAACACTTCTATAAGAAAAAGCCAAGAAACCCGATCGTAAGCTTTGGACATGTCTAATTTTAGGGCTACATTACCCCCTCTAGCCTTCTTGCCCATCCCCATCATAATTTCCTGAGCCAACAAGTAATTTTCAGTGATGTTCCTTCCTTTAACAAAGCTCGTCTGCTGGGGGATATCAGTTTGGGCAAAAAAGTGGCTAACCTATTGGCCAAGATTTTGGATAACACTTTGTTAAAAAAATTACAAAGACTAATTGGCCGAAACATAGAAAAGTCCTGGGGATTAGGCACCTTCGGAATCAGGACTATGGATGTAGAGGTAAAAAAACGAGGCAACTCTGCCCACAGAAAAAGCTTACAACTGCCAGCATATATGTCCTGCTCAAGAATATCCCATGCAAAGGTAAAAAACTTACCCATGAATCCGTCCGGTCCAGCCGCACTCTCCCCATCCATATCAATCAAAGCAAAGAATTAGAAGACAAAGCAAAATGAAAATACACATTTACATAAATAAAATAATCAGAGAAACTTACAAAACAACAAGTCAAAATCAACATGGCAGTGGCAAACCACACACACATGCATATATTATTTAAATAATTAATCAAATGGAGGTGGGATTTTTTGATAAATGGGAAATTAAAAGTGCTCGGGGATGGAAATGAGGGAATGCCTACAATACCTGGATTTAATCAAATACAATTTGAAGGTTTTTGTAGGTTTATTGATCAGGATTTGGTGGAAGAACTTTATAAGTTTCCAAAAATTGAAGATACAGATCAAGAAATTGAATTTCAATTATTTGTGGAAACATACCAATTAGTAGAGCTACTATTAAAATTTTTAGGTTTTCCTAGGGTAGTAAATTTAGTTTGACTTATGAATAAATTGTTTTTCCCTTATTATATTAGGTGCTCTTGGATAAATCACGTCAAGAGAGGAGAGAAATTTCAGAACAAAAAGTATATACTTGAATGGTGAGTGTCCCTAAACTTATTGTTAATTTATGAATTACTATGTTTATGAATTTTGTGGTGTATTTATGTCCATCTTGAGTTTGGATGAAGCCTCTATAGAGAAAATGTGAGGACTCGAAAATTATTTTATATTTTATTTTATTTCTTTAAATAAATTTTCTTTACTTTACTTTATTGCCTTAATTTTCTAGATATTTTTATAAGTGAGTCAAGATTTTTTTAATTTTTCCTCTATAAGTTTAGTGCATGTTAAATTAACAGTACATTTTGGAAGTAGAACCCACTAATGAGATACATAGTAAATTTAGTGAACAAAAACGGGTATTTTTATAAGAGGGTTTATGTGATTAGAAGTGCTAAGAGTGAATTAGAGAAAATCAATATAGATTAGTGATGAGAGACAAAGGAAAGACAACGGGATAAGTATAAACCCAAGCTCGCCACTTGTCGCCATCCAAGCTAACTTTGACCAAGACTAGTCTTGGTCTTTCTCTTGAAAAATTGGACAAAATTCCTTCACTTTCTTCTTCCCTCTTGGCCGAACACCTTAGGAAGAAAATAAAGAAAAGAAACTCCAAATTACAACTTGATTCCTTGCTTGAATCTTTGAGAAATTCATCCTACAATCCAAATTCAATCCATAGCATGTTGTATCAAGGTAGGAAGAAAGGCTTTTGTGGAGAGATTTGGGAAAAAAGAAGCTCTTGGTTGCATTTCTTCATAGGGTTTAAAGGTATTTATGTCTAGAAACCATCTTTTCTCTTTTATCTTGCACTTGAGTAGATTTAAGAGTTGATTTTGGTAGATTCTATGGAAAATTTCATAGTTTGTGTAGTAAATCGAAATTTCCAGTTTTGATATGCTAATTTCAGCTTTGTTATGACCTATTAGCCTTGCCATGTGGGTTTTCCCAGCTTTTATATGCTTTTTTAGCTTCATTATAGAAATTTCTAGCTTGTGGTTATGAATTTCAGCTTAGGGTTTACATTTTTTCAACATTGGTATGATAGTATAAGAGCTAGTTTTATGTCCAATTTGGTTAGCTTTATGGCCTAGAATAAGTATCTCTTATAACTTATAACTTGAGGTCTTGTTTAAGGTGGATTTGGCATGAAGTTAAATGTTGAATTCGGAGGAAAATTTAAGGAGAAATAGGGGAAATGTTGTCCGATTTGGAATCATCTTGGTTTCCTTTGATTGTGGAGTGATTTTTGTGGTAAATTTGCCTAAGATACTTGGTAAACCTTTAACATTTACTTATGCGTTGAATTTTAGATGAAATGGAGGGTTTTCGTTGGTGATTTTCTCTAATTTTTAGGGTTACGATTTTTCTTGTTGGCCGAGTTGATAGTGATGCATTTTACCTTATTTTTCCTCAACCTTTTCATGATGAGTTTTGGCCAAATCTTGTTCCAAACACTGGTTAAGACTTTTGAGTGTTGAACTTGGGTGAAAACCATGCATTTTGGAAGGTGAAAACCTCTTGATTGTACTTGTTTCACTGCTGAAAATTTCTGATAGGTAGGGCAGCTGTGTACCCCGCTATCTTTTGGCCTTAAAATCCTTTGGTTTGGTGGTCTTTTGGACTCAATCATGCTCATTTCACTTGCTAAAACCTTGAATTACAATAGGGGTTAAATTGGAGTGAATATCATAACTTAAAGAGGTGAACTACTTTATTTTTCTTCACTATTTTGCTGCTAGAAATTTCCATCCATGAAATAAAATGAGGAGCTCTTTGGTTACTCATGTTTCTTGAGTCCAAATGCTCTCTTTTCACTCCAAAACCATACTTGAATCATTGCCCTAGTATCTACTCGGATTTTCCTTGATTCACTTAAACTTTGGATGGTTGGACCATAATACTTTTATCTTGGTTGTTCTTAGGGTTTGTCGATGAACACGAGTATAACTCAGGGACGAACTTTTAACGTTGCTCTGTATGAACTGGTGAGTGTACCACCTGCATGACTTATTGCTTATATGAACCACTATGTGACTGAAATTTATGAATATATGATTATGGTTAGTTTACTTTGGGTTGGACGGGTGTGTGCTTTATCACACTCGATCCTACTTGATTGTTTGACTGCTCTGCTATTCGCTTGAAGTATGTTACTTGTACTTGAATTGAATATCATTTGGAACTTACTATCCAATGACCACTCTATAAACTTGGGCTCAAACCCCATTAGTTAGTTAATCGACTCGATCTAGCAAGGGTTTGGTCGAGATAGATTGACAGGCCATGGGGAAATCTATCTTTGAATCTCTGAATACTGTTTATTCTGGAATTTGGTATACTCGAGTATTACCCCCCTCTGTTTGGTGTTCGGGCCCGGTAAGGGATATGAAAAGTTAATAGGGATTGATGTAAAGTAGAGGTCTACGGACTGTATGATTGGTTCTTTAAACATTGACAGAGTGTCAATGGGCGTGGATCAAGCTACTGCGATTGGGAATTTGGCTCTTGAGAGCCATCTGTATCCTTTATTCTGTTAGTGGTAGTACTTGTTTATCTCTCAAATTGTTACTTATATGTGAGTTTGTTTCAGTCTTATTGTTCACTACACATCCCTGTGGTATTTTATTGGGTGAAAATTCATCCTATTATCTTTGTTTTCCTTACAGGGAGAAATACTTGAGTTCGTGATTTTGGAAGGAGTTGTTCTAGTAATAGATTGAGGCATTTTTTTTAGGCATCTCTGTAGTAGTGAACCTCCTATGCATTTATGTAAGTTTGAATATTTTGACTTGTACTCTAAGCTTGAACTGCTAGTGACCCTAATGTAAATTGTACTGGATTATGAAATGTTTGAGGGTTGTTATTTCCGTTTCTTGTGCTCAGACACTATAGGAAAGGTTAGCTAGTCCTTGGAAGGGTTGGGCAAGCAGTCCGCTAATTCTTGGGGCTCGCCTTAGGGAAAAGTAGGACTGTCACAGATGATATCAAAATTTAGATTAGAAATGGCCTGGGCAAAATAGAAGTTTGATCTTGAAAAAGTGTAGTGAGTTATGTTAGAATGTCATTTGGTATGATTAAACTTACGTAAGTTATAAATTGTGTTTATCCTTGTAGGTCATGGAAGGAACCAGTAGAAATGGTGGAAGTGAGTAGCCTCGCAGGCATTTTCGGATTATTGACTATCAGGAGAGACTAGGGGGACCGATCCGACGTTGGAGTCCCGCATGCCGGACTAGGAGATGTAACCATTGTAAGACTTATTCCTACCTAGATCATGTGATTTTGGCGGTACTAGATGAGAGGAGAAGACTTACTAATGCCGATTTTAGGAACTGAACTGAGATGGATAGGATGAGAGGGATATTGGAGATGTAAAGAGATAGAATCCAGGAATTGCAAGAGGCTATTAGCCAGGAACAAGAACAGACGGATGCTATGCACCAACAGGTGCAAGCGGTTAACGAACACCTTACTGGGGTGCTAAAGGAAGTAGGAAACCGAACTGAGGGTATTTTGCGGGAGTGTAGGGCTTTACTTGGGAAAGTGGTGAATGTGAATTTGGCGGACGTAGGTCATAATGATAATGAAGTCCCTAAGAATGAAACATCTACTAGTTTTGTTGGTAACTAAGTTAGAGCTCCTGTGAGCTATGTTTTGACTCCGTGTGAAGGGTAGTTAGAAAGGGTATAGTTTGATGTTTCATGCACTTTTGGTATTGTTTTGATTACTGTACTTTTATTATGATCCTGCTACTTTTTTTAATGAGATTACTTTTGCTTGTAACCTACTTTTATTGTGTGATCTATATGAAAAAGTTTGTGTTTAGATGTACTTGATTTCTGGCTTGTTTATATTCTCACGTCTTGCCCATGCATCTATGCATATTTAATTTTTGTATATACATTTCGACTCTAGAATTGTTAAAAACAAATGGAGGGTAGACGTCGCAGGCCAGGCCGTGGGCGTGGACCTAGGCAACCCCTGGATCAAAAGGATGATCGTGAATCAACGGCCGAGCAGAATCGCGAGCCAAGGGCCGATCCTAACAAACAAGTAGCTATAGCCATACATCGTATAACTGATTTGTTAGCACAAATAGTGGATCGTTAGGGCCAAAACCCTGTTAACCAACCTAGAAACCCTAGAAATCATATGGAAGAGGAAGATAGAACTCTCGAACGATTCCAAAAATTCTCCCCACCAAAATTTCTTGGAGGACCCGACCCTGATGTGGCGAAGAGGTGGTTAGAGAAAATAATTGATATTTTTGCAGTGTTGCATTCTACCGAAAAAGGCAGGTGACTTTTACTATTTTTTAGTTAGAGGGAGCCGCCCGTTCTTGATGGAATGTGATACGAATGAAATGGAAAAGAGAACAAACTCCAAGGACTTGGATAAATTTCATGAAGGAGTTTAATGCAAAATATTTTTTACCTTTGATTCAGGAGAAAAGGGAGGATAAGTTTATTAAACTTCGTCAGGGCACTCAAAGTTTTGCGAAATATGAAACTCAATTCACCAAACTATCTAAGTTTGCCCCTAAGCTGATAGTAACGGAGCAAAAGTGAATAAGGCGTTTTGTACGAGGGTTAAATGTCAAAATTTAGAAAGATTTAGCCGTAACTCAAATCAATACAATTGGTGATATTGTTGAGAAAGCCCAACGGGTTGAAAGTGTCAGGCTCCAAGTCAAAACTTTTCAAGCAAAGAAACGAGGTATGGCTAGTAGTAACTTTGGACAAGTTGATAGGAATGTACCTTCTAAGTTTGGAAAGGAGCATGTGGTATAAGACTCCACGAAGATGCTAAGAGGAGTTCAAAACAAAAGAGGACAATAATTAAATGTCTCACAAGAAGGCTCCACATCAGCTCCCCGTGTTTTATGTGGATAGTGTGGAAAGCTAAACCATACCGAGAAAAGTTGTTGAAAGAAGGAAAGAAAATATTTGCATTGTGGAAGCGTCGAACATCAGATTGCCAATTGTCCAGTTCCGTCTCAAAAGGGAGGAGGACCCAGTAGCCAAATAAGATAAACCCTGGCAAACAAAGGTGGAAGAAAATAAATCGAAAGTGCCGACTCGGGTTTATGCAATAGAGTAACATCAGGTTCCTAATTCATCTTAGGTTATAGAAGGTGTGATCCCTGAGTTCCATCGTCTAGTTAAGATTTTAATAGACCCTAGTGCTACCCATGTCTTTATCAACCCTAATTTTATGTGTGAAATTGATGTAAAATCTAGTAGATTACCATATGATTTAGAAGTTAGAATGCTTACGGGTGACCAATGTTTAATCACTAGTACGGTTTATAAGAATTGCGAAATTTAGGTTGGAGAGCAAAAACTATTGAGGGATCTGATAAGTTTAGCCATTAAGGGATATGATGTTATCTTAGGTATGGATTGGTTAACTCAATATGATCGCAGTTAGATTGTAATAAGAAAGTGGTGAAATTTCGCATATCGGGGGAGACAATCTTAAGGTTAGATGTGAGGGGTCGATTAGTTTCATCTGTACTCATTTCGGACATTCAAACTAAGAAATTATTGAATAAAGGAACGCAGGATTTCCTAATTTTTCTAATAAATACTCCGACAGATAAGGTGAAGATAGAAGATGTACCAGTAGTAAAGGAGTATTCGAATGTGTTTTCTGATAAATTAGTGACTTTGCCTCCGAAAAGAGAGATAGAATTTAAAATCAGCTTATTATCTGGGACAGCATGTATCTCTAAAACTCCATATCGGATGGTACCCGCTGAGTTTAAAGAATTGAAGTTACAGTTGCAATATTTATTGGAGTGAGAGTTTATTCGAGAAAACGCATTTTCGTGAGGAGTTCTGGTACTTTTTGTTAAAAAGAAAAATAGAAACTTAAAGTTATCTATAGATTATTGGGAGTTGAATGACATTATAATTAAGAATAAATACCCTCTACTACATATTGATGAATTGTTTGATCAGTTGTAAGGAGCGGTGGTGTTTTCAAAATTAAACTTTCGACAGGGGTATTATCAATTGCGAATTAGGAAGGGAGATTTACCAAAGATTGCATTTAATTCTAGATATGGACATATTATATTTGCAGTAATACCCTTTGGACTAACCAAGACCCCTACAACATTTA
Organism: Coffea humblotiana; assembly: GCA_023065735.1. Taxonomy (NCBI): domain Eukaryota; kingdom Viridiplantae; phylum Streptophyta; class Magnoliopsida; order Gentianales; family Rubiaceae; genus Coffea; species Coffea humblotiana. Next base: position 2,880,031 of record CM041212.1, on the reverse strand, counting down.
TGGATTTGATGCATCGGATTTTCAAACCCTACTTGGATCGATTTGTAGTCGTGTTTATTGATGATATCCTCATTTACTCTAAAATCCTGGAGGAGCATAAGTAACATTTGAGGATCGTCTTGCAGACTTTGAGAGAACACCAGTTAAATGATAAATTTAGTAAATATAAATTTTGATTGGAGAAAATCTCTTTTCTAGGGCATGTGATTTCGAAAGATGGCATCACTATAAATCTGGCAAAAGTAGAAACTGTTGCTGAATAGAAGGGTCCAAAAAATTGTAGTGAGATTTGTAGCTTATTAGGTTTCGCAGTGTATTATCGTCAGTTCATTAAGAATTTTTCAAAATTTGCCGGTCCTTTAACTGATCTGACAAAGAAAATGGTAACTTTGTTTAGGATATTAGATATGAAACTAATTTTCAGGAATTGAAGAAAAGATTGACCATGACAACAGTTTTGCCTTTGCCAAACGGAAAGAACAGTTTCACTGTATATACTGATGTCTCGAGAGAAGGATTAGGGTGTGTATTAATATAAAATGAAAATGTGATTACCTTTGCCTTTAGGAAGTTGAAATCACACGAGCAAAATAATTCGACTCATGATTTGGAATTAGCAGCTGTTATTTTTACCCTGAAAAAGTGAAGATATTATTTGTATGAGATAAATTTTGAGATTTTTTACGGATTATAAGAGTTTTAAGTATTTATTTTCTCAGAAAAATCTAAACATGAGACAGTGCCGATCGATGAAATTTTTGAAAGATTATGACTGTATAATTAACTACCATCCTGAGAAGACCAATGTAATTACGAATGTCCTAAGTCGAAAGATTCAAATGGTCGGGTTAATGATTAAGAAATGAACTATATTAGAAAAGATTAGTGAGTAGAATCTTTATCTTGAATGTTAGAAGGTGATTTTAAAAAATATCACGGTGAGGTCAACCCTACTAAATCGAATTAAAGAGACTCAGAAGAAAAATTCTGCATTACAGAAGTGGATGAAAAAAGTGCAAAAAAGGAAATTACTTGATTTCAATTTGAGTTTCGAGGGGATCTTGAGATATCGAAAACGAATGGTTGTGCCGAAAGATGAAATATTGAAAAATAAAATTTTGAAAAAAAATCACCGGTCTAAATATACGGTGCATCCTAGTAGTAGTAAGATATATCAGAATCTAAAAGGGTTATATTAGTGGGATAACATGAAAAAGGAGATTACTCAATATGTTCAAACCTGTCTCACTTGTCAACAAGTCAAATCCGAACATAAAAAATCCTCAGACTTGTTACAACCCCTTGAGATACCTTAATGGAAATGGGAGTGCCTTATGATGGATTTCGTTTCAAATTTGCCACAGATACAAAGAGGCCATGATGCCGTTTGGGTAATCGTTGATCGATTAACCAAATCGACCCATTTCTTACCAATGAACATGAAGTATTCCATGAAAAAATTGGTTCAGCTGTATATGAATGAGATTGTGAGGTTGTATGGGATATTCGTAAGTATAGTTTCAGACATAGATCCTCGATTTATGTATCAATTTTAGCAAAAGTTACAAGAAACCCTAGGATATGTTAAGGACATATATTATAAATTTTTGAGATAGTTGGGCTAGCACATGATATTGGTGGAGTTTGGTTATAATAACAGCTACCGTTCATTTATTCAAATGGCACCATACAAAGCTCTCTACGGAAGAAAGTGCCAATCACCAGTTTACTGGGATGAAATAGAGAAAAGGAAGATTTTAGATCAAACGACAGTGTCATAGATGGAGGGTGCATATAAAAAGGTCAAATTAATACGTTAAAAATCCAAACAACCCAAAGTCAACAAAAAAACTACGCAGACAATCGAAGGAAGGATTTGGAATTCGAAATTGGAGATCTCGTATTTCTTAAGATCACTTCGTTGCAAAGTGGCACAACGGGTAAAGGAAAGAAATTTCAGCCAAGATATGTGGGACCCTCTACAATTCTTCAACGAGTCAGAAAAGTGACATACCAACTTGAACTACTACTGAGTTTATTCAAGATTCATGATATTTTTCATCCTGACCCGACTTACATCCTATAGTCAAAAGAAATTGAAATAGACGAATCTCTAATTTATGAGGAGAAATTTGAACAATTGCTCGACTGAAAAGTTAAAGAACTAAGAAATAAGGAAATCCCCTTGGTAAAGATCCTGTGGAGAAACCATGCTATGGAAAAGGCAACTTGAAAAGTGGAGAAAGAAATGCAAAGGAAATATCCTGAACTGTTAATTAATCAAGGTGAGAATTTCAAAAACGAAATTCTTTTAAGGAAGAGAGAGTATGAGGATTCGAAATTATTTTATATTTTATGTTATTTCTTGGAATACATTTTTTTACTTTATTTTATAGCCTTAATTTTCTGGATATTTTTATAAGTGAGTTAAGATTTTTTTTATCATTTTTCCTCTATAAGTTAATGCATATTAAGTTAATAGTGTATTTTGAAAATGGGACCCACTAGTAAGGTGTCTAGTAAATTTAGTGAACAAAATGGGCATTTTTATAAGAGAGTTTATGTGATTAAAAATGTTAAGAGTAAATTAGAGGAAAATAATATGGATTAGTGATGAGAGACAAAGGAAAGACAATGGGATAAATATAAACCCAAGCTCGCCACTTGTCGCCATCCAAGCTAACTTTGACCAAGGTTAGTCTTGGTCTTTATTTTGAAAAATTGGACAAAAATTCCTTCACTTTCTTCTTTCCTCTCGGCCGAACTCCTTAGCAAGAAAAGAGAAAAAAGAAACTCCAAATTACAACTTGATTCTTTGATTGGATTCTTGAGAAATTCATCCTACAATCTAAATCCAATCCGTGGAAAGTTGTGTCAAGGTAAGAAGAAAGATTTTTGTGGAGAGATTTGCGAAAAAAAAGCTCTTAGTTGCATTTCTTCATAGGGTTTAATGGTATTTATGTCTAGAAATCATATTTTCCCTTTTATTTTGCACTTGAGTAGATTTAATACTTGATTATGGTAGATTCTATGGAAAATTTTATAGTTTGTGTAGTAAATCGAAATTTCCAGCTTTGATTGAGAAATTCCAGCTTTAATATGCTAATTTCAGCTTTGCTATGACCTATTAGCCTTGCCATGTGATTTTTCCAGTTTTTATATGCTCTTTTAGTTTCATTATAGAAATTTTCAGCTTATGGTTATGAATTTCAGTTTAGGGTTTACATTTTTCTAGCATTAGTATGATAGTATAAGAGCTAGTTTTATGTCCAATTTGGTTAGCTTTGTAGCCTAGGATAAGTACCTCTTATAGCTTATAACTTGAGGTCTTGTTTGAGGTGGATTTGTCATGCAGTTAAGTGTTGAATTCGGAGGAAAATTTAAGGAGAAATAGGGAAAATGATGTCCGATTTGGAATCATCTTGGTTTCCTTTGTTTGTGAAGTGATTTTTGTGGTAAATTTGCCTAAGATACTTGATAAACCTTTAAACTTTACTTATATGTTGAATTTTAGATGAAATGGAGGGTTTTCGTTGGTGATTTTCTCTAATTTTTAGGGCTGCAATTTTTCTTGTTGGCCGAGCTGATAGTGATGCATTTTACCTTATTTTTCCTCAACCTTTTGATGATGAGTTTTGGCCAAATCTTATTCCAAACACTGGTTAAGACTTTTGTGTGTTGAATTTGGGGTGAAAACCATGCATTTTGGAAGGTGAAAACCTCTTGATTGTGCTTGTTTCATTGTTGGAAATTTCTGGTAGGCAGGGCAGTTGTGTACCCTGTTGCCTTTTAGCCTTAAAGTCCTTTGGTTTGGTGGTCTTTTGGACTCAATTTTGCTCATTTCACTTGCTAAAACCTTAAACTACAATAGGGGGTTGAATTGGAGTGAATATCATAATTTAAAGAGGTGAACTACCTTGTTTTTCTTCATTGTTTTGCTGCTAGAAATTTCCAGCCATGAAATAAAATGAGGAACTCTTTGGTTACTCATGTTTCTTGGGTCCAAATGCTCTCTTTTCACTCCAAAACCATACTTGAATCATTACCATAGTATCTACTTGGATTTTCCTTGGTTCACCTAAGTTTTGGATAGTTGGACCATAATACTTTTATCTTGGTTGTTCTTGTGAGAACCCGAAAATTTTCACATTTTCAAGTATTATTTTATTTTTGTGCCTATATTTTTATACTGTCCTTTGAAAATATTAAATATTTTGTACATTTTACAAGTAAGTACAATTTTTAAATCATTTTCCTAGTATAAGTTAGTGTACGTAACTTGAAGTGCATTTGTTAGATGTGGGGCCCGCTAGTGCGATATAATTTTGCCGATTAGGTGATGAACTATTAAGTGATATTATTCTACATGGTGTTAGAAGATAATTAGAGGTTAGTTAGCTACTTGAATCATTGGAGGAGAATAGATAAGCTTAGAAACTTCAAGAGGCCATGTGTCATGTTTTGATTGGAAGTTGGACTTTGACCAAGAAGATTAACTTTCTTCAAACCAAAATTTTGACCAATTTTCCTTTCATTTTCCCTTGCCTTGGCCGAACTTCATGAAGAGAAAAACAAGGAAAACCTCTTCCATTTCTAGCTTCTAATCTTGGCCAAATCTTGAGTTTTAACCGACCAAATTGAAATCTATTCCATACAAGTGCTAGCTAAGGGAAATTGAAGGCCTTGGTGGAGTTGTTTTGGGAGGAGGAAGTCTAAGCTACCAACTTTCTTTGAGGTTTGAAGGTAAGGTTGCTAAGAACATCCTTTTGTTTCCAATAGTTGCAAAGTAGTGGCCTATGGTGGCTTGCTAACATGATTAATGGATGATTTTGTGGATTAGTGGAGAGTTGGTTAGATTTCTGATTTAGTGTGAATGTTTCTGCCCTAATCTGATCAGTGTTGTTCGGTCATGATGGAGGCCGAATTGGACTTAGCTCAAAACATGAAAGTTGTATAGAATTGAGTTTAGATTATGCCTGTAAAATTTCAGCTCAATCGGAGCACTGTATCCTGCGAAATGACTATTTTACCCCTGCTTCCCTGTTTCTGTCCGAGAATGGTAATCAGCCTCTGTAATTGGCTCTTTTGGCTGGGAAGATGAATGAATTAGCTTTTTGATGCCTTCTTAAGAGTTGTAGCCTTGTATCTTAGCTTTCATATGGCTTTGGAATCAACTGAATTGGAGTTGTGTGTGCTGAATTATGATGGAATATTTGGGCCTGGTTTTGGATGGCTGTAAAGCTTCAATTGGTTGCATTTTAAGGGTGTTTGATAGCTTATGGTTTGTATATGAAATTGTGATTGAATGGTATGATTTGGTGGTTCGGTTGTAGCATGGAAAGTAAGGAAAAACAAGGGGAAATGCTGTCCGTTTATTTTCTTGAACTTGAGTGAATGGAAATGAGGTTTGAAAGGTGATTTTGGAACGCGATTGAACTTCCTTGTTTAGACATTCTTAGTTTCACTTGAGTAGTGTTATGTGAGCCATTTTACTTGCAATTGTACGTTTCCATTTGTACCATAATGTTTGGTTCCAATTGTCGAGTTTCGAACTTCAAATACGTGTTCATTTTCGTTCCGCAACAAAAGAAGTGGCCTAGGGTTTCTCGGCCACAAAACCTAATTTTAACGCGCAAGGTTTTAAAGTGTGAATTCAAGGTATTTAATTACCTTTCTCATATGATTTTTAACCAAGATACTTGTTATACATTAATTCTTTGCAAATGTGTTAGTTTTGAGCCAAAAACACGTTTTTACGAAAAATGAGGAAAAACTACTGTTCATTATCCGGCCGTGTAGCCGGCCAAGTTCTGGCCAGATTCTGACGTGGCACTATTCCAAATTTTCCGATAAAATTTTATAAAACTCTTTTGAGGTTAATTCTATGGTTGGTTTGGGAAAACTTTTAGTTACTCAATTCCTTTGATCAAAATGTACCCTTTTCACTTTCAAAAAAATCATACTTCCCCCTTGTACTTGTTTTATTCGAATTTTCTTTGATTCACTGGACATTTTGATGGTTGAGTCATAATATTCTCTCATGATTGTTATTAGGATTTCTTGGTGACCAAGGTTGATATCCGGAGGGATACTTTGGACGTAATTTTGCTTGTTTAGGTGAGTGTTCTATATACGTTATGTTTCATTGACTATGTGGCTAGTTGAAATACTTGATTAAATGTTAAATGTTCTCAATGATTTGCAAAAAATGATTTTTACTAGGCGAGTGTGTACTTTATCGCACTCGGCCCAAATGAACGTGACATTTGAATGATTGAATGATTAAATGTTACTTTAAATGTTACTTGTGCATGAATGTAAGCCTTCTGGCTGAACTGGGCCCTTGCCTTTTGTTACTGGTCGACTCGAGCCAGAAGCGGACTCGGTCGGGCGATTAGTGACTCTAGGTTAATGTAAATGTTTGGTATACTCGAGTATGACCATGAAGTTTGGGAAGGACTGGCCAGTGCGCTGGCCAGAAGGGGAAGAACGAAATGAACGAATGAATGGCAAGAATGACGGAGGGATTTTCAATGACAAATGAAATTTTTCTAAATGATTGAAGGAATGGATGGTCGATGAACGAACGAACGAATGGCTTCATGTATCCTTTTAATGAATGTGTTACTCTTGCTTTATATCGTAAATGTTATTTGGATTACTTGTTGTTACATGCTAATGTCCTTGTTTAATTGCTTAGTTGAGTATATAGAACCTCGCTGGGCTTTAGCTCATTCCACGTCTTTTGTTTTCCTTAACAGGGGTTGCGAGCAAGGGCGAGAGACCTGTATAGTATAGTTTAGCCTTTTGTATTGTTTTGGTTTTTGATCTCATTCTAGTGCTTGATTAGGGTTGGAATGTACTAAGAATTTAAAGCTTGTGTATACATTTGGGACTGTATATTTTGGTTGAGCTTGGGATAAATGTAAGTATATGTTTCAAGTCTGGGTTTCGTTTCCGCTTATTCTCGAGGCTTTATCTTACTTTCTTTGATGTGAGTGAACGAGTCCTGGCGAGAGATGGGCAGGCGGTCCGCCGAACCCTTTGGTTCGCCTTAGGGTAAGGTGGGGCTGTCACAGTTCTTAGGGTTAGTCGGTGAACACGAGTATAACTCGGGGACGAACTTTTAACATTGCTGTGCGTGAACTGGTGAGTGTACCACCTACATGATTTATTGCTTATGTGAACCACTATATGACTGAAATTTATGGATATATGACTATGGTTGGTTTACTCTAGGTTGGACAGGTGTGTACTTTATCACACTCGGTCCCACTTGATTGTTTGATTGCTCTGTTATTTGCTTGAAGTATGTTACTTGTGCCTTGAATTGAATGTCGTTTGGAACTTACTATCCAACGACCACTCTGTGAACTTGGGTTCAAATCCCATTGGTTAGTTAATCGACTCGAGCCAGCAAGGGTTTTGGTCGAGATAGATTGACAGGCTATAGGGAAACCTATCTCTGAATCTCTGAATACTGTTTATTCTGAAATTTGGTATACTCAAGTATTATCCCCTATGTTTAGTGTTCGAATCCGGTAAGGGTATGCATGGTGAATGGAGATTGATGTAAAGTGGAGATCTACGAACTGCATGAATGGTTCTTTAAACATTGACAGAGTGTCAATGGGCGTGGATCAAGCTACTGCGATTGGGAATTTGGCTCCTGAGAGCCATCTGTATTCTTTGCTCTGTTAATGGTAGTACTTGTTTATCTCTCAAATTGTTACTTATATGTGAGTTTTTTTCAGTTTTATTATTGACTGCATGTCCATGTGGGTATCTCAGTGGACGAAACCTCATCCTATTATCTTTGTTTTCCTTACAGGGGAAAATACTTGAGGTCGTTGATTTTGGAAGGAGTTGTTCTAGTAATAGATTTAGGCATTTTGTTTTGGCATCTCTATAGTAGTGAACCTCCTATGTATTTATGTAAGTTTGGAATATTTTGACTTGTACTCTAAGTTTGAACTGCTAGTGACCCTAATGTAAATTGTACTGGGTTGTTGAAATGTTTGAGGGTTATTATTTCCGTTTCTTGTGCTTAGACAATATAAAAAAGGTTAGCCAGTCCTACTAAGAATTGGACAGGCAGTCCCGCTAATCCTTAGGATGCGCCCTAGGGAAAGGTAGGCCTGTCACAGAAAATATGATTGACTTGGTGCACTTATCATGAATTTTTTATTAGACTAATTGAGATATATTTCACTTTCTTTTAGCTGGTAAATTATACTTGTGCATGCTTATAAATTTGGTCATGTACTTTATCATACTAGGAAGAATTGGACCCAATCCATGGATGAGTTAGATTTGTCGAGCTAGCATTGGGCCTAGTTGAGCGAACTAGCTACCTTGGCTCTTCTACCCACTTGCTTTATGGGATGTTCGTAGGTTTGGGAGTATTTGATGTGTTTATTATAAATATACTCAAGTGCTACCTTGGGTGTCGTGGCCACTTGAAGTTATGATGTGTATGATTGAGAGATAATTGCTAGTTGGAGATTTGTTCTGTGAATACTGGCTGAGACATGATATTCAAATGGTTTCCAGCTATACCGATCCTTATATATATGTGCTTTATTTGATGTAGTTGAACGCCTAGCAATCTGTGTTTTTCATTAATGCTTTTACCTAATTAATGCAAATTTTTCATTAAGCATAAACCTGATTTGTTAATAAATGGACTTCACTAAGCTTAAGCTCATGGTATGTCAAAAATTTTGTCTTTCTTATACGTTTCTAAAGTTAGTGAGAAGGAAAACCGGTATCTTAAAGACTTTTGTTTCGGTAGCAGCTTATACATATATGTACACTTAGGATGGTTATAACTTCTGAAACCTAGATAGGCTGAATTGTGAGACTCAAAAATTATTTTATATTTTTCTTATAATTTCCCTTATTTTTGAATAAGCTAATTTATATTTTCTTTTCGTTTAATTTACTTGCCTTAATTTCTTAAAGACTTTAACGATTGAGTCAAGAGTTTTTATCTTTTCTTTTTTAATTAGGTGCATGTTAAGTCTCGTAGTGTATTATGGTAGTGTGATCAATTATTAAGGTATGTAATAAATTTGGGGGATAAGAACAGTATGGGTGTTAGAGGAATTATATGATTAAAAGTGTTAAGAGTGTATTAGAAGAATATAAACTAGCAATTAGAGGCTAAAAGAGACAAAGAGATAGGAATGGAACCATGAGACGACAAGTATCAACGCTTTAAGCTTCCTTTGACCAAGACTTCTTCTAGTCTTTATCTTGCAATTTCACCAAAAAATCCTCTAGTTTTCTCCTTCCTTTGGCCGAACCTATAGAGGAAAAAAAAGAGAGAAATTACTCCCAAGTTCATCTTGATTTTGGCTTGATTTAGTAAGGAAATCAACAAGACACCTAAATCCAATCCATGAAACGTAGTATCAAGGGAGCAAGGAAGCTTGTGGTGGAGAGATTTTGGAAAGAAAGCTTTAGTTTTGCATTCTCTCCTTGGGGTTTGAAGGTATCATGCTAAGAAACTTCCCTTCTCTCTCTTATCTTGCATTTTAATAGATATATGACTTGAATATGGAAGTTTTGTGGAAGATTTCATGGGTTTGTGAAGTTGGTGGAATTTTTCAACTTTGATTTATATTTTTCCAGCCTTGAGATGAGAATTTCTAGTCTTGATATGGACTTGTGAGTTTTGATACGAAAATTTCTAGCTTGGATATGCACTTCTAGCTTCGTTATACGATTTTTCTAGTTCTAGTGGTCAATTTCCAACTTTGCTATGTTAATTTTCAGCTTTGGGATGCCATTTTTCAACTTTGTATGCCCTTTTTAGTCTTGACATGGGAATTTCCAACTTTAGTATGAACTTTTAGCTTCGATATAGAATTTCCAGCTTTACTTTGCAATTTCCAAATTTATGGTTCAAAATTTCCAGCCTTGGTATAGTTGTTTATACACCATGTATATGTTAAAATTTGGTTAGCCTTGATTCTTCAATTTCCAGCTTCAATTTCTTGAGAAAAAAGAGGTAAAAAGGGCTGTAAATCCTTCCTTTTTTCAATGCCTTTTTAAAACTTTAAGGATGTAAGTTGAGTTTGGGCAGAAAAGAGTGGAGTTTTGGTGAATAAAATCAATTTTCTTGCTGGAAATTTTGCTTAGTGATGACAGCTTTTATTGTGGGTAGTTTGATGATAGATTTTGTGAATTTTTTGGTGGAAATGCTTGGCTGAAATAAGTACACACTAGAAACAGATTTTGCTAATTGCTTCATTTTATGTTGGATATGTTATATGTTGTTGTATTTGGTATTTTCAAATAAATTAAAGTTTGGAATTTTGGGTGACAGTCACCTCTGGACAGTTTTAGTAAAATAATCATAAATTTAGTGTAAAAAATTGCATTTGAGTGCCGTCAATTGCCGTTTGAAACTAGACTATAATGCGTTCAACGGTATAAAATTCAGGGTTTCATTCAATTTCTATAAAGACCAGCAAATCTGCAAAGTTTCTTGAAATCATGACTATTCTGTTTCTGCACTTGTGATAGCAGTGATTTACAACCTAAATTGACTAATTTATAAGCTGAATTTCATGAAAATGTCTTCTAAAATGCTTCGAGTCTATTTTCTAACGGTGTAATTTTTTATGATTTTCTTGACTTACGGAACTCAAGTTATACCTTTTAAAAAAAATGTCACCAAAACCGGAAATTTGTTCAAAGTTGGTTGAAAGAGAGAGAGAGCAATTGTGTTTAGCTTTTCTCTTGGTTTTGTATGGTGAAATCATCTTGTTAATACCTTAAATACTTGAATATACCATAATCCTAGCATGAGAGCGAAAAAAATGATAGGTTTTGGGAGGTAGCAACCTTACTTTTTCTTGTTTTCAAGTGTTGGAATTTCCGACCTAACGACCAAACTATTTTGAATAGTTTTAATCTCAAATTCATGGATGGAAGGGAGATATTTTCGTACCATCTTTTACTTGAATCATTGACCTAAACATATACATCAATTTTTCCCCTTGAATTGAACTGGAAACTATGTGATTTGGGGTGAGTTTCCTTAGTTGATTTGGAAGTAATTTCCTTAAAATTTGTGGTTTGGAATAGTGTGGCATTTTCAAGATTGTACTTGAATATGGTCAGGTGAGAAGGTAGTCATTAATCTAATTACTTGAACTAACTTTGAACCTCGAGATTCTTGTCCTGTTTTCTTCACAAGTCTTGGCCTATAAGCGGCATGTTCTTGCACCGTATCATACTTACCACAATGACCAATCATGCATGAAGTTTCTCTCTTGGATTTGAACAAGAAAATTGTGCACGTTTGAAAGCTATATGGGGATTAAAACCTGTAAATTGCTTTATTGGCTAAGTGAAGCTTCGAAATTCATAATTTGCATTGATATTGGTATGAAATAACTAGATTCTTGTTAGCTTATATGACCACAGGATTCGAGAGTGATCAAGAGAAAGAACCATAGTTTGAAATAAAAAGATTGTGATCAATTAGTGAGTGTTCCATGCTACTTGTTGCTTGAACTGCAAATGAATAGGCGAGTGTGTACTTTATCGCACTCAACTTAACTTAATTGAGTTTTGATATCTTGTTTACAAGTGAACTGATATACATGTGCATGACTTGAAAGTCAGTTGGAAATGTTATCTCATCGACTATACTGACTGTTTGGGATCCCAAACCCTACTGGTTAGTCAGTCGAATCGAGCCAGCAAGAGTTTGGTCGAGAAGATTGACGAACCATGAGTACTATTTACTATTATTCCACTAAATTTGGTATACTCGAATATTACCACCACTATTACTGTTTGGCGTTCGAGCCCGGTAGGAGGTTGAATGGTGAATGGAGATTGGAGTAAAGCGGTGTTCTACGGACATTATTACTGTATTTCAAACATTGACGGAGTGTCAATAGACTCGGAAAAATTGCTACTGCTAGACTGGCTACAAGTGAAAAACTGTACGGATCTAAGGGCTATGCCTGGAATCTGGCAGGAGCCACCGTATCAGTTGTATCAACATTTAAATTCTGGGTGCTCTGTCTAGAATCTGGCACTAGCTATCAAATCAGTTGTATCAACGTTTGAATCTTGGGTACTCTACCTAGAACTTGGCGGGAGCCACCATATCAGTACCATGTCCTTTTCTTGCTGGTGTTAAATTTTTATTCGAATATGTGAACTGTTAATGATTTCACTTATTATTTCTTACTTTCTTCACTTTAAGATTTTTAGATATGTGATTGATGTCGTGCCAATTTGACTGCATGTGTTCTTGGAACCTCACTAAGCAATAACTCACCCCATTAGTTTGATTTTCTTATAGGGAAAGGGCATGTGATTGGGAGAAGGTTGAGATTTTGTCTAGAATCCATTGACTTTGTAATAGTGCTAGTACTCTTCTAGAGTTAGTAACTCAATTTGAGTTTGAATCTTTTGTTACATTTTGGGTCTGTATAAATATTCGCAATAAACGAATATACATATATTAAGTTTGAAAGTTACTGCTCCTCTTGCTTTTGAAATTATGACTCGTGATTCTAATAGTGGTGAGTGAGTCCTGACGAGAATTTGGCAGGCAGTCCGCCAAATCCTTGGGTACGCTCTAAGGAAGGTGGGATCGTTACAGGTGGTATCAGAGTCGTCTCGCGTGGTCTCTGTGCGGAGTGAGTTTGGGTCAAGTGGTATTGTGGTTCCAATTATGTGAATGAGTGTAAAGGATTAAGTACTCTTTTTTAGCATAAGTTGTGAATCATGAATGTTATAGGCATAAAAACTTTATCATGATACTTGGGGAAGATAAGTATGTACGTTAGGTAGGAATCTTAAATGTATATGATTTACTCTTGGAACTGGTCGGTTCGAGTCGTGAATTATCTTATTTCGAATTCTTGTACCCGAGTACTAAAGAGTTGAGAGCATTAGGACGAGAGTCGATATCTCGATTGAATTTGAGGTAAATGTTGATGGCATAAGTCAAGACGCGGAAGATTCTACTATTTGACCTAGGATTTGAACCGATTGAGGAGAGTGGATCAATAAGTGCTATCATGAATTAGTCTTGTAAATGTCTGACTAGAGTTTCTATAGATAGAAGTTAAATTTGAAATTTGATGGTTGTCATAAATGTTTAAGGTGTTAGCACTGTAGACCTGTTTAATTGCTCCAATGAATGTGTGGCCTTGTTCTATGTTTACTTGCTTTTGATGCAGCCTATTTACAATTACCTATGTATTTCTCTTATGATAAGTTTTGACCCTAGATTGACTACCCTTGCCTATCTGCTTACTTGATTCCTATTCCTCTGAAATTGAGAGTTTTGGATTTAGTATGGAAGTTTTGGGGAAAAATGGTTTGGATTTTAATCTTGTAAACAACCTTTTGGCGAACTTAGAATGACTGCCCTGATTGACGATGGTAAAAGGCACTATTAGGGAGAAAAGGTTGTAGTTTTTCCTTGAGCAAGCCTATTGAAGATGAGTATAGTGTGGAACTTGGGCTCTAAGGATCCAGAATAGGAGTAAGCGACACTGTATCTTGAGGTCTTACCCTATTTGTGTTTAGATTTCTCACCTATCTCCTTTAAAAACAGCCAAGATGAGTTTCTATGGATGACTTGGAAGCAACAAATGTAAGAGGCATCTGGTTAGAGTTGTGATTTGTGATTAACTTCTCCTTTGGATACTTTGATTTGCCTGACAAGCTCTCATTTAAATTTAAGTGAATCGGTGATACGAAAATTTTGGAAGGTGGACATGAGGAAATAGAGATTCGTCAAATGGAGGTAGAGTGCCCAAAAGAAATTAGTTGCACACTCGAAAGGACGATAAAAACAAGAATATACGGAGAAAACTGAGTGACTAGACAAGAACATGAAACTGAAAAAGAAATATGAAGGGATACCAGAGGAGGTGCAAAATAAGTTTGAATTGGTGCATTCCACTATTTAAGTTGCATCTCACGACATTCCTAGCACTCAACTTAAAAAAAAAGGGTGAAGGAAGCTCCCACGATACTAAAGGAAAACGTAAAGAGACTAGTGAAAAAGGAATTTGCTACGAAGAATAGAGGGAGGAAGAAAAGAAAGAATGGACACGTTAAGAATTGGTAATGTTTTACCTGAAATAGTTGTATCTGTGAGAAAATATGCAGTGAACGTCTTACGTAGTAAGTTGTATCTTTTGAAGGAAGTGCGATTAGAGCGGGTAGTACGTATCTAGTGATTTAATTGTAGACATAAGAGGAGATGTACTTTGGAGACTATTTGTCAATGCATGGTGTATGATTTCACGATTTAGCAAGAGTAGTAACCAAGTTTTGTAGTTACGGTTTCTCCTCTTCATCGAGTTCTTAAGTTTATATCACCTTGCACAATTTGACGCCTTCGTTGAATTTCCTTAGTATATCAGCTTAGCCATTACATCGGTAAGATTTTCCCTCTAGGCAAGTTTGTGGTAGGACTATGAGTGAGAAAATGTCACTTGGAAATTGGAGGAAAATCCTACAGCATCAAGTTTTGTGCGAGCAAAGGTTAGAATTTCGTCCTCGAAAATTATTTTAAGGGGAAATTTCGAGGACGAAATTCTTTTAAGGGGAAGAGAGTGTGATGATTCGAAAATTATTTTATATTTTCTTATAATTTTTCTTATTTTTGAATAAGCTAATTTATATATTTTTTGTTTAATTTACTTGCCTTAATTTTTTAAATACTTTAACGATTGAATCAAGAGTTTTATCTTTTCTTTTTTAATTAGGTGCATGTTAAGTCTCGTAGTGTATTATGGTAGTGTGATCAATTATTAAGGTATGTAATAAATTTGGGGGATAAGAACAGTATGGTGTTAGAGGAATTATATGATTAAAAGTGTTAAGAGTGTATTAGAAGAATATAAACTGGCAATTAGAGGCTAAAAGAGACAAAGAGATAGGAATGGAACCATGAGACGACAAGTATCAACGCTTTAAGCTTCCTTTGACCAAGACTTCTTCTAGTCTTTATCTTGCAATTTCACCAAAATCCTCTAGTTTTCTCCTTCCTTTGGCCGAACCTATAGAGGAAAAAAAAGAGAGAAATTACTCCCAAGTTCATCTTGATTTTGGCTTGATTTAGTAAGGAAATCAACAAGACACCTAAATCCAATCCATGAAACGTAGTATCAAGGGAGCAAGGAAGCTTGTGGTGGAGAGATTTTGGAAAGAAAGCTTTAGTTTTGCATTCTCTCCTTGGGGTTTGAAGGTATCATGCTAAGAAACTTCCCTTCTCTCTCTTATCTTGCATTTTAATAGATATATGACTTGAATATGGAAGTTTTGTGGAAGATTTCATGGGTTTGTGAAGTTGGTGGAATTTTTCAACTTTGATTTATATTTTTCCAGCCTTGAGATGAGAATTTCTAGTCTTGATATGGACTTGTGAGTTTTGATACGAAAATTTCTAGCTTGGATATGCACTTCTAGCTTCGTTATACGATTTTTCTAGTTCTAGTGGTCAATTTCCAACTTTGCTATGTTAATTTTCAGCTTTGGGATGCCATTTTCAGCTTTGTATGCCCTTTTTAGTCTTGACATGGGAATTTCCAACTTTAGTATGAACTTTTAGCTTCGATATAGAATTTTCCAGCTTTACTTTGCAATTTCCAATTTATGGTTCGAAATTTCCAGCCTTGGTATAGTTGTTTATACACCATGTATATGTTAAAATTTGGTTAGCCTTGATTCTTCAATTTTCAGCTTCAATTTCTTGAGAAAAAAGAGGTAAAAAGGGCTGTAAATCCTTCCTTTTTTCATGCCTTTTTAAACTTTAAGGATGTAAGTGAGTTTGGGCAGAAAAGATTGAGTTTTGGTGAATAAAATCAATTTTCTTGCTGGATATTTTGCTTAGCTGATGACAGCTTTATTGTGGTAGTTGATGATAGATTTTGTGAATTTTTTGGTGAAATGCTTGGCTGAAATAAGTACACACTAGAAACAGATTTTTCTAATTGCTTCATTTTATGTTGGATATGTTATATGTTGTGTATTTGGTATTTTCAAATAAATTAAAGTTTGGAATTTTGGGTGACAGTCACCTCTGGACAGTTTTAGTAAAATAATCATAATTTAGTGTAAAAAATTGCATTTGAGTGCCGTCAATTGCGTTTGAAACTAGACTCATAATGCTTCAACGGTATAAAATTCAGGGTTTCATTCAATTTCTATAAAGACCAGCAAATCTGCAAAGTTTCTTGAAAATCATGACTATTCTGTTCTGCACTTGTGATAGCAGTGATTTATAACCTGAAATTTCACTAATATATAAGCTGAATTTCATGAGGATGTCTTCTAAAGCCTATTAATGTTTCGAATTTATTTTCTAACGGTATAACTTTTTGTGATTTTTTGACTAACGGAAACTCAAGTTATATCTTTTCAAAGAATATCATCAAAACTGGAAATTTGTTCAAAGCTGGTTGAGAGAGAGAGAGCAATTGTGTTTAGCTTTTCTCTTGGTTTTGTATGGTGAAATCATCTTGTTAATGCTCTAAATACTTGATTATACCATAATCCTAACATGAGAGCAAAAAAAATCATAGGTTTTGGGAGGTAGCAACCTCACTTTTTCTTGTTTCAAGTGTTGAATTTCCAGTCTAACGACCAAACTATTTTGGACAGTTTTAAACTCAAATTCGTGGATGAAAAGGAGATATTTTCGCACCATCTACTTGAATCATTGACCTAACATATACATGAATTTTCCTCTTGAATTGTGACGAGTGCGGCGTATACATATAATAATTAGGTCATCCACAATCAAGTTTTATATTTATAAAATCCTAAATACCTCACACGCGATTTTTTGCAAGTATACGAGTCGTTTATTGAGTATAGGGGTATTAGGTGTCAATCCCATAGGGAAGATTGTCAATTACCTATGATTTTCAAATTTCTCTATTATTTAGACTGTTACAAGTACTAGGAATTAAATAAAGTAACAAAAATACAATAGAAAACTCTTAAAGATATGAAATTCCTTATTACTCTTGCAAATGAAGTTACCGATAAAATGAATGCTATTATCTTGGTTGGTTATGGCGTAATTTTCTAATATATATGAAACATACTTTCGTAGTGAATCAACTATACTTATAGTTAAATCATACTTTCTCTCATGGTTATGAAATTAACTACAAGTTCATTCCTTCTATGAAATTATATAAAACAAGTCACTAAATCCACATAGATGCACCTCTACTCTCGTGAGTGTACTCCCTAGATTTATCACTTTCTTGAACTAGTGTTAAATTCCAATTCTCATTACAAATTTAGCACCTTTAGATAATCACAACTAATGGCTGATTAATCATGATTAGATAAGCAAAAGCGATAAATAACTTGTTCAAAATAATATCATCAAATAACCAAATAAACATCACTAACAAGATATAAAAAGTTCATCCATAACTCTGGGCATAAACTTTAACTAAACATAAAGAACAAAATCCAAACTTGTATTGTAGTTAAACATGAACTTAAATACAAAAGAGAAAGCGATAGGATAGAAGTCACCCTTGTCACATGAGGTCTAACTCTCCATCTTTGCTCTTCAAATTTTCATCCAAATCTAGTTACAAATACAAAAATGATAACCTACTCTAATTATACTATACTAATGAACTAAGAAAAACTAGTGAAAACTACATTTTTGTGGAATTTCTTTAGCTTTCCAAAGTTGTCAAAATGGTCTCCAAAGGCTGCTATTTATAGAGGATTCAAACTCAAGGTAAGTTGTTTTTTGGTTGGCAAAGTTGGCTTTTGAACTCACCAAGAGTTGTTCTACAATTTTCCACACTCTTATTGGTCAGATATAGCTGAAATTTTGAGTTGTAAATGAGGTGGAAAGGTTATGTGAATGAAGAATAAGTTGTAGAGCAAGTTCTAGTTGAAAATGATGAATACGCGACTTGAAAACTCAACCTTAGGTCGCGTATTGTCTACCCATGTATTGATTCTGCAAGTTTGCACTTTCTGGGCAGAATTCATCCTATCTCTGTTTTTGGTCCAACTTCAACTAATAGTTTCTCAATGATGGAAGCTGAACTAACTCTTGTGTAAAACATAAACATTGTAGCCCTTTGCGTTAGTTTTCCAATGCATCAAGAATCATCCAATTTGGAGATCTGTGGACAACACAATTACCAACATACCCTCAACTGGTCAGAGCTCTATTTCAGCTTTTGATAGCAGAGTTGCACTTCTGTATTTTGACTTTTTGACTAAAACAAACAATTGAACTGGACTTCTATGTCTTTATACCAAATGTAGATATATCTCTTAGCTTCAAAATGGTGCAAGAATCACCTCAATCTGATATGTGTAACTCAAGATATAGCTGAAATACCACAAGGTGTTAAAGCTGAAAAACTTGCATTTCATCCTTTGATTATTTTGCACTTTATGTCTTCTTTTTATCACTTCAAACCATCATCAATCATCCAATTATCTTCTCAATTCATGCTATTTGATGATTGAATCACTAAACCTATAAAAACATGAAGTTTTCACTATAAAAATCCATAAAAATGCAATTTTCATACTTTAAATCACAAAATGCATATTTTCACTAAAAACTTAGTTTATGAGCTATAAAAGTAATTAAAAAATACCAAAACTAATTAATAAAACACACTAAAAACATGTAAAATATGCACTTATCAAATTGAACTGGAAACTATATGATTTGGGGTGAGTTTACTTAGTTGACTTGGAAGTAATTTCCTTAAAATGTTGTGGCTTGGAATAGTGTGGCATCTTTAAAATTGTACTTGAGCATGGCTAGGTGATAAGATAGTCATTAATCTAATTACTTGAACTAATTTTGAACCTCGAGATTCTTGTCCCATTTTCTTCACAAGTCTTGCCTATAAAACGACATGTTCTTACATCGTATCATGCTTGCCACATTGACCAATCATGCATGAGGTTTCTCCCCTAGATTTGAACAAGAAAACTGTGCACTTTTGAACGCTATATAGGGATTAAACCTGTAAATTGCTTTATTGGCTAAGTGAAGCTTCGAAATTCATAGTTTGCATTGATATTGGTATGAAATGGCTAGACTCTTGATAGCTTATATGACCACAGGATTCGAGAGTGACCAAGAGAAAGAACCATGGTTTGAAGTAAAAAGATTGTGATCAATTAGTGAGTGTTCCAACTGCATGTTCCATACTACTTGTTGCTCAAATCTGACTTGTTGCTTGAACTGCAAATGAATAGGCGAGTGTGTACTTTATCGCACTCGACCTAACTTAACTGAGCTTTTGATATCCTGTTTACAAGTGAACTGTTTGCAAGTGAACTAATATACATGTACATGACTTGAAAGTCGGTTGGAAATGTTATCTTATCGACTATACTGACTGCTTGAGATCCCAAACCCTCCTAGCTAGTTAGTCAAATCGAACCAACAAGGGTTTGGTCAAGGAGATTGACGAACCATGGGTATTGTTTACTGTTATTTCCACTGAATTGGATCCACTGAATTTGATATACTCGAATATTACCACCACTGTTACTGTTTGGTGTTCGGGCCCGATAAGGAGTTGAACGGTGGACGGAGATTGGAGTAAAGTGGTAATCTATAGATATTATTACTGTATTTCAAACGTTGATGAAGTGTCAACAGACTCGAAAAACGCTACTGTTGGACTGGCTGCAAGTGAAAAAATGTATGGGTCTAAAGGCTACGCCTGAAATCTGATAGAAGCCACCATATCAGTTGTATCAACGTTTGAATCCTGGGTTTTCTGTCTAGAATCTGGCAAGAGCTACCGAATCAATTGTATCAACGTTTGAATCTTGGGTGCCTTGCCTAGATCCTGGCGAGAGCTACCGTATCGGCACTGTATCCCTTTTTTGCTGGTGTTAAATTTTTTTTTTTTGGCTAACCTCGAAACCGAGAATGGGCGCCACTCCAAATGTTATTTAAAAGACCATCAAAAACAAAGCAAAATGAGGCCGACATGCCGCCAGTATACCTAAGCCAAACGTACATAAGGCATCTGTGCCCTATCTGGTGTTAAAATTTTTATTCGAATATGTGAACTGTTAACGATTTCACTTATTATTTCTTATTCTCTTCGCTTTAAGATTTTTAGATATGTGGTTGATGTCGTGCCCATTTGACTGCATGTGTTCTTCGAATCTCGCTGGGCAATAGTTCAGCTCATTAGTTTGATTTCTTTACAGGGGCGAGAGAAAGGGCATGTGATTAGGAGAAGGTTGAGATTTTGTCTAGAACCCCTTGACTTTATAATAGTGGTAGTGCTCTTCTAAAGTTAGTATAGATATTCGTAGTAAACGAATGTATATATATTAAGTTTGAAAGTTACTACTCCTCTTGCTTTTGAAGTTATGACTCGTGATTCTAATAGTGGTAAATGAGTTCTGACAAGATTTGGACAGACGGTCCGCCAAACCTTTGGGTACGCCCTAGGGGGAGGTAGGGTCATCACATGAACTCTGTATATACTTGTGATAATGTATGTAAATTTTATGTTAGGTTGCGCTAGTTATTTTAGCTAATTTTTTTCTTGTAGTTGGACCAAACGAGAGTTGGACAGGCATTTCATTGGGGTTTCGAGATGGGCATCCCATTGGGGTTTGGATATGGAATCTAGTTGCATCATCACAGAAGTTAAACTTTTGATAAACAAAACTTCTAAGGTGGAGGAAAAGTATATTATTATTATTATTATCATCATCATCATTCAATACGACAAAAAAGTGCACATAGAGCATATTTATTGTCTTAATTGTCAGAAAAAATACTATCAAATGAGGACTACTCAAAGGATTAGGTTTCCATCTTAATAGAGGTTTTAGAAAAAATATACGATTTATTATCTATTTCTAATGTCATCAGTGAAAGGAAAGTTTCAAGAGCTAAAAAATAGAGAAATAGAGTCAATAGTCACATAGAACTTACACGAAATATATATATATATATATATATATGAAGAGGTTAACATCATTTATTGTAATCTTGTCAAAAACCTTCATAAAAAAATAGCCTAATAGGAACCTTAACAAGAACTTTTAGAGTGAAATTAAACAAATAATCATTAGAACATAAATAAAATTAATGCCCAAATTAAAATTTGGTTTACATTGGTTAAGTTATGATTATTCTGTTGTTGTCAAGAGCTAGTGATATCAGGCATCTTTATATACCTTTTACTATTTATATTACAAAAATAAGATATGATGAGGTACCATAAATACAATAGTTTATGAATGTGCAATACTTTGGTCTGTCGGTCATTTTTGTTTGTTTTGCTAATTGACCAAAAGTTTTATATTTACATTTAATTGGTGTGTTCTCAAAGACAAAACAATGAATATGAAGTAGAATATTGCAATAGAATCCATGATACGGAGTATAATGCTAAATCTATTATAAGTCCAATAGTTTCAAACATTCTTAGATGCACGTTTAACGCACGTCACTTGTAGATGTTCTCTCTTTCAAAAGTAAATAGTTTTCGATACTCATGCATGTGTTTCCTTTTATGTTTTCTTTCTAATAGAAGATATAAATTGTTTTTATAGATAAGATAAAAGACATCAGCCCTAAGAAAGAGTTTTATCCCACATGTTTAAAGTCTTCAATTTTTAAAAGAAATAATTTTACTAAATTTGAGTAAGATTGCTTTCATAAACTAGTCCCAAAAGGACACAAAAGCAGAACCTATTTGAGTGTTCCTTCTTATAATGAAAGGACAAAACTAATTTTCTAAACATTCAAGTGTTCCTTCTTGTACCCAATGCAAGTTGAATCGTGATACAAGTATTTGTACAAAACAAGTTATATTATTTATGAGGATTTATTAAATTTAACATTTGGATAATGACAAACCATAATTTTTATTCTAACTTGGAGTGAAGAAACTTTTCATAAAGAATATAGTAATCTGTTATGGGATTTGCATATTGTCTCCAAATTACTTTTGAATATGCAACTAAATTTTCAACCAATAATCAAAAGTAACATTGAGGAAAACACAATTTTTATAAAAAAGAAATCTAATATGTAGCAAGATTTGCTTTTGTTATTTTTAATTTACATTTAGCAATTATTGAATAAGAAATTGATAAAGATTGAGTTTACATTTTCATTTAATTCTGATTTACACTCATAACAAGGTCCAAATTAGCCAAAGTTGGTGAAGGTTTTAGACCTAATGATAAAGCAATGACTCAATTGATGATTCTTATTAATTTTTTTCCACATAATAATGTTCAAATCATCTTTTAAGGGGTTTTTTAACCAAGAACCATCAATAAAGTATTTAAAATGGAAATATGTAAGCTTCTCCGCTGTTCATATATACACTCTTGATTTCGGAGACTAAGACCAAAAAGTACCATGTAAATCAAAATGCTTACCTGAATGATGTTGAACAATTAAATATCAGCTAGTGTCTCAATGTGGTGGAAGGTTTCATTCTAAAAATACTTCTCTTCCTTTGCTGTATCAAGCTCCTTAACAAACATATTGTTGATGTTAAAAGAAATGATTTTCTCCTGAACTGATAGCACAATTATTACTTTCTTTTCTTTCTCACCCATGTAAAAGTAAGGCATGTGAAATTTATAACACCTCCATCCAAGTAATAATCATTATTAGCAAAATTAACAATTCAAAAATACAAAGGATTCAAAGAAAAAGTATCAACATAATGTTTCATGAACCACCTTAAATACTCTATCTTGAAGGTCAACATATTAAGTATTATAACTTGAGATAGACCAATGTGTTGGGCAAAGGATACTGGTATAAGCAAACAATATCAGAGTTAACTCAGGACAAATTACTCTTTCCCCAAAATACTAGTTAAAATATGAATAAATCAAACCACCAAACAACAATGCCAATAGTAATAATAAAATACAGAAAAATAAAAGACACAGGATACCAAGATTTTTAACGTGAAAAATCCAAATTGTGAAAAATCACGGGATCTAATCCAATCAAAAAATCCACTATCACAATAATGGGAATACACAGGTCTACCTGAAATATTCGGATGACAACAATATCACCAAAATCAACCCAAAAAAATTGCTACAAAATCACCTCCAAAAAATTATAACTGTCAAAAAAGTGGGTTTGGAAAGGTATCATCAAATGAAGAGGAAATTCAAAATCTAAACCAATAAATGGGTAGAATTTGACAAGAAGATCGCGTGGGTAAAATTTCGTTTCAATTAGGTTTCGAATCACCCTTCAATCAAGATCTTGAAGTTGTTTCTCTCTCTTGTTTCTCTCCCCAAATTTCCCTCTCTTTGTTTCTCTCCCAAAAGCGGCTGACGCTTTTCTTCTCGTTTTAAAAATGAAAAACTACAGCCACTTGTACTAGTCAAGTTGACTAGTACATGACATAATCTAAGTCATAAATTGACTTGGAAATCTAATGGGCTTAAGTTGTGGTTTGGCCCACCAAATGGGTTGGACCACAAGCACAAGTGTGACAGCCCCACCTCTCCCTAGGGCGTACCCTAGGGTATCAGCGGATTGCCTGCCCAACTCTCGCCAGAACTACTAAACGGTCACACACGCGAAACCAAGTGCACAAGACCCCTCATTAGGGCTAAAACATTTATTTCCAACATATAATATCATTTACACCAAAACCACCAAGTACATATACATGTTGCCACAATATACAACCCAAAAGGAACATTCAAGTGAAGTACAATTAGGGTCTCTAACACCCGAGGAGCATAATAAAACAAAATTAGTAGCTAGCTCAACTAGCTTTACAAAACTCATGATTTTTCCCCAAAAGCATCCCTGTAAGGAAAACAAAGGTAACGGGGGTGAGCTTTCGCCCAATGAGGTACTAACAATCATGCAGCCCCAAATTCATAGGTAATCAAGCTCAGTTAAACACACCATCAATCACAGAATGCAAATACCACAACTAGTTCAAATGAAAGGATACGGGTGGCTCTCAGGAGCCAGTTTTCCCATTGCAGTTCTTGATCGCACCTCGTTGACCCTCCGTCAACGTATAAAGAAAGTACCATGACCGTAGACCCCACTTTACTCCCAGTTCCTGCCACCGTACATTCCCCTTACCGGGCCCGAACACCTCAACAGTAACAGTGGTTGGTAATACTCGAGTATACCGTAGGGTCGAGGAGATACACTCCACTCGACAAACAGTGACCCTATGGTCATTACCCAGTCGACCGGCCCTTGCTGGCTCGACTCGAGTAACTTCCATTAGGGTTTTGAGTTCAGTGATCACAGTACAGTGGTAGGACTCATGCCCATGATTCAAGTCAAACACAGTGCAGTACAGTGGTAAACAGTTATACAGTAAGAGGACGAGAGCGGTAAAGTACACTCTCGCCTCATTCACACAGTTCACAGTTGGTCACATCACAGTTTCAAAGACAAGTAGTCACTTAGGCATTCAAATCATGCAATAGTACACTCACCACTTTGGATGAGCAAATTCACGGATTTCCGTCCAACGGATGCTTTGGATCACCCAAACGTCCTATAACAATCAAGAAAATGCAATTGAAGTTCAATTACGGGTCGAGTACCTCTTAAACGGATCATTAAAGCAAAATTCAAATATAGCCTCAATTATGGCTCACAATGGACAATATATCAAATTTAGGGTTAAAAGTTCAAGAAAAACCCTAAAGCATTTCACATTCACTCATTCTTGACCTAGATTCACAAAGCCCCAGTTTCTCAAAAATCGGACAACATTTCCCCTTAAATTTCAGCATTTCCATCCTACAAACAAGTACCCAAATTCATCCAATCCAATCACAATTTCATATATCAACCATAGACTAGTAAATACACTCCATTAGGGTCACAATACCCTTCAATCATAGCCAATTATAAGCTAAATAAGCAACCATAAGAAAGCCCAATTTCATAAACCCTAAAGCTGAAATTTTCATAGAAAGCTGAAATTTTCCGCACAAAGCTGAAATTTTCCGCAATTCACCGCAATTAACGCATACTAGCACCCAATTACACCATATTAAACCATCAATTCAAGCCAACTATGATAATTATATGAAATCAGAAAAATTCCCAAGAAAATGATAAATTCACCAAACTTCACTTTAATTCACAAAATCATCCATAAATTAAACTCCTTAGCCGATATAAGCCACTAATTTGCAATTATTATGGACAAAATTGAAGTTTTAAGCAATATACCTCAATCACCAAGAAAGGTAGCAACTTAGGGCTTCTCTTTGCAAAATCACTCCACAAGCACCTTTGATCTTACTTAATAAGCAATTCCTACGGAGGAAATCGGATTTTTATCGGTTGATTTGCAAGATTTGGACAAGAAATTGAAGCTAAAGGTTGCAACTCTCTCTCTCTTTTTCTCCTTGAATTTTCGGCCAAGAAGCTTAGGAAATGAAGATGATTTTGGTCAATTTTTAGCTTTAGTAAAGTTGTAAGAAAGTTAGGCAAAACTTGGCCCAATAGAAATGCGACACGTGACACCTTTTTTGATCTTTTCCTTATCCTTTAGCTTATTAATGACCAAGCATCTAACCAACCTCTAGTTATCTCTTAGCACTCAATAATTTAATGCCTTACTGCACAACTTAACCTAATTGGCCGCATTTCTCTCACTTAACGCACTAGCGGGTCCCACATCCGCTATTCGCTCCAATTTTCTCGCGAACTCACTTATACTAGAAAAATGATTTTAAAACTATATTTACTTATAAAAGACATGTAAAATGAATATAATAAAGAAAATATAGAATTTGTGTGCACGCGAATCAATAAAACCCTAAAACCGAATTTTTCTTTCTCGAGTTCTCACAACAAGAATCTCCCCCTCTAGTTCATTTGGAAGCTCCACCAAATCTGCTTCTTGTTTGCAAAACAAGAGTTTCTCCCTAGATACTGTCTTAGTCAACATGTCAGCACCATTATCATTAGTGTGAACCTTCTCAAGTGTCAACCACTTGGAATCCAACACATTCTAAATCCAATGATATCTCACATCAATATGCTTGGATCGAGAGGGAAATGTAGAATTCTTACACAAATGAATGACACTCTGACTATCACAATAAATGCTATACTTCTCTAACTTCATGCCCAACTCTTGAAGGAATTTTTGCAATCAAAGAGTCTCCTTGCATGCTTCAGTGGCTGCGATATATTCTGCCTCCGTACTGAAAAGGGCGATACACTTCTATAACTTACTTTGCCATGATACTGTTATTCCTGTAAAAATCATCAAATATCCAGATGTGGACTTCCTATTGTTAAGATCACCGGTTATATCTACATCGATGTACCCATCTATTATGGTCGTGCCATTGTCGAAATACAAACACAATTTGAAAGTTTTTCTTAAGATAATTGAGGATCCATTTGACAGTATTTCAATGCTCCTTACCAGGATTAGAGAGATATTGACGGACTACCCTAACTGCATGAGCTATATCTGGTCTAGTGCAAACCATAGCATATATCAAACTACCAACAGCAGATGCATAAGAAATATTTCTCATATCTTCTTTATCTTTCTCACTTGTAGGACACTGCTTAATGCTTATCTTGAAGTGATCTGCAAGTGAAGTAGAGACTTCCTTAGATTTACTCATGTTAAACCTGCAAGCACCTTCTCAATGTACTTTTTCTGAAACAACCAAAGTTTTCATTTTGCCTATCCCAAGAGATTTTCATCCCAAGAATTTGTCTAGTCGGATCCAAATCTTTCATGGCAAAGGATTTACTTAGTTCCCTTTTCAACATGTCTATTTTCATAGCATCACAACCAACAATCAACATGTCATCAATATACAGCAAGAGAATAATAAAATTACCATCAGAAAATTTTTTCACAAAGACACAATGATCAGATGTAGCCCTATGGTACTCGTGGCACATCATGAATGATTCAAATTTCTTGTACCATTGTCTTGGCACCTATTTCAACCCATACAAACTTTTTCTTAGACGGCATACAAGATTCTCTTTGCCACTTTCTTTGAACCCCTCCGGTTGTTCCATGTAAATTTCTTCTTCTAAATCACCATGTAGAAAGGTTGTTTTCACATCAAGTTCCTCAATCTCCAAATTCAAACTAGTTGCAATTCCAAGAACAACCTGGATTGAGGACATTTTTACCACATGAGAGAAAATTTCCTCAAAATCTATACCTTTCTTCTGGTTGAATCTCTCCACAACTAATCTTGCCTTGTACTTTGACTGTGAACTGTGCTCTTGAATCTTCAACCTATAGACCCATTTATTTCTGAGTACTCTCTTGCCTTTAGACAGTTTTACCAAGTTATAAGTGTGATTCTCATGTAAAAACATCATCTCCTCTTGTATAACTTGAACTAATCTTCTTTCCTCTCATGCTCTAGAGCTTCACTATAGGACTCTGATTCCCCTCCATCTGTCAGTAACACATACTCATTAGGATTATATTTGTTAGAAAGTCTCCTTTTTCTGGTAGATCTTCTAGGCTCATCTTGTGGTGGTGGTAGAGTTGGCAGTATCTCTTACTCAAATTTATTAGTAGCAGTATCATTACCATCAATATCTTCTCTCTGCTCTATCTCAGCTCCCCCATGATCAAAATCAACTGGTACTTGAATTGGATTTGAATCTGAACTAGCAAGAATATCATCTGAGAATCTTGACTTGTCATCTTTATCAATGCTCTCAATTGTTTGATCTTCAAGGTAGACAACATCTCTACTTCGAATCACTTTCTTTTCAATAGAATCATATAGTCTATAACTAAAATCTTCATGCCTATAATTCAATAAAATACATGTTTTGATTTCACATCAAGTTTGACCTCTCATCTTTGGAAATATGAACAAATGCCTGACAACCAAAAACTCTCAAATGTTTAAAGGACACATCTTTTTCTGTCCATACTCTCTTTAGGATATCACCATCCAAAGAAGCTGACAGAGAAAGATTATTCAAATCAACTGCAGTCCTTATTGCCTCACCCCCAAAATAATGTTGGTAGTTTATCATTGAAGAGCATGCATTTGACCCGCTCAATGATGGATCTATTCATTCTCTCTGTAATTCCATTTTCTTGAGGAGTTTTTTGTATTGTCTTTTCTAGTCTGATCCCATGAGACTTAGAGTAACTTTCAAATGATCCCCTATATTTACCACTACTGTCAGCATGAACACACTTTAACTATTTGCCAGTCTCTTTTTCAACTTTATTATGAAAATTTTTGAACACATTTAAAACCTGATCTTTGAATTTTCAAAGCAAAATACCAAACTTTTCTAACAAAGTCATTAATAAAAGTTACAAAATAAATAGTACCACCAAAAGACCTATCTTTCATATAACAAATATCAATGTGCATCAACTCTAATGGATTCAATTTTTTAGATGGAGAATTTTTGAAATGCAATTTTGTGTTTTTTTCCATAAATACAGTCAACATAAGGTTTATGTGCATTACCTCTAACTTCAAGTAGGAACTGTTTGAGTACAAGTGTTTGAATCACGTTTTCACTCATATGGCCAAGTCACCTATGACAAAAGTCAATGAAGGAATCATGAACTATATTTACTTCTCCCTTCTCCAACTTGACTTGCATTAAGTAAAGGGTACACTACTTCTCTCTTCTGACAACAACGAGATTTTCTTTGCTAAGTTTTCATTTGTTTCCACCTTGCGAATTATGGTAACCCTCATCATCAAATTTTCCTATAGAAATGAGATAAGCACAAATATCAAGAACATGTCGAGTATTTCTCAAGACTAGTTGGCACTCGGTATCTGTATCCAAATACATGTCTCCCATGCCAATAACTTTACACGAGACCTCATTTCCCATCTTAACATAGCCAAAGTCTCCTTTGGCATAGGTTGAGAAGAAATGTCATGAGGAGTAACATAGTAGGATGCACCCGAATCAACTATTCATTCACTGTCATAACAAGTAATATTTACATGACCATCATTGCAGAACACAAACATATCTTCATGAACTGCCACAACTGATGTAGTTTCTTTATCATTTTTTTTCTTTCGCCTTACCTTTGCCCTTTTCTCAACTTATTCCTGTTTTAAGATTCTGCATTCCTTCATATAAGACCCATTCTTTTTACAATAAAAGCATGCATCATTTTTTTCGCAATTTAGACCTGTCTTTGCATTTGTCATTCCTGTTATAGGGTCCTCTACTTTTACTTTTCCTCCTTCCTTCTTTCTTTCCTATCACCAGGACCTGGAATTCATTCATAATTTCTTGTTCCTTCCTCCTAGTTCTTCATTCATCACAGCCTCTTTTGCTATAGCCTTGGTCAACATACCATTTGGAGATGAATTACTGATAGAAACCATCATTGTCTCCCAGCTATCCAACAGTGAACTAAACAATAGCAAAACCTGCACCTCATCATCCAAGTTCAAGTTCAACATAGCTGCATGGTTTATCAAGCTCTGAAAATTACTCAGATGCTCAGTCATATCTGCACCATCTTTGTTTCTCGTCCTAGTAATTTGCTTCAGACAAGAGAATTTATTTAAATCGATCTTTTTTTCGTACATACTTTCTAACTTTTTTCACAGTACATTAATTCTAGTTTCATTAGCAAAGTGCTGAAAAATATTCTGACCAATCTACTTTCTAATATTATCAACAGTTTTTTTTGTATAACAGCCCACTTCTCATCACTCATATCACATGACCTACTTTTATCCCCTAAAATAGATTTAAACAAATCTCTACAATACAAGTAGTCTTCCATTCTAGACTTCTAAATCGAATAATTAGTTATATTCAATTTTATTATACAACTACTATCCGAATCATCCATTTTAACCAGTATAAATAAGCAGCCTAACCTGACTACTCTAATACCGCTTTGTTGAGAAAGGGGTACCGATGCAGACACACAATATCAGAGCTAATCCAAAATAAATTACTCTTTCCCCAAGTACCAGTTAAAATAGGAATAAATCAAATCACTAAACAATGATACTAACAGTAATAATAAAATGTAGAAAAATAAAAGGCACACAACACCGAGATTTTTAATATAGAAAATCCAAATTGAAAAAAATCACGAGACCTAGTTTAGTCAAAAACTCCACTATCACAATAAAAAAATACACAAGTCTATCCGAAATATTCGGATGACAAGAATATCACCAAAATCAACCAAACAAAATGTTACAAAATTACCCCCAAAAACTACAACCGTTAAAGAAGTGGATTTGGAAGAATGTTATCAAACAAAGAGAACATCCAAAATATAAACCACTAGATGGGTAAAGTTTGATGAGAGGATCGCGTGGATAAAATTTCGTCTCAATTGAGTTTCGAATCACCCTCCGATTAAGATTTTGACGTTGTTTCTCTCTCAAATTTCTCTCTCTTCTTTTCTCTCCCAAAAGCGGCTGAAGCTTTTCTTCTCATTTTAAGAATGAAAACCTACGGCCACTTGTACTAATCAAGTTGACTAGGACATGACATAATCTAAGTCATAAATTGACTTGGAAATCTAATGGGTTTAAGTTGTGGTTTGACCCATCAAATGAACTGGACCATAAGCCCAAGACAATGTAATACAGATGCTCTTCTAATACCCAAAATAAGAAGATTAAATCTTATATACACAAATATTGTATGTACTATCACCATTGGATGTATGACACATGTACAAAAGATGAATTTTAAATTCAAGTATATATATTGTTAATGTAGGAAAGATTAATCCAAATAAAAATCTCTATAAAAAAAATAATAATCATTGATCATGGAACTAGGCATTTCAGGCCTTAAGACTGTCATAGTCCAAAACAAACACAAAGCACTACCCAATTGACTAATCCAACGAATATCACCCTTCCATAATAATATATTTTCAAAAAGATACAGCTTAAGATACAACAACGAATTTGTAGTCTCTCTCTACAATCCAATTTAGGATGAATACACTAGGAATCGAAAACGAATTTCTACTGCTCTCATTCACACGCATATAATCTTCCAATGATCATAGGGACAAAATGGATATTGATAACTGGCAATATATCATACTCTTCTGCTTATAAACGTTTAAACTATACCAATATAGATATGTGGCTTACATGTTTATTAACTCAAATGACAAAAATACCCTCCAAGAAAAAAAAACAGACCAACTTATATCCCAACCAGCATTAATCACTATCTTGTCCTTACCTAATTCAGCTTCTCCTCAATCACAAGTTCACAACTCATTATGCATTGAGAAACTTGTGGAGTGAATCAATTTTGTTGTTCCATATTTTTTTTATCAAGTGAGAAGAGACATTTGAGACCTAAAGCAGTGTACTTAAACTACCTTCGTTTTTTTTTAGATGAAATGAACTTTCAAACCGTTCAGCATTTCATTTAAACCCTCGCCTCAGCCCACTCCATTGGTGTTATAGAGAAAGTTTTGACTAATGCAAATTTTTATAGAATTTAATTGAAGCAAATTCTAAATGGTATTGGGGCTAAGTCAAATAACTGCGAAGGAAAATCGTTTACTTAATCCTCAAACTTTTGACTAGGATAGGTTATTCCCTAAACTTTTATTTAGTCAATTTGGTCTTTAAAGCTTAAATGTTGGACTTCTATATACTTTTTTGCCAAGTTTAGCCAAATAAAAATTTTTTGGACACTAGAGGAGGTAATAAAAATACTTGGCCAAGTGTAGTCTTTGCGCAACCTCTTAGATACAATGCTAGGTCATGTTTAACCTTTACTGGACATCTTTACTGCCCATCTAGCATAAATACACACAGGGGTGTAATCAAGTCAAGCCGCTCGCGAGTAGCTTGCGAGCGGCTTGGTCAAAAGCTTGGCCCGAGCTCCGTTTGACCGAATTCGAGCTCGAGCTACTCGTTATATTCAACAAGTTGAGTTCGAGTTCCAAAAATAAGTACTCGAGTGCTCGACGAGTTTAATCGAGTTTTCATATTATATTTATATTATATTCATATCATATTTATATTATATATTTTAAAAAAAATTTATAGGTTTAGTTCAAAGCTCGACCTCGAGCTCGAGTAGATCGGGCTTGATATTTACTCGAGCTTACTCGAACTCAAACGAGTCGAGCTCGAGTTTAATTTTATTTTATTGAGTCGAACTCGAGTCCAAATTTATTTACTCATTCGAGCTCAAGTAACACTGATTCTGATCGAGTTCGAGCTCGAGTATGATGCTACTCGAGCTCGACTCGGCTCGATAGTACCCCTACACTTGACTAAGCATTCAAAGCCAGTAATTAACCTTGTTTCTACTAAAAGCCGCTAAACAAATAAGATGTCCATGTGATTTCCATGACTACCATTATTAACAAGTTATGAACATGAAAGTGTTATTTGTACTTTGGAAAACCATCTTTTCTAAGTATATTTTAAAAGCTTTGCAAGAATTGCATGCGCCATTTATTTTTAACTTATATGTATAAATAAACTGCATAGCTCCAGGGAGGAATGAGTTGAATCACAGAGAAGGAGGAAGTATAAAGAAGAGGTACCGAATTTTATAGCTCACACTTACACTTAAAACAAAAGGATTAGGTCTTAGAAAAAAGAGAACTGCATAGCTCAACAATGGTGGTAAGTGCCGTGTTTGAGCCACATGTTACTCGACCCATATTTTTTGCGTTTTTTATGTTTTGACTCACAAGTCAGACCCTAGAATACATGTAAGAGTATGACGAGGTAGCCAAGGCCTTAGGCTGGTAGAGCTTGATGGTGGCTTTTTCAATTTGAAGTTATCTTAGTTCTATAATTGTTCTAGGGAAAAGAGCAAGGGGTCCAAGTTTGAAATGGCTAGAGGAAATGCCGTGAATGATAATGGCTGCGCAAATGGAATTTGGCAATGGAAATGGCCAAGATGGCAACGTACCACTAATGGTGATGCCTGCGCAATTTATTATTGGGGATGTATTATTATGCACGATGAAGACGGTTCAGGTGCCTACTTTAGATGGTTAAGTGAACCTGACAAATCACGGAAATGCCAATGCGTGGTTCAGTAAGGCCAATCTGATATTGGTATCCATGCAAAGTATTTCACAAGAAAATGAGTGATGAAGAAGATATAATTTCCAACATGAGCCAAAATACAATCCAGGATTTAGCTTGAAGTGTCCCATATAATAACCTGAACTACTGTTGAAGCATCAAGTTTTATTAAAGAGAATATCCTGATGTACAAAGCTACTCATTAAGGCAGCGGAAATTGGACAGGGTAGATGATCTACAATTCCTCATCTTTCCTCATCGTCTAAGCATGCAGTACGAAGTATCTTTTGTACAACTTAAGCAGATATATTGATTACATGCCGATTTATCTATCCATAACCCAATCTTCCGTCTAAGCATGTACTACTAATAAATTTCCGATTCAATTGGCTGTACAAACACTATGCTCAAACTACAGCCTTGAAATGCTTGAAGGTAGCGATAAAAATCTGCTTGTACCACCCTCCTGGTTTAATGCCTACAGTCTACAAAAACTTAAAAAATAAAAATTAACAAATTGCAGGAATTAAATTAAAAGTTTTGTTCAACAAGAGCAGAATGTTAAACATCAAACTCCTGATAAGCACAGAACAAGGAATTTCCAGCCCACTTAGTTTAACTAATACCTCAATTCAGCTGCTTCCAAAATTTATCGCCCTGCTGGTTTGACGCCTACAATCCACCGAAGAAAAAAGAAAATAAAATAAAATAAAAAAACCAAGAATCCCATTTATCTCAATCATGAATAGCAGGAACAAAATAAATTCATTGAAAATAGCATTTCACTGATCGTTTCATTTGGTTTAGAAAAAACAAAATTGAGTTATTCGCCCAAATCTTGTCACAATCTTTAAGACTCTGAGGAGTTCCTGAACAGAGACAAAATATGTCAAAATTTTCAGAAACAGAGAAGTCGTTCAGGAATATGCTTTAAAGACCGAACAGGGAGAAACTAATGTCTTTGATGCCCAGCTAACAAAAAATTACAGACACAGCTTAACACTTTATTAACCTCTACAGGACTGTACCAAAAAGATTGATAATGAAATTCAACACTAATTTCTAAGAGGCACAAGAAGCCATGCATACCTCTGCCGGATGAAAGTCTCCTCAAACAAGGCTTTTTCTAGTCTCTCCTCAAAAGGAGTCTCATGCCAACAAACTTTCCGATCCTGCAAACATAATCAAATTTACCAGCTTTCTTCTTCATTTTTTAAGTAAGAGAAAAGAAAGAGGCAAGAAAACTTCAGAATAGGAAGAGAAGAAAGGAACGATCAGGACGGAGAGATATACCTCTCTGTACTTGTGTGTTGTATTGGGAATTCCATTCCCATCCCACCATTTGGGTGAAACCTCTTTGCACTTGTGTATTCTTCCCTGAAACTTAATCCAGCACATAGCCCACACCTTAAAATCAGAATATACACCGACTAAAATTCTATCCAAGCATTCACAGCAGGGAAAATAACTCTAAATTGAGATAAATTACAAAGCTCCATGGATCTCAATCCACTGGTAACTATTACAGCAAATCTCAACTGTTCCATGCTACACATGCAGAGAGTATTAGCAAAACCTAGAAACATGCATATGACAATTACAGAACTCTTCAGCTTAAGCCCAAAGTTCTCTGCCATCACAAGGCCATAACATTTTAATCTTATCAAGATCAATAATACAAAACTTGAAAAGAAAGGACTCTAGACCAGAACAAGTTCAATGCACAGAATAAGCAGACCAAATTTAATGAGTTAGTCTGACTTAAAACAAGAAGGGATCTACCATGTTAGCATTGAAGATCATACTAGAGAAACAGACCTCATCGGTGAGCGTCTTTATATTGGACTCAAGTTCAGGCTTTGGCGTTCCCAAGTCTCGATCTTCCTTCAACTTAGTTGAAGTACCATCAGTCTCTTCAATTTTGCGAAGTTTTGTCCAAAACAAAACAAGATTTCGCCCATCAGAATCCCACAAACACAATAAGAAAATCAAATAAATAACACAGAATCACATGAGAGAATACCTTCAGACAGTAGTGCTGATGATAAAGGAGTCTGATTTCCAGTCACCGCACCCACCTGATCATGGAATTCCAAAAGAATTTCAATGAAGAATTTACACTGTTTCACTTGTGAATCTCAATCCATTGGGAACCATTACAACAAATCTCAATTGTTAAATACTACACCGGCTGACAATACTAGCAAAATCTAAAAACATTCATATGATGGTTGTGGAACTCTACAGTTTCAATTCAAAATTCTCTGTTAGAATAGCACCACAAATATTTCATTCTTGTCAAGGATGGTAATAAGAAACTTGGAAAGAAAGAAGCCTAAGCCAACAGATATTCCACAAATTCTTTATGCAAAGACATGGATCTGTATCGTCCAAAAAATACAAAACTGAAAGGAGATCAAACAGGGACCACCTTGTAGCCAATGACAACCAGAACAAGTTCTATGCACAAAATTAACAGACCTAATTTAATTATCTCATTTAACTTAACTAATCAGTAACAAGACACTATATTCCATTTTAGTACTGAAGATTACATTAGAGGAAACAAACCTCATCCTTGAGCTCATTCAAGTCAGATCCACGCTTAGGCCTTGGTGTTCCCAAGTGTAGATCTTCCTTCAACTTGGTTGGTGTACCATCATTCTCTTTATCTTTTCAGAGTTTTGTCCAAAACAAAACGAGATTAGGACCATCAGAATCCTACAAACGCAATAATAAAACTGAAAACTTAACCAAAGAATCACATATCAAAGTACCTTCAGACAGCTGTAATGATGTTACAGAACTCAGATTTCCAGTCACCGCACCTATCTGATCATAAGATCCAAGAACACAAACAAATAAAAAAAACCTAAGCAATTTACTCTGTTTCACATTTAAAATTCAAATTTACTAAAGAATTATAACCCAAACAGAAAAACTGAGATGTCAAACACAATAACCTTCAGGCTTACTTCAATTAATGCCAACAAAAAATTCCCATAAGTTCCAATTCCATTTACTCACCCCAATTCCTTTTAACAAACAAGAAGGGAAGTACCAGGCAACATCAAATACTTCTAGCCATTTCACCAATTTCAGGACATCATATTCCAATCTCACTTTCTTTTAATTCTTAATCATCAAACTAGCTCCCGAATCAAAACTAAACCTACTAATATAAAAATCCTAAGAAAAACCGACGACTATATATAATATTACTTTACCCAAAATTCGAGAAAACAACTACAACGCAACAAACAAAAATCCACTAATTTCAATTATCACTGAAAAAAAAATATCGGGAAATATTACATGTTTCCAATAATTTCTTTTTCAGTGGCTTTTAACCATCAAAACCAGCTCACAATTTAAAAAAAAAATCTGAACCAAATTAATTATCATCAATAAAAAAGTATGAGCGAATAAAAATGCACAAAAAAATCGCCATTGTTAAGAGAAGAGAAGGGAGGAGAAAATATCAAAATAGGCAATTAAGAAAGAAAAGATCAGACAGAAGGATAAACCTCTTTGTATTTTTCTGTTGAGTTGGGAACTCCATTCCCATTCCACCATTTGGGTGAAACATGAGATTCATCTTTATCCCAGTCAGAGGCATCCATCCCAAGAATGGACCTATCTACTTGAATTCTACAACAATGGGAGTTTTCACCAGCAGCAAACTCATTATGTACGGGATCACCATCAGGATCTCGGAAAAGTGCTCTTGGCCAAGAGGACCAGCTTGCCTCTACCTTCAACTCTTGTCCGGCTGAAGTTCCACCTGTCCCCACATCTGACATAGGAGTTTCCTTATCAACACGTACACAAGGTTCTTTAATGTGACTGTTCTGATGATCATTAGTATCTTCATTCTTCAACTGTTTCCACCGAGAGAAATTCTCAACAGGATTCAAGACAGAATACAAATACTGAGATGTGATACGAGTATTTTTGTCCTGTCCAAAAGCATCTAGATATACAGGGAAACTATTCCAGATGTTTGCATCTTATCAGACAGTTTGATTGGGGTTGGATAACAGGAAGAATTTGCAGTACTTAAATTGCTTGCTGATCCAGATTGATTCAAGCTTTGAGTAGATGTTTCAGATGAATAGTTTTCTGATGTAACTGAAGAAGTATCAGAGTAACAATCAAACTGCACAGACTTGTTCTCACCTATTATGAATGGAGAAATATCCCTGGGTGTAGCTAATGAACCTGTAAGGCTGTTTCTCGAACTAGCAATAAGTTCGACGGATCCAGCATCCTCAATTTCTTTGCCTTCAGTTGAGCTAGTAGAAACTCTACCAGCATTTTGCCCATTAGTCATGCAACTTCAGAATCAAAACATGAAAAATGTCAAGAACCATTGAAGTTTCAAGTAAATGGCAAATAAAACAGAGGAATGTTCTGATGTTTGGAGCAAGCTAAACAACCATAAAGCACTGTATAGTAAGGAATTCGGAAGGCACAGACAACGATCAGCTTTTATAACAAACTCTCCCATGGAATACCTAGTGCTTTCTTAGAACTGTTCAAAAAAAAAAAAGACTTACTCCTTTTTTAACTCCAAACAAAAAGTTTATACATGAACCAACGTCTGCCTACTGAATTATACAAACCATAATAAATAAAAACAGGGATGGAAAAGCAATAAAAGTTATAAAGTTTATGTTCAACCAAATTAGTAGAATAAGCTTAAAGTTCTACTTGAGCTATGTCTAGTAAATTATAAAAACCATGTAGGGGAGAAATCTAGAGACAAAAAAGAAAACCAAAGAAGAGGTAAGAAAAGAGAACAGATTAGAATTTATGTAATACAGAAAAAAAAAATGAGAGTTATGCAATACCTTGTAAGTTACCATGCTAAGTCATGCCCAAATATGACACATTCTAAAGACTAATAGGGAGGCCAGGTATTATACCTGCTAGATTTATGCTCCAATGAACCAGAAACCTTTACCCACCGCTCACAACCTTTCACTGGTGTCAGGGGCTGCTCAAATTTCACTTCTAAGTTGCGTTCCTCAACAGATGTATTGTTGATCCATGATCTACATCTTAAATTCTCATTGTCTCCCTTCTGAGCTGATAAATTGTTCCATTTCTCTGGAGCTTGGCAAAAATTTGCAGGAGTTTCAGGTAATGTTCTACAAGTCTGCAGCATAGTATTGCCGAAAACAGTAAATACCTTTAGTCTCCACACAGTAGAATAAGTGAATAATGCTGCCCTGAAATAGTGAAAGATGTATCTAAAGTTAATTTTCACTGAATCTCAATCCAGCAAATGGTACACCCTTAATTATTAGAAGATTTACCAACTAGGATTTTATCCTAGATTTAGCTGCTGGGAAAAGTAACTCTAAAATGAGATGATGGCATGAATAATAAAACTCCATGGAGCTCAATGCACTGATGACCATATAGAAAATCTCAATTGTTCCATACTACTTAATCTGACAGTACTAGCAAAATCTACAAACAATCATATGGCAGTTAAAGAACTTCGGAGTCAAAAACCAAAATTCCATAAACGTTTCATTTTTATCAAGAATGGTAATCTGAAACTTGAAAAGAAAGAATTATAAGCCAGCAGGCATTCCACAAAGTCTTTCTACATGGATTTATATCTGTATAATCCAAAAAAATGCAAATCTCAGAGGAAATCAAACAGGGAGCCCCTTGTAGCCTATGACAACCAGAGCAAGTTCAATGCACAAAATAAACAGACCTAATATAATTAGTTCACCTATCTTAAGTAATCAGTAACACGGAAGAATATTACATATTACTATTGAAGATCATACTAGAGAAACAGACCTCATCCTTGCGCTCCTTCAAGTTGAATCCACGTTGGGGCTTTGGTATTCCCAAGTCTTGATCTCCAATCAACTTAGCTCGTGCATCCTCATTCTCTTCATTTTTTTTTCAGAGGTTTATCCCAAACAAAACAAGATTTTGCCGATCAGAATCCCACAACGGCAATAAGAAAATAAAAAATTTTAATTCAGATGATAGAATTACATTTTAAAAAAATTACCTCCAGACAGTGGTAAGGATGAAAAAGAACTCCAATTTCGACTCAACATGCCCAACTGTTCATGAAATCCAAAAATATCACTGAATTGATAAAAGTAAGAAAGTTACTCTAATTCACATTGAAAATGCCAATTTTAAGAAAATGAACTATAACTCAAACAAAAACATAACAATGTGTGAATAACAGAATAATCTTTCGGTTTCTTCAATTAAAACCAACAAATAATATCCAATAATTTCCAATTCCCTTTACTCACCCCAACTATTAGGAAACATCAAGTACTTCTATACATTTCATCAATTTCAGCATATTACATGCCAATTTCATTTTGTTTTAATCATCATATTTGCTCACAAAATCAAAACTAACCCCAAAAAAAACCTCAACTATCACTGAAAAGCAAACAAATTAATAAAAATTCCAAGAAACCAACATTATTATCAATTTTTTTACCGAAAAAAATTTAGAATAACACCAAACCGCTACTCCGATCATCTTAGTGAAGAACATCTTCACTTGGAAAAACCCCTGCCGCATTGTTTTAGTCAAAAAAGTCATCTTTTCAACTCAATCTCGCTCGCGGCAACAGAAGAGTATTTGTACTAAAGCGAATTTAACTGGAAAACCAGCGCATTTAGAGATTTTAGAAAAGAGAGGAACGTTCAATGAGGCATTTCCAGTTTCCAGTTTTCCACTGCCCAGCCAGTCCCAATCAAATTTATACCATCTCGTCTGAACCTTTGCCGCCATAAGGGTTAATTACCAAAACCCCCTAAGGTATATGTATTTTGCACTTCAAACCCTAAGATAATTATTTTCTCATTTTTCTCCCTTTGTTGGTGAAATTCGTCAATATGACCAAAATATCCTTGTTGTAAACCGGTGAAATTTGAGAAAGGTACCTTTGAGGAAAATATATTGAAAATGACTCTGGAAGTTTTCGAAGCCAAATCTCTGTTTCTCCCCTTTTTAGGTATATCGATTGTAAAAATATATAATAATAAAAAAAGGAAAAATCATTCAAAACGTCCCTCACATTTTACAAAATGACTTTTTTCGTCTTTCACTTTTAAAAGTATAATTTTACGTTCCTTACAAATTTATATTGGTCAAATTTGGTCCCTATCTAAGTTTTCGACTAATTTTTTGCCAGAATCCACCACACGTCTTGCACGTAATCATTTTTTAATGGCAAATTTGTCAAATCAAAATTTAAACAATTCAATCTATAGTCACTCATATTTTACAACATGAATTTTTTTGTCCCTCATATTTTACAAAATAATTTTTTTTGTCCCTTACATTTCACAAAATAAAATTTTCCATCCCTCAATTCTACAAAATAAATTTTTCATCTCTCATTGATCATGTGTATAAATAGTTTTTTTCTTAAACTCATATATATATCTATTTAATTTTACCTAAATAATACGAATAGTAGTTGTACAACTACAATTAGTCTATTTAGACGAAATCAAACAGATATATATTACATGCTATTCATACTGTTTAGCTAAAATTAAATAGATATATATATGAATTTAAAAAAATTGTTAGTTTTTCACTCATGTTCATTTCATGTTACTCAAAAATTGAAAACAAAGAAGAGATTTAATCCAAAACATTGTCGAGTGTTTATATCGAATTAAATTTGGATAGA
The DNA here is from genome assembly GCA_023065735.1 of Coffea humblotiana. NCBI lineage: Eukaryota > Viridiplantae > Streptophyta > Magnoliopsida > Gentianales > Rubiaceae > Coffea > Coffea humblotiana. The sequence goes on along the minus strand of CM041212.1, from coordinate 2,839,271 downwards.
AAAAATAAAACAAAGGAAAAGTAAAACAAAAAGAAGTAAGTAATTGACACTTTCAAATTTTAAAACAATCACAAAGTAAGTAATTCAACTGTTGGTCTTAAAGGTGGCGAGTAGAAATTTTAAATTTAAATTGCAATTTGTTAGTATAATTATAGAATTCGAATTAAGACCCATTAATTAGATAGCCTTATTATACAACGCAATAAATGAATTATTACCAAAAGAGAAAAGGCCACAAATATTGAACAAGTTCATATGGCAAAATCAAATAGATATATACATGCGTTTAAAACAAAATTGTTAGTTTTAAACCCATGTATATATCTATTGAATAGCATGTGTATAATTGCAATTAATCTGTTTAGGTGAAATCAAATAGAAATATATTACATGTTATTCGTACTATTCAAGTAAAACCAAATAGATATATAAATGAGTTTAAAAAAAACTATTCATACACATATTAATGAGAGATCAAAAAATTTATTTTGTGAAATTTGAGAGATGAAAAAATTTATTTTGTAAAATGTGAGTGACGAAAAAATTTATGTTGTGAAATGTAAGGGACTATGGATTGAATTATGTAAAACTTGATTTGAAAATTTTATCCCTAAAAAATAATCACGTGCAAAGGTACTGTTTGAGATTAGTGTTGCTAGAGTTGTCTAACGACTTTGGAGACAAAAGGAGAAAAAATTTATGATGAATGACAAAATACAAAATATGCTATACGAAACCATATGCAGGGCACATAGTGACCCTAACTGAGGAAGCCATGGTCTATTACCAAAAGAAATAAATGATTAAATACAGGCATGGCTTTACCGATTGTAGAGTATGAGTAGGAGTAGGAGTAAGAGTAGGTGTAGAATAAATTATTACCGACTGTCGAAAAAAAATTACAGGCATGGCTTTTATTTCACGCCTTTTTGGTTTTAAGCATTCAAAGGCATATTGTATTATCTTATTTTCATTTTCTGGTCAATTGCCTTCCTTCTACTTAACTTATGAAACTCTGGTGTATTCATTTTCTGGTTGTTTTAGGAAAATTTTCTTGTAGCACCTTTTGTGATAAAAATTTGTCTTGAAGAGATAAAAAAAAATGGTTGAAAATAAGTGCTTGGAATCTTTCACATATATGTGTATCTAAAAAACATGCATATTCAAACAAATTAATTTGATAACCAACTACTCCTAAAGTAGTTCGAGTAGTTGGCCACCAAAAAAGTTTTTAAAACTCTATTTGGATGTAGGTCAAGAAATCAAATTCCTTAATCTATATTCTAATATTTAGACTTTCCTGAACATGTTTTGCCGGCGGATAAGTAGGCACCCATTTGAATCAGTGGTGATTTACCGAATTAAATCTATCATGTCGACAAAAAAAGTTAATTTGATTAATTAGCTGCACATTCTGACGATGGGATGTGTAGTGTGAGTAGTAGCGTCTTGGAACCATTTTACTTTTGTGGCAAACGTCTCTCGTTTTAGGTGGGCCTAGGACTTGGGGAAAATTTGTTTTGTCCAGTGTAAAATGGGCTTTTATCGATCGTGCCTAACTCGACACAATTTTGATCACAATAATTGATTGGGTCTCGACTTGGTTGTGTTTTCAGAACTGTTTTTTTTTTTCTTATAGAAAAATTATTGTAATACTTTTACAATGTGATGTGTATAAATTTAAAGTATAGATTAAAATGTTAAACATGGTTCACAATTGTGTTTAGAGAGTATTCTAAAAGAAAATTTTAAAAGAAGTGAGTAGTACCCAAATAATCTCCCCTCTTGAAGCTGTGTGAGTAAAAAATATGAAGGCCCATGCTCAGACTACATCTGGCATTAAGTTGGGCTGGCTTGAACGCTATTTGTTCAAAAAGATATTTGATTGCAATTAAACAAACTAAAATTTTAGTTACTTAACATAACAATATTACCAACTAGTAGCATGCAAACTTCTCCACTAAACATTGATTACACATTAAAATATTGACAATGCCTGTCAGGCCTCAATCGGGCTATCAGGTCCATTTCCATATCAGGCTTGATGTTCAATTCTGAGTCCAAACATGACAGTCCATGCAACCCAACCTTAATTTTGTCGACAAATTCCAAGGTAGCTCGATCATGTTGCAATAGCTACAACCTTTTTTTTTTTCAATTCAAACTTGTAGGGATGAGGCTCCTCTACAATTGCCCCAAGCAAATTTTTTTGGTTTTTGTTTTAATTTTTTATAGCATAAGTGAGAGGATCGAATCCGAAATCTCTTACTTATACTTCCTCCGAATCATCCAACTCATCTCTTCCCAAGTCCCAAGCCCACGAACCAGTTGTTGAACGACACTCACACATACTTGTGTTATGTGAGTCTATTCATGTTGTACATTATTGTCTACTTTTGTGGTTTAATTATCTATATAACAATGTACAAATGCTATCTGGTGCCCTTGATCTAATCTATTTTTAAATGTTTTGGTACATATGTGTGTATATATATATATATATATATGCATACGTTCTTATACTACAATAATTGTTTTACATATTTCTAGAATTAATATATTTTTTAACTAAGAATATTTTGTATACTACGTATCCGAGTAAAATTATAATTCAAGGAATTCATCATCAGAAATTCATCATTTCGTCTTTCTGTGACCACTTTCTTGAACATGGCCTGATTCTATGAGGCATATGCTAATGTATTACCATGCAATATAAGATTGACTCTTCTGAGGAGAGATTGACTTTAGTTCTCAGGTTCTTTTATTGTTTATCTAGGAGAAATTTTGTGCCTTGGTTTGGACATATTATACTAGCACGAACACTTACCTTCTATGGATTATTGATGCGTTTCCTATAGCGTATTAAAAAGGATTGGGTACTCTCCATTACTTTTTTAAAATTATACATACGTTTACGTTTTGATGACTAAAATTGTTACGAAATCAAACTATTATATTTGTTCAGTAAGTACATCAACATACTTAATAATCAAATCTAACTTTTTGTACAAACATTTGGATGGTCAAAATGGGTCAAAACCATGGGATTAGTAAGAACAACTAACCGAATGGCAAAAATTAGTCAATTCAGTTTCATTGTCTATGTATAATAGAATATTTAATGAAGAATACATGTATTTTGGTATAATATTGAAAATAATTTTGTTATGTTGTAACGGAGGGAAGTCATATTCAAAATGTAGCTTGTAAAACTACAACGTGTGACGGTTTAGTCAAAACTGAGCTTGTCCTACCTTTAACTGCAACCTCATGCAGGATTTGGTCCTGTTCTGTCTTTAGCCAATGAGACTTGAGCAATAATCTGTCAGCCCAAAATAGTACACAAATTGTTGCAAGCACATTCCTACATTAGTCTAACCACCTGCTTTTGCCGTGCTCTTTTCTGGGCTGCATACAAGTCGAACCGCTCACGAGTAATTTGAATCAAAGCTCGACTTGAGGTTAGTTAATATTGAGTTCGAATTGATCAAGTCGAATTCGAGTTCAAAGATACTCTTGAAGAAGCATCAAGGCATTTTTCTATCTTGGAATTTTTCGCTCTTATACAATTGTTGGTAAATTGCCCGTCACACATAGGATAAGCATCATTTATGTAAAAGAATAAAAGATATAACAAGATAATACTCAAGACCCATAATTCTGAGTTTCGAGTTCCCAATATTCATAAGATCGGTGACTGAGTAATTTTATTTTCATTTTCAGGTAATATTGTTATATTCATTTGATAAAATTTACTTACTAACTGAAGAAAATGCATATGCACATAGTGAATGAAGAAGAATGGCTGATTCGTCCCAACATAGGTTAACAACTAAAAACACTTTGAAGTTGTAGTTTGAATTATGAACTCCATAGCTTGGCCAAATGTAGAACTGTCAACGGGTTAGGCGAACTCGAGTTCAGCCTTAAAAATTTAGGGCCAAGTCTTTTATATTATTATACTGCATTGAACTTGTGTTTAAACATGAGGCTCGATTAAATTGTGAGTCATGTTTGGATCATATTAGGCTCAACTCAATAAGACCTATTTTGAATAAGTAAATAAATAAAATTATATATATATATATATATATATATATATATATATAATGATGTGTATAATCTAATATCTATACATACTACAACATACCTAATTTATTATTTATTAATTATTAAATGTGTATAAATAATAAATATGATATAATATGTATACTATATATAAAGTCTGAGGAAGGGGTCTGGAGTTAACATTGGGTTAACATTTATCGTCATTTTATGAATTTCCTTTTATGCCCTTATAAAAATTACTTTTACTTTAACTACCTATAACTACGAATGATTATTTTTATTTTTAACTATTTAAGTATATGTTTTCAGCATAACTACTCCTAAACATTACAATTACCAATATAAAATTATTTTATGAAAAAAATATTTAAAAGCTTAAATATTGCTTTAGTAATAAAAATTTTATTTAAAATATATGACTATAAATATTATGTATTTTTTGATTGCACACACATTGGATGTGAATTCAATTCTAATACATATTATGTATAATTATGAGTTAACTGTGTATAAATTAGATCCGAAACTTTAATGTATCTGTGAGTTAAGTATGGGTCTCATATTATGAATTCAAAGCCTAAAATCCATAAGCCAAAAATGTTACTATAATTGTGAGTCAAACTTGGACTTACTAAGATGCCACTCACAAACCCCGATTGGCAGCCAAATCAACGTTACACAACTTTTTTGTTTTTTATGATAGCGTTACACAGCTTTTGAAGATTGTGCAAGACACTATTGATAGGGTTAAAAACCTGGGTGACTCTTAAACTTTTTGCCTTGTTTAACTTTTAGCCCCTCAACAATTAAGTGAAGACTTTTAGCCCTTTAACTTATAAAAGTGTACAAATGTGACCCTTTTAGCCAGTTTAGCCAATTTTTCAACCAGTAAACCCATTACAAGAGCTGCAACCCCAAATGTGAAGGGTGTTTTTGTTCGCACAAACTTAGAAAAAGTGGTCAAAAACTCCAACACATGTAATGGAAGAAACCCTACCTCCATATTATCATCTGCGAGTTGCAGAGACGAAGGAAAGGAAAAGCGGAAGATGTCTTAGTCGAGTGCAACGATGCACAGAGTTCGCAGCCCTCCCCTCTCCATATGCCAATGTGGGAAAGTAACAAAGATGATAACTTTGTGGACGGATCGAAATCCAGGAAGGAGGTATGCTGTTTGCTCTGTAAAAGGCGGTGGGTATGGGTTTTGGGATTGGATCAATGAAGAGATGTGCCGTTGGTCTGTGGAGTTGATACTAGGGCTTTTGAGGAGGATCAATGCAATGGAAAAGCAAAAAGATGAACTTGAAGATGCCACAAGAAAATTGGAGGCAAAAGCTGTGAAATTGAAGGCAAAATTGAGAGAATTAGAGCAGCAATTGCGGTGGCAAAAATTGGTCAGCAAGTTTCTTCTGAGGCCGCTTGCAGTTAGTTTGTTGAGTTTGCTATTGATGGTAATAGTTTGGCAACACGGTAAAGGAGGTTATTTAGGGATGCCGCAAATTGGTCATGAATCCCGTAGAATGATGGAAATTGAAGGTGGCTTATGAAGGCTCTTTATTCATTGACTGGTAGTCAATGCATAAAGATTGAATGTGAAAAATCTGTAGTACTTGTAGTAGTAGTAGTTATGGTAGGATAAAATGTGAGAAGTGGTTGTACTTTTGTTGCTGAGCACTATAAGGTTGGTTTGTTTGAATGAGTATTTAAATCAAAATTTCATGCCTAAACATTTCATTTCATAGATAATTGACTGAGATGAAGGATATTAGCAAAAGTAACATAATGGAATGCTACAGTTTAATAGAAACCAGTTGGGGAACATTGTCATAACATTGTATCCAAAACCTGGACATGATGAGAATCTTTGGCATCCCAAAACAAAACAAAAAACTACACAAAAAGGCTGTTCCAAGCTACGTCCATTCAAAACATTTGGCAATTTATCTACATACACATTCAATTTTTGTTCTTGGTTTCAACAAAAAAAACAATCAGATTTGGAGGCTATCTTCCATTAGCATTAACTAGCTACTCCTTTGGCTTGATAATACCGTAATCAGCTACAGCAGACTTAAATTGTGCATATGACTCAAACTTCATGCCAACCTCAAACTGGGGATCCATTAGAAATTTCTCTAGCACAAAATCTTTGTACCTCCCTCTAAAATCTTCATCTTCTTCCTCATCCGATTCACAATTGTCACTTGATAAATGATCAAGTATGAAGTCTTCCTCAAGTGCATCAATTTCATCTTCAACAGGTGTGGATTGGCTCGGTACTTTAGATTTTCTTACCCTCACCTGTTTTTTTCATGGCTTTGATTGCTGTGATTCAAGTGGCTGGTCAATCACCTCTGCCTGTGACCGCTGACCCACCTCAGCATGTTGTGTCCCTTCTCCTTGCCCATTAAAGTCTGACTGCTGCTGCTCGTAAGTCTAATTTCCATTTGCAGTAGCATTTCCCTGGTTACTATTGAGCCCACCATCATCTAACATGCTGTCGAGCAGCTACTCAGCACCACAGTATTCATTAGCACTACTAAATCTATCCTCTTCACAGTCTGACTCTGATTCTGGATCACTTTCAATGGTCCCCTCTCCATTCTCACCAACACTAGCTGTTTCTTTGTTAACAATACCAGCATCAGGCCCTTTTGATCCACCAGCTTCTTGTGTGTCCATGAAGACAGCATTGCAACGCCTTGTACTAGGGATCAATGCCAAAGAAGGCTCTCTGAACATGCAACCCTGCTAACCAAATCTTGTATGATAACTCCATATTTCCTCTTTTCTATTGGTGGCCCTATATCTAACAGTCTTTTCAATTCATCAATTTCATTTGCTATCAAATGATGGTAGTACACTTCCATCACCTTAAACTTATATGCACATGACTATCAGTAGACAACACTTGTAATCCGGTCAACATATCTTTATCTGGCTCAAGGTAATAGTATAGTATGGATGCCCTTCTATGCCCTAGTTTTGCAACCATACTGTCAATCTCATGAATGGACATTCATTCAGCATCACAAAGATCAATGTAATTTACGTTCCCACCATCATAGCGTTCATAAGTCCCCCCAACTAATTCTTCCCCCATGGTGTATTCTTATGGGAAATAATTCTGAATTTGTATCTGTACATGAATATTTACTTATCAATTTCACACTCAACTTAGAAAATGACAGATACATAATGAATATTTAATTACCTATTTCATCGATAGCAAGCAAATATTTCAGTATAAAAAACCCTAATCGAGTACTACTGTAGACACCAAAATTTTATCATTTTATTTTAATTTTTTGTTAAATTTTATTTATTTTAATTTGTTTGTTTCATTTCTATTTCTTGAGAAAAATCGGAAAAAGAAAGAAAAGAAAAGCAAAAAAAAAAGAGAACAAAAATAAAATACAGTTTTGAAAAAAAAAAAAAAAAGCAGACCCAAGCGCGCGTACGCAAGTGCGCTTGCCATTGCCATTTTCGTACCCAGAAGCCAGGAAACACAGGGCATGAGTACAGCAAACTTGCAGATCCATTTCTCCTCCCATTTCCACTCATTTTTTCTTTCGTTTTTTCCTCCATTTGATCACTCCAGTACATGGCCACCTGGCCCTAATCCAAAACATCAAGAATCTTCTAGAATCAGGCCAATCTAATGGCTCAAAGATTGCCAAGAAAGTGCAGCAAAATATGCACCATTGATCCTAGGTTTTGAGAGAGGTTTTGTTCCTATAAAAAGGCTCCAAATGCGGCCATTAAAGGAGGAGAGGCAGCAGACAAAGAAAAACAGAGAAAACAGAGGAAAAAGAAGAAGAAAAAAGTGCAGAAATTTTTTCTGAAAAAACTTGAGCCAGGGTTGAGCGGGAGGTCCTGTTCAGGGGCAATTTTTCTCCTTCGTCCTGGATTCTTTTGGATCGATTCTTGATTTCTGGATACTCTATAGATGTAGGAGAAGAACTTTTGTGTTGGAGATTTTCAGAGAAAACGTCTCTAAAGTCATCGAATCCGGGCTCGAAATCGCACCATCGTCAGCTCTTGAAGCCAATTTTTTCAGAAATCTTCAATTTTATCTTTCCGATCTTGGATCCCTTTTTCCAGAGGTTTACTGCTCTCATTCGACTTCTTGAAACATCATAGGTATCTGTTAAACTGTCTTCCTTCGTACAAGTTCGGATCTATGACAGATTTCTCCCTTTTTTGCTCTCTGCATTTTCATTCCTCTTGTTGTGTTTTTTGTAAAATCTTGGTTGGGATTTTTTTTATCAATGTTTGCATGTGATTAAAGATGATATGCAAATGATGAGTTTTTGCTTGAGTTACTGGGCCACAGGATCTTGTTTTGGTCCAAACTCCAAATGATTGATGGTTTGTTGGTAGCATCCATTTTGACATGAAAACCCAGAAAAGTTGCGGAAGGAAGAAAGCTTCTTAGTACCAGGCTGCATGTTTTTTAAAATTACAGTTTCGTCCCTCGACTTTCATCTAATTCCACTATAGCCCCAAAACTTGGAAAAATAAATCAGTTTTGCCCCTTTTTAAGTTTAATCCTATTTTTCATATTTTAGCATGTTTTTTTCAGCAAATGATTCATGGGATTTAGAGTATAATTAGACTTTAATCATTTAGTTAACTTTTTAATTTGTTGGGTTTTGGTGAATTAAAGGAGAATTGGATTTGGTTATTTTGTTTGGGTTTTAGTTATTTCTGATTGGGTTTGACTTAAGCTTAGAGGCTAAAGCCCATGAATTTTCCAGTTGGGCTTGAGTGATAAAAGTAAAGGCTGGCCTGTGTTATTTCTTTTGAACTTTTGGTTGGGCTAAGTTGTTCTGGCCTAGGAAAATAAAAGAATGGCCCAAATGGCCTTTTATTTCAAGAAGTCAGATACAAAATTTGCATTTGGGCCCCTATACTTTTAAATAATTTTACTATGACCCTAAAAATTTTTTCTATCTTTCACTTAGGTCCCTAATTTAATTTCAATTTGGTCCCTATACTTTATTTTTCTTTGATTTTGACCCTAATTTTGTAATAATTATAATTTTACCCCAAAAAACTTTCTTAATTTTTGCAATTAGATCCCTAATAGTTTTGATTTCTTAAATATAAGTTGCTTTTCTTCTTTAATTGTTAATTATACTTCATTTAAGTGCTTTAATTGATAGATTTCATGATTATTTCCATTTCTTTATAATTAAATTGGTGCCTTGATCATGTTATTGATTTTGGAGTATAAGTAGGGCAAATTTCACCCCATTTAACCACAACTTCAAGGGAGGTAACATTCCTTTATTATTTTACATCCTCTTATGTGCTCTAATGTGTTTTTTATGTGTAATTGCATGTTTTGAGTGCTTTTTCTTTTAATTATTCATTTTAAGTTTCATTTATTTATTTTTTTGATGATTATTTGAGAGGCATTAAAATGCCAAATTGTAATAGATAGGTGCTCAAGACATGTAATTAGCTAGCCTATGTAATAAATAGGTTTTAATTTTTGCCAAAAATATAATTAGTTAGATAAATGTAATAGTTAGGTTATTATTATTTTAATTTCCCCCTTAGATTGTAGTTAGGGTCTCGAATGTAATAGTTAGACTTTTATTTGCATTTATTTGCTTGTGTGCTTATGTATTTATTCGCTTTCTTTAGGGCTTTGGCATCTAGATATTATGCTTATGTGCTATGTGCACTATGTGCTTTATGTGTTTACTTGTTTTAATTATATTTTATATGGTTTATTTAGTTATAATAAATGCATGATGTCACCACACTAGTCCAACACTAGTTGTGACCTTTCTCCCGATTTCTCACTGGTCCAACACTAGTGAAGAGTTATAGAAATGGGTTAATTCAATACTAGACCCTTTAGGCCGTTTTCGCGCTAGATTCAGATTCCTTGCGTAACATCCATTGCATTTCATGCATATTTTTCATTTTTAGGATGTTTCTCATCTTGCATGATATTTCCTCTATCTATAATCTCCCTTATCCCTATTTGTGCGAACCATGATATTTAGACTTGCATTTCATTTAAAAAATTAGAAGTAGGTTAGTCCATTTGCTTGATTAGGTTAGAAGAGTTACCCTTCAAATATGGGAAATGAACGAGTGTGGCTTCTTAACCTTAGCACGCTGTCGTCTCTTTCTATACGAAAGAAAATTTGAGTCACGAATCTTAGTTCGCCGTACTCGTTATATTGCATTTCTCTCCTTTAGGTCACGTATGTTTATATATTATCATTCTTTTTTTTCTTAGAGTCTCATCATTGCACATTCGTGACCTCTTCTAAGAATCATTTTGGGCGTCACAATTAATGTGATTTGCACCAATTAAATTTTAAAGAGATATTTTGACCCTCTCGATATTCATTAGGTCTAGAATTGCATCCATATAGAAACGCCCTAATGTGATAAGTTTCATAGGTTAAACTAAGAAAATTTTCGACTAAATCTCGCAACTAGTTTTGGTTAGGTTGAAAGGGTGCCTTAGGTTTGATTCTATCAAATCTTTGCCTTCGCTTTTTTCAACCGTGACTCTCGAACTCTTTTCTCTTGTTTTCAAAGACCTGAAGTCGTCTAAGAAGGGTTTTATCTATTTTTAGGTGACTTGGTACAGCTAAACTCGATATCAAGTGGCGACTCCTATTTTTTCTTAAAAATCCTTTTTAGACTATTATTTTGGGACAAAATCGTCGCACTTTTTTAAGTCCCATTTTAGGCCATTTTTCTTTGTTTATTCTCTCAAATAAAAAAACTCATTTTTCACTCATCATTTTTAAATAAACTCAAATTTTCTCAATAACCTATTATAAATTTATTTTATTTTTCAAAAAAATGGGGCACGCCAACTACATTCCAAGTAACCTCCTCAAAATGTCAACTATGAATTAAATAATAAATAAAAAATAAACTTTTATCACAGCTAAGTGTTCTTTAAGTTTAGCACAAGACCCCACTTCTGGTCCCCCATCACCTCATAATTTACCACTACCCCGACATATTAACCCCATACCATCTAACTAAAAGCCACAGTTTCTACGGATAGCTACCTGACAATATTTTTAAAGCAACTTCCACAGATGATCATGAAAGATTTGTAAGTGACTTACCATACACCAACCATGGGTCAAAATATTCGTTCTCCGACCGGATTATCCACTCCATTTTGCTTGCTTACTATCAGTAGTTCATCAATTTGGGTGGCTAGCCGTTTCCGATCGCAGATCGTCTCTGATCTCCTTCAGCAGCCAATCGATGAGGTACTGGAACAACAAAGGTCAAATGAGGGGCTAGATTTAGGTCTTGGACCTTTTTGAGTGCGGACGGAAACATCCTTCACATGTGGGGGTTGCACCTCTTGTAATGGGTTACCAGTTAGTTAAACTGGCTAAAAGAGTCACGTGTGTATACTTTTATAAGTTAAGGGGCTAAAAATCTCCACTTAATTATTGAGGGGTTAAAAGTTAACAAGACACACAATTGAAGGGCCATCCAGGTTTTTTTGCCCTTGGTGATATGGGTGTTATTTGACAAGTACATGATAGGTATTGTAAATGCACGCCCACTGGTTTTGTCCAATGACACATAAATCATGACTCATAACTTTCGTTTTTTTTTTTTTTTAAAAAATGATATGCATTTGATTGTCAGAAAGTGGCAATAATGATGATCCTAATGGTTAACATGATGTAATTAAATAAGAGGTTGGAGTGTTGGGACCTTCACCAATCCTATGCCCTTAGACTCACTACTCAATGGCAACGAACTGGTTTACTTTAATTTACATCTGTTGGCTCGAATTAGAAGCAAAATATCAAACTACAGACTGGTAATATATAAAATGCCCTTGTCACACTATTGAAATCTTGAAAGTTGCACCTACTCGTTCCCAACATTATTGATAAGATTCATTGAAGGTGGGGAGTAAGAACAATATATGTTAGCCTGAGGATTCGGTGCAAATGGGAAAGCTTGTTTCCCGATGTTTGCCTACAAAATGTACAGTACCTGACATGCATGGAATAGCTTTTAATAGCTGATATAGTTATAGATTCATTGAATCAAGAGGAGGATTGGATCGAGTGATAAAGTGAAAAAAAATGATAAGTTTGAGATTTTGATTTTAGATATTTCATTAAAAAAATATTGAATGAGTTTGGCATTTTTTTTGTGTTTCTATTTTCTTCCTTGTTTACGTTCTATTCATGAGTTAGATTGAGTGATAAATAGAAAAAATTATAAATAAAAAATTTTAAATTTAAAATCTTCATTTTAAAAAAATAAGTCATTGAACGAGTTTGACATCCCGTTTGTGTTTCTATTTTCTTCTTCTTTTTTTTCACATCCTGCTCACCTAAATAGACGACAAAACACCATGTGATGGATTGCATCTCTATAATCCAAACCAGATTCATGGTCAAACTTGTGGTTTACCCTTTTATAGAATATGCTAGCCTAATTTTCGGGTGTGAGATGACTCACAGCTGAACAAGAAAGAAAATCAAATAGTACATGGTTTAATGGTTTTCAAAGATTGTTTGAGAATTTTCATGTCCCAATTATTCGTCGGTTATAAAAATCTTAGACCACGTCAACTTACACTAAATTTGACATAATAAATTTTATATGATTGTCTAATTGTTCTAATTGTTGGCATATTAAATCAAGTGTAAAAAATAGAAATTTTTATGTCATTGTTTAGTAGAAGTATTTTAGTCAAGTCAAGTTTTTAATAATTTATTGAACTCAAATTATAGTAGTTTATTATTTAAGAATTAATATTTTATTAAGTAATTCTATTTTTAATTTTCTTTTCGGGGTTGAGCTACAAATGTACACTGCACCACTAGTATGCTTCAATTCACACAATTAAGGTAGATTAAGATGCAGCATGTTTAGGCGAATCATACCATATTTGCTGCAAATGTTGGTTACGTATTGCGGATTTGGAGCAGCACATAGACTAGAATAATCCTTATTTTATCCTTGATCACACATAATTTGGTGAGAATTTATAATTAAATTTGGGATAAATTATACATATAACTCCCCGTGATTTCAACATAATCACGACACCTCTAATATTTTAAAATGTCCACATAACCCCATTGTAGTTTGATGTAAAGTAAAAATTTGATGAATAATAGTACACGTGACATTGTTAATTGAAATGTCAATGTCACTCTTACTTAACGTTAAATCGAACAGTGGTTTAGCAATCATATATAATACCATAGAGAAAACACAAGTAGATAATGTGGATAATCATGTACAATTCATTTGGGGGAGGGGGGTAGGGGAGGTTATGTGCATATTATGAGTCCATGACACGCATTTTTGGAGATGTCTGGTTAAATCACCACAAAACTATGGCCGCTTCCAGTCCATTTTCAGTCTTACATACAAGTATTGGGGGTCATGTGGGTATTTTAGTGCCTTAATGTGATCATGTGACAATATGCAAAACTATAAGGCGCTATGCGTAATTTACCCTTAAATTTACATATTTACTATCTACACAAACAGCTTGTGCAACTCCAAATTTTATATCGTTGATCTCTCTCCATAACCAAAGAGAGTTGATGGCACATTGTGGAATCTGCCTTGTGTTTGTACAAGAAACTGCCAAAGGAAAATAGGAGAAGCTGACCATATTGCTCAAGTTGTCCGGCCTAGCCAAAAGGCATCCTTAACATAATCTTAAAAAGATCCTATAACAGATGTTACATACATAAGAAGTTGGATATATGAACTCTAGAAGATCTCTTTAATTTACCTGGCTAAAACTCTATTGCCGTTATATTGTATGTATATGGTTACAGGTATCTTTGTTCCGCCTATGATGGAGACAATAAATTACTCAATACAGTTAAGATTGACTGCTATAAATTAGTGACAGAAGCCACGGTTTTTCTCTCTGCAATTTAGGAAAGATGTCATGTAGAAATATAAGTATGGTTTGTCCAAGGGAGAAGTCAAGGTCTCCATTTTCTTTCATCGCCTCGAAATAGGAATAGCAAACGTAACTCCAGAATATGTTTTGAGCTGAAGTTTTCATCGTCTGGAATGGTGCCTGCAGCAGTAACAACTGATGTTGCTAGTCCATCAAGAACAACATCAGAGGAGAAAGTGTATGATGTAGTTTTGAAACAAGCAGCTCTTGTGAAACAAAACAAGACAGGTAGAAGTATACATGAAAAGAAAGTACTGGAGCAAAGAACTGGTAATATAAGCTGGGATTTGCTGAAACAAGGCCTATGATCAATGCGGTGAGATCTGTGCTGAGTTTGCAAAAACATTTTACTTAGGTACCTCCTTGTTCTTCTTGCACGTTCTTACTTGATCATCTCATTTTTTTCGCCTTCTACTCAGTCTTGGTCAACTAGCCACTGATCGATAAGCAAGCAAACAAACAAATCAGGGCTGACAAACCAAGGTTTCATGATTATGCTAAATATAAAAAACCATGAAAGTAACCATTTCAGAATTTCCAAAAATCGAATGTTCTGAGACCATATCACGAAACATACTTGACCTTTTCCAGTACTATTTCAGGAACATTATTGATGACACCAGAGAGAAAAAGAGCTATATGGGCTATCTATGGTATGCCTGTTGAGTCTTTTGAAGCTTAATTCCTGATATCTGATTGTTTGAGTAATGATGCAATGCATGACTCTTCGCTCTAGCGTGGTGCCGAAGAACTGATGAACTTGTAGACGGACCTATTGCTTCTCATCTTACACCAAGGGCTCTTGATAGATGGGAGAAAGGCTAGCCGCCTGTTTGAAGGCCATCCATATGATATATTTGATGCTGCTTTATCTGATACTGTATCCAAATTTCCGGTTGATATACAGGTAAAGTATCAGAAAACAAAAATTTAGTACAATCACTTTTTGTCCTCAAGCTACACTATTGTAGTGTTGCCAATCTTCATGTTGATAGTCAAACCAAATAGACATGCTTAAACAAATGAAGAGATTCTAAGCTGAACCTGACTTACCTACCATTAACTCTTTGTACCCCTCTGGAATTTAACATAAAGTTCATGTTCTAGAACAGATGCAGTCTCAACCTAGACTCGGTCAATCTCTGGATCTTCTTGACCAAATTGGTTATAAACAGCTCATTTTGTTTGATTTTTATTTAACTTATATTTGTCATATCAGCTCATACTACATCATTAGCCCTTAAGGTGACGTTTGTGTCTTATATTTTGACAGCCTTTCAAGCACATGATTCAAGGTATGAGGATGGACTTAAAAAAATCACGGTACAAGAATTTTGATGAGCTTTTACCCTCTATTGCTATTATGTTGCTGGAACAGTAGGGTTAATGACTGTTCCTGTGATGGGGATTGCGCCAGAATCAAAGTCCTCAGCAGAAAGTGTCTATAATGCTGCATTAGCACTTGGGATCGCCAATCAGCTTACTAACATCCTAAGGGATGTTGGTGAAGAGTAAGACCTCTTGAAACTCTAAATTTAATGCTAAATATTAACTAAACTAAACCTTGAAAGATCACAAATAATGAATAATTTTCACAGGATTCCCCATGCATGTAGAAATGCTAATACAACCCTGTTCAAACATAACAAATTAGCAGACAATTTTTTATTAATCCGCATTTCATCACTAAAATCTACATAGTTCGACTACAATTACACAGTAATTTATCTCTTTTTTTTTTCCCATTTATCACCCTAGTATAGTATGGAGGAAACTGATCGAAGTAATTTTTCCATTTCACTGTAAATATTTCAAAATAGCTCCAGGAGAGGAAGAATATACCTTCCACAGGATGAACTCGTGCAAGCTGGTCTATCAGATGATGATATATTTCGTGGCAAAGTAACAGAAAAGTGGAGAAACTTTATAAGTGGACAGATAAAAAGGGCAAGGATGTTGTTTGATGAGGCTGAGAAGGGCATAGCAGAGCTGAATTCAGCTTGCAGATGGCCTGTCTGGGCATCTTTATTAATATATCGACAAATCTTGGACGCCATTGAAGCTAATGATTATGACAACTTCAGAAAGCGTGCTTTTGTTGGAAGAGCAAAGAAACTAGTCTTCCTGTCAGTGGCTTATGGCAAAGCTGTTGCTGCTAAATGATGTTGCTCCAATTTTAGCAGAGTTCATGCTAACATGAATTCAAATAATACTTAGAGCAGACTTGTGAATATATTGTAGTAAAATCTTTGATGTAACAGGTACTTGTGTATATACACTTTTGGGGTTAATACAAGGACTTGCTTTGCAATCTTCTGTTGTATTCTTGTTAGTTGTTTCTACACTACATATATTTGCATATGTTTATTGCAAAATAGTAACAGCAAAAGACTCTAAAAAGCATGAATTAGAGATCAAGATCTAGTGGCCAGGAGAGGGTTTTCAGAATGCTTCTCACTGTAAGGTTTAGAGTTCGAATCTTATGGCTTATAGTTAAGGATAGAAAGGATGTGAGGAGGGGTAGGAGGATAAAAAGAGAGAGAGAGGTCAAAATTAATTATCAACAAATAATATCGCCACAGTCAAAACTTTAATGCAACCGGTTTTGGTATTTATTATTAAAATTACCTTTCCAATCGGTCTTGGAGGGGGTAGTTTTCGAAAATTTGGTTTGGACATTTAGATTTTGTTTGTGGCAATATCACTGGCCAAAAAATTAGTTTGTAGCTCTTTGTTGAGCACATAGTTTGAGCTATATTTTGAAAATTTTTGCAGTTTAGCAACGTGAAATACCTCTCTCTTTCTATTAATTAGCGTAGTTTTGACAATCAAATAAGTTGATCATCAGATTTTTTCTCTATTTTACTATTTCATATTTCGAGAGTCTTTTTATTTTTTAAAATTAAGAAAGTGACTAAATAACTAAAAAAATTTATTGAGTTGACAAATGATTTTGTTCCTTTTTTTCACACTTTAAGAACATGAATATTCCAGTGGAAAATTTTTGAGCATAAAGTTGGAATAATGGTACGTTTTATACATGAATGTGGGCAAAGAGCAAAGACACAATGAATCTTGAACCAAGACTCCACGTGCTCAACCACCGTCCACTGGGTTCCTATACTTAACTATCAAGGGGAGAGCTCTTAGGATCTTCTCCACAGTGCCACTAAAGCTCTAAATTTGGTTGAACTGAATCTTTCATAAGACAGAAATTGTTAATATAAAATTGGGCAAAGAAAATTGGTAGGTGTCTATTGCGGAGGAACTTTGACCAGAGGGTTTTCGGTAGTTTCATACAGTGGATTTATTTATTTATTAAAAAATTCAGCAGATTTGCTCAGTTTGCATCTTTTCTGTTACCAAGGCTTTTCCAGAAACACTACCTGGATGTATGCAGATGAAAAGGTTTTAATAGCCTGCGTACTACATTTCCTCAGCCATTGATATCCTTGTCTATTCTCTTTCTCAAATACGCATTTGACCTTTACAAATCTTTCTAGTTATGTGATATCACAGATATGGTAGTCTTGGTACTGCTCTATCTTCCTTGCAAAAACTATTGTGCAGTGCACTGGGAATAATCACAAATAGATGTCCAAGTAATTATTGATTTCATCTTTTGCAATATGATTCTGGATGAGAATCCAACTGCTAAGAATCGCAACGAGCTTTGAACATAAAGCTAGAATGGTTCAGATATCATATTTCTGGTTTGGTGTTCTCTACCTTCTTATGGATGGTTTGATAAAGCAGCTTTTTCATCTGACGCTTGCTATGTAGCTTAAGATGGAGACACCCACAATCCAGGAAATAGAGGTTAGTTGACGTTTAACTTAAACATGAATATCTACATTCAATCGACGACTACGGTTCTTCTGTTATCCCCTTTCTGGTGCTGAGGGAAAATAAAAGGAATCATATTCCCACTACAAAGATCTAAATAGCTTGCATCAGTCAAATTGTACCATTTTAGCAGTCCTATCGAACTCGGATAAAAGGATCAAAACCAACAACAGATTCAAATACTCGTGCACCTGTCTTCAAATAAACTTGCAGTCTTCCTGCCATTTCTGCTTGCATGAGAAGATCACTGAATTGCAGGTCCATCACCAGATCTGAAATCCGTGCTCCAATTGAAAAGACCATGCTAGATTTCCAAGTTTGCAACATCTAATCACGACCATTTAAAGCCAGAGCTTGCAACTGTCTTCAGTGATTCACCTGCTTTCATTAAGTCGTCTTCTGTATGAGCAGCAGAGACGAATAATCTAATGCCCACAGGCAATTTGCATTGTTCAAGAGTTGATCTTCTTGAAGTAGCAACGAAAACAGAGTCTTCCTTCAGTACCTGCGGACACAAGATTTATTTCAACTTCAATTTCAAGATGGACAGAAAGGATGTGCAGGCGTGTGGTTTCCAAGTTGCAGATGTAAACTCAATCAGGCAGACCAATTTAGGGAAGTAAAAGAATTTACTGGATGAGTTCAAGTACAAAACTTACACGGGTGAGCTTATCTCTTCAAGCACCTGAAGGTCACCTTTCGAGGGGAACCTGTTTGACTTTTTTAATTGGAGAAAAACAATTGGCGATGCCGGATCACTTGATATCTCAAGCCCTTGAATACCAGATAACCCTGCAAGCAAAGTTTGAAATGAAGAGCATATTCCTCACAGTTGAGGGGATAAATGTAAATAACAAACATGAAAAACTGAACGAACCTTTCCATAGGTGTGCCAACATTTTTCTTCAGTTTTGTGATAAGATCAGGATTTTTTTCCAGGATATCAATTGCTGTGATTGCTGCAGTTGCTAGGTAAGGGGCAAAGAAGCAGAAAAGACATAGCCAGAACTGCTAAGCCGCTGCCCAAAATATATACTGGGTAAGCATTAGTGCAAAGACCTAAACAGCTCAAGGAATATTGTAACTGAACTTTAGAGTAGTAAATTTATCTGCACTGTATCCTCATCAATGCAAGAATGCTTATTACAAACATAAGCAGATAAAGTTTACATACTTGGTGGTCAATCACTCTTGCATTCCCAGTGCATACTCCTCCCTCTGTAGCCAATGCATGCCCCCATAAGCCGCCCGTTATGATATCAATCTTGTCAACCTACAAGAGGGACACAAATATAAAGCCACAAACAGGGACCTTTTGACTAATTAAACTTGGAAAAGGTACAAAATCATTACCGGAACTTTGCAGTACTCAGTTAAACCTTTGCCGGTACTGCCAAGAACACCCAATGAATTGCTCTCATCCAGTAAAACACGGAAGCGATACTTTTCCTTGAGTCTAACGATTTCATCTAAGGGAGCAATTTGTCCAGAATTCTGTAATTAAGCTAAGCCATTCAGAATAACACATCGTTCATCAAATACAAGCCAGTTTGGAAAAATAAAAAATTTTAGTGGTCAGCATGTAAGACTTGAAAAATACAAAAAAAAAAAGAAGAAAAGAGGCAACATCAGCACTGCCTTCTTGGGACCAGTTTCCTTAACTTTGTCACATGGCACAGCCAGTAGTGCTACATGATCTATCATACTATCTGGATTTCATGATTGATCCTTTATACCATATAATGTATAGTATTACTTGCTCGCCAATATTTTTCTTGCCATGTATCCAGCATACACCTCTCCTTGTCCTCTCCTTGTCCAACATACACCTTTTCATGCCTTTACCTGACATGCCAACATGACCCTATCTCCTTGTCCTCTCCTATGAATAACAAAACCCTCTCTCACTCTGTCTCCCTTGTGTTACTTTGTCTAATTCTGTCTACTGCCTTGATCACACCCAAGTTTACATAATGCCACTGACTAGTTTACAAGAAAAAAGATAAGAAATACTCTTAGCAACTCAAAAACTTGGAACAATGCAGAGGAAAGTGGGGGGAAACTTTTCATTAAGGTGAGGTGGGAGGGAAAAGGGAATATCACACTACATATCTATTTGCTTCTAAAACATGATATGTGTAAGGATGATCAATGCATGATGTCATAACAAACCAAATAATACCTGATATACCGCTTCTACCACAATATAGCGCCTCAGCTTCTTTGCACGTTTGTTCTCCTGGGTGACCTTCTCTAGCATATTTCTTAAGGATTCCATGTCATTGTGCTTGAAATATACTACTGTACTTCTGGAAAGCTGAAGGCCATTTTGAATTGCCCAGTGCACACCCTCATCCCTGGAAGAGCAAAATTCTTTTGAGAACTCATAACAAACCTTTAGACAGATTACTGCAATAGATTTGCCAGTCAACAACTGAAAGAAACAGATACACAAATTCTGGTGAATCATGACAAAGTGACATTATATGATGATGTATATTGATGCCCTGTACCATGAAGGAACAGGTAGACATGTAAATCATAGGGATATAACTGATATATCATATAACTAATATCCAACACTGTTGGTCAAAAGGGTGGCCAGTATATGCTAGAGAGTAGCATGAATGAAACAAGAAGAATAAGAAGATGATGCTGATGAGAGACCAAAAAGTAATTAGGCAAGCAGGAGGAAAAAGTTAAAAGAAGGGGCAAAGAAACAGATGATAGCCAAAGCTTTAGAAAGGAAGAGATGTTTCAGTATGCAGAAGTGATCAGAAATTCTACTCAGACATCTTCATTCGTTGTTAGTTACATAATTGGATGATGCGATACATCAAACATAAGGCAAGCCATTAATGACATATACTTGGAATCCGATCCCCAAGCAAAGAAACATCAGTAGATGACTAATGTCGGCTATTCATTGATGAGTTAAAACAGATAGATTGGATATACTCACGCAACAATAACATCTCCCTTTTTGCAAAATGCTGGGATTGCACTGAACATGGTGGAAAGCCCATAAGAGTAAAGTATAGAATCTGGAGTACCCAAAAACTTTGCTATTCTGGCCTCACAATCAAGGTGGACATCTGTACCAAAGATCAAAGGATAACTGGGTGCCCAAATTTCCAAGTTAAAAGGAGAAAATTGCAACCATGCCCATTGAAGTTTTGCAGATTAAATCAATTTATACCTATTGTTCCATAAAATCCACGAGGACCGCAAGAACCGACACCATATTTCTCCAATGATCTTGTACAAGCTTCCTGTTGTGCAATTTAGCTATGAAGGACATGTTTAAGAAATCCAACAGCACAAATTACCAATGACAAGAAAGGTAGCTTCTCCTTACAAGTAATTTCCCATGTCCGACTAATCCAAGGTAATTTGCTGAGGCAAAATTGATAACTTCTGTGCCATTAATTAATGTATGTGGTCCTGCAGCACTGCAAAGATACACCTGTTAATCAGAATGTATTCTTAACTGCAATAAAATCAGAAATTGAGATACTCAAGAACTTGTTTACTTAAACAAGGGAAGCATCATTGCTTTATCCATCACCTGGAGTCACAATATCACGGGACCAATTTTTTGAAATAGGGCTATCGAAACCAATGGCCCCATTTCATTCAGTAAATATAAATTCAAGTTGCACATTTCCTTTCACACTTACGTTATTCTAACCATTTTCTCGGTAATTCCAGATAAAATTCTATGGTTCCATTTACCCCTCAAAAAAAAAAAAATTCCAACTTTACTAAACATGGCTGTTGGAAAAGCCAAACTTCAAACAGGAAAATACTATGTAGGGGGCAAAAACAGCCCGACTTTACCTCTCCAATGCAGGAGGTTCATATTTCATCTCATCTGTGATTTTAGGAATTAGAGGTTCAGGAACCCATTCATCACATAGCTCATCAATTTCCTGAAAATATCAAGAAAATGCATTTGTCAGATCAGCCTGGTGAAACAAGTGACACTTTAGAAGACAGAGACACCAAAATTTTAAGGGGTTAGCCCGGTCAGAAGACATAGAATAGTGCTTTCATGTAGTTTACTCTTCTTCCACTACTCCAGTATGTATTAGGCTTTACAAGAATTGATGGACTTCGATTTTCTTGCACTAGATATTGGAAGGTAATTCACTTGTAAGTTTAGGCTCCAAAACTTGGTGCACACTTCAGCTAAATATTATGCATCTTCATTGTGATAAAACAGGTAAGATGAAATGCTCTATATAACCTACTTTCTCAATGTGAGTTTTCTTTAAAGACCAAAAACACTATGTATACTAATTAACAATTAAAAAAAATGGACACCAATTGAATTATTCTCAGATTGGAGAGGGGGCCTGGCAGAGAGAGAGATTGCAGCTTTAACATCATATGCACAGATACATATTAGGGCAAAACAAACTTACCATCTTTATATGCACTACAACTTCGAATATAGACACTTCTCAGTCTTTCTTTTCTGAAGTGTTTGGTTGCATTTGGCTGGGGAAATCTTTTGTGTTTCCTCCTTTTTTTTTAATTTTTCATTTCCTTGGTTTCATACTGTGATATATATCTCTCCAGGAAGTTTTATTTCTACAACATGCTCATGATTCTATTCCTCTAAATCCTAAGCTCATGGAAACAAAACTTGGCATAGATGCAGCTATCAAGTATCTCAGTTAAGACAATCACACTAATGTTTTGACACCAAAATTCTTACTCTAAGACATGATACGGATAAAGAATGGTCCAGAATGAACAGATACACCAGCCTCGTGAGAACAGAGTAACATACATCAACTGTATCATACAACGCTCATTTTAAACAATAAACAAGCACTTTTCCTATAGACACAGAACAATTCTAGTATCAAGAACTTTACATCCAACTCTGAGTATTACTGCAGCCTAATAGCAATTCTCTTACCATATAAAGAATCAACACTGGAGCAAGGAGTAAGAGAAAAGCCCAGATCAAATTCTTTTTCTTAATTTGAGTCTCAAAAGCACAACACAAACCAGGCCAACTGAAAAAAATAAACAAATGAAGAAATACAAGTCCTTTGGTGGCTAGGTATCCCTAACAAACCTTCTTTGTCAATGGTCTTTTAGGTGGTTTATAACTCTTCTGCGAAAGAAGGAAAATAATGACCACAACGAGAAGACCCTCCACAAATAGATGACCTACATGGAAACAGGAAAAGTTATACACCTCCAAAATGAGGAGTAAGCATTTGAGCTTTATCTGGTTTGATGGCATACCTCCAATGTTCACTCCAAAGACAACTGCTCTTGCAAAAGGAGCATCAAAAGCAAAAGTAAGCCAATCTGATGCAGCTTTTAGCATATCCATAGCAACTGATGCCATTGTACTAGTTAGCTAATTGCATAAATGCAAGGAAATATTCATTCAACCCACAAAGAAGTAAAAAGAAGGACAAATAAAAAGAATTAGAAGATTAATATATAGAAATTAAAGGTTGACTAATAGCCTAAAATAAACGTTGCATCTTCTCAAGCATAAAAAATAAAAGACATATCTTGTTAGACGTGACAATCATCTAATATTCAACATAGTAAAGAATTTTCGCATGCTTTGGTGTTTGGGGTTGGCAACAACATCCTAGTTCTCCTAGTGACAGATATCTGGATAGATTCTTCTTCTTTATCTCCTTTATTTTCCCCCACATTCAACTAGAAGAAAGGAGATTTAACACTGACAGATATTTTAACCTCCCTTAAGATGAAATGTCAGTTTTACACTAGCAACTACACCTCAAGGTCCAAATGGACGTAACATGTTTAATGATGGCATCAAGAAACTCAGAGATTCTTTATCGTATACATGTCTCTAAAGAATGGTCTTGATTATTTCTCTAATCCAAAAAAAGTATAAGACGATGAGTTTCATTGTCATAAGATATCAAAAAACTTACTAAATGAGGCCTACAAAGCTTTCCTGATCAATTACAATATTAATATGGTTTGAACTTTCAATCCCATAATTCTAGCTCACACCACCGCTCATGTTTTTGACTCTGCATTCAAAGTTAGCTTCAGCTTACGTCGTTGTTAATTTAGTGCCAATAGCAATGAATAATACGAATTATAAGCATAAAGATGAGAATTTTAACTTCATTTGAAATGGTTCTAGCCCAAAAACTCCCATATATTCTTCCAATTACATCATCCATCCACTAGGCTCAAAATCACAGCCAATCAAACAGTAGCTCCTACCAAAAAAGGGAAAAACCAGATGAATATATTTGGCAAATTCTAACATATTGAAACTGGCCACCCCAAAAAAGTGAATTTGATCAGATCACATCAATCGCCTAATTAACAATCATACTCGCAACATTTCACCAAAAACTAATACTAATCAACAGCTTAAGAAAATCAAATCTAGTTAAACGGAGGAATTCCTGTGGAGGAGAATATTTTTGTAGAAATAATTAAGCAAAATCTTAACCTCCAAATTCAAAATTATTCTCATATGCATGCAGAAATTACCAAAGCAGATTTACTAATACATAAGGCGGAGAAGTGTTAGTGAAGGGGTGGGGGAAGGTCGCCGGCCGGCAAAGAGGGGACGGGAGAGATGGATGGCGGACCTGAGGCTGGTGCTTGGCTAGATGCTGAATGACAAATGGAGAAACAGTTAATTTTGTTAGTCTTTTTGTTTTAATAAATGGGAAATAAAGTCCAATGCCTTTTTTTTTTTTTTAACTTCATTCATAGTGGGAAAGTCGAATTTCTTTATGAAGCCAACTTTGGCGGTTCGACTGGTCAACGAGTGAACCAGTAGCATAACCGAGTTGGGTTTTTCTTATCTGATCGGACCAGAAAATGACCCAATAGGCACTTGAATTTCAGTTTATCTACCACAACCCCCCCCCCCCCCCCCCACCGAAAACAACTCCCAAGAAAAGGGTAATTTCAGAAACCTCCCCTAAGGTTTATCATAATATCGCTCAGCTCTCCTAAAGTTTTTAAAAATCTCACTTATCTCCCCTATTAACTTGATAAGACTAAATATTCCAATGAAAGGTTACAAATTGACAATAATACCCTTGTTCTTAATAACTATTTAAGCAAGATGCCAAAACAAAGTGAAATTTTTAAACCAAAATGTGTAAATTAAAAATTGCTATCTAATAATGGTCCATATTTCTTTACATTGGAGTTGTGATAGGATAGCAAAGGACCGGGATAAATTAAATCTAATCAAGATCAGCCGCTTAGGAGCATTTATTGAGTAATTAACATGTTGAAAAATTTCGTGGGCGGTTATAATTAAAGAAGTGAAGGTATTTTTTTTTAGAAAATATGTTTTAATAAATGATTTAGTTTAAGTTGTATTGAAAACTAAAATAATCTCTCCATACATGTGAATTTTTCAAGGTGTAAAATTTGCTTTTGCTCCAATACAACCAAAATAAATAGTTTTAAGTCAAGAAATTTACCCCTTATAAAAATTTAATCTTATTTTATTTGTTATTGTTGTTATAAACTCCATAAGTAAGATAACATAAGAGTAGTATTGGAGCAAAAGTTTTATATTTCTTGTATTTCCTTCAAAGGGGTTACAATGTTACAAGAAATGGCAATTCAAAGGAGGTAAGTGAGATTTTAAAAATTTAGGGGGCTAAGTAATATTATGAGAAATCTTAGGGGAGGTTTTCTAAATTATTCCAAAGAAAGGAAGAAGACTTTAAACGATATGCCTATTTGGCTAATTGATAGACACAAATATGGGAATTTCTAAAAATTAGGAGGTAAACCATTTAAGTTTAGAATAATATGTTGCATGAGTTGTATGGTGTTCATAGTATTTGGTTCACGGAATGACACAAAACTAGACTACTAATTGTATGTCATCTTATGTTTGATTGCATTTTTATACATGAGATGATACATCCCACCTAATCGAATTAACCCCTCGTACGGGGCATAAAATAATTCGATGGGGAGAGGTGATAAGAATTATCCCGGGATAGTTTAGTGGTGAGATGATGAAATAGACTTATTTATCCCTACCAATAGAATAATGCTTTATTCCAATAACTATATAAACTTATCCTCTCACTATAATATTATCTAATTTTTGGACTAATTTGCCACTATTAATAACATAACAAGATTTTGCACGAATTTGCCCCTGCAATAAAAAATTAATTTTGGACTACTTTGCCCATAGTAATAATATACCACAATCTTGGACTAATTTGCCCATACTATTAACAAAAACTAAAATTTTTACTATTTGCCCATATTAATGAAAAGATTAAAATTTTGGACAAATTTGCTCTTACTAATGAAAATTTTATGTTTTGAACTAATTTGCCCATTTTGACTAAATAACTAAATTTTGGACTAAATTACCCCTATTATTAGTAAAATTAAAATTTTGACCAATTTGCCCCTATTAAATTTTTAGATTGATTTATCCTTATTAAAAGCAAAAGTAAATTTCGTGCTAATTTGGCCGTACTAGTTAATTATATGACCACATTTTGTTGGTCAATATTAATGTGTAAAAGATTAGACACGTCAATTGAAACTTGTGAACCCATTTGGTAAGCTCGAACTAGGCTCAAAATAGAAAGACTTATATGTTAGTTCAGGCTCGAACCACTCAAAACTCATATATGTGTGTTATTTACTAATATCAAACTCATGTTCAAATCATGTACATATGTACATGTGCGTGCGTGTGTGTGTTTGTGTATATAACTTTCTACAAGTTGTGCTTGGGCTTACTGAAAACCAGTTAACAATAACTATAGCTTTGCTAAAAAGGGTGTTTTGGTCGATAAATAAGTAATTCCAACTCATCCTATTTTCAATTAAATACAAGTTGAGATTATTTTCTAAAACATTCCATTTAATATAAAACCAACTAAATACTAGATAATGAGATTACTCATCCAGAGATGACTCAATCCAAGGATAAGTAATCCCCTCTCATCCAATCCGTGAACCAAACGTACCAAACCTTTGGTAAAGAAAAGGACATTTCTCTTTAAATGTTTTGAATTTAAAACATAAGCCTTTGAAACTTTAAATTTTTCAAAATTCATGCTATAAGGTAAAATCATCCTTCTCCTAATTTACTGTTTTATGAGAATATAAACAAATAATGCTGAATATATACAATATATGATTATAGGAACTTATTCATCTTGTAATGTTAGTTACTAGTGTAATTTAGTACGCATGTTTTGTTATTTGGTCTTTTGTATCAAAAATTTCATGATCTAGCTTACAAGGTTTCTTGGAATCTATATGATTTTATGAATCAATGATGTTTTTCATATAAGATTCTTTTAATTCCGACATGATAATTTGTAGATGGACGCAATTTTGTTTTTGATATGGTTCATTGTTAAAAGGGTAAAAGAGTTAAAGTATTGATCCTTAAAAGATAAATGTAAGAAAGAAATTAATAATTATTATGATATATGTAACATGCGTATAAATAAATATAATAGAGAAAAACCTTTTAAAGTTTAGTAACAAGTTAACTAGCATCACACAATAGCACAAGTTATCTGAACTCTCATGTGAAAGGTTACATTGAATTACATATTTGTAGAAAGGTATAATATATTTTACAAAATGAGACATTTTTACCTATACCTATATCATTCGTGGACCATGGAATACATAGTAAATATATAAGTGTTATATAAGAAAAGTAATTGGCAAACCACATTAAGAGGACAAAATATTTTGTTTTATACTTTGAAAGCACACAAAATTTTGTAAATGTAGTGATAGAAACCTCATACTTATTATTGAGTTGTTGAACCCATAATCCAAGGAAAGTTACAATATAATTAGTTCCTATATACATATACATATATATATATATATATATATATATGTTCCTATAAGTTTCTAAATAAATTAAATCCTTTTTATCCCAATCAAAAATACAGATAAGTTCTTATAACAATTATGATATGAGTACTGAGCTTAAATCAAGAAAACTAACTATTTTTTTTAACTAACAGTTTTATTTAGTGCCAAACTTTGTAAATATAGTGATAAGAAGTTAAGAACCACATACTTATTATTGAGTTGTTGAATCCATAATTTAAGAAAAGTTACCACATAATGAGTTCCTATAATATATATCTATTTTTAAATCTAATAAGTTCCTATAAGTTTCTAAATAAATTAAATATTTTTATCCTAGTCAATAAATATAAATAAGTTCCTATAACAATTATGACATGAGTACCAAGCTTAAATCAAGAAAGCTAACTGTATCACTTTAGCACCAAATTATAGGGCAACAATAGTTCTTAGAAGAAAATAATGACAATTGAAATTAATTTGACCAGAGTTTCTCCTGAGAATAGGTGGAAATACTTGCTTTTTTATTTTTCTTTTAATATCATGAGTTTTTCCATTAGAATATGTATGCAGCATGCCAGAACACTTAATGTGCTCCTCACCAATCCCCTTCCCCCTCCCCCGAGATTTCACCCCTATATTGAATGTGCCTACCCATTAATGTCAAAACAAACACAATTTTAGTTTTACTTGTCATGGAACTTTGCTTGTTATTTTAATTGTCTAGGATAGTTGGGAAGGTAAATCTATTTTCTATTTCACTCTATGAAACATAAATGGTGAATTAACTAATAAGAAATGTACTTCCACAAAAAAAAACCCAAAAAGTTTATTGAACCAATAATTCCTTTGTAGTACATAACAATGCGTTAATCTTGATTAGGATTATAAACCACTGTATACTATATAACAATGCATTAAATCCAATAAGTGTGATTTTTAAGTTTCTTTAAATGATTGGTGCAGTTTGGAGACACCCTTCCAACTTTCATATTTTTTGGACTTCTTTTTCTTTTACATTCCCACATAGAAGGGCCATATTTTTCTTGGCAAAAAACCTCAAACTCTTAAATTTTAATTGACCAAAACACGTGTCAAAATCAAATATCATCAGAAACTACATAATTAAAGGAAAGTATATCACGACAATTGCGAAAGATAGCCCACACATGATTGGTGTACACACACACACACACACAAGCATTTGCTAAACAAAATGCAGAGCAAGTTGGCGGGTTGGAAGAGTAAAATGCTATCTGTTGGAGGTCACTTAGTCTTGATAAAACATGTTTTGGCTGCTATACCTTTGCACAGCAATGCTATTTTAGAGCCTCCTAAAAGTATAATGCGTCAAATAGAGCGATTAATGTCTCATTTTTTCTGGGGTAAGGTCGATGGCCATGGGAAAAGGCATTGGAGGAGCTACAGCGGGTTGTGTTTCCCTACTGAGCAAGATGGGTTAGGGGTTTCTAGGCCTAATGAGGTGTTAATGGCTTTTGGGTGCATGTTATGGTGGATGCTGCGGAGAAGTGACTCACTCTGGGCCCGCTACATGTATTCCAAACACGTACCACTAGAGGAGCACGTGACAATAGCACCGGTGAGATCTTCCAGGTTGCGGATTTGGAAAAAATTACTAAAAGTTCGAGATTTCATGGAGGAAAACATGCAGATGCTGGTTCGAGATGATAGCTCTTCATTCTAGTTTGAGAATTGGTTGGGGACAAAACCCCTAGCCAAACACAAAGACCAGGTTAAGCTGCCAGCGGTCAAAATTTTGGACTTGCTTGTCGGGAATGTATGGCACTTAGATGGCATCCAAAAGTCACTTACAATGGAGGAAAAGCAGCAAATTCTCGCTTCCCAAATTCACATCTCTAATGTCAGAGATTGATTAGTTTGGACACCTTCCTCCACGGGGAGTTTCAAAGTTTCATCAGCACAGGAGAAGCTTCGACAATCTGCTAATTCTTTAATTTCGTGGAAGCTAATCTGGGATCGGCAGATCTCACTCAAGATTTCTATTTTCATGTGGCGACTACTTAATTGCATGCTTTCGTTGCCAAATATATTGAGGTAGTTTAGTTTTCAACTACCTTCAAAATGCTCCTTCTATGATGATGAAGATACTCTCGCTCATTGCTTTGTTGAATGTCAAGTAGCTAGTCAAGTTTGGACATGGTTTGAGCAGCTACTCGGCCTTTACATGGCCACTGCAGATTCACTCACACAGAAACTGCAAGGTTGGTGGTTATGCTCATTAGAACGATCGCTCAAGGCCATCTTAGCCCATTTATTACCTTTGCTTATTTGTTGGGAGTTGTGGAAGGTGAGAAATAAGGCTATCTACGAGAATATTAGGGTGTCGCCTGCACATATCTATCGCCAAGTCATTTGGTTGCTTAACGTTATTGGTGCAGCTCACCCTTTCATTTCTTCTAGTCCTGAAGACATCTCTTTGCGCCATTTAGGTTTAATTCCTTTTCTTCGGCAGTCTCGCATAGCGGTGATTAATACTTTAGTTTTGTCTACGCCATCTTACCTGTATATGAAACTGAATGTAGATGGCTCCTCTCTTGGTAATCTAGGATATTCAGGGGGTAGGGGCATTATACGAGATCATAACGGTCAAGTAAAGCGGGCTTTCTCTTCCTTCTATGGGTTCCATACCAATATGGAATCGGAGGCTATGGCTCTTTTGGAGGGTCTTCAACTTTGCACAACTATGGGATTCCTAAAGGTGGTAGTGCACATGGACTCAGAACAATTACTCAACTTGGCGCGACAAACTTCCCCTACACCTTGGAGGATTGATGGCATCATCAGACGGGTACAACATGAGATGACCAAGGCAGAGTTCATTTTGGAGCATTGCTATAGGGAGATCAACTCAGCAGCGGATGCCCTGGCAAAATAGGTGGCTTCTACCCACCAATCAGCCACTTATGATGCTATCACGCTGCCCAATGGAGTAAAAAGCATTTCCTGTTTAGATGTTAAGCACTTCCCTTACATTCGCTCCAAAAGGTTACATGTAAAGGAGTAGTACTCCTGGTTTTTAAAAAAAAAAAAAATACATATGTACATATGCATATGCATATGTATGTACATATACATACATATATATGTGTGTGTGTGTGTGTGTGTCATTGCTGTCAGTCCAAGACAATCATCAATGGATATACTTCTTAAAAAGCTATCAAAGATTTTGTAAATTATGGTAAAAACTCATCACACAAAAAATGTCAATTATATAATTAGAATTTCTATTATTCAAAGTAATACCATTTTGTTTTCTTTTCAAAGGACAACGACCCTTTCATTATTGTCAAATTAATAAATTTTCTAAAAGTTTCATCCAAGTTAGCAAACATATTTGTATCATGCTCATATGATAGCTGCAACCAAGATCCAAGAACAAATTTTTCTTTTTATTTTTTATTTTCTTCAACTCCTGAGAATAAAATAGTCTACACTTTTTTACTATTATTATTTACTACATTACCATGCCCAAGTTTATTAGTAATATTGTACAAATAAATTTTTTTTATAGTGATCAATTTTTTTTATAATTATGGCATCCAGTATATTGTTTGCGAGAATTGTTGCTATTTTCTTGTTTACTGTTAGAATTATTATTACCTCCCTACTAGTAAAAATTATCTCTGCATCGACCTCTAAACTTGCCTTTGCCTCCATTACCTTGTCCTCTACTTTTGAAATTTTCATTTTACTATTTGAAGTCTTACTTTTGTTCTTGACTTTATCTGTCTGCATTTGCAAAGATTTTCCATTTTTTATTTCTCTACACCAATCATCCAACTTTCCATTAGTTCTTTGTTCATAAATAATTAATAACCCATGCAAATCTTCGATTATCAAGATTGAAATATCTCTTATTTCTTGAATCATAGCCACTATATGATCAAACTATAGCGATAAAATATTTAAGATATTTTCCACGGAACCTATTACTAACATCATGACCAGTGGGCTCCATCTTACTTTTTTTAAGTCTTTTAATCTAGAAAATAAGATTCGATGATCATAACCATTGAGTTGGATCTCATTTTTTTTGAGTTGGATCTCATTTCAAAAAAAAAGAAGATTTTTTGAGTTGGATCTCACTTTTTTTAAGCCTATCAATCTAGAAAATTTTTTTGAAGCCTATCAATCTAGAAAATTAAGATTCGATGAGTTTTTATTTTTATTTGGTGGTGATAAGCTTGAAATTTCTCTTCAACCTGAGCAGATTATATTTTTTTTTGAAAATTATTGACTCCTTGGTATGCTTTTGCCCAAATGTTTTACATTTACTTTACATTGTTGGCAACAAATTTTTTTTCAAAAATTAAGACATCAATTGCCTAGTGGTTGAGACAATACAATGCTTCTTCGCTTGTTAATATTCGTATCAATATCCACAACAATTTCTCGTTAAATAAAGTCAAATAAATTGTACATCTCAAGATGAGCCTCTGCCTCTTGATATTCGTGTCAACTTCTACACTAATTTCTTGTTGAACAAAGCCAAATAAATTGTATGTCTCAAGATGAGTTTCCAACTAAATTCTCCAAGATGACGACACAGGTAATGTTAATTGGAGTATAGATATCTTCAATTAAACTTAACTTTAGGTACCAAGTTATAGGTTCTCATATTTAAACAAATAGAACAAGTTACAAGGCTTTCTTTGAAGAAAACAAGAAAAAGATGAAAGACAAACCTCGAAGCCATAAATGAAGGAATAAGAATAGGGGCAAATGCCTTTTTATTTAAGTGTTCCTAACTAACTTTATTACACAAAATTAAACATCCATAAAAGCCTTTAGATAGACAATACAAACTACTAAATCCAACAAGGAATAGGATTACCAAAACAAATAATCAAAAAATTTCATAACCAAATCATATTGTGACTTAACTATCAAAACACAAACTAGTTTAGTGACCTACAATTAGTTTCTTCAACAAATAAAACTAATAAAAATAATAATTAAAATTGGTTTAAATTCCTAAAGTTAAAAAGAACAATTTTGTCTTATTCTTTACAAATCAAGAAAAAATGTGTGGAGTAGCAGAAGTAGGAGAGAGTATCATTAATATTCAAAAGGGAACTTGTAATGTAAAAACTAGTTAAGAGTTTTTGATTTGCCATTTTTAAATTTGTGTTTTCTTATTGTAGTTCTTAATTAGGACTTTCAATTTCTATTTTTTGGTATGCATATTCATAGCATCATAAAACTATGACCATGCGCAAAAGAAACTGAATATTGCTCTGTAGTTTACAAATAACATCCAGTGCAGTTATTTGTAAATCCAGTGTGTCACTGAATATATGTATGGCAAAAGAAACAGAGCAATGAATGCCTTGGTGAACAAAGAAAAGACAATGCACAAGAAAAAAAATCAAAAATCAAATAAATGAGAGAAAAGATGCCATTATCCAATATGGAGCCTGAATCCCTAGAAAGGAAGCTTCATCAGGATCAGATTGCTCAAGAAAATAAGGTGAAGAAGCTGAGTTAACCTAGGAATTATTGTAGCCAAAATAGAGCTAGGGACTGGTTAGGAGTTTTCTAGTTTAGTTAGGTTTTTGACTCCTGTAAAGGCTATAAATAAGCCTTGTTCCAACGTTTTAAAATTCAATGGAGTTATGAAGAAATTTCCAGCAAAACACTTGTGCATTTGGCAAATCTCTTGTCTAAGAAATCCTACTTGAATACTTGAGAGCATTATTGAGTTTTCAATTGACTTATCAATCTAGAAACGCACTAAATTGTGGCGTCATTTTACCTTTCTAACACGATTTTGAGCTGTCCTTGATCGTTTAGAATTCACTCTCTAAACTTTGACATCAAAATTCTAGATCCTTGGACTTGTCGTGTCACGGGTTAAGTAACGAGTCGAATGCAAGTCAAATCAACCCACTTCGTGCACCATTTTGCTAACTCGACCCGCATCTTATAGATCAGCCATTATCTAACTCTTATCTGCCCTGCATATCAGCGGGTACCCATCATGCCATACTTATTATTTAATTTTTTAAAAAATTTGATTGGTACTAGTTTAATTTTGTATTTTATATATTCATTTAAGATTTAATAAAGATTTTTACTCAACAAAGTCTCCCACCAAGAAACAAACAGGCGAAGACAATACAAGAAAAAGAAAAAAATTAAATAATTCAAAATCAATAAAAATTTGAAATAAGTAGTACCTTTTTTTAATTATATATTCTACATTAATTAAACTCTTTTCTAAAAAACATAATATCATGACCTCTACAATGAATCTTAAAAACAAACTATAGTCTCCTATATTTATAATACAATTTATTCAATGAAATTACTTATATAACTCTAAAAATATTATTTTTTAGTATATGTACAAAAATAATATATATATATATATATATATATATACGGAGTGAGTCGGGTACCCGCGGGTCTTTAATTATGTGACCCTAACCCACTTCGCATCTAAACGGGTACCTGATCCTATTTTGATCCGATCAAATAATACGGATTAGGTATCCTAATTCTCGAATCAGATCAAATAAATATGGTGAGTTTTCAGGCTAGTGGGTATTCGAATCGGATCAAATAATACGGTAGTTTTTAGGCTAGCGAGTTTTCAGGTACCCCTACTAGAAACCCTTAGTAGTATTAGACTAATAATAAAATTGGGAAGATTCACAACTTATATCAAATAAGTGTGGTAATGCAAAACATCCATTATCATCACATATAATGGATTTTGTAACATTGGTATTTGGGGATAGCGAAAGAATTTATATATATATATATATATATCACATAACTTTTGAGAGTCATTTTAGGGTGACTATATTTGTGGACAAAAAGAAAGTTGTGAAATTAGATTTGCAACTAAAAGCTTTTGTCTTTTCTCAAGTTTACTTATACATGTTTGAATAGAAAAGTCTTTACTATTAGAGGTGAAGGTTGATCCAAAGGACAAGACAAGTGGACCGGTCTTTTGACAGGCAAATTTGAAGATGAACATGGATATATATCAAAGGATAATGATGCTACATTTTGGACAGCAGTCATCATATTTCCCAAAGATTGGGATGAGTAGTTTTATTTTAAAAAATTTGCATTTAATGTTGGACATTTAATTTTGGATGTTTTGGAATATTTGGGATTTACCTAAATAGTTACTGGTTACTTTTTTTTAAAAAAAAGAAGTATAAATAAAAGCACATTAGGTAAATAACACATGGAACATAGTATTAAAAAAAGCAATTACACATAGAACTCATAAGTCACATAAATCAATTGGGGCGATCTATTATATGGAAACACCTAGCTGCAATCTAAGAAAAGAATACAAAATTAATCTATCGATTGCATTTAGACATCTACATCTAAATTAATGAAAAATCTATTTATTACATTTGAATGCTTAAACAAAATCTAGTATGATGACTTAAAATAAAATAAAAATATCAAACAAATAAGAAAATTATGAAAAACAAAAGGAATGATGAAAATAAATACATAGGCCACATAAGTATGAATCGACTACGGTTTGTGTAGTGAAAAAAAATAGACTGCATGCTCAATCATAAACAAACTAAATAGATGCATTAATTATTATGAATTAAGCTATAATTTTTGATTTTTTTTAACATATCCCTATAGGCCAAAAAGACAAAAAATGGTAAAAATGATAAAGTTCGGACATGAATGAAATAGAAGCATATTTTGGTAGACTTTAATTGAACTAAAAAATGACAAACTAAAATTGCATTATAGTTTTCAGTTATAGAGATTAACAAATCCATTATTATAACAGAACGCAAACAAATCAGTTAATCATTTTGCTTCTAGATCATGTTTAATTTGATATTGATATAGTTAAAAACTATGAAAATTAGCTTAAAAGAACACAATACACTAGGACAGATAGATCAATATCCCATCATTTCCACAAACAATATGAAAGCTCGTGCATATGCCACATTAAAATTTGTTTTATTGATAGGTTAGATAAACTTGCAAAATATTTAGAAAATCTTAAAAGTTGTATTCTAGAACAAAATCATTAGCCCCACCAAACTTATCAAAGCCACTTATGAACTTTTAAAATTTAAAGTGTTAATATTATTCTTTTTACCGTTCCATTACAATCATGGAGAAACTCGTGAATTTATTAAAGTTTAAAAGGAACTTTTTGCCATTTTATTTATGTTAGAGAAGTATATATAACCATACCTCACTTTGAAATGATAGTTAAGATAAATAGAATATCTCTATCTAATACTCAAAACATGAACAAATAAATAAATGTACTATATATATATATCTTGAAATGCTAAAAAACATTGAAAATAAATTAATACTACATTAATATAGTTTGTAGCATAAGATAAGGTGATTACTTTTGTCCTTCTTTTTATTGCCTAATCATCTCAATCATTTTCTCTTAGCTAGGTTGGCTCACAAATCTATTGAGAATGGGGCTACGGTTAAGCCTGGAGCTATAGCTGATAATAAAAATTCCAGCGAAGAGCCTAAATCATCTGAATTTGGTGGTGTTGGTGGTGGCGATAACGCCAAAACTTCTGGATTTTGTGGGGGTAATTATCATGGGTAATTGTCATGTTTTAAATAATTGAAGTGGTTATGATTGCTCTCAACCTGAGTGATTGTCTTATTGCTGCACAATAGGTGGGTCAGCAAGTAGTTTCAAGTACTTTTGAAATAATCTCTATGATAATGTGGTGTGCGACATCAGTAGTAATCATCATGCAGCAATATTCCTTTGTTTAGTCCAGTCCACTGTTATATATGTTACATATATATATATTGGTTTCAAAGTGAAAATTTTTTTTGGTTTTGTTTATGCAAATGCACCCACTGGTACACATGATAACATGTTAAGGGCGGACAAGTTTATTTTATTGGGATGCATATGAGTATTTATTTGGTATTGAAACTAAAGAGATGGTGATCGATGACATCAAGAAAAAAATGAAAAGATTGGATGATC
This sequence comes from Coffea humblotiana, assembly GCA_023065735.1. NCBI lineage: Eukaryota > Viridiplantae > Streptophyta > Magnoliopsida > Gentianales > Rubiaceae > Coffea > Coffea humblotiana. Next base: position 2,802,510 of record CM041212.1, on the reverse strand, counting down.
GAAGGGTGCAATTCAAGTCAATTGCTATGTGATTGTTTGATTTGACATTACATCATACATTGAGTATGGATGACAAAACGAAGATTGCTGAAATTATCAATTTAGTGGTAGAAAAGTTGGTAAAACCTAAAGGTCAAGATGTCAAATTTGCAAATCTTGACAAATAGAGCGTCAACTGTCATGCGAAATTAATTATAATGAAATTGAATTTAAATGTTGGAGTGGAACTCAAGGACAAAGAAGATGGACCTTAAAGCTGCCTAGAGGAAAGTTTCGGGATATTTTGTGAATTTTCATTATTGGACTTTAGTAAATGAAAGCAGGAGTTGAACTAATTTATTATTTTTTATGTAATATTTTGTATAAAAAGGTTTAGCTTTTGCAACACTCACAGCCACACTTGTTAATGGGTTTTTTTCCCTCCTTGAAAGCAGTTCATACAATGCAAAGTTGACGTTTCTATCTTGTGTTAAATAATAATAATTGTTGGGTTTGAATTTTATCCAACCAACCGTTTATTTGTTGGGTTTGGGTTTTATCCCGCCAACTATTTGTTGGTGAAATAAAACCCAAATTCAACAAAATAAACGGTTGGTGGGATAAAATTCAAGCCCAATAATCAGAGTTAAACAAGAAAAATTACTCTTTTCCAAAGTATCAATTAAAATAGGAACAAATCAAATCACCAAATAATGATATCAACAATAATAGTTAAATGCAGAAAAATAGAAGTTAGAGGATAACAAGATTTTTAATATAGAAAACCTAAATTGAAAAAATCACGGGATTTAGTCCAGTCAAAATTTTCACTATCACAATAATGGGAACACACAGGTTATTCAAAAAAAAGAATGGATGACAACAATGTCATGAAAATTAACCAAGTGAAATTACTACAAATTCATCTCCTAAAAGTTACAAATTTCTAAGAAAATGGATTTGGAAAGGTGTTAGCACGTCAAAAAGAACTCAAAAATCGAAACTGGTAAATGAGTAGAGGTTGACGAGAGGATCGCATGACTAAAATTTTATCTCAATTGGGTTTCAAATAATTAATCGATCAAGATCTTGAAGTTGCAAACTTTCATTCTCTCTCTAGCCTTTTCTCCCCAGTCTCCCGCTTTCTCTCACTTTGTTCTCAGTGAAAATGGTGGCTGATCACTTGTTTCCAAAATGAAGCCTACGACTGATTAATTGATTTTGCGGCTGACCATTCATCAAGTCAAACAGGACTTGGTTCAATTATCATGCAGCAATATTCTTTGGTTTAGTCCAGTCCACTGTTATATATGTTACATATATTTATTGGTTTCAAAGTGAAAATTTTTTGTTGGTATTGTTTATGCAGATGCACCCTCTGGTACACATGATAACATGTTAAGGGTGGACAAGTTTATTTTATTGGGATGCATATGAGTATTTATTTGGTATTGAAACTAAAGAGATGGTGATCGATGACATCAAGAAAAAAATGAAAAGATTGGATGATCGAAGGGTGCAATTCAAGTCAATTGCTATGTGATTGTTTGATTTGGCATTACATCATACATTGAGTGTTGATGACAAAACGAAGATTGTTGAAATTATCAATTTAGTGGTAGAAAAGTTAGTAAACCCTAAAGGTCAAGATGTCAAATTTGCAAATCTTGACAAATGGAGGGTCAACTGTCATGCGAAATTAATGATAATCAAATTGAATTTAAATGTTGGAGTGGAACTCCCTGTTATATATGTTACATATATATATTGGTTTCAAAGTGAAAAATTTTTGTTGGTTTTGTTTATGCAGATGCACCCTCTGGTGCACATGATAACATGTTAAGGGTGGACAAATTTATTTTATTGGGATGCATATGAGTATTTATTTGGTATTGAAACTAAAGAGATGGTGATCGATGACATCAAGAAAAAAAATGAAAAAATTGGATGATCGAAGGATGCAATTCAAATCAATTGCTATGTGATTGTTTGATTTGGCATTACATCATACATTGAGTGTGGATGACAAAACGAAAATTGTTGAAACTATCAATTTAGTGGTAGAAAAGTTAGTAAAACCTAAAGGTCAAGATGTCAAATTTGCAAATCTTGACAAATGGAGGGTCAACTGTCATGCGAAATTAATGATAATCAAATTGAATTTAAATGTTGGAGTGGAACTCAAGAACAAAGAAGATGGACCTTGAAACTGCCTAGAGGAAAGTTTTAGGATATTTTGTGAATTTTCATTATTGGACTTTAGTAAATGAAAGCAGGAGTTGAACTAATTTATTATTCTTTATGTAATATTTTGTATAAAAAGGTTTAGCTTTTGCAACACTCACAGCCACACTTGTTAATGGATTTTTTTTCCTTCCTGAAAGCAGTTCATCCAATGCAAAGTTGACGTTCTATCTTGTGTTAAATAATAACAATTGTTGGGTTTGATTTTTATCCTACCAACCGTTTATTTGTTGGGTTTGGGTTTTATCACACCAACTATTTATTTTGTTCGACATGGGTTTTATCCCACCAATCATTTGTGGTTGGGATAAAACCCAAATTCAACAAAATAAACGGTTGGTGGGAAAAAATTCAAACGCAACAATCAGAGTTAAACAGGAAAAATTACTCTTTTCCCAAGTATCAATTAAAATAGGAACAAATCAAATCACCAAATAAGGATATCAACAATAATAATTAAGTGCAGAAAAATAGAAGTTATAGCACAACAAGATTTTTAATATAGAAAATCTAAATTGAAAAAATCACGGGATCTAGTCCAGTCAAAATTTTCACTATCACAACAATGGGAACATACAGGTTATTAAAAAAAGAATGGATGACAACAATCTCATGAAAATTAACCAAGTGAAATTGTTACAAATTCATCTCCTAAAAGTTACAAATTTCTAAGAAGTGGATTTGGAAGGATGTTAGCACGTCAAAAGGAACTCCAAAATCGAAACTGGTAAATGAGTAGAGGTTGACGAGAGGATTGCATGACTAAAATTTTATCTCAATTGGGCTTCAAATCATTATTCGATCAAGATCTTGAAGTTGCAAACTTTCATTCTCTCTCTAACCTTTTCTCCCCAATCTCCCGCTTTTTCTCACTTTGTTTTTAGTGAAAATGGTGGCTGATCACTTGTTTCCAAAATGAAGCCTACGGCTGATTAATTGATTTTGCGGCTGACCATTCATCAAGTCAAACAGGACTTGGTTCACTTATCATCTAGTCAAACTTTGACTAGGCATATTAATTATGTTATGGGTTTTAGTTTGTTATTTGGTCTATCAAATGGGTTGGATCATCAATCCTAACAATTTTCCTCTTTACCTCTGATAAGTATATATTTTACATGTTTTAAATGTTTTTTATTATTTAGTTTTGGTGTATTTTATTTATTTTTATGGCTAATTAACTAGGTTTTTAGTGAAGTTTACATTTTGTGGTTCAAAGTGTGAAAAATTGCGTTTCTATGTGTTTAAATGGTGAAAATTTCATATTTTTGTTGGTTTAATGATGCAATCATCAATTGAAATGAATTTAGAAGACATTTGGATGATTTGAAGTGATTCAAAGAAAATATGAAGTGCAAAATGATCAAAAGATGAAATATAATCAAGTATAAAAGAAAGGAAGTTTGACAGCCTTGACACCTATTAGTATTTCCACTATATTTTGAGTTACAAGTATCGGATTGAGGTGATTCTTGAGTCATTTTGAAGTTAACACGTAACTCTACATTTTTATGCAAACATTGAAATCCAATTCATGAGTTTTCCTAATCAAAACATTGAAATACATTTGGCTATTTCTGTTGTCCAAAGCTGAAACAGAGTTTTGACCAATCAAGGGTAGTTTGGTCATTTTGCAGTATACAGAGCTCCAAATCGGATGTTTCTAGAAGTATTGGAAAGATAACTCAAAGGGTTACAACATTGTATTTGCACAAGAGTTATTTCAGCTTCCATCATCGAGAAAATAGCAGTCGCAATTGGTGCAAAAATAAAGTAAAGTTGAAGATTGATTAGAAATGAGGAAACCTTCAAAAAGGCAAAACGGGGGTCAATATGTGACCTCATGCCCGTGTATTCATGCCTGTGTTTTCTTCAATTGAAGCAGCAACTTGCTCTGCATTCACACAACTTTTTAGAACCCAATTCCAGCAAAAAATTTCGACTGCAGCTGTAAAGAAAATTATGGAAGAAACAACTTTTGGTGATTTCAAGAGATAACATTGCCAACTAAAAACAATTCATCTTGAACTTAAATTCATCTATAAATAGAGACATTGGAGAATATTTGCATAACTTTGGAAGGCTAAAACACTACCAAAATGTAGTCTTCACTAGTTTTTCTTAGTTCATTAGTATAGTATAATTAGTATAGTTTATCCATCTTGTATTTGTAACTAGATTTGGATAGAGAAATTAAGAAGCAAGATGAAGAGTTGGACCTCATGTGATAAGGGTGACCTCTCTCCTCACTTTCTCTTTTGCATTTGATTTCATGTTTAGTTATAATACAAGTTTGGATTTTATTATGTTTTGCTAAAGTTTATGCCTAGAGTTATGATGAACTTTCTATATCTTGTTAGTGATATTTTCTTGTATTTGATGATATTATTTTGAACAAGGCATTTAGTACTTTTGCTTTTCTAATCATGATTAACTGGCCATTAATTATGATAATCTTAAAGTATTAAGTTTGCAATGAGAATTGGAATTTGATACTAGATCTTGAATTTGCAAACTTTCATTCGCTGTCTAACCTTTTCTCCCCAATCTCCCTCTTTCTCTCTCTTCATTCTAACCAAAAAATGGCTGCTAATCACTTATTTCCAAAATGAAATCTATAGCTTAGTAATTGATTTTGTGGTTGACCATTCATCAAATTAAACATGACTTGGTTCACTTATCATCTAGTCAAAAATTTTGACTAGGTACTAATTGTGTTATGAATTTTAGTTTGTGATTTGGCCCACCAAATGAGCTTGACCATCAAACCCAATAGTTTACTTGTAAGGTTCAAGGGGAACTTTTGTCCCTCAACGGTCTACCTTTTTAGGTTGTTTAGAATTTTTTTTTGTTGTGTATTTTCATTCATGTACTATCATCCAATGTAAAACAAATACTTGGAAGTTACATGCGGTCATCAACACCTAAAATATTGAAGTAAATGCACTTAAAAATATGAAATTTATGATTGAAACTATGTCACCTTGACTATTAGTCTTTATAGTAGGAACTAAGTCAGTACTAAATTTTAGCTTGGTCTTATTGAGCACATCTTTGTTGAGTTCTTCTAAGTTCTTTTCCTTTGTCACCTCCAAAAACGTCTCCACCTTTTATTCTCTATGTTATTTCTAGTTGCAAAAGTTGTTGACATCCCATTGAATTCTAGCCCACAAAAATTAACAAGAGCATCATGGCAAATCGAGACCTATTGAAGAGGATAAAAGATGGCCACCTTGGTTGAGGAAAAAGTTTTTTATTTAATGCAAGAATCATAAAAGAGGATGCAATAGGTATTGCTTAAACTACATACATAGGGTTCTCTATTGTCTATGTTTGGCCATCATAAGGACTGTAGTGTCCCTCAGGCAAGCAGTGTTTTCAAAACCGGACAGGATGGTTGAATTGCGAACCAGTCATGCCATCAGTCCGGTTGTATACCAAAGCCAGAAATAGTGATCAAAACTGGTCAAAGCCGGTCATCTCATTAAAAACCAATAAACTTAGTTGAACCAGTGAACCCCGATTTTTTCATTTTCTTCTCACTTTGATTTTAAAATTGGTAAAAATGTGTGTTGATGCTAAGGTTCGAACATGGGACTCTTGTTACAGGAAACCAAAGTGATATCACTACACTACTGCCAGCTTTTGTTGCAAGTTGTACAAGATATATCTTTTCTAATAACTATGAAGGAAAACAAATAAAAGAAAAAACCTCAATACCCTACGAAGTCTTAAAGAGACATAAGCCAAGCACTAGCTCTCAGCTGCCATCTTCTCCTCTCCTATTTTCTCTCCACTCTCCAAAGTCTCCAGTTTCTTTTTTCCAATCTCACCTCTATCTTTTCCTCCTTTAATCACATGGGTTTTCATGGCTAATAAATTCATTCACAAACTCATCTTTCTAATCAATCTCTACATTCTTTTGTTTTTTCTATTTCTTCACTTTAATCTCTTGAAGTTTTTTTCTCTTTGTTTCTATATATTCAGTTTTTCTTTTTCTTTTTCTAGTGTGAACTTTTCTTTGTTTGTTTTTATATGATGCATTTTTTCTTTTTTTTTTTTATATATAGTGCTTTTTTTAGCCTTGTGCTTTGAAGTTTTTTTTTCCTTAAATTGTGATGATTTTGTTTGAAGTTTTCTTCACTTGGTGGCTAGAAGAAATTATAGAGGTGAATGTTCACAAGGTTACTTTATTTTTATAGTGAAATTACTGGATGAAATTACAGTGATGAATGTTCACAAGGTAAGTTTATTTTTTAATTTTTTCATGTTTTGGAGAAATTTTTATTTTTGGGAAAAGATTACTTAAAATTAATGTGTCCAAAATTATTAAATTTATTTGTTAACATTGGTGATGAGGATGAAGTGATAGAAATTAGGAATTTGAGATCATTTTCATCACAAGGGTCGTCACTGTGACGGGGTGATTGGGAATGATGATATTCAGATTTTTAAATTAAAAAAATAGTGAATCAATGAACTGGCCGATTGAACTGGTTAAACCGAGAACCAATAATTCAACTGGTTCAATTACCGGTCCGAGTTTAAAGACATTGCAGGTAAGGAGGTCAGCAAATAATTATGATGTGATTTGGGAGACTGATATTCAAAAGCATTTGGATATCTTCTTTGTTCAAACCTACATGCACAACAATGCCAAAGTTGCGGTCTTGCATGAGAGGCCTTGGTCTAGGACTCACAAAGTTCACGTGCCTTCACATTATTGTTAGTGTGGGGCAATGCGAAAGGAAAAAAATCGTTTGTTTAGATTTTCTAGGACTCGAAATACATTGTGTTTACAATCTTTTAAAATTAGGATGTAAGGCTTTAAGTTTCCCTTGGTCATATGTTCATTTGCAAGCTATTAATAAAATGATATTTACTTTGTTGGGCAGTGTGAATATTTTGGTACAATCTCATAATAATATAGGAAAATCTTCATATAATGATCGTTGAATTACAACGAAGCCATATTGAGTGCATAATTGGATTATTGATGTACTGATATAAAAACGTGCTAATATGTGGATCAAATTTAGAATGCATGTGTATAATGTTAAGTATAAATAACTTTCTTAGGGTGCATTTGATAAAACTGAAGTTTAAAAACTAAAGTTTGAAATATGAAATCTGAAGTCTGAATCTATTAAGTTATTGAATTGTTAAGTATTAAATCTAATACATTTGAGTGCATATTACATTCAGTGATAAGTGAATAGTTTATCACTTAATTTTGGGAGCAAGTTTTGCCTAGAAAATTCAGTGCCACTTAATTAATTCAGATGTTCAATTTTTGGTTATCAAACGGTCCTGAATATATTAAGATCTAAATCTATTAAATTTAAGTGCTGAATTGGGTTATCAAATAGGGCTTTAGTAGCTTGAAATGCCATATGCCAGCCTTCATGTTCAAAACTTAATGAACATATACATAACCCTGACCTACAAAATTTATATTTGGCTAGATGTATAACTGTGATATATAATTTTTCTTCTTAATTTGTTAAAATCTTTTAAAGAATTTTATAAAAATATTATTTTTTCTTACAAGTTGAATGCTTATCTTAGAAGTGCATAGTATGTATTTCTCATTCCTTGACCATACATAGATAAGTTAAAATCTAATAGAGGAAAAACGGTGTTGCAGTTAACCCTATTCTAGATCACACATTAATGGCTTCATGAGTTGTGTGAACATTCGATTATTTTTTCTTACAAGTTGAATGCTTATCTTAGAAGTGCATAGTATGTATTTCTCATTCCTTGACCATACATAGATAAGTTAAAATCTAATAGAGGAAAAATGGTGTTGCAGTTAACCCTATTCTAGATCACACATTAATGGCTTCATGAGTTGTATGAACATTCGATTAGTTTGTCATTTTTGTTGCCTATTAGAAAAAGGAACATAAGGTGCAAATGAAAATGCAACATAAGGTAATTGAACCGGCAATATGTATTACAAGTATTACCTACCCAAATGATTGATATGGTTGATGCATGTTTTTTTTGGCCACATTTGTTGTGATATATGCTTGTCCTTTTTAACCGCTACCCTTATTTTTCACTTAAATCATAGTAACTGTAAGTTGTTTCGTAAATGGAATTTCCTATGCGCTATGTTGTGTGAAATTTTCTTCTACAATTTCTATTCTAAGACTTTTTGTTTGCTCCTGGTCATTGGATTATCATGAAGTGGATTTTAATTTATTTACTTCACTATTTTCTTTGACAACATTTTTCCTTTTATTCTAAAGGCTTGTGGGTTTAGGGTCTGATCCAAAGAGCTTGAGGTTCCTCTTGATTGATACTGGTATTCCAGTGGTTTTTTATCTTATTATCTACTCGTCAAGAAAATAAGTAATGGATAATTTGTCCAAGTTTGTGTCTCATACCTATTCCATTTTCGATGTTGTTTTTATGTATCCTTCATGAATATCCTATTTTAATTCTTTTTTAATTAAATTTCATTAACCATTAATAAATCTATTGGCCGGAGTGACTCATCTGAATGGAAAATATTTTTAGAATTTCAATGTTATCTTCCTATTTTGGATATGTTGGTTTTCAAATTGTGTGTCTCTTTATATTTCATTTTTATATTTGATGTATTTTCTTTCAGCAGTGTAGATATTGTAATGAAATTAATTTTTTTTATTAAAAAACTAGGTAATAGTAATTGTACCCTAACAAAAGAAATTGAAAATAGGAATTGCGAATTAGCAACACTAATGGGCTTTCAAAAGTCACCAGTTTGTACGATTATGGGCTAGGCTGAACTGCAAGCCCAAACTGGTCACATCCAACTAAACGACGAGGAGTCAGTATCATTGAGATTCCAATTTGTCGAAGCGCCGTAGTCCAAGTCCAACTTGATGAGCTTAAAAGGATAGTTACATTGCGTATCAAAAACGTTTCTGAAAATTGTATATCATTTTGGAAAGGGTTAATTGCAGAAACCTCCCTCAAGGTTTGTAGTAGTTGCACTCACCTCAGCTGAGGTTTTGAAAATAGTACTAACCTCCCTTGAACTTAAGGTTTTGATAACAGATTCAGCCCATGTCAGAGAAAATGTCATTAAAAAAATCTTTTGAGAAGTGAGATAATAATTTTGTTCCATTTATACCCTTTTTATTTCTTGTGAGGTTGTATTAGTAAAAAATAAAAAATATTAAAAGGTGAAACCAGTTAGTGAAACTGAAGAGGATACAAGGATAAAGAAAACAAATACAGTAGCAACAATTAGAAGAAACAACGAACATATGTTTAGAAAGATGAGATTCTAAAACGTATAAAGTGTACAGCCAATTCCAAAAACTCTCCCTAACTAAAGAAACTTTTTGTATTAAGTTGAGATGATAAAGGGTTGCTTACCTATTGTCTTTTGATTGCCGCAAATTTTGAACAAAAAAAATTCTTAGATTTTGCCTTGATTTCTACTTTCTTTCTCTTTCCGTTTTATGAATGTTTAAGATAAAGTGAGCTCAACGAAAACCACTAGAACTTATTCTCTTATGGAGTCTTGTTTAGAAGTTTCTTTTCCCCTACATTTTTCTTGCTTCTACTTCTCTTCTATGCAGATAATATACAACTTGGATTGTCCTCTTAAGTGGTGTCAATCACGAAATAACATCATATTGGAGCATCAATTGGCGCCATTTTTGTGGCAACATTTTGTAAGTGCGCTTACAATGTTTAATCAGGTAAGAAATAATCATTAATCTTGTTTAATTAGTTATCATGAATTTGTTTATTGTCCTTTTTTTTTTGCCCCAAATTTGTTTACTAACAACCTTAAACTCTAAGGATATATGAGTAAATTCACCCTGTGCCCCAAATTTCATGTTAGGGGAGGTTAGTACTATTTTCAAAATCTCAGAGGAGGTGAGTGCAACTGTCAAAACCTTAGAGGAGGTTTTTGCAATTATCCCTTTTGGAAATCTCCCTTTCAGCCGCCTCAAGAAAATGAAAGCCGAAAAATGAATTCGATGGACACGTAGCTGTTGTGGATCTTTCACTCATCTAATTATCAAATTTGTGATGTGGAACTGACAATTTTAGATTTGGATATTTGGTTACTACCATACTGTTTTGGATATTTGGCATCAAATGCCAATGAATGAATTCCTGGCTTCTCAAATCTAACGGGTACCATATTACACCCGTGTGGTTCGAATTTCCAATCATCTCATTGGGCTAATTTCCTTTTCCTATAGTACAGAAGTATCAATGCGTAAAATCACTAGGGAAATGTTATTTACACTCCCCTTTTGTTATTTACACTTCTACTGTCATTTTTATCATATAACTTTTATTTATTAAATTATATGATGTAATAAATGGTGGGAGTATAAAAAATAAATACGGAGTGCAAATAACATTTCTTAATCACAAAGCGTACTGCTAATTGACACAAATACTCCCACTTTGATAATGTGTTAGAATTGTGGGCGAAGCTACATAGCTCCAAATGGGTCCATTGACCTTTATAAATGTTTTTTTTTTAAATTTCGCATAAGATATATTGTACTACCATGGATGTTTGCTCCCTAAAACATGCACTGGGATCAATACAAATAAAAAATTGAGGTGGGGCTCAACATTCCAATAAATATAAGAGTTGTTATTGAGCTATAAAAAATTTTTAGTAGCAGTAAAAGTGAAATATGGAAAAAATGTGGACAGTAAATCATTGATTACAAGAAAACATCCGTTAGAACCAAAAAAAAAAAGGATAAGGAGATACGAAGAGAAGAAGGGAACATATAGAAGATGATCAAGATTGAGCCAATGATCTAGGACAAGACTAAGATGATAGACTGTGGAACAACATGTCAGGAGAAAGAAGAAAAAACTAGTAACTCTCAAAAAAATCTAGATTTGATATCAAATTTTGAACGTTAAAATTAGTAGAATTTAAGGCCTTGTTTGGATTGCTGTTTTCCATCGAAAAATTACGTCGTTTTTCGTGATCATATTTCCCTACTACCTTTTTCCCTCACATACATCAAATCGCTACAGTAATTTTTTCATGAAAAATCATGGAAAATGCAATCCAAACACAACCTAAAGTTTCAAGGTTTTATTAATTTAATTGATATTTAATTTTACAAAACTCGTTGCTTTATTGCTTAGTCTAACATCATATTGTTATATTAATCTTGTATTTATATGTAATAATCAATTATGTAGTTAATAATTATGGTTCAGGGATTTTTCATGTAACTACTAATTTATAATTAAATTAAGAATAAATCTGCTATAAATCGCCATTAAACTACTAAATACACAAATGCAATGCGTAAACCGTTTGTAATTGATGAAATATTACATTTGTTTAAGATTTGGTGTAAATAATGATATAAGTTGCGTATTTGGATGCACCTTTGTGATTTGTTTTCCTTCTCTTTTTGCTTTTTTTTTTTTTGCTTTGAACATTTTCAACGAAATTAAGTGTTCTTTTTTTTTTTTTAACCAAAATTATCAGAAGATAAGTAGGATGGAATCTGGGGGAAAGGCGAGGACCCCGCCCCTCAAAGTTTTTAGAAAATTCAGTTTCTATCTCTTGCAAAATTATAAATTTTTAGAACATTCTTTTTAAATTTAAAGTTGCCCCAATAAAAACTTAAAAATATTTTATGATATACATATAAATTTAGATACATTCAAATTCGCGCCCTCAAGAAGAATTTTCTGGTTTCGTCTTTGTAAGTAATCCTAGAGGACAATTATAATGTATATATGACATTATAGTTTTAAAACAGGTGTAGTTGAATCTTTTCAACGAAATTAAGTGTTCCTTTTATTCTAACATTATCTATAGAGGACAATTGGGGGATATGGTGAATTTTCGTTCCTAAACTTTTTGGCTAATATCGATTTAATCCCTAATTTTTTTTAGACAATTTAATACTCAAACTTGTTTTGCAATTCCAATTAAGGATTGCGACAGTGGCACCACTACATAAAACCGATCTGACTCCTAATTAACTAATTAAACAAAGATATTATGAGAACATGGCTCACAAGACTGTAATAAAATAAGTAAATCGCGTAAAAAATAACTAGATACAACTTTTTTTAAAGTTTAATCTTGTGATTTTTTTTTACATAATTTACTTGATTTATTACAATCTAATGAGTGACGTTCCCAAAATACTTCGATTTAATTGATCAATTAGGAGTCAGATCGTTTTTAGATGGTAGCGTGGCGCTGCCATAGAAGTCATTAATTTTTTTCCCGGATCATTAATTGGAATTGTAAAATAAGTTCACCTATCAAATTGGTTAGAAATAAAAGTTAGGAACTAACCAGCAATAGTGAAATAATTCAGGGACAAAATTAGCCATTTTTCCGGTTAATTATTATAATGTATATGTGTCAATTTACTAAAATAGGTGTCGTTGAAGCCGTCTGCTTCTCACATTTAATATTTTTGTTTTTTCAATTCGTTCAAGTAGCAGCCTCCCCCTGTTGCTGTTGATGTTCCAACTTCTATCTATCGTTTTGTTCCAGTATTCTCTCTAAACCTTTATTTCAACAAGCTTTCCTTAGAGCTTTCAAGTACTAATATAGGAAGAAGTCTTAATTACGCAAACCACTACTATCTTTCTTCTGCTGCTGAATAGAGCCACCCACTCAAAAGTTATCTCTAAAATTCCCCGGGCCTTTCGAATCTTCTGCTGCCTACAAGTTACAACCACCCCCACTTAGACTTGTTCTTCTGGTTCATTAATTTCTGTTGTGGAATAACAAGAAAAAACTGACACTTCCAGGAAGCAAATTAAATCGTCCGGTTTCCGGTGATGCCGGTGATGGTTTCTGATCAGTGATCAAGTACTGCTCATCAGGATGGTGGCCGCGACGGCTTTGGTGGGCGGCCTGAGTTCTTTGAAAGATTGCAAGAAACATTCTTGTCTCTGGTTACCCAGGAATACCTTCTTCTTCTTCACTCTCGTCCTGGTTTTTCTTTCCGGCTTCACTTTCTTCCACTTCTCCTCCTTGAAAAGAGGTACTGGTAACTAGTATATTCAGGGTACAAAAACTATTCAAGAAATCAGTTTAACTGCTGAATTTTAGCTTAGTTTAGCTAAATCCCAAGAAAGAGTTTAATACCTGAATTTGCTAATACGTTTTTTTTTTTTTTGGATTTTGTTGGGTTTGAATTGTGATATATTCTTGATTTTCTGTTGGATTAAAATAATTCCTATGCCATCCAATACTATTCTCTTGTGGGAAGTGAAATTGAAGTGTCGATGAATGACTTCTATAATTGAACTAAAACTTATGATTGATTAATTGATTGTGTGATTATGTAGATGAGTACTTTCGTCCAAAGCTCAAGTCCACGTTGCATTTTTTCCCAATGGAAGCTGTCTCCGGCGAATCATCGCCGGCGACTCCGGCCATCACAATTCAAGAGACGGTAGCTCTTCCTGACCAGGTTCTGGTGTTCCTAAAGTACCCTCCGTCAACTCCGTTATTTACCAAAGATGACATCAGATGTATATACTTGTCCTCGCCAACTCAACCAATAATCATCATCAGCATCATGATCAGCTTGAGCTCTTCCCAGAATCAGTGGAGGACGAACACCTGGATCGCCAGATCGTACGGTGTCCGCATGTGCCACGTGGCTTGGTGGTTTCTGTTTCCTTCAAGGCCAAGGGCAACTCCCCAATCGGGCCCATATATCGGTGGGACTCATTGGCCTATGAGGCGATGATCGACCGTGACAACACCACGGTGGTTTTTGTCAAAGGTTTTAATCTACGGTCAGGACGGGTCTATGACCCTTCCAAATTCAAGTGCGTCTACGGTTGGGATTTGTCGAGACCCAAGTCGACGCTGTTATCCGACGTCGTATCAGTAGCTCAGGAAATTGTGCGTTGCAGGACGCCTAGGAGCATCTTGAATGGGTCACACAAGAATTGGCATGGGAATGTTTCAATCAAGGTTTCGGTTAGGCTAGTTGGTAGGAGGAAGATGTTGAATTCAATTGCAAGGCCCGAAACTCGATTGAAGCCCGGCCCAAAAGTCGAGCGACGACACCAAATGTGCATTTGCACCATGCTAAGAAATCAGGCACGCTTTCTACGGGAATGGGTGATGTATCACGCTCACATTGGCGTGGAACATTGGTTTATTTACGATAACAACAGTGTTGATGACGTTAAGGACGTAATCCAATCATTAATTGATGATAGTTACCATGTTTCGCGACATGTGTGGCCGTGGATCAAGTCCCAGGAAGCTGGATTTGCTCATTGTGCCTTGCGGGCTAGGGATTCGTGTGAATGGGTTGGATTCATCGACGTTGACGAATTCTTTCACTTGCCATCGGGCTTGTCACTCCAAGATGTTCTCAAGAACCAGTCCAAGTCAAAAGAGATTGTAGAGCTACGGGCCTCGTGTCACAACTTCGGCCCGTCAGGCCTTCGCAAGGTCCCCGTGGAAGGGGTAACCGTAGGGTACACTTGTCGAATGAAGGCTCCGGAGAGGCACAAGAGCATAGTGAAACCTGAAGCACTGAATGATACATTGATCAATATGGTGCACCATTTTCACTTGAAGGCTGGTTTTGAGGCCAGCCAATTTGCACAAGAGCATGCTAGTCATCAACCACTATAAGTACCAAGTGTGGGAAGTGTTCAAGCAGAAATTTGACATGAGGGTGGCTACATATGTCTCTGATTGGAAGCAAAAGCGAAATGGACGGTCCAAAGATCGAACACCTGGTTTAGGGACCAGTACTGTTGAACCACCAGATTGGACGAGCCGGTTTTGTCAGGTCAAGGACACTGGCTTGCGGGATCGTATAATCGATACGTTTGCTGATACAAGGACCGGCATGTTGCCTTGGCAAAAGAATATTAGCTGAGCCGGAAAAATCAATAACAGTTGCATGTGGAGCTGGAGGAAGTGAAGTGTGCATGAGGTTTCCAATCAGTAAAACCAAGAAGGTAACTCAGTGGCCACGAGTAGGGATTTAAGTCCCTTCTTGAATGGTAGCTGAGGTTCAAATTACACTTACAAAGAAAAATATTTAAAAATGGTGTTAAAACATTATTTTGATCTAATCAGATTTGTATGCCTACTAGTTTCTAATACAAAAAGTCTCTTTAGACTCTTTCTTTTCTATAAATTAGGATAAAATAGGTTATACAATTGCTATCGTTATCGAATAAAAACAGAAAAACCAATAAGGTACCAAGTTTTTGTTAAATAGTAAACTCACTGTATATTGATGCAAGAAAAAGAAAGAACACCACATATTGGCTAGCTTTTTGTTCCTCCATTTTATTTTTCTTCCTGTAAGAAATTGTTAGGGGTATAGAGTACTGGATTCATTTTTTTTTTTGTATATATGTGACATTTTAACTGTTAGAATACAAACTGCAGGAGTTTGGATAGCCGTATACAAGAAAGGGAAACTGGGAGAAGAAGGCAAAAAGAATATTTGTTTGCCCATTGTTTATTTTGTCAATTAGTCACTTTGCAAATATTGCCATCATCTGGTTTTTGCGTATGATTTGTCCGTCAAGATGCTTTTTGAGCCACCGGCTTTATATTATTATTATTATTACATATAGTATCAATCTAATGGGGCTTAGTCGGCCGCTGATGGTAAGTTGGTAACCACGATCTAAAGTCTAATGCATTTGTTATCAGTTGACTTTGCTTCCACCCTTCACTGTTTAGAGTTTAGACTTTTCCGACTTTTTCTAATTGTTCATTGTTCACTAATGCAAGTTTATTTGTAAGTTTTCCAACTAACCTGCTGACCAATTTTTCTCTTCAAAAGAGTATTTGCCTTTCAATTCGTTGAGATGCATAATAGCTTGTTTGCCATCACACGCTATTCATGATATTTTTTTAAATTATCCTCCCGACTCCCTATCAACCACCAACTATCAGGCACTCAATTCGAATCTTGAATTTAATAGTGGGAAAAACTCTAAAAACAAGTTATTCATGCTGACACGTACCAAGCTATAGCAAGATTGACTTTTTAAGGTAAATTGAAAACATTAATTTCAAGTGCTCATTAACATGGTTGATGTTTTGAAGGACGGATTATCATTAATTTTTAAAAACTCAAAGAAACACAAATTAAATGAATATTTGTTACGTAGATTTAAGGTCTCAACAAACATTTACCATTTTTTGGAGTGATGTATGTACTCTACAAGAAAGCTACACATGAAAACTGTGCACTTGATCTTAAGTGTAAAAGTAGTTTGTTGAACCTTAAATCCTAATAACCCAAAAAAGAGAAAAGAAAAAAGACAAAAACGAACAGAGAAAGCAAGGCTTTTTTTTTCCCCGAAGGAAAAAGTGAAGGCTGTTGAGTAGGAGAGACAAGAGGGAGTTGTAATCGTGAGTAACTGCCTATTTGATGCATGTAAGTTATGCCACAATGATGCTTAATTAGGAAATGGTCAAACGATCAATCATGCATTAGCTACGAAGTCCATGTTTAAGTGATCTAAATGATTGCACCCACAATCTGCACGAATGGATGAGACACTGGAGACGACAACAAAGGGGAGGTAGGACCAAATCTGCCCTCTATTCTAAATTCACGCTCATGTAGTTATTGACAAAAATGCCCTTATCTTTCAAATTTGTTTGATGCTTCTTAATTATAATATTCAACTTTCAAGACAAGTATACTTACAGAGCAAAAACCAAAAAAAAAAAAGAAAAAAGAAGGAAGAACAAGCGTTAACATGTAAAAGGCAACAATTTTAAACATTTTACTAGTGCTTAAGAATATTCAATTTTAATTTAGCAATTCAGATTTTTCACTTTCGAATAAGCATGTAAATTGTAAATAGCAATATCTAGATATTTCAATTCCATAAATTTAAAATCCAATTAAGCAATTTTCAAGGTGAAATATGCAATCATATTGACTTCTTCATACTAATATGTGCCATTTGATTTTATCTAAATCAATCTAAAAAGAATTCAACAAAATAAATATAGTACGCCATAAAAGGAATGAGGAAAAAATTGAAGCAACTATAAAGAATTATAAATTCTAGAATTAAATAAACAAGAAAATGAATTTCTATATAGCACTAACATAATGATTAGGGTGTGGATTTTTTGTCTTTAAGAAAGATATTATCGTTTAAATACTGTAAAAGTTTTCATTAGACATATAAAAGATAAAAATTTTAGTGTATAATAATTGTATAGGGTGTGATTTAACCTCTCCCAAAAAGAAATAGGGAGTAGCACCGCGAAATTGTCTATCCACATGAAGTTTATTAACCCATTAGTATAAGAAAATTGATTGTGCAAATCTGGAGATAGTTGGCTGTGATTTGGGGGTGATACAACATCTTAAGCCTTATATATAAGTCATTTGAGGGGTGAAAAAGTTCGTTCGGGATAAACAAATAGGAGAGGAGAGGAGAGGTGTCAGATTTACATGCAAGAAAAAATTATGAGGATAGATTGTTGGAGAAAGTGAAAGACGAGTAACAAAAGCAAAGGCGGAGAAATAAAAGGGGAAAAATCGTTCAAAACGTCCCTCACATTTTGTAAAATAACTTTTTTCATCATTCACTTTTAAAATTATAATTTTCGTCCATTACAAATTCACATTGGTCAAATTTGGTCCCTACTTAGATTTCCGACTAGTTTTTGGTCGGAATTCACCACGTGTCTTGCATGTGATCATATTTTAAGGGCAAAATTGTCAAATCAAATTTTATATAATTCGATTCATAATCCCTCACATTTCATAAAATAAATTTTTTCGTCCCTTACATTTTACAAAATGAATTTTTTCATCCTTCATATTTTTCAAAATGAATTTTTTCATCTTTTATTGATCATGTGTGTGAATAATTTTTATTTAAATCCATGTATATATCTATTTGATTTCACCTGAACAGTACGAATAGCATGTGAAATCAAATAGAGATATATTACATACTATTCGTACTGCTCAAGTGAAATCAAATAGATATATACATGGGTTTAAAAAAATTGCTAATTTTTCACTTATATTCATTTTCTTTTACTCAAAATTTAAAAATAAAGAAGACATTTAATCCTAAATATTATCGAGTGTTTATATCGAATTAAATTTGGACAGAAAAAATAAACAAAAGAAAAGTATGACAAAAAGAAATAAGTGATTGGCATTTTCAAATTTTAAGACAATCACAAGACAAGTAATTCAACTGTTGGTCTTAAAAGTGTCGAGTAGAAATTTCATATTTAAACTGAAATTTATTAGCACAATTATAGAATTCGAGTTAGGACCCATTAATTAGATGATCTTATTATACAATTCAATAAATAAATTATTACCAAAAGAGAAATGCCACAAATATTGAATAGGTTCAAATGGTGAAATCATATAAATATATACATGGGTTTCAAACAAAATTATCAGTTTTAAACCCCTATATATATCTATTGAATAGCATGTGTATAACTATGATTAGCATGTTTAGATGAAATTCAATAGAGATAAATTACATGTTATTCGTACTGTTCAGATAAAATCAAATAAACATATATGTGGGTTTATAGAAAAAAAGCTATTCATACGCATGATCAATGAGGGATGAAAAAATTCATTTTGTAAAATGTTAGGGACTAAAAAATTCATTTTGTGAAATGTGAGGGACTATGAATCAAATTATGTAAAAATTTGATTTGACAATTTTGCCCTTAAAAAATGATCATATACAAGTCACGTAGTGGATTCCGGCCAAAAACTAGTCAGAAATCTAAGTAGGGACGTAAAATTACACTTTTAAAAGTGAGAGATGAAAAAAGTCATCTTATAAAATATGAAGGACTTTTTGAACAATTTTCCCAAATAAAAGCATCTACTTGACAAGACACTCAAAGGAGAAGGCACAAACTTCACAAAAGGTAATTACTTCGTGTTTGCATAGAGCAAATTTGCGGTACCCGACGTATTGTCTCACAGTTCTTTCAATTTTATTGTGCTGCCCCTTTTGCAGCTTTGCTTCCTCTCTTTTGTCGTGTACTTTTTGCATCAGAATTGACCTTAAAAGGATTTGAGTTTTCTAAAAGAAAATTTAACGCATGAAGATTGCTAAATAGAATTCAAAGGTAGACTTATCTACTTGATTTTTTTTTTTTACCTCCCAATCCTCTCCACATCTTTCTTACCCTGAACTATCAGACTTAGGATTTAAATCCTGAATCTAGTAGTAAGGAGAACCACTTGAGTTAATTTTTTGTCTAGGAGAAAATTAGACAAAGTTTGAGGTAAAATTCAATGTTGTCCGAATTTGTTTTGTTGGATGTTAATAATCCTCATTTTCATTTTCTTGTCCTAATGTCTTAGCTAATTAATCTAGTCCTCTTGGGACCAAGAAATTTTATATAAGTTCGGAGTAACTATTAGGCATGTTTAGTAGTTGATCTAGGATAAACAAAAAAGTTTCACATGAATATATAAAAATCTCACTTACTAATTCACATGTTAAGTGGAGCCCAATTGACATATTAAATGAAATCAAGTGAAACCTTTATATGTCTACATGAAATTTTGTAGTTGGTTTGGAAACAACTGCTTAGTAGTTGATTCGAACTAATATAAAATTTTTCCTTTCGACCATTGAAATTGTGTTATCCTTAGAGAATTCAAATGGAAATAAATCTAATTTCTTGTGATTTCGTGGAATTGTCTAAATGACATCGGAAGAATTGTGCAAGGTTGGTTCTTCAGGGATCATTGAGGAAACACTACACTTATTGGCGGATCTTCATCAAAATTTCCCTCGAAAGGAAATACAAGTGCATGAAAGTATGCCATCTAGTTTTTTTTTAAGTTCTTTTATCAGCGGAGGAGTGGAACTTAAGAATTGAAGAAAAAGAAGGGGGATTTCAATTGAGTATGCTAATTTTTAGCATCTCAATCTCTTTTATATATATATAAAGCAAATTTTATTAACGAATTGCTAGAAAATATCTAGCACGATTTGATTTATATGATAAAAATCCGCACTAATGACCTCAACTTTAATCACTAGACCAATACTTTCTCGACAAGTAGTCATCTCCCTATTTCATTTCAAGTTAATTAAATTATAGTTTGTTTAGAACTAAGTATGGATTAAAAAGAGAGAGAGAGAGAACAGTGTATGGATTTATTCCAATTGAACACGATCTTAATTTGGATACGTAAAACACGCCTAAAATGAATTTAGCCATAAGAACTATAAAATCCTTTCTAAGAGTGCTATCCACGCATAAATGATTAATCTGCTGTATTTTCTATCATCTAATAATTGCATTGAATTACAAAATCAGTTAAAATGGAATCACCAATAAAAAAATACAAAATCATTTGAACTAAATTATGCTTTCCTTGAACAAATTATAAGTGAATTCTTATTTACTCGAACTTTGTAAGGTTTGATCTCGTCAAGGGTGCGTAAGCAGCCCAAGCATATTACCTAGGTGCAATCCCAAAAATAAGCATTATACAAAGTTTCTCTTTTCTTATTTACTTAATTGAATTCGAAAAGTGTCATTGATTGAAGTCAATTAAAATCAAAAGCGTTTCTCTTAATTTATTAAGAATGAAATTAATAGATTCAACATCTAGATTGGGTCCAACTCTTAATAATAAAAATTTGTATGACTAAATCTTATAAATGAAATCAATTAAATAGTAATTTAATCTATTTATTCTGCAAAGCCAAAATTTTTGCCAAGAGTAGTTTTTTATTTTATTTTATTTTAGGGCAAGTGTAAAAGTAGTTAACGTTGTACTATGCCAACAAAATTTTGACTACCTTAATAAAAAAGAGAATTGTAGTTTTGATCCTCAATATTTGGCTTGTATGCCAAATTGGTATCCAATGGTTCTGCCAAAATAAATCTAATCATCAAAGTTTATAATTTTAGGTATATTCGAGACAATTAACGGAAATGGATCAACGATTAACGGTCAATATCAAATTGTCATTAGTCAACAATTTTGACTTTGCATTTTTGGTCCCTACTGTTTTGATTTTGAATCATTATATTTTTTAATTTTTAAATAGTGATATTAAGAGTTTTAGCATTTGACATGCAAATTAAATGAAATAGTATTAAATGGGTAATTAGAAGTCTAATTAAACTTCTTTTCTTCTTATTTTTATTTCATTTACTCACGTTAATAATATATCACATATTTCTTTTTTTTTTTTGCATAGTTAGTCTTTCTCATTATTACTTAAAACACTTTATATTGTCACAATATGATTATAGCTTAAATAGCATATTTTTGTTAAATACATTATAAATCAATGATATTATACCAATAATAATTAAAACATAAAGTATTAGAAAAAAAGAAAATTCTAATTTTTAAAATCTAAGTTTATTGTAGCTACTACTACAAAAATTGATGCATGTGTTGTGTACATAGACTTCAAATTCTTGTAGTTATCCATTGTACTTATGAAAACTAGTAAAGGTAAGTATCAATGTGAAGTAATTTTGGAAATTATTTCAAAAACTATCATTTAGTTTTTATTGGCTTTTCTACCAATTGAAAATTAATGTTCCAATATTATAGTTTTAAAGTATTTATTTTAATATCTATGTATCTTGATAATCATTTAGTAGTTCATATAATGTGTATGAAATGCCAACTTCATTTCAAATTCAATTGATAACCTATTAAAATGCCAAAAAAATCAACTTAATTTATAAAAGTATATATTCGTTATATTTTAAAGGGATGTTTAATTAAGTTTTTTAATTATCATTAGGAAAAAATAATAAAACTCATTATAAATTAATTAGTTGAGGCTAACTATGCAAAATAAAAGAAACATATGATATATAATCAGCATAAATAAGTAAAATAAAAATAAAAAATAATTAAAAGAAGTTTAATTAGAATAATTATTACCTATTTAATACTATTTCATTCTAATTTGCATCTCGGTTTTTGCTAAAACCTCTTAATATCACTATTTAAAAGTTAAGAAAATACAATGATTTAAAATCAAAACATTGGGGATCGAAAATATAAAGCGAAGTTGTTGACTAACTGTAATTTGATGTTGACGGTTAGTCATTGTTCTATTTCCATTTGTTGCCTAAATTTGCCTAAAATCACAAATTTTGGGGGACTAGATTTATTTAAGGCGAAACATTGGGAACTGATTTGACACATAGACCAAACATTAGGGATCAAAATTACAATTCTCCCTTAATAAAGCCCAAGCTTTATACATACCCTGGAAACAAAATCTTTAAGGCCCATGCTGAAGTGCTGTTTTTTCATTCCTAAAGTTAAGCCATTCAACCTCTTAGCATTTTGGATGATTTGCAATTTGCCCCCTAATATTATTTTTAAAGTATTTTGCCACCGTTCCTAAATCAAATGTAATGGTATGATAGAAAGACATAGTTACCCTAAGTTTGTAATTGTAATTTTTATCCCCATGAATCTTGACTCTAGTTGCAATTTGCCCTCTGAAGATTTTCATACTCAATTCACCACCTATTCATGTGAAAGGATAAAATGATCCTAGATATTTTTCTCATTCATTTTTTACTTTTTGTTTCCTTTTTTTTTCTCTCTTTCAGTATTTCCTTCATTTTTTTACCATTATTAGGCAATGCATTTCTGTTACTAATTCATTAGTCACAAATATGAAGTTTTACACATTTGTCTAAATAATTTATTTTTGAATTTGATGTGCATTGTAACATAAACAACATATATTTTATTATAGTATGTCGTTTATTTTTCTTTATGTTCTCTGCTGCAATCTATTATTTCGTTGAAGGTTGGTTTTGTAGTTTGCTGGTTTTCACCATTAATAAGTAATCACAAACTCCCATGTTAAGTGTGTTGCTTGTACCACAAAGCATATATACAATTTACAAATAATTACTTAGAGATACATACAAAACTTAGGGGTTCTAATTAGTCAATTCTTAATAAAGATATAATAGCTTTCAAGTGACAAGAGGAAACGGCACAAAAGAATTAAAGGAAAAAATGAGAGAAAAATGTAAATCAGAAAATAAATTAAATGGTTGGGTAAAATCCTACAAACTTCTTCAGGTGGAAAAGTACAATTCAGTTTATAGTTCATGGAAGAAAACTGCAAATTAATTCGGATTGTAAGTAATTACACTTTATTTACACCTTATTTACACACACTGATTTGCTTGCATCATCAATATATTTTCCAATCACCTTTTTATCTCACATACATCATATCAAAAAAGTGCTACAGTGCTTTTTTTTATAAAATTATCTCAAATAATTTACAATCCAAACACACTCCCTTATGGTTGAAATTTGAAAATGATGCCAATTTTGGCAATTTAGGCATATTTTACAATCAAAGCATGATCTTCACTGAACCGAGGGGGCAATGTGCTTAGAAAATAATGTTTTGGGCAAAACACAAATCACCCCAAACGTTAAGGGGGTTTGATGCCATTAACCATTTTTTTCTTTCAACTTTTTTTTTTGGGGTACGGTCCCGTTCAAATCCGGCGATGGCCGTTACCATTTAGCCCCAAATCCAAGTCGATAGGCCCCAAATTTGAAAATCTGACCGTTATGTGAAGCCGTCGGCTCCAGTCTCCTCCTCTTCTCTCTGCAACCCAAATTGCAATACTCTCTCTCGCATCTATCAAATCCTAAAACACCACTTTAGTAGTTGAACATAAACATGGTGAATGAAGAAGTAGTTGTAATCAAGAGCCCGCATCAAAACTCAAGGAACCCTCCTCAAAAATCAAAAGAAGTTGCCCAAAATGGAGGAGATAGAAAAGAGACCTTGTTCAGCCCCAGGTTCAGATCCGTGGCAGCAATGGCTGGCTGGGACGAGGAGGCTCTTATGATGGCCAGTATTGTAGTTGAAGACACCCCAGATAGGCATTTCAAGCAAAATAAACGCCCCACTTTGCAAAGTCTCAAGACTCCCCCTACGAATTCAAGAAGGTAAAAACACGTTTTTTTTATGGGATTCATGTATTGGTTCGATTCATTTTCATACCATTGAGTAAGAAAATTGAGGTATTTCCAGAAAACGCAGAGGGCAAAGGAGGAGTCCTTCTTCTCTGCCAGTGGTTGCTCTTGATCTTGAGGATGACGAGACTCCAACAGAATCAGGTATATACTCAGATCAGGGATTTCTTTTTTTTTTTTCCTTTGATTCTCTTAAATCTTTCTTTAAGATTTATTTGATTTCTTGGGTATTTTGACTTTTTATACCTTTTTTTAAAAAAAAATAAATTTGTGAGTAGAGACCAAGAAAGAGATGACAGAATCAACAACTGTTCGAGATGAAGAGAATAAACGAAGTGGAAGTCAATCCGATGCACAGAGTTCCATTATTTCCCCTTCCAGTTCAGCTATTCCATGCATCGATCGACTTCGTGAAGAGCTTTCTTGTGCAGTAAGAGCTACAAAACTCCTGTTATTTGATAACTCCCTGTCCATAGCTTATTTCATAAGATTCGTTGATTAAGAGTATTTCCTGTTGTATTGTGGGAAAAATGAAAGGTTTCATTTTGATTCGGCAGGTTTGTTTGGAGGTTTGTTTTGAGCCCAGCACAACTCCTTGTGGGCATAGGTATGATCCTTGATTAGTAACTATTTTGGCCAAGCTTTTATTTAGAACTGTCAATCGATTGCGAGTAACTTTTTTTTTTTTTGGCGTAGTTTTTGCAAAAAGTGTTTGAGATCCGCTGCTGATAAATGTGGAAAGAAATGCCCAAAATGCAGGCAGCTAATCAGGTAATATAATCTTGATGAGTAATGAAATTTATCTTGGATATACAGTCCATGGATGGGGGCTTCAGTAACTTTAAGATTGATTTTGCTCACGATTCCAAATCATGTTGCAGCAATGGAAGGTCCTGCACGGTGAATACAGTTCTTTGGAACACAATTCAGATGCTATTTCCACAAGAAGTTGAAGCCAGAAAGGCAGCCGGTGCTTTAAATAGTCGCGAAGCTCAGCGTCAGAGTCCAACAAGACCGAATCATACTAATGCTCGGAACAGAGCTG
Source organism: Coffea humblotiana (assembly GCA_023065735.1). Taxonomy (NCBI): domain Eukaryota; kingdom Viridiplantae; phylum Streptophyta; class Magnoliopsida; order Gentianales; family Rubiaceae; genus Coffea; species Coffea humblotiana. The sequence goes on along the minus strand of CM041212.1, from coordinate 2,777,244 downwards.
TTCAAGCGTTAAGCAGTCCCGAGTCAGGACATCGCAGCTCCAGCAGCAGAAGGGGTTATCAGATTACCAGAAGACAGAGTGTCCAGCCTTCTAGGTTGTCGAGGAGGAGAAATGAGTTGCCAAGCCAGGATCAGGATGCTGCATTGGCTTTGAGATTGCAAAGAGAAGAGTTTATGGGGGCATTTAGGGGACCTGATGATGAATATAGAAACTCTTTTGCAATGGCAAGAGCTAACTTGCGGGCTATGGCATCTCGGGCCATTAGAGCTAGAGGGCTCTAGCATTAGTGATGTTCTGCACTTTTACTTTCTGTCAATTGTATACCTAGTTGGCTTGGTCCTTTTCCTCTATGGAAATAACCTTAATTAGATGTCTCAAGATTTTTCAACCACGCTGAAAAAAAAAGGTTTCAAGTTCTACCACTACCTTATTATAGTCATAAAGTTGCTAAGGAGCCATGATGTGGACATGTCAATTGCCAAATGCAAATGTGTAAGGAGCCATGATGTTCTTGGAATGGAACAAGAACATTACTTTAGGTACGGATTCCAAATGCAAATAGTTGTAAGACTATGTTGAATCAGCCAAGAAAAGAAGAGAGTTGAACATTTTTTTTGTTCCCATACCAAGTCATTTTGAGAATTTTAAGTGCAATCATGGTGTTTTATAAAAGATATAGCACTTCTGGATGCAATCTTTCTCCCTGGTTTCCTTTCTTTCATGTGAGGTTTTTCAAAACCTATCTAGCTAAGAACATGACAATCATTTTTGAAAATATGGCACCACGCAATAAACTGATCTCCCCGTCTTTCCTTGAACTGCATTGTATACCTGATTGACAATTTTCTCATACTATCAATTCACCTCAGACCATTGAAATTATTTGTAATTCTCCCCCCATTTACCAAGGAAACTACAAGAATAGTTTCTTTAAACCTCTTTTTTTGATCTGTTATTTGTCGGTTTAGGTGTGGGATGTGAATTCATGCTAAACTTACACTTGTTCCAATTCCTGTCAGAAAAGAGCCATGTTTGAGAAAGTCCAAGGTTACAACGTGAGCTTTACCTAATCTTGACAGGAATTGGAACAAGTGTAACCTTGTTTATACAGCTTTTCAACAAGTGCATTTTTATATGATCGATACATAATCTCTATAGAGCAGACACTGGAAATAAAATTGGACACCTGCTATAGCTGGACTTTAATAGAATTGGTGGAATAAAAAAGTACAGAACATTTAAAATCAGTGTATATGACCTTGCAGATTGACTATGATTACAATCGTCAAATTTGCCCTTATTTGTACACATCACTACCAATGGAGAGTGACTACCACATCAGATCTCTGTCTATTGATATTTTTGGCTTCATAAAAAAAGAAACAGTCTGCAATGACCTAAACTGTCGACGGGATTGTATCATCCGGTGCCCTTTCAAATATGTCTGAAGCCATGCATGCGCAAATAAACTGAATAGTTGACCTTAGCTTGGAGGAAAGACTTGGCCAAGTAACACCCCCCAAGTTGTGTTTTTCAATCACCTTACCCACGCCAGAAGCTAGCTCACACCCGAGCTTGGAACACAACTATAAAAGAGTGCAACTGGTTACAATTTACTGGACCATTCTCGTCTTGGAAAATGGCAAATGCAAGATCGTTCTCGCCATTTTGCTCAGTTTGCATTCAGGTGACAGTCTTGATACTATTGATGGCCATTTCTTCAGGAGCAGCACCTTCTCCTGCAGCCAATCCGGGTTCATCCCCTCATCCTAGTGCTCATAGTGGGAGCACTCATTCTCCAGGATCGGCGCCATCTCCTCAACCTGGCAATGGGGGGACTGCTGCCGCTGACTTCTCCCCTCCTTTCTTCATATCCATGCTCATCGCTTCCTTACTACCACCCTTCCTCTGTTTCTCTTACTGAGTTTCCATACATGTATTCAGATTGTTCAGCACCTTTATCTGGCCTTATGTTGTATCTTTTCTTGTTTTTCATGATTCCTTGTTTGAAGAGCATCTAAGAGGGCACACCATTACTGCCACATGGGACATGGTTGGATTTTCTTGGTTGGATGATTGTTTTCTTTCCAAATAAGACTGTCCTCAATAGTTACTCTATCTGTTCTATTGTACATTGCCACTCTTGTGTAATACAACCTCTGTCCTGTGAATGGCATGGAAGGTTATATTTTCAACTTGATAAAATTTGTTGTTCCAAATTTGACTCATTTCTCTCTTTTTTATTCTTAATAAACTGACAAGTTCTAGCTCAAAGCTAATGGTTATAGGGGAAACTTGTTGTTTTATCTGCTATTTATGCGGTAAAGTAAAGTTCCCAAGGCACCAAACTTAAGTGACAAAGTTTGCAAAATGATCAACAAAAGGTCATAAGAACATACTTTGTTCCATTCCAAAAGTCTAGGATGACAATCATTCTGATAAAGCTAACTAAAATTTTCCCTGTAACTACAAATTTGCCCCAACACAAAGGACAAATGAATTCTTCACCCTCTTCAAGATTAGTTTCCAGTAAGAAATCTATAAAAGTTGCCATACAAAAGACAGTAGATAACTCACAGCAAAAGCTAATTACAGGAAGCTTTTTTGAATTATACATACCAATGTATATTATACGAATAATATGAGTATTTACTAACTACGTTCTAATCCATCATACACTTCTAAGACAATTGGCAATGGCCAGAAAATAATTGCTTTGAAAGAAAAAGACAATGGATAAGGTATATTAATTGAATTAATCAATTTCTATGTCTCTTCATAAAAAAAAGTTATATTAATCGTGTCGCACTGCTGTTTACTGAGATCAAACAAGAACCAAATCTCCTGAAGCCACAGAAAATAATTGAGATCCAGAATACAGAGGAGAGCTGCTTCCTGTTCCGGATTGAACAAAATAAGCCTCATTAAGGAACACATCATTCGAGCTTCTCCAATTCCAATTATTCCATACTTCCGGACCATCCATAGTATCTCTCTTAGTAACCTACCAAAAACAAAGGATAATCTTTACATTATTTTCTTTCCTGTTTTTGGTAGATATATATTTTGGCATACAAATTTATGATATTATGAGGTAAAAGATTATTCAGAAAAAACGTTTTGAAACAATGATGTCACACTTTTTGTAGTATGATATAGGTAGAAAAAAAACGAAAAAAAGTGATTGGAAATGCTTTTATATGCAAAAAAATAAAAAAATATTTTTTTCCAAAAATGGCAATTCAAACAAAGCACCAGCAAACCATATGCATAATCTTGCATTAATAATTCGCTTTCCTGTTCATGGTAGATATCTACTGTGGCAAAAGATTATTCAGAAAATTTTTTTGAGAATAATACCGTAACACTTTTTATAACGTAATGTACATGGGAAAATAACATGGTTAGAAACAAAATATTGTTGAAGACTTTCATGCATGATTATTGAACTCATTCTTGGAAACTTTCATGCATTAATATTGTTGAACCCTTGTAGAGTGGAATGTTTTGTTTTTAAGCCTTAACAAATATTTGATGCATTTTTTGTTAGGGTGATAATTTATATTAACCTTTGGTGAAAGCCATCACCTATTAAACCCAAGATCTATATGGCGACTATTAAGAAATAAATTAACAGTAAATAGCGGAAGCGTACCTGAATTCATATTGACAAATTGGCACCTGAATCTTTTGTTATTTGGGGTGGCATTCCAGATCAACACGTATACGCCGATTCTAGAGAGTCATTTAGTATCTCTCTGGTATCTTTCCTGACGATGGGATATCAGGGAAGGGCTATATTTTGTGGTATTGGGGAATACGACAAATAGAATGATACCTGTGACCTGGGGACCATAACCCTATTTATAGGTAACATTCCTGTTATCTATTGGAACCCTATTTCAGCCCATCATAGAAATAGGAGCCCTCAAGTCTCTACACATTAAAGGCCCACATCCTATTAGATACATCAAGTCCAAACCATATTTGATCACTTTTAATTGGACTTAATCTTATTTGACAGTTTGCAACCCATAATTATTTACATATAAGTCCAACGTTGGATTAAGGATCCAACAATCTCCCACTTGGACTATATGCGTAACCTTATAATTATGTTTTGCAATTAACCGTATGAGCTCAACTGTACTGTCATTACTAAAATGTATCTGTAGCCAATTCGGTCCATCAATCACACCAATATAGGATCAAAGCGGCCTTTGTTACAATTTCGTAACTCGACCCATCAATGGTCACATATATTGATACAATTAAATGACATGAATCATGATGTGGATGTGCAGCATGGAAATTTCATGTAATGTGATCAAAACATGCCTATTTCCAATTGGTCCACCTTAACTTTTATGAGATCAAATCATACCAAAGTCAGAGTGTAAATAAATTCAAACTTTATTTATGCATAAAATATCCTTAAATCCTTAATAACCGAAAAATATCATAAGAGCATTTAAAATAACAAACTCCCACTAAAACTGTACATCATTTAACAACATGACACCCATACGAGCAGTATGCTCATGAAACATTTTGGGTGGCAATCCCTTAGTAAGCGGATCCGCAACCATGGAGTTTGTCCCGATATGCTCTATCGATAACTGTCCATTCTGCACTCTTTCTTTAACAGCCAGGAACTTGATATCTATATGTTTAGATTTCGTCGAGCTCCTGTTATTATTGGAATATAGGACCGCTGATTTATTGTCAAAAAATAATTTGAGTGGTCTTTCAATACCATCCACTACACGTAATCTTGTGTCAAAATTTCGCAGCCAGATTCCTTGGTTGGATGCCTCATAACAGGCTATAAATTCTGCAGCCATAGTAGAAGATGCTATGAGGGACTGTTTAGCACTCTTCCAGGATATGGCACCTCCAGCCAACAAGTAGATATAGCCTGACGTTGACTTCATAGTATCTTGGCATCCAGCATAATCGGAATCAGTATACCCAACGATCTCTAACTCATCTGACTTTCGATACGTGAGCATGTAGTCTTTTGTTTTCTGTAGATACCGTAAGACCCGTTTGGTTGTTTTCCAATGATCTAATCTAGGATTACTCAAATATCTACCCAACATCCCAGTAATGTACGCAATATCCGGACGCGTACACACTTGATCATACATTAGACTCCCTACTGCTGACGCATAAGGAATCTTTTGCATCTCTTTTTCCTCAAAAGCATTCTTAGGACACTGCTCAAAACTAAATTTGTCTCCTTTAGCCACGGGGTGTCACCTGATTTACAACTTTGCATGCCATATCTTTTGAGAACCTTTTCGATATAGCCCTTTTGTGATAGTTCTAAAATACCTCGAGATCGATCCCGGTGTATTTGTATGCCTAACACAAAAGATGCATCACCAAGATCTTTCATCTCAAAATTCTTAGTCAGAAATTTCTTGGTTTCATGCAATAGACCAATATCGTTGCTGGCAAGCAAAATGTCATCAACGTACAATACCAGAAAAATATACTTGCTCCCACAGAATTTATGGTATATGCAATCATCTACTAAATTCATCTCGAAACCAAATGAGATGATCACTTGATGAAATTTGAAATACCATTGTCGAGACGCTTGTTTGAGTCCATAGATGGATTTTTTAAGTTTGCAAACCATATTCTTTGGATCTCCTGATACAAAGTTTTCTGGTTGCACCATATAAATTGTCTCATCAATGTTACCATTGAGAAACGCTGTCTTTACATCCATCTGATGTAACTCAAGATCGAAATGCGCCACTAATGCCATGATAATTCTAAAAGAGTCTTTTGAGAAGACCGGAGAGAAGGTTTCTTTATAGTCGATACCTTCCTTTTGTGTAAATCCCTTAGCGACAAGACGAGTTTTGTATCTTTCCACATTGCCTTTCGAATCCCTTTTGATTTTAAATATCCATTTACAACCAATGGATTTCGCTCCTTCTGGCAATGGGACAAGATCCCAAACATCATTGTCTTTCATGGATTTAATCTCCTCATTCATGGTATCGATCCACTTTTGAGAATTTGAACTTTCCATGGCTTGACGGAAGTTGATTGGATCATCTTCCATCAATCCAGTGTCATCCTCATGTTCTTGGAGAAAAACAATGTAATCATCTGGCACTGCACTTCTCCTTTCTCTAGTGGATCTTCTTAATGGCACTGGTTCTTGGAGGGGAAGAGTTTGTTCTTCTATAACAGTTTGTTCTTCGACATTGTCTTGATTTGTCATGTCGTGATCCTGTTCAGAATAGGATCCTGAATAAGATCAATGACACCTGTGGGAATATTAATATATTCCTCTTTAAAGACAATGTCCCTTACTGTATTTTCTCCCCCAAACTCGACATCCTCAAAGAACCGGGCATTTCCTGTCTCAAAAATTGATTTAGTTGTGGGATCATAAAACTTGTAACCTCTGGATCTTTCAGAGTATCCAATAAAATAACAACTAATCGTTCTTGAATCCAGTTTCTTTTCATTTGGCCTATAAGGCCTTGCCTCAACTGGACATCCCCAAATATGTAAATGCTTTAAACTAGGCTTTTTCCCTGTCCAAAGCTCATAAGGGGTTTTGATAGTTGCTTTAGTTGGAACTCTGTTAAGGATATATGCTGCAGTTTTAAGTGCTTCTCCCCAGAGTGACTCTGGTAAGGTAGAATGACATATCATACTCCTTACCATGTCTTTAAGCGTTCTATTTCGTCTTTCAGCTACACCATTCATAGTGGGTGAACCCGGCATAGTGTATTGTGGGACGATACCGCATTCCTCTAGGTATTTAGCAAATGGTCCTGGACGTTGTTCACCTGAACCGTCATATCTACCATAGTATTCACCACCACGGTCAGATCTGACGCTTTTAATTCTTTTGTTGAGTTGATTCTCAACTTCAGCTTTAAAATTTTTGAACACGTCCAGTGACTGTGACTTTTCTGAAATGAGATATATGTAACCATATCTTGAAAAATCGTCTATGAACGTTATAAAATATTGTTGACCATTCCAAGCAGGTGTAGGAAATGGTCCACAAATATCTGTATGTATAAGTTCTAAGACGTCTGAGGACCTATTGGCTTCAAATCTCCTTTTATTGGTTTGTTTCCCATTTATACAGTTAATACAATCATCAAAATCTGTAAAATTCAAGGGGTCGAGAATTTCATTTGACACAAGTCTTTCTATTCTCCGTTTGGAGATATGTCCCAATCTCTTGTGCCATAATGCAGCTGAATTCTCATTTGTTAATTTTCTCTTTACTCCTCTAGTACTCAAATGCAGAGATTCATTAAATGAGACAATTGTATCAATTAAATATAGATTATCGTAGTGCATTAAAGAACCAGAACCAACCAATTTTGAATCATGAAACAATTCAAATTTTCATTTCCAAATGAACAATAATAACCAAATTTGTCCAAAGCAGAAATAGAAATTAAATTCCGTCGAAAAGACGGTACAACAAATGTTTCATTAAGATCCAAATAAAATCCGGTCTTTAACAATAATCTAAAAACACCAATTGCCTCAACTTGAACTGTTTTGCCATCGCCCACGTAGATATATCTTTCATTATCATTAGGCTTTCGGCAATTCAGGCAACCCTGCATAGACACACTGATGTGAGTTGTTGCACCAGAATCTAACCACCATGTGTGTCTAGGTACCGAAGTTAAATTAATCTCAGAACAAACCAAATTAAGAAGCATACCTTTCTTAGCACGCCAAGCGTGATAGTTGGTGCAATGCTTCTTTTTATGCCCTTCAGCTCCACAGAAGAAACAACTATTCTTTCCCTAATCATCTGATTTCTTTTGTTGTTTCTTTTGTGGTGCTGTACCTGCAGCTCCTTTTTCCTTCTTTCTCTTAAGTCCCTTACTTTTATTATTAGTGGTTGATATCAGATGGGCACTTTCTGTCTGGTCTTGTTCAACCTTTCCTCTTCCTCTACACAGTGTGAGATGAGTTCATTTAGAGACCAAGTCTCCTTTTGACAGTTGTAACTCACCTTAAACTGGCTAAACTGTGTAGGAAGAGATATTAAAATCAAATGCACTAGTAACTCTTCAGAGAGTGTTAATTTAAGTGCATTCAACTTTGAAGCAAGATGAGACATTTCCATAATGTACTCTCTGATATTGCTTTTACCACTATATTTCATTGAAACTAGGCGTGTCAAGAGCGTACTAATTTCAGCCTTTTCGTTCTTGACAAATCTTTTTTCAATGTCCTGAAGGAACTCTTTAGCGGTTACTGTCGTTTCTGACATTGTTCCTCTGAATGCTTCTGGAACGGCCTTTTTAATGATCATTAGACACAAGCGATTCGATCTCTCCCACCTCTCATTATTTTTCTTTTCATCAGAGGTACTCTGATCTGTAAGAGGTGGGGGAGAATCATCCCTTAACGCAAGGTCGAGATCCATTACTCCAAGTACTATCAAGAGATTTTCTTTCCAGGACTTGAAGTTTGTGCCATTCAACATAGGAATATTATTGATGTTGGTAGTAATATTGGTAAGATCATTTGCAACTGAACAGAAAACATTAAATAATTAAAACATGCTCACATAAATCAAAACAATAATAAATTTAAATAAAGGTAATCCCATCTCAAGATACCGATGTTCCATTAATATTTTGTCTTTGGACAAAAATATTAACTTCTAAATGATATCTTGGTGCAGTAATAAATACTGATAATAATAACATGTCAAAAAATAAATTTTCCTTTGGGCCAATTTATAAATCACATGTAAAATTCAAATAATTATCACGTATTTATTACCACAAGTGCACATGTAATTTTATTAAATATTGACCTTCCTTTGGGCCGAGCAATATTCATAAAATTACAAGTACTCAACTAGTTATATTTTAAAATAAATTAATTTCCATAATAGAGGTCACTTTGGTGGCATATTATTTCAACTAATTTATTCCAAAATATATATAATCATACCAATATTAAATTTAAAATTATACAAATTAAACTAAAATTTTGATCAAAATCAACTTTGGTCAACTCTGATCAAAACGTGGTCAAAACCAATCAAATTGGATCAAACTTATTGGACCAAAGGTCCATATCCATAATTTGACCCAATTTATATTCAAGCCCAAATTTTCTTGAAGTCCATAATTGCTTTATAAAAATTGCATATTTAATGGGCCACACATATGGATTTTATTGGGTTTAAATGTTTTATTTAACTTTATTAGGGTTTACTTAAATTAAGGAAACCCTAATTTCCTCAATATAAATATAGGCATATATACTCTTAAGCAAAGAAACAGGTCATAAAGCTCAAGAATTAACCAAATTAATACTGTGAATAGAACATTGAAACTCAAAATATTTTAATTCTTAATAACAGGGAAAAGGACGAAAGACTTCCCGAAGCCAGAAAACAAGTAGTTTGTGGGTCCCATGTAAATCATCACTTGATTCACCAATTTGTGAGCATAGATTGGAAAAACCGTGTGAAGACTTATGTAATCAAAAGAAACACTGAGTTGTTTGACTGAAGACCAAAAGCATCACAGTTCTGACCACAAAAGCAATGACCCTGCTACCATGCCTTTTGAACAACTTGAAAGTCAAAGTGCAGAGGCACCATGATCCGAACCGCGGAAGCAAACAAAACCATGAACTAAATTCATATAGTTAACATGAAACAAAATTAACTTGTCTATCATGGTGGGATCCACAGATTCAATGATAACCAAAACAATAGATAATTCATGCATTAACTACTGCCATGAACACTAGACTATAAGTCTGTAACTTATGCAAACAATAATGACCAGAATAGTATATGACCAAAATTTCCGTGAATCAAAACCAGAATTACATGCGGCATCTAAATCCGAACAAACGGCCATTACATTTAAGAGCTGATAACCACATAACCAAAATCCAAATTCACATGATATAAAACATACTTATATACACAAATTACTGAATCCAAATTATTTCCCAATAATCAACCATATACGCTCTGATACCACTTGTTAGGGTGATAATTTATATTAACCTTTGGTGAAAGTCATCACCTATTAAACCCAAGATCTATATGGCGACTATTAAGAAATAAATTAACAGTAAATAGCGGAAGCGTACCTGAATTCATATTGACAAATTGGCACCTGAATTCTTTTGTTATTTGGGGTGGCATTCCAGGTCAACACGTATACGCCGATCCTAGAGAGTCCTTTAGTATCTCTCTGGTATCTTTCCTGACGATGGGATATCAGGGAAGGGCTATATTTTGTGGTATTGGGGGAATACGACAAATAGAATGATACCTGTGACCTGAGGACCATAACCCTATTTATAGGTAACATTCCTGTTATCTATTGGAGCCCTATTTCAGCCCATCATAGAAATAGGAGCCCTCAAGTCTCTACATATTAAAGGCCCACATCCTATTAGATACATCAAGTCCAAACCATATTTGATTACTTTTAATTGGACTTAATCTTATTTGACAGTTTGCAACCCATAATTATTTACATATAAGTCCAACGTTGGATTAAGGATCCAACATTTTTGACTCAAATAGATATCCTACTTAATTTTTTTTCTTCAGATTCTTCATTTTGTCATGATGTTAACTACTTTTGTTTAATTTATTAGTATTATTTGTTTGTTTATCTTATCACTTTCTTTTCTCGTAGTTTGTTAACTTGCTCATTTTTTAGCATTACCAATTTATGATAAGTTTTAGCCTCATTTCCTACCTTTTCAAAATGAAAATTTAAATATACACACGAAAAAAAATGTTAGAGATTCAAAGTTTTTGGATGAAGTTTTTATGTTAACTTAGTACTTAGTTCAAAATTTTATATTCTCATTTTTCAATTATTAAATAGTATGTAATTTTGCGATATAGAGTACGGATGGAAAAAAATTGGTAATTATGTTTATTGAGCATTATCAGTAAATATTTAAAACTAATAATGGGTGCCAAGGGTGGTATAAATTGATAATTTAGTTTGCAAAAATAATTTAAATAAGTTTACAAAAAGTTAAAATAAAGGTAATTGAGTTACTCAACTCATTTTTTGACTTACCCATTTATATTCATCTAATTAAATGGGTATAAATGAGTCGGGAACAAATGAGTTGACTCATTTATACCTATTATCCATTTCAACCCATCCAAATCACCCATTTTAACATCTCTACTTACAATGAATTTGCTCCAACACTAACGGCAATCTTCTACAGGATGTAATAAAACTATTCTCTTGATTTCTCAAAACAAAGTGTAAAACCCGTACTTCAATTCTGATTGAATCCTCGTTACAGATGTTAAAAGAGGTGTTTGAAGAGTTATTTTTGTGTTTTAGATAGTGGATAGAAGTAGTTACAAGTACCCGAGTTAGGATGGCTGAACATTTGAGTCCAAACGGGCCATAGTGTCTAGAGAACTACGTTAAATCTTGACACAGTTCGAGCTTCAAAACATTTAGTTTGGGCCACGAACATCCACTTTGATAGATTTGCAAAGTTTTTGCAAAACTACTCAATAATCCCCCACTAATTTGCAAAACTCCTAACCCATGGAGTCTCCAATGGTACAACTTTAACCGAAGAATCTTAAGCATAATTAGAAGTATCTCTTGATTTAAACTTCCAACTGGTGTAGGCGATTTGAATTTTGAATTGAGTTGGTTGTTGGCATTCTTAAATTAAACTATAACTCTTATATGTCAAAAACGAAAACACAACACAATTAATGATTGTCTTTTTTTCTGAAGAGGTTAATATGAGCTTTAATTAGAGCTATTTAAGCCACATGCTAATTCTAATTCACAATCATCTACAAAAGTATATTCAAACTCTTGTTGAGATGGCATCACTTCAATATTTATATAGGTGAAATTGTACTTGTAGATTTCTATGTTTATGTCCTTCAAAAACAATAGCAGTCCAGCTCATGGGGGTACTTGTAATATCGTGGTTGGCAATTATGATTGTGACCTAAAATGCTGCACCAAATTTTGCTCAAAAAGTCACTATTTAGGTTCCCAAACAGCAACAGGATGCTATCCACTAAATCTGAGGTATGATAGGTAAAAGCTTCTGTCTTTTTAAGACACAATCATCATCAAGCTGGGTTGAGAATATACCGCAACCAAAGCATGATAATCTAAAAATTGCCGATTAAACCTCCATTCCGTTCTCAATATGCTCAGAAGGGGAGGATTTTGATAGATTTTGAATTGTAAAACACATAAAGGTTTTATTTGTCTCCATCATGAATATGGTGTGCTTTTGAGTTCGGACAAATTACGTTCAGGATATAAAAATAAAATCTAAAAAAAATTAGACAATAAAATATATGTTTTCTTAGCTGTAGATCAACAAACGCAGAAGTTAATAATCCTTGTAGAATATTTTTTATTAAATAGTTATGCCATTCTATTTAATCATATTTTCAAGAGTTGAACTAAAAGAAAATTTTTATTATTGTTACGGTCATGAATTTTTTTTACTTAATTACAATTTTCTAACTTCAAAAATTGTTTGCATGATTATATCAGTTGTACAAGTTAGTTCATGGTTGAGAAATCAATTTTTTTTGTCTTATAGTATGAAAACCAGAATTGTCAACAATTTTTGATGGTTAATAACTGGTTAATGGTATCTCGATTAAAAATGTTTGTTCTCATGCTTACACTGCATTGGAACTGATATAAGGGTTCACTTTTTGGATAGTAGATGAGAATATCTCAGGATCGTGTTAAGAATAAAAAATGGTATCAAGTGTGAAAATTCCTATCGGAGATTTGGGATTGCAAAAATGACTTAAAATTTGTATCGAACCACAAAATTCTCTATCAAAGATTTGGAATTGCAACATGACCAAATAAATACGCATATAACTGCAATTACATCCACCAGAAGTGCACAAAACCACTCCTGATGTCCATCTTACCCATAGGATCAAACATCTAATTGCTTCGCAAATCTCTTGTATAGTTCCAAATCCTTGTGAAAGAATGGTCTCATAGCCAAGCCAGACACCAATACTATTGACTAGGAACGTATGTCAAGCAAATTTCTTTATGATTTACAAAGTCGAAGGTATCGAACCAGTGAGCCTGTTTCTGCCCAAGTCCAAATGAGACAGATATTCCAAAGAAAACAATGACCTTGGAGTGCTTCCAATGAAGTTATTGCTCTTCAAACTGATGTATGTTATGTCTGGGTAATTCATCCAACAATCAGGAATTTCTCCTGATAAAGAATTCTTTTTAAGATCCAGAACAGCAAGACCTGGTTTTCCATTCTTCACTTCACACAAAAAGTGAGAAATACCTCCTGAAAACAAATAGTTCGAAAGGTCTAATTGTGTCAGACAATGAGAAATTGATTGTGCTAGCCGGCCATTGAATCTATTTGACTATAGTATATATATAATCTTTTAACAATTTCAAAGATATTTGAATTCTTACCATGAAGTTGATTGTGAGAAAGAGACACGACTCCTGTTGCTGAGTTGAATAACCAAGAGGGGATAGTATCTGAAATTCTTGTGGAGGACAAGTTCAAATACTGAAGGTTTTTTTGTGATTGGAGCCATATAGGAAATTGAAGACCGAGATTCCAAGAACCTAATCCGAGTCTTTCAAATTGGGCACGAGGAATCCAACTTGCATTTGCTTTTAAGGTCAAGGAGTTTCCAGATGCATCAAAATACTTTAAACTTGTCAGATTGTCAAGTAAAATCCCACTCACCATGCCTTCCATCAAATTATTGTAAATAAGAAGTGTTTCAAGTTTGGAAAGCTGCCCAAGACTTTCAGGAAGAGTTCCAGTGAGTTTGTTTTTAGACATGTCAATGTACTCCAGGGATGACAGTTTTCCTAGATTAGATGCAATTGAACCAGAGAGAGCATTGCCTCGGAGTCCTAGTAATTCTAGACTTGTGCAATTGTATAACCACTTGGACATAGTAAGACTATTATCAGTTAATCTAAGGTGTTTTAGCTTGGTACAGTTGCCAATAGTGCTCGGAATTGGTCCACTCAAGTGATTACCACCTGCATCGACTGTAACCAAATCCTTCAATGTGAATAGTTCACTTGGTAAAGAGGAGCTAAGATTATTATGAGATAGATCAAGATTTTGAAGGTTGGAAATGTTGGCAATAGAGCCTGGGACATAACCTTGAAAGTGATTGGAGCGAAGATCAAGTGAAACTAGGGAACTGAAAGTGAATAATACGTTTGGGAGACTGGTAGTGAAGTGATTCTCTGATAGATTCAAAGATACAAGGGAACTCCAATTCCGAATTCCATCCAAGGAACCTTCGAATTGATTTCCTTGAAGGTTGGGAGAGATGAGATTGTTACGATGAATAAGCTCATCCGGCAGTGAACCGTCCAAATGGTTTGAAGAAAGATCCAAGTAGTTGAGAGATGTCATGTTCCAAGGACCTCTGGGCAATGGGCCTAGAAACAAGTTCTTACTTAAATCAAGAGAAGCAAGGGAAGGAAGATCAAAAATCCATCTAGGTATGAAATGTCTGAAATCATTTCCAGAAAGATCTAAGACAGTAAGAGAAGAAAAGTTGCTGTGGATGAGTTGAGAAATTTGAAACAAGTGACAAGAGGACAAGCGTATCTCTACCAAAGAAGGGATCATGTTAATCACCTCTAGCCAATTAGATGCTGGACTAAGGTCCACGTGACTCAGCTCTAAGTGCTTCAGATTCGAGAGGCCAGCCAACCATTGCAAGTTGTCAGAATGGAGAGAAGACCAAAATTCTCCAACGACACTAAAAGTGCGTAAACTTGAGAGGTTTCCAAGCTGATAGGGAACCATTCCTTGAAATCTAGCTTGAGATAAATTTAGATACCTTAAACTTTTGAGAGACCCTAAAAATGTTGGAATCTGAAGTCCGCTGAAATTATTTAGACTCAAATCAAGGTGGCGCAGTTGTGTCAAATTGAGCAAAGAGTGACTGATATTACCACTTAATGCCAATTCAAGATCGTCAACAGGATTTTGAAGGTGAAGTTGAATCACATGGCCACTTTTGTTGCTGCATATAACTGCTGGCCATTGGCAGCAATCAACATTGTCAATCCAAGATGAGAGCCGACCAGCAGGATCTATCAAACTTTTCTTGAAGTCTAAAAGAGCTTGTTTCTCACTTGTGATGCAGGTTGCATCAGTATTTATGCTGGGAAAACAAAGTAAAATTGATGCGATGAGTAAGAACTCAGAGAAATGCCTTAATCCACCCATAATCATATGAATGTTGGAAGAAATACACTGCATTTTGCATATGTTGCAAGTAGATATATAGAGCTGGCAGTGCTGCTCATACTATTGAAGCCTCTAGAGACTTTGACTTGGCATTCGACATCAGGCTTGGAAAGAATAAGTCACTTCTGCTATATTACATTCACGCCTGCAGTCTTGTTTCTTAGTTCATATTTGAGGTTACTTTCTAATAGGGATAGACTTTTAAGTAGAATTCAGTAATGTAGATTGGAATGTAATTAGAATGGGTTTTATTCATTTTTGGCTTGATTAATGAAGAAAGTAACTCATGCGACTTCTAAATAAAACGTAGTTATGAATGATAATACTGAATTTTGAGAGCACATGTAATCATGATACGTGTTTTGAAACCTATGCCATAACATCCTATCCATAGAGATGAATAAATATAAGAAATTAACAAAATACTCTTTTACTAGCTTTTTTCAGTCTTGCAATTTCAAAAAAGCTTCATATACAAAACTAATGGCATGCATCTGCATTTTCTGGATAATATTTTCTTACTTTGTCAATTACTTTTGGTGGTTATTGGAAATAAGTAAATTCATTATTGAAACCTTAAAATGAGGGCCCGATTAATTTTGTTTTGTTTCGAAGTTTATGTAGTGATTTGTTTGCAAATTAGAATTTATGATGCAAAGGTGAATCACTTAATTTATGTTAGGCTCTACAATAGAATCAATGATACCTATATTCCTTCCCTAATCACATTAATGGCTAATTGAATACCTTACAGAAAGGATCAAGGCCTCAAAGACGGCATGCTTCATATTGAAAGTATCTGATTTGAATTCTGTACGTGTGGAATGTGCAAATTTAATAGGGATAATTGCAGAAACATCCCCTGAGGTTTCTGACATTTGTACTTACCTCCTTTGTGGTTTGAAAAATTACACTGACCTCCCCTGAGGTTACTAATCCCTTGCAAATTCAGTCCAAATGATTAAAATATTGTTTTAGGGAGTGAAATTAGAATTTTTTACCAAATTTGTCCTTTGTATTACATGTCCAATGAATGACAAAATACTACAAATTAATTAACAATTAATAAACTTTAAGGAGTATAGTTTATAGGCAAATACGCATTACCTATTTAAAGTACCAGCTCTTTATAGGTATTTTACTTTCAAACATTTAATTTAATACAAATATTTACGCTCAAATACAGATTTGTATTTATTTTCAAATATTTAATTTTTTGTTAAATACAAAAACTACCAATCTCTCTTCTGTAAAAATATTAATATAACACTTTTTCAATTTTAGTTACAAACATTTATGTATTTAACATAAATTAAATGATTCAGAATAAAATGCCCATAAAGAACCAATACTTTACTCATGTAATGGATGAAAGTTATAAAGAATTAATACTTTATGGGCCATTTCTTTTTTTAAAAAAAATATTTAATTTATATTAAATAAATAACCTACCGATTTCCTTTTTGCAAGAATATTACTGTAACACTTTTTAAATTTTACTTACAAACATTGATATATTTATCATAAATTAAATGTTTGAAAGTAAAATATCCGTAAAAATCCGGTACTAAATGAGTAATGCGTGTTTACCCATAAAGAGCCGATAACTATTTAAAGTACCGGTTCTTTACGGGTATTTTACTTTCAAACATTTAATTTAATACAAATATTTACGCTCAAATATAGATTTGTATTTACTTTCAAATATTTCATTTTTGTTAAATACAAAACCTACCAATCTCTCTTCCGTAAAAATATTAATATAACACTTTTTCAATTTTAGTTACAAACATTTATGTATTTAACATAAATTAAATGATTCAGAATAAAATGCACATAAAGAACGAATACTTTACTTATGTAATGGATGAAAGCCATGAAAAAGTAATATTTTATGGGCCATTTCTTTTTTTTTTTTAAATTAATTTATATTAAATAAATAACCTACCGATTTCCTTTTTGCAAGAATATTACTGTAACACTTTTTGAATTTTACTTATAAATGTTGATATATTTATCATAAATTAAATGTTTGAAAGTAAAATACCCGTAAAGAACCGATACTTTAAATGAGTAATGCGTGTTTGCCCATAAATTATACTTCTTAAAGTTTATTAATTGTTAATTGATTTATGTACTTTGTTATTCATTGGATATGTAGCACAAAGGGCAAATCTGGTACAAAATTTTAATTTCACTCCCTAAAATAATATTTTAATCGTTTGGACTAAATTTGCAAAGGATTAGTAACCTCATGGGAGGTCAGTGTAATTTTGCAAACCACAGGGGAGGTCAGTACAAATGTCAGAAACCTCAGGGGAGGTTTATGCAATTATCCCAATTTAATAATAGCCTTAGTCATGATCAGCACTATAACGGTATTGATTTGACAATTTTAACATGCGAAAATTTGACAAAAGTGATAGTATTGATTTGACTCAGTCATGCGTTATTGCATTTATTATCAAATGGTAATGACCTTTACCAGTTCAAAATTGAAAGTATTGATTTGACTCAGTCATACATTATTGCCACACTTCCTAAGCAAAGTGACTCAGTCATGTATTATTGCATTTATTATCAAATGGTAATGACCTTTACTATTACAAAATTGAAAGTATTGATTTGACTCAGTCATACATTATTGCCGCACTTCCTAAGCAAAGAATGCTATCACTGAAGTCTAGAGTATCAAAATGGGTGATTTGGACGGTTTTGGATAAGTTGAAATGAATAATGGGTATAAGTGAGTCAACCCATTTATATCCATTTAATTAGATGAGCATAAATAGGTAAGTCAAAAAAAGAGTTGGGTAACCCAATTACCCATTTATAACCCATTTATTTCAACTTTTTGTAAACTCATTTAAATTCATTTTTGCAAACTAAATTATCAATTTATACCGGCCTTTGCACCATCATTGGTTTTAAATATTTACTTATAATGCTCAATAAGCATAATTATCAATTTTTCCCCATCCGTGCTCTATGTCCCAAAATTACATATTATTTAATAATTGAACAATAAGAATATAAAAATTTGAACTAAATACTACGAAAGTTAACGTAAAAACTTAATCCAAAAACCTTGAACCCTAACATTCTTTTTGTGTGTAAATTTAAAATTTCATTTTGAAAAGGTAGGAAAGGAGGCTAAAGCTTGTCATAAATTGGTAATGTTGAAAAATGAACAAGTTAACAAACTCTGAGAAAATAAAATGATAAGATAAAACCAACAAATAATAATAATAAATACAACAAAAGTAGTTAACATCATGATAAAATCAAGAATCTGAAAAAAAACTAAATAGGATATCTATCTGCGTCAAAAATGGATCAAATATTTGTTAAGCTTGAAAAATAAAACATTCCATTATATACAAGGTTTGAGCAATACTAATGCATGTAAGTCTCCAACAATGAGTTCAATAATCACACACAAGCCCCAAATTTCTTCTAAATGGGTGGGGGAAGAGAGGGCGCTTGGAGAAGACAATTCTGAATTGGTTAATTGAGTTTGGTAGGTAAACAATTATACCCATTTATTAAATGGGTATTATTGGATAATCTATTTATATCCATATGTAAAAACTTAAGATATCCATATCCAACTATTCATAGGCGAGTATGGGTAAATTTAACTTAATGGATTTGTTTGACACCTATATTTAATGAATTCACTAGTGTTTTGAAGCTATGATTATTAGATTCCACCTTATGGTTATTATTATATATTTGATCACAATAGGAAATGACGTTCGCAACCTCTCCTCTTGATATAAATGAAAGAAAATGTCAATATTACCTAAAATGCATATCAAAATGTAAACTTGAAATGAATATCTTTATTGGGAGAAGTTTAGTTCATTATTCTAGTGTTTGGCTCATGTGCCAAAGTGGTCCTAAATGTTTTGATCAAAATAAATTTGGTCCCCAAAATTTCTTCTGTTTTCAAATTTAGGACAATAGACAATAATTCAATAATTCTTATGGTTAAAATCAATTTATCTTCAGCAAAAATGCAAAGGAGAGGTTGAATAATTCAAACTCTATGTCCAAGTGGTTATACAAGTCTAGAATTACTAGGACTTCGAGGCAATGCTCTCTGTGGTTCAATTCCATCGAATCTAGGAAAACTGTCATCCCTAAAGTACATTGATATATCTAAAAACAAAGTCACTGGAACTCTTCCTGAAAGTCTTGGGCAGCTTTCCAAACTTGAAACGCTTCTTATTTACAATAATTTGATGGAAGGCATGATGAGTGGGATTTTACTTGACAATCTGACAAGTTTAAAGTATTTTGATGCATCTGGAAATTCCTTGACCTTAAAAGCAAATGCAAGTTGGATTCCTCGTGCCCAATTTGAAAGGCCCGGATTAGGTTCTTGGAATCTCGGTCTTCAATTTCCTATGTGGCTCCAATCACAATAAAACCTTCAGTATTTGAACTTGTCCTCCGCAAGAATTTCAGATACTATCCCCTCTTGGTTATTCAACTCAGCAACAGGAGTCGTGTCTCTTTCTCACAATCAACTTCATGGTAAGAATTCAAATATCTTTGAAATTGTTAAAAGATTATATATATACTATAGTCAAAAAGATTCAATGGCCCACTAGCACAATCAATTTCTCATTATCTCACACAATTAGACCTTTCGAACTATTTGTTTTCAGGAGGTATTTCTCACTTTTTATGTGAAGTGAAGAATAGAAAACCAGGTCTTATAGTTCTTGATCTTAAAAAGAATTCTTTATCAGGAGAAATTCCTGATTGTTGGATGAATTACCCAAACATAACATACAGCAGTTTGAAGAGCAATAACTTCATTGGAAGCATTCCAAGGTCATTGTTTTCGTTGGAATATCTGTCTCATTTGGACTTGGGCAGAAACAGCCTCACTAGTTCGATACCTTCGACTTCGTAAATCATAAAGAAATTTGCTTGACATACGTTCCTAGTCAATAATATTGGTGTCTGGCTTGGCTATGAGACCATTCTTTCACAAGGATTTGGAACTATACAAGAGATTTGCGAAGCAATTAGATGTTTGATCCTATGGGTAAGATGGACATCAGGAGTGGTTTTGTGCACTTCTGGTGGATGTAATTGCAGTTATATGCGTATTTAATTGGTCATGTTGCAATCCCAAATCTTTGATAGAGAATTTTGTGGTTCGATACAAATTTTAAGTCATTTTTGCAATCTCAAATCTCCGATAGGAAGTTTCACACTTGGTACCATTTTTTATTCTTAACACGATCTATTTAGGTGTTTTGTTTATTTAATTTATTTCAAGTATAAATGTTAGTATTATAATATTATTCATTATTTTTAGGACACGAAAATAAAAACGTTCATCATGTTGCCAAAACTTGAAAAATTTGTACAACTCCATCACACAATTTTTAATCAAGTTATAATTGTTGTTATTGCAAATGTTAAAACCAATGAATAAGTATACCATGTGTTTGGATTGTAAATTATTTGAGATTTTTTACTGTAGTACTTTTTGTGATGTGATGTATGTGAGATAAAAAGATAATTGGAAAGATAAAAAAGGTGTGTTGAAAATTGTAATGATGATGCAAGCAAATAAATTTTGGTTAGGGATAATTGCAGGAACCTCCCCTGAGGTTTCTGACACTTGCACTGACCTCCCCTATAAATTTTGAAATAGCATTGACCTCCCCTAAAAAAGGTTGGAGCCAATTGAAAAGGTAAAATTGTATGAATTTACTAGAGTACCCCAATTATTTTCATGTTACCAGATGAAAGGTTTAATTACTTTCATCAAAACCAACAAAATCCTTTGTTAAACTAATTAAACTAAACAAACTATTTCTGCATAGTTAAACTAATTCACCAAGCCAACTAATTAACTAAAGCTGTTGTCTGTGGGAAACTAAACAAACTATTTGCATGTTAAACTAATTAAACTAATTAACTCATGTGACAAACTTCTAATCCAAACGGAACCAATTTTCATCATTTAAAATACCAAATCTGTGAATGTGTTTTAACTGTTATCTATTAGTATCCTAAAGTATTATTTTTCCGTCAAATACCAGCTCTTTAACACTCATTTTTCCATAAACAAATTTATTTATTGGATAAAATAAAAATATACCCATTTTCAAATAAATAGCTATTTCCAATAAATAGCTGGTATTTTATTGAAAAACGGGTTTATTTTTATTTTATCCGATAAATAAATTTATTTATGGAAAAATGGGTACTCTATTCTTATAATAGAGGAAAGCCATAAAGAGTTGGTGTTTTATGAAAAAATGGGTACTCTGTTCTTATAATAGAGAAAAGCCATAAAGAGCTGGTATTTTATTGAAAAACGGCTTTATTTTTATTTTATTCGATAAATAAATTTATTTATGGGAAAATGGGTACTCTGTTTTTATAATAGAGAAAAGCCATAAAGATCTGGTGTTTTATGGGAAAATGGTACTCTATTTTTATAATAGAGGAAAGTCATAAAGAACTGGTGTTTTATTGGAAAACGAGTTTATTTTTATTTTATTCGATAAATAAATTTGTTTATGGAAAAATGGATGTTAACCAACTGGTATTTGATGGGAAAATGAAACTTTAGGATACCAATGGATTACAGTTAAAACACATTCACAGATTTGATATCTTCATTATTTAAAATATCAAATCTGTGAATGTGTTTTAACTGTAATCCATTGGTATCCTAAAGTTTCATTTTCCCATCAAATACCAGCTCTTTAATACCCATTTTTCCCATAAACAAATTTATTTATCGGATAAAATAAAAATATACCCGTTTTCCAATTCATTATTTAAAATACCAAATCTGTGAATGTCTTTTAACTGTTATCCATTGGTATCCTAAAGTATCATTTTTCCATCAAATACTAGCTCTTTAACACCCATTGGTATCCTAAAGTAAAATGCCCATCAAATGCCCATTGTTATCCATTGGTATCCTAAAGTAGAATACCCATAAATAGCTAGTACTTTGTTCATGTAATGGAGAAAACCGGTAAAGAACCGGTATGCTATGGGCAATTTCTTTGTTTTACTTTCACATATTTAATTTATGTTAAATACAACATCTACCAGTTCCCCTTTCGTAAAAATATTAGTGTAACACTTTTTTCAATTTTAGTTACAAATATTTATGTATTTTACGTAAATTAAATGATTCAGAATAAAATGCTCATAAATAGCTAGTATTTTGTTCATGTAATGCAAAAAACCTATAAAGAGTTGGTATGTTATGGGCAATATCTTTTTTTTCTTTCACATATTTAATTAAGTAATTCAGAGTAAAATACCCATAAATAGTTAGTATTTTGTTCATGTAATACAAAAAACCCATAAAAGAGATAATATGTTATGGGCAATATCTTTTTTTACTTTCACATATTTAATTTATGTTACATACAAATTGATTTTGAAGTATTTATTTCCTATAAAACAAAGTTATAAAAAGATCACTTTTTTTGAATAGTAATTTTATTAAATTTAAAAAATGAACACATTAATAGTGTGAACATGAAATTAAGGAAATTGTAAATGATATGATTTCGGGGAAAAAAATTATGCTATCGAATTTTTCGTATTTATCACGAATTTACATATTGTGACTGTGAATTAAAATTTTTTCGAGGGATAAATGGATAAAAAAGATCCATTAGAAGAGCAGAGGAGTGATTTTAGTAGAAGTAGCTAATATTTGTAGAAAGGGATAATTGCACAAATCTCCCCTGAGGTTTCTGACACTAGCACTCATCTCTCCTGTGGTTTAAGAAATAGCATTGACCTCTCTTAGGAGGAAATTGGGGCCTATTACTAACAAAAGATTGTGAAAATTTACCTTTATACCCTAATTATTTGGAAAAATCTAATGAACAAATTTTGCAAAAGAAACCTTGTTTCTTGTCAATAAATTAAGTAACTAATTAAACCACCTGTAATGTTGTTTTGACATATTTAATTTATATTAAATACAAAATCTACCGGTTTCTCTTTTGTAAAAATATTAGTGTAACATTTCTTGAATTTACTTACAAATATTTACGTATTTAATATAAATTAAATGATTCAAAGTAAAATGCCCATAAATATCTAGTACTTTACTCATGTAATAGAGAAAACTGGCAAAGAGCCGGTATGCTATGGGCAATTTCTTTGTTTTACTTTCACATATTTAATTTATGTTAAATACAACATCAATCAGTTCCCCTTTCGTAAAAATATTAGTGTAACACTTTTTCAATTTTAGTTACAAACATTTATGTATTTTACATAAATTAAATGATTCAGAATAAAATGCCCATAAATAGCTAGTATTTTGTTCATGTAATGCAAAAAATTCATAAAGAGATGGTATGTTATGGGCAATATCTTTTTTTTCTTTCACATATTTAATTAAATAATTCAGAATAAAATACCCATAAATAGTTAGTATTTTGTTCATGTAATGCAAAAAACCCATAAAGAGCGAGTATGTTATGGGCAATATCTTTTTTTACTTTCACATATTTAATTTATGTTACATACAAATTGATTTTGAAGTATTTATTTCCTATAAAACAAAGTTATGGAAAGATCACTTTTTTTGAATAGTAATTGTATTAAATTTAAAAAATGAACGCATTAATAGTGTGAACATAAAATTAAGGAAATTGTAAATGATATGATTTCGGGGAAAAAAAATTATGCTACCGATTTTTTGTGTTTATCACGAATTTACATAGTGTGACTGTGAATTAAAAATTTTTCGAGATCATCTTTTCATTACTTAGTCTTGTTTTTTTTTCCGTACTATCATTAGTTTAAATGGAAAGTTTAGTTACATGTTGTTTGTGAGCAACTTCTAAAGTAATTATCGTAATAATTTTTTTGATTGCTTAGTATATTTATGTCATGGGTATATATTGTTGGTATGTTGTTATTAATTTTAATAAATTTTTTGGTATATTAGGTGCAAAAAAACAGTTTCAGAATTTTTTGAATGTAATAAAGCAGTGAGAGAAACAATGAAAAAATTGATGTGAGGGAAACGCATGCACAATGAACGGAGGAAAACATACACAGTAATTGGAGGGGAAAAATGGCACAGCGAATGGCGAGAAACCCAGCACCAATGTGTAGGGCCCACTGTGTATATGACAACTGCGTACGGTATTCGTTGGTTGGCTGCATCCGGACATGTTCGTTTGGTTTATCTTCACGCGCGTTAGCACTACAAAATAACGAGTCCGTTAGCACCTTTAATTCCAAATACACGTGTCATGATCTTATGTTTTATAGAAAAGAGTTTAATTAATGTGGAACATATATTTTAAAAAAATGCGCTACTTGTTTCAAACTTTTATTGATTTTGAATTCTTTTAATCTTTTCATTTATCATGTATTCTCGTCGCATGCTTGTTTTTTGGTGGGAGACTTTTTTTGAGAAAAAATCTTTATTAAATCTTAGATGAATATGTAAAATATAAAATTAAATTATTCTAAATCATTTTTTCAAAAAAAAAAAATGATAAGTAGGGCGGGACGAGTACCTGCTGACATTGGGTCGGGTCAACGGGATAATACAATTATTCAAAGGTTTTAACATTTGCAATAACAACAATTATAAGTTGAATAAAAATTGTGTGATGGAGTTGTACAAATTTTTCAAGTTTTGGCAGCATGATGAACATTTTTATTTTCTTGTCCTAAAAATAATGAATAATATTATAATACTAACATTTATACTTGAAATAAATTAAAGAAACAAAAACTTTGCCATATTATACCGGAAGGAGTGATTTAGTGAAATCCAAATTTTGTTCAAATGAATGGCAAAAAAAAAACGAAGCGGTAGAATGGATTCGATGAGCGATAGAATGGATTCCATGCGCGCGAGACTCTTCATATGCATTTTGCCTCGCATGACCCACATTGATTCTTTCGGACACGTGTTGAACGGGAACCGTGTGCCTATGGTAGGCAGGTGCCTACCATAAAGGTATCCGAAAATTTGACAAAATTGATAGTATTGATTTGACTCAGTCATGCATTATTGCATTTATTATCAAATGGTAATGATCTTTTACTAATACAAAATTGAAAGTATTGATTTGACTCACTCATACATTATTGCCACACTTCCTAAGCAAAGAGTGCTATCACTGAAGTCAAGTACTAGTACAGCCCACAAAATAAAAGGGAAAAGAAATCGTTATGATTTTTGTACTTTATAAGTATGCTTTAGTACATATAAAAGTACTAAAACATATACTTCAAGCCTGTTCCATTTAATTGACGCGGATGAAAAATTATTCATAAATATATTTGGCAGTGAACCTTTTAGACTATTCCAAGAAAGATTTAGATGATTGATAGCAGTCAAGTTTCAAGAATCTCTGGGCTATGGAGCTTCGAAACGGTAATTTAAATAAAAAAGAAACAAATGTAGTAAGACCAAAAATTCAACTAAGGATGAAACGACTAAAATCATTTCTAGAAAGATGCAAAATTGGTGTTAACGAACAGAGGAACTTGAAGAAGATAATAAGAACACAAGTATAATTCTACCAAAGGAGGGATCATATTAATAACCTGTAGCCAATAAGATTCTGCACTAGTGGTCACATTTCCACTCTTATAGCTACAAACAGTTTTTTCCCAATGGCAACAATCAACATTGTCAATATTTCAAGACGAGAGTCGATTCGAGAGATATTTTACATCTTCCTTGAAGTCTATAAGAGCTTGTTTTTTCACTTGCAAGGCAAGTTGCATCTATATTTATGATGGAAAAACATAATAAAACTGCTACAATGAGTAAGAACTCAGAGAAAGAGTTTGATCCACTCATGATCATATGGATGTTTAACGACATACTGCACTAACACTATCCATTGCTCGATCGAGTATAACATATAGAGGTAGTAATACTCCTTCAAAGATTGAAGATGTGGAAATCAATATCTAAAGCACTACGTAGTTGTGCTTTATTATATTGACAAAACATTGACGGGGCCGCCCCACTAAATTTCAACATTTGCATTTTTAGCTTTTGCAAATTTGCGAAATTTTTTAAGAAATTCCAATTGCCCCATTGCCTTGCCTTTAATCACTACTTCTCTTCAAACATTTTTTGACATTGCATGTGGTAAACTGTTAATAACTTTCATTTATGCTATCAGATGGAACTCTCTAGAGATGATTATCATCATTAATTCGGTCTATAATCCAAACTGTTGAGTGCATATTTTATGGATACTCTCTTGCATAACCGAGACCCAATATCATTTATCATTAATTCAATGTCACCTCTTATATAGAATGTTACCCAATCTCATTTGTCTATTATAGTTACCAATATCATTTATCGTTAATTCAATATTATCTAATATATAGACTGTAACTCAATCTCATTCGTCTATTATAGTAACGATAATACCTCTCCGAGTGAGTTTTTGGCTAACCAATTACTTATGGATCTCTTGCATAACTGAGACGCATCTCATATATAGACCATAATCCAATCTAATTCGTCTACTCAGTTTTGGCCAACTAATTACTTATGCATACTTTCTTGTATAACCGAGACCCAACTCATGTGAGCCAATTACTTATGGGTAATCTCTTGTATAGCTGAGACCCACATCATATATAGACCGTAATTCAATCTCATTCGTTTACTTAGTTTTTTACTTGGCTAACCAATTACTTATGAATACTCTCTTGTACAGTCAAGACCCACCTCATATATAGATCGTAATCCAATCTCATTCGTATACTCTCATAACCAATTACTTATGGATACACTTTTGTATAGCTAAGACCCACCTCATATATAGACCATAATCCAATCTAATTCGTCTATTCGTTTGTATAGCCCCAGCTCATATATAGACCGTAATTCAATCTCATTCAACTACTCCCATAACCAATTACTTATGGATAATCTCATTTGTCTATTCTCGCCTCATATATAGACCATAATACAATCTCATTCGTCTATTCTCTTGTATAGCCCTACCTCATATATAAACTGTAATGCAATCCTCTTACTCTCATAACCAATTGGATAATCTCATTCATCTATTCTCGCCTCATATATAGACCGTAATCCAATTTTATTTGTCTACTCTCTTGTGTAGCTCCACCTCATATATAGACCGTAATCCAATTTCATTCGTCTATTCTTATAGCCAATTACTTATGGATACTCTCTTGTATAGGCAATGATGCAATAGCAGAAGCGTAGGAAATGAAGGGGTTTCACAAACATCCTTCAAATGGGAATTGTGACACGAATGAGACTTAACCATGAATCATAGATTCATGAAAACGAGAGAAACTCTCACAATTGGTAAAAAACCAACCAAAGATATATTTATTCCAAAGGAAACATCTAATGTTTAGAAAAGCCCTAACTACGCCTATTTATAGGCTATAATGAGTCCTATTCTAAAAAAGAAACAAACACCACTAAAATCCCAATAAACAAAAGCTATGTTATTTGTTGGGACGATGTCTAGCAATGTTTGGTCATATGTAGGGCTCAATGATCATCACCCATCTTAGTAGCTCTGCAAGCTAAACAGAAACTAGAATATGACGAGCCTTATGACAGGTTCTGTCGGGTGCCTGACTCGGATTGACTCAACTTCATTCATGACCTTTTTTCTTTCTCCACACAATTACAACCCTTATTCATAAAATTTATAAGAAGACTAATAAAAATACTACTAAAACAACTACTAAACATACTTCTACTAGCCACTTTATTTACTTCTAATTAACTCTTGGGCAACCCTAATGATACGAAATGATGGATTGAATAACCAAGGCTTCCTCAAATCGTATCAGACTCCCCCACTTAACAAGAACTCGCCCTTAAGTTCTATAGGAATTTCCAACACAAACGCGAGATAGCAGGCCAACGATCCTCTCACGAATATTGTAGGGTCGAAATAACATCACTTGGTCACGAACACTTGAAAATCCTGAGAAGATCTCAAACCCAACAATTATGCCATCTTTCTTTGTTAGCACAAATTTGATGAGTTTTCCTTGGATGACATGGAACTCCACTTGCTTGATCTTGGTGCGAAAACTATTAATAGATAAAGACATTTCAAAAATAACTTTCTTACCAAAGCTAATATTTTCTTGGCTCTTGGAACCAATTGCCTCAATTGAGTCACCAGGCAATAGATTTGTTGAGGATGGATTTGCCAACGGATTTGCCTGTGGAATTGTTGGGGAGTAATCCACAAACAATTCGTTGATCTCCAAATCTTAAAACTCATCCAACCTCTCAGTCTTCATGATTATAAATCAAACTCTGCCTGGGTTTCATCGGTAGGGGAAGATGATAAAAACTCTGCCTCAGCCTCTTCGCCGTTTGGTCCACATATGAACTCCTGAATCTCTTCTTCCTCGAACTTAAGCTCCAATATTTTAGGTCCAAATTTTACTACAACAGTGGATGTTGTAGTTGGATGGATTGGACGTTGATGTTCAGTGATCCCAGATTGATAACTCTCGTAGGCCTGATAACTATGAGAATTCGAAGAGACTGCATGAAGAATGGAGTTGTTACGAGCTAATCTCCTGTTTGTGTACCTATAATGTGAAGATCTCTTGTTGTGCTATGGGACCAACTTTTGTACCATCCCTAAAAGGCCTAATAACTATGAGAATTCGGAGAGACTGTACGAAGAATGGAGTTGTCACGAGCTAATCTCCTGTTTGTGCACCTATAATGTGAAGATATCTTGTCATGCTACGGGACCAACCTTTGTACCATCCCTAAAATCTCATCTTGGGTACCATCTATGCGATCAAAGCGATGATAGAGATCTCACATCACCCTAAACACATTAGTGGTCGTCACAGGAGAAGCCTGCTCTGATACCACTTGATGCGGTAGCGGAATCATAGGAAATGAAGGGGTTTCACGAACGCCCTTCAAACGGAACTGTGGCATGAACGATACCCAACCTTGAATCACAGATTCTTGAAAATGAGAGAAACTCTCACATTTGGTAAAAATCAACCAATGCTATATTTATTTAGGAGTAAAAGTTTGATGTTTACAAAAGCTCTAACTATGCCTATTTATAGGCTACAATGAGTCCTACTCTAAAAAGAAACAAACACCACTAAAACTCTATTAAACTAAAGCTATGTTATTTGTTGGGACGATATCTGGTGATGTTTAGTCATATGTCGGGCTCAATGATTACCACCCATCTTAGTAGCTCTGCAAGCTAAACAGAAACCAGAATATGACAAGCTTATGATAGGTTCTGTGTTGGGTGCCTGACTTGGCTTGACTCGCTTCATTCACGACCTTTCTTCTTTCTCCACACAATTACAACCCTTATTCATAAAATTAATAAGAAGACTAATAAAATATTATTAAAACAACTACTAAACATACTACGACTACCCACTTTATTTACTTCTAATTAACTCTTGGGCAATCCTAATGATACGTGGATTGAAGAACCAAGGGTTTCTCGAATTGTATCAGCCGAAACCTACCTCATAATTCGTCTACTTTCACCTCATATATAGATCATAATTCAATCTTATTTGTTTAATCTCTTTTATAGCCCCACCTCATATATAAACCGCAATCCAATCTTCTACTCTTATAACCAATTACTTATGGATACTCTCTTGTATAGCTGAGATCTACCTCATATATAGATCGTAATCCAATTTTATTTATCTACTCTTTTGTGTAGCCCCACCTCATATATGTACCCACTTCATATTTTTCTACTCTCACAACCAATTATCATGGTTAAGACCCACCTCATATATAGACCATAATCCAATCTAATTCGTCTACTCTTTTGTATAGCCGAGACTCACCTCATAAATTAATTCATGTAAATGATTAGATACTTTCTTATATAGTCAAGTTCCATCTCATATATAGACCATAATCCAATCTCATTCGTATACTCTCTTGTATAGCCCCACCTCATATAAAGATCATAATTCAATCTTATTTGTCTACACTCTTATATAGCCCCACCTCATATAAAGATCATAATTCAATCTCATTTGTCTACACTCTTATATAGCCCCACCTCATACATAGACCCACTCATATTCGTCTACTCTCATAACCAATTACTCATCACCAAGACCCACCTCATATATAGACCACAATTCAATCCCATTCATCTACTTTCTTGTATAACCCCACCTCATATTTGTCTACTCTCATAACCAATTACTCCTGGCCAAGATCTACCTCATATATAGACCCATCTCATATATAGACCGTAATTCAATCTCGTTCGTCTACTCTCTTGTATAGCCGAGACCCAATATCATTTATCTTATATAGCCGAGACCCAGTAGATAGACTGTAATCCAATCTCATTTGTGTACTAACTAAAGGATAATCTCATTCATCGACTCTCTTGTATAGTTGAGACCCAATATATAGACCGTAGTCCAATTTGTAATCCAATCTCATTCGTGTACCAACTATAGGAGAATCTCATTCGTCTACTCTCTTGTATAGTTGAGACCTAATATATATACCGTAATTTAAGCCAATTGCATTCGTCTACTAACTATAGGAGTTTTGGCTAGCCAATTAAAAGGAAACCTAATATCATTTATCTTGTGTCACCAGGACCCAATATATAGATCGTAATCCAATCTCATTTGTTTACTAACTATAGGAGTTTTTGGCTAGCCAATTACTTTTAACTATATTTTGATAAAAAAATTACTTATAACTATAATCCACATGTTCAATATATACTTAATCCAAGCTCTTGATAATCCATTATCTATAACATTATCTATCAATTAATACTATTATTGTATTTCTTTTGACGTGGGAACATGATTACAGTCCCTAAAGTTAACGCAAATAAGGAACTAACCAACTAATGTGTGCCTGAGAGAGTAACTGCTTGCTAACCAATGCAATCCTTCTTCCTGCCATTGTTGGAGTTGGGTAGATTTTCTTGTGCATTCTGCTTTTCTTTTCCTTTGCCATTGTTTCTTTAGTTTATTTTCTTCTTCCTCGATTGTTTTCTGAGTGTTTGTGAGGTCTCTGTGTGTGGTCTTCATGGCTGCCTCGCTCAAGCTGGGATCTCTTGGTGATGTTGTTCCTAAGAAAATTCAATGGGTTGATATCGGAAATGGGCAGAGGTTAGCTACAATCCTAAATGCACAAGAGATGGGTGAATTTTCATCCATTGTTGAAGCTCACAAAATAAGGAAGAATGGTTCAGACAAAGGAGAGACTAGTGGGTTG
Source organism: Coffea humblotiana (assembly GCA_023065735.1). Classification (NCBI taxonomy): domain Eukaryota; kingdom Viridiplantae; phylum Streptophyta; class Magnoliopsida; order Gentianales; family Rubiaceae; genus Coffea; species Coffea humblotiana. The sequence goes on along the minus strand of CM041212.1, from coordinate 2,745,665 downwards.
AAGCAGGGATTTTCACAAGCGTCATGGGCCGAGGTCATCAAGTCAAAGGGTGCTTATAGAGGGATGAACCTCTCTTTTGTTCGTCCGAAAAAAATCCTAAGGAAGCCCATTCCACAAGTGAAGTTGAATTTTGATGACGTGGTTGAGGGCTTGAATAGATGGAAGTATGCTGTGGTTGGTTCTCTGTATTTTAGAAGTTTGTGGAAACAAAATGGAAAGACATGGGTAAAATTGAAGTCCTATCAGTTAAGCATGCAGTTTATATGTCTAATTTTGCTGTTGAAACCAATAAGAATGTAGTTATGGAACAATCTCCTTGGCCATGGGGTAGAAAAATGTTTTTTCTTAAAACCTTGGAGTCCAGAAGTTGATCTGCAAAAGGATGACTCCTAAATTATCCCTGTTTGGATTAGATTCCTTGGTTTGAAGTTGCATTATTACTCCTCTGGTTCCCTTAGCAAACTAGCTAGTTTTGTGGCTAGGCCATTGTCTACAAATCAGTTCACTACATCACAAACAAGGGTTGCATATGCTCATGCATATGTAGAACGAGATATTAATGCTTTGAGGCCTTCTATCATTCCATTTGTCAATGAATTCGGCGAGGAAGATGATAAGCTGGTTGAGTATTGATAGGTGTCGAATTTATTCAATAATAAATTTCTATTCATGAAAATATATAATTGAGTATAATGATAAGTAGGGTCATCTTCATAGGGATTAGGGAAAATTTGTTTTCTTCCAAGTGAGAATTAAATGGGGCTTTGGAAAATTAAAATAAATAATCACCGTAAATAAAAATAACCAAATAGAAGAGAGTTAAAATTAAATCAATAATAAGCAAGTTCTAGCCAAGGAGAAGCTTCAGAAGTGGTTCATACAATTGTTTATTGATGCAATAATTATTTTATATATTCATTAACAAACAGGTTATAATTGCCAAACAGGTGATGATAATCAACTTTTTCTTACCGTGTCGATAGTTAAGGTATGCCCGTTAACTATTTCTCTAACCAAGAAATAACCCTAGATATGCCTATAGGATTTAATTTCTTAGTTGCATTAAAAACTAGAAAAGTCCTGTTCTAATCAATAAACATGCTACGAGCGTTTATTTAAATTAGATCATATGTTTCGCTAACATGAAACCAATCATGTTTTTCTCTAACCAAGAAATAATTCTAGGTATGCCTATAGGATTTAATTTCTTAGTTGCATTAAAAACTAGAAAAGTCCTGTTCTAATCAATAAACATGCTACGAGCGTTTATTTAAATTAGATCATATGTTTCCCTAACATGAAACCAATCATGCTAGTTATCACTAATTTAACACAATTTAACAATTACAGATTTAACTGTCTTAACTAGCAATAGATTGTTAGGTTGAATTAAATATAGGGCACTTGATATACAAATAACAAAGCAACCATGAGAAATTAAATTAGAAAATATACAAATAGTAACGAATCAAAGAATAGATAAAAACAATTAGATCTCACAGTTGTAATTGAACCAAATCCTTTATTACCCTTGACTAGAATAAGAAAATTAGTTGCTCTTCATTGGGAACAATCCATGCAAATTCCTTGATAAAAGTTGCAAACACCATTCGTCAATGAGAAAACAAAAGAAAAAAGAAGAAAGGTTCGTTGTTTATTTGGTGCCAAGACCAATAGCCAATTTTCCCCGAAACAAAAAGACGTCCCTCTTCTTCTACTTTGTTGCTACTTATCAATTGTTAAAAAGGAAAATTAGAATCCTACTCCTCATGGAAAAAGAGTATATATTTCCTAACTAACCACCGATACCTATTAATAGGGACTAGCGTCTGCACTCTTTTGCCAAGCTACAATTAGAAGTTGAATTGGAATAAGCAATTTCTTTGTTGGCTGGAATCCCGCTTCTTCGGACTTGGATACCTGACTTAGGCGCACCCACGTGGAACAGGCTAAGAGTCTTTTGCTGAAAATATCTTTTCATTTAATCCTTTTTCACTCTTTTGCATTCCAAATTCCTAAAATCAACATCAATTGCCAAATATGAGTAGAATCAATCCAATAATGCAATATTTGGCCAAAGTAACCAAAAAATATTGTCAATTTCATTAACCAATATACACTCTATCAAGTATGAATGGATCCTAGCCAGTTATGCCCACCGTTAAGTGTTTTGGGCATACTTCAAATAAATGTCCATCTCACTCTTGGGTGGTTAATAAATGGATTCCCAAAGTTTAGCAAGAAAAATTGCCTACCCAACTAGAACAAGTGCAATATGAGATTTAATAATTTGTTGTGGATGAAGTGATGCAGGTGATAGAGGATGTAGAGGACTCTGATGGTGTTATGGGTGATAATGTTAAATCCAATGGTTTGTTGAAAACCTATGTCTCAATAGTGCAAGAATGATGGTGAAATAATTTCTACTAATTATCAGTGCATAACTCTACCTATTAGTAGTAGCATTGTGATTGATCTACCCATTGAGAATAGATTCTCATCCCTAACAACTACAATGGAGGTGCAAACTAGTGAGATACCTAAAACTACTAGAAGTGCAAAACAAAGGCATAGAGGTAAAGGAAAGTATATCCTTCAATCATTATGAAAATTGTCTGCTGGAACATAAGAGGTCTTAATAGACCTATTAAACAATTAGTTATAAGAAAGTTGGTGTCTGATTTGCATATAGATATTGTAGGAGTAGTTGAAAATAAGTGAAAATGCAGAACATAAATAGTGTTATGAATACTTGGTTTCTTGGATAGAGATACGTTTGTAATACTACTACTGCGATTATTGCTAGAGTGTTATTTTGCTGAAATGAAATGAATGTGCATTGTTAGCCCCTTGTATTGTATTAACAGCCCGTTTCTTGTTTGGTTCAAACTATAAAGTATACAGGATCCTTTTGTAATAACCATGGTGTATGGTATGAACAAACTAGAGAATAGAAAGCCTTTATGATAGCATTAGCTAGAAGTTAAACAACAAATTGGAGAGAATCGTTGGATTATTACGGGAGATTTTAATGCTATTAGACATATGGAGCAAAGGCGTGGTAGTGTGGATTATGATTTTAATGCAATAAATGATTTAATAATTACATTGAAGCGTTGGTTGTTGCAGAATTTCCTAGTAAAGGAGTGTATTACACCTGGTGCAAGCTTAGAGATAATGGGGTAAGGATTTCTAATAAAACTGACAGGTTGTTGGTAAATGATCAATGGTTTTCTTCTGTTCCAGTTGTGGAAGTTGAATTTTTACCTCCCAGCGTATCGAATCATTCCTCCATTGATGTGAACTTTGGAGCTAAATGTTTCAAATTTCATAGTTTTTGGTTGAAGCATGATCAGTATAGCAGTATTTTGGAGGAGCAATGGTCTACCCAAATTCAGGGAAATCCTATTCAAAAAGCATGTAAAAAGCTAACATATATGAAGATAGTCCTAAAAGCATTGAACAAGAAGTACTATAGTTCTATTAGTGCTAAGAGTTACGAAGAAAAAGTCACAATTGGACTATATTCAAACTGCTTTGTAGACTGGCCCTCTGAACTCTGATTTGAATTTGGAAGGGATTCTGTTGCATTGGTACTTGCAAAAAAGCAATTCTTCTAAGACAAATCAAGAGTTCAATGGTTGAATATAGGAGATCGAAATACAACTTTCTTTCAGAGAAAAGGTTAAGGCCATATGGCTAAGAATAGGATTGTGTCATTGTGTACAAATTCAGGAGAAAGTGTGGACGACTATGAGAAAGTCAAGGAAATTGCTATGCAATATTATCAGACGCTATTTAGTAAGGTTGAATCCTTAAGAAAAAGCTGAAGACTGAACCAAGTACTTCTACCATCTATCTATGAAGAGCACAAATTGATGTTATAGGCTCTAGTAATTGAAGTTGAAATTAAGAAGGCTATTTTTAAGATGAAGAATTGTAAGACTCTTAGTCTTGATGGGTTTACTGTGGAATTTGTTAGAGGTGGTTGGGAGATTTTACGGCAGGATGTCATTGATGCATCAAAATATTGTTTTGACCAAAATTATATGTATTTTCCTCTAAATAGTACTTTTGTCACTGTAATACCAAAGATCAAGGATGTTGCTTTTATGAAAGACTTTATGCCTATTTCCTGCTACAACACCCTGTATAAATGCATATCTGCTATATTAGCTGCTCGGTTGAAACAAGTGCTACCAAGTGTAATTTCTATAACATAAAATGCTTTTGTGAATGGCAAATAGATTGCTGATAGCATTCTTCTGATGCATGAACTTGTAAGGGGATATCATAGAAAGGGGAGAAATCCAAGGGCAGTGGTGAAAGTTGATTTAATGAAATGACACAATTGAGTGCCATGTTGTCTATGGGTTGTCCTAAAAAATTTGTGCATTGGATAGTAAGTGTGTTACTACTGCACAATTTTCTATCAATAATATGAATGGGGCTTTGGTTGGTTTCTTTCATAGTGAAAAAGGATTGAGGCAAGGAGACCCTATCTCCCCATACTTATTCCTAATTACTATGGAAGTATTTTTTGCATTACTGAAGTTGTGCATTGCTGAGAGAGGGTTTGATTTTCATCCTCATTTCTTAGATTTGTAATTTTCACATATTGCATTTGCAGATAATTTGTTTTTAAAATCGATAGCTACTGAGCATTCCTTTTCTATGGTCAAGGACACCATTGTCGAATTTGGAAGTTTATCTGGTTTGATGCCTAATCTTCATAAGAGTAATGTATATGTAGCTAGTGTGAGTGATGAAGTGGGACAATAGCTGTGTAACATTTTAGAGATGCCAAGTGATGAACTACCAGTTAAATACTTATGTCTACCTCTTATTTCAACAAAACTCAACTACAAGCATTGCCAATCTATTTTTATAAAGATTCAGCACAAGATACAAAGTTAGACAGGAAAACATCTTACCTATAGAGGTTGGTTGCAGCTAATCTTATCTATTCTTAGTGGTATTTGCCTCTATTGGACTAGTGTTTTTATACTACCTAAAGCAATATTCAAAAGGCTTGATAGCATGTTACCCTTATTTCTATAGTCTGGTGAAATTAAATCACACTATGCAGCAAAAGTAAAGTGGAAAGATGTCTACAAACTAGAGAAGAATGGTGGACTAGGAGTGCAGAACATAGCCAATTGGAACAAGTGTTTAAACTTTAAACTCATATGGAATTTAAGTCAAAAAAAGATATTTTATAGCTTAGATGGCTATATTCTATGATGCTGAAAGGGCATAGTCTATGGGAAGTAAAAACTCCTGTTGGTTGTTCATGGTATTGGAGAAAGTTACAATTTAGGCATCTTGCTCAGCCATGAATCAAAATATGCATTGGTGATGGTAAGAGCAATTTTTTCTAGTTTGATAATTGACATGCACTTGGGCCTTTGTAATTAAGATATTCTGAATCTTTATAGAAGAATTTAGGGTTGTTTGTTAGCTCTAAAGTAAGTGATTCGGGAAAGGATGGAAGGTGGTCCTGGCCTAAAGGAAGGAAGTTTAATGCAAGAGTGCTAGACTTTCAAGAGTCTACTCCTAATTCTATGTTGCAACAAATGAATAGAGAGGATCTTATGAAGTGGACCACATGTGGTTTAGGTGTCTATTCTATTAAATCTGCTTTGAAGAAACTTTATGAGGCAGATAGTAAAGTGAAATGGCATTCCTTAGTTTGGGAAAAAGGTTTTGTTCCCGAGTATGCACTTATTCTGTGGTTGATGTTACAGCAAACGTTGATAACTAAAGATAGACTTATCAAGTAGGGTGTGACTAATATACTTCCTGGATGTGTGTTATGTGATCAAGGGGTTGAATCTGTTAGACATCTATTTTTCAAGTGTTCCGTCTCCAGGTGCATGTGGGATAAAGTGCAAAGATTGTGCTTGCTACATAGGGGATGCTTACCCTAAGAACAAGAAGTAGATTGGTGGTGTCACTATGGTAGTTCATACTCCTTTGCTACTAAGATTAGAAGGCTATCTCTAGTTGTCACTGTTTGATATCTTTGGTAGGAGAGCAATAGAAGGATTTTTCAACATGTAGCTACAAGTACTAGATAAGTCCTTACAGCTATCACTGGAGTGGTCCAAAAGGTGGTTGTTTCGTGGCCTAAAGCTCCACAAACTCAAGAGAATGGCAGCTAATGATTGAATGGGAGTTGTCTATGGAGTGTCTGATGTAATAGTTTACTGTAATGCCTATAGAGAGACAAATTTATGTATAGTGTTGATCACTAAAGCATCTTAGATGTAGGAGGAGTTTTTTTTTTCCTTCTTGTACAGTAGGATTGCGTATTAATAAAATAGTTCATTTTTGCCTATAGAAAAATCAATAGTTGCAAGCCAAAGAAGACTTGACAAACTAATCTATATCTCCTTATCAAACTGTAAAAATGTTTCCATTGGAATATATTTGGATGGCCTTCTGCTTCAAATGACAACATTGGTGTGGGATATGCATTATGATTGAGTAGCATAAGCCATTAGGGTAGGAGTTCATTTTCGATCAGACTATTTAGAAGAACAATGCCATATTGAGCTGTTGCAGGTTCGTGATAATGTTATATTGAGCTGTTGTAGATTATTTTACTGTGGTTATAATTTTGGGCATGCCTCGCACTTCTGCGACCTGTACAACTAGTTATACTTATAATACATAACTTTATTTGAACTATAATTGCATAAATTATTGCAATACTTCTAAACATATGTTTGAAATGGTTTTAGTTAAAAATTATGATTAAAATAACTAGTGAAGGTTAAGTATGAATATTAATGCTATTATGAATTTTCAAAAAAGAATTAGGTAGGGCTAAATCCGCAACTCTTAAATCTAAATCCACACCCTTATAACCAAATTCACCAACAAAACCCATAGCATTTATGAGGCTTGGGAGAAAATTTTTCAATAAAAAATTAGCCTTTTTTTATGATGAAAAGAGATGGTGTTAATTTGGATTTAAAATTTACATCCTTATGCATGGTCCTAAAATTTCTGACATTTTTTTCATTCACTTTGATGGCATTTATTTTTTCCTCTTATTTGGTGGTGAGAATGTTTTTATCTCTTTTATCATGTACGAGGAGATGAGAGAATTTTTTTAAAAATTGTGTTAAGAAAATATTTTTACCTTTTTGGGATATTGCACTTCAAAGTTGACAAATGAAGTATAATTTTAGAAAAAACTAGCCGATCAATAATTTAGATGGTGGTATCAAATAATTTCAGTTTATTAAAATTTGTAATTAATTTTTAAACATTTCTTGTTGCATAAAAGACAAGTTTTTGCATTGAAAAAAGTTTCTATTGAACTCTTATGGGCTTTATTGTCATCTAATCTAGGGGTGTGGATTTAGACTAAGGGGATGTGAATTAGAATCATTTGAAAGAATTTAGTTTTTCTTTTGTGTCTCCCCTTCATATTAGAACCTAATTTCCAATGATAAGTGATTAATTATTATAACGTTCATGTAAGTGAGTAACTTTATTGCATATTCTAAATTATTTTATACAATAAATATTTCATTTCAAACTTAATTGATAATCTATTAAAATGTAAACAGAAAGAAAGAAAGAAAATATATGTTAGATTATTACATACAGTGTATTTTGCTCAAAATTTAAAGAGATATTTAATTAACTATTTAACAATTAATATAAGTGAAAGAAAGGGGAAAAGTCATGATCAATTAATTATTCATAGCGCAAAATGATAAGCAAATGAAGTATGCCCAATTTGAGACCAATTATAAATCCAAAAGAGAAGAAAGACAAGAGAAATAGTAGCTTAAACAAATAAAATAAAGAAAATGAAAAAGAAGTTTAATTAGAATTCAAAACACACATCTAAAAGAACTTTGATCTAATTAATCTTTTGCATAGTTGTCATGAATCCAACGATAATAGTGTATAGACCGTCAGTGTAGGAAAGATTAATCTATACTTAAAACTTAAGAAACTATAATAATTCAAACTCTAAATCATAGTTATTAAACCCGACCCGGGGAGGAATCCGATAAAAGAAGTGGGTCAACGGGTTACTGGTTCAACCAGTGGGTGAATGGTCCAACCGGTGGATCACTAAATATACTTAAATATTATAATTCATAATTATTAATATAGTTGAAACTATAATAAACTATGTCATAGTAAATACTCAGTTAGTCCAATTTATTATAAAATTATTAATTCTTATAAGAATTAACAAAATCTAAATTTAATTAGTAATCCACCAAATTTCAATTATAAAATTTTATCTAAGTATAGTTATCTAGTTTATTTACGAATTTTAAGTGCAAAAAGTTATTAAGAATAATATTTGTCTTTAAAATGAATTGTGTAATATGCTATTTTTTGAATCCATTCATAACTTATAGAATTTGGGGAATAATAAAATTTTATTAAAAGATTCTAAACAAATTTTGTTTTGAAGAAATAAAATAAGAATAAAGGTCTAATACATAATGTAGAAGGGCAAAACAAGCACCAAATGACTTGTTGGTTTAATGGTGAGCGCGCTTCATTGTTGTGGTTGAGGTTTGAGGTTCCATTCTCCATTGCAACATCTTTTAAAAATTTTTATCACAACAACCGGATTCTTACAAAACCGTCCTGGTCAATCGAGTTGACCGGTTGAACCGTCGGTTCGTTGACAAGTCAACGGGTTTCTTGCACAAAGCCACAAACAATCCAATTAACAACCCAACCCGGTTTCATGACCGGTTCACTGGTTGAACTGTCGGGTCAGGTCGGGTTTAATAACTATGCTCTAGGGACAAAAATGCAAAGTCAAAACTGTTGGTTAAGGTAAATTGATTTTGACCATGAGAATTATTGAATTATCTATTGTCCTAAATTTGAAAAAAGGAGAAATTTTGGGGACCGAATTTATTTTGATCAAAACATTAGGACCACTTTGGAGCATGAGCCAAACATTAGAACAATGAACTGAATTTCTCCCAAGAAGGAGTAAATCTTATATACACTGACAGTGTATACACTATCACCGTTTGATTCATGACATATGTGCAAAAGTTGAATTTCAAATTCAAATTTTGCATAGTTATCATTCATCTAACGTTGACAGTGTATACACTATCAGTGTAGGAAAAATTAATCCATAAAGATATTCATTTCAAGTTTGCAGTTTGATATGCATTTTAGGTAATATTGACTTTTTCTGTGATTTATATCAAGACGAAAGGGTGCAAACGTCATTTGCTATTGTGATCAAATATATAATAATAACCATTAGGTGGAATCGAATAATCATAGCTTCAAAACTCTGGCGAATCCATTAACTATAGGCGGCAAACAAACTTATTTAGTTAAATTTATTCATACCTGCCTATGAATAGCTAGATTTGTTATCTTTATTGTCCACCTCATCATTGTTATTTGATTTTAAGTCTAATTCATTGTATTAAAAAAATTAAGCACTGCAATGTTCATGGATAATTGGTATTGGACTCTATCAACTATTCTTGGTAGTCCACTTAATAAGTGAAAGGGATGACTATGAATTGTAAAATGGCCGTGTATGCTGAATTATTGGACTAATGAACTAATTAATTATGTCATATGCTGCTGAGGGTGATTCTTCTATTGGTTTGGGATACGAAAACTAGAAATGAAATCACATGACAATATGCTAATTCTTACGTCTCTTTGAAGAAATTGGTTAAAGTTTGATGAAAATAAAATTCAAATATCCAGCCTAATGCTTGATAAAATGTCAACCGACTAGTCTTCAGAAATTCCAATGATTAGCATGGCAAAGCTTGCAAAGCAAAACTTCATAGGCTTGTAAAGATTGTTGTGGGGTAATGTGTTCTTTTCTCAATTTTCTTCCGACCTGAATAATGATTAATGGAATTTCAACCAATAAATCGTTAGAGATTCCAATGAATATTGACAAAATCCGAATGACAGAACTTCATTAGGCATGTAAATTAGTAAGGCTTCTAAGGCAGTGCATCCTATTCTCCAATTATCAAATCCACAGAAGTGCAATCTCCCAAAAAAAAAAAGAAGAGTTGCTTTCTCCATCTAGTTGGTTTTGGTCTTAAATTGGTTGCATGTTCAAAGAGTCAGTGGTTGTTAGTGGCTTATAAATTGTCCTTTTAGTCACTATCACAGCATCGGCCAAAACAAAAAATAATAAAAAAAAAATAGCATAGTAAGTATCACAAGAGGTTGGATTGGTCTCTGATACATCGTCGAGCAGGTAATAGAGAATCATGAGGTTTCCAACATTAAAAAGTCATGGGACATTGAATTGGGTACAGAGAGACGCACGCATAATAGTTTTCTACTTACTAAAATGAGACGATTTCCAAGTATAAGAATCGGAAAGGGGGCATAGTTTAGAATCCAAAATAGAAGTATAGAAGTAAGCCAAAGATCGAACAAACAACAGAAGCACTAGGGAGTCGTGATTGACATCTGGGACATTATTGATCAATGGGAACTGAGGTAGCCAAAAATGGATCTGACCTCGGTTCTCTCCCTGCGGAGAATGTGCAAGAACTAGCTTCTAATTGCTCCAAAGAAAATCCCACAAAGATACATCCGGCCTGAAATGATCCTTGATGAAATTTCAACCGATGAGTCTACACAAGTTCCAGTGATTGATATGGAGAATCTTGCAACTAGTCATTCAGAATACCAAAATGAGATGGCAAAACTTCATCAGGCTTGTAAAGAGTTTGGTTTCTTTCAGGTAAATTCAAGAAAGTTCTGTATATTACCTTATCAGTTTTAGTTCATCACAGACTTTTTGCCTGGGACAATTTCCTTGTATGAAAGTTTTCAATTTCCGCGTTTACAATAACTGTAATACATAGATATTGAGATTAATTTCCCTTGCAAATTAATCATCGATCCATGACTAATGCTGCAACAGTTAGTCAACCATGGCGCCTCAATGGTAATCGAGAAAATGAAGGTGGTGACAGAGGACTTCTTCAAGCTGCCATTGCAGCAGAAAATGGCCTCGCACAAGTACCAAACCATATTGAAGGCTATGGTCAAACATTTGTTGTATCAGAGGAACAAAAGCTGGACTGGGGAACATGCTTTTCCTCTTTCCATTGCCAGTTTCTCAAAGAAACATGAGATTCTGGCCTAATTCTCCAACATATTTTAGGTAAACCATTAATAATACACATTATCACAATTTTCTCCCACTATTGCAGAAAATTTATCTTACTCTATTATCGGCCGTGGAGACCTTGGCCTTGTGATTAAGATTGAATATCAAAGAATTAGAGGTCATGGGTTGCACTCTCCTCTTCCCCCTCCTTGTTTTTTAAACTCAACCCCATCCCCGCTACCGAAAAAAAAAAAGAAGTTTACTGCTGTATAATCAGCCTCTTCAATAGCCTAATCAATCTTGATGGCTAGTCTGTTTGTCAAGGTCGTTTCTGCTTTGATAGTCTCCCATAAGTCATGGGAATTTATACTCTATGTGTGCGCAATTATATTGGTTCTGGGCTAAAAATAATCATATAAGTAACAATAATTTCTCCAATTAAATTCAACAAGGAAATTAACAAAAATTCTCACACTTCAATATTGTATAAAAAGGTGCGTATAATTTGTACCAATAATGTTTGTTTGACATGGGCTGAGATACGGATTAGGTCGCTCTCTTTAAGATTTGTGCTTTTACGGAGTATTCTTGATGTAGTAGTTTTCAGCATGTAACCTCTAGAATACAGCAGTACAGTTTTTTCCACTATAGTCCACTCTAATCTACACCAATGGATTAACATAGAAACCTATCCAAATATTGTACTTTGCCCCGTATAATACTCTAGTAACACATTTATCTAATGTGTTATATTTGTAGTAGTAAAAAATAATACAAGAAACACTTTACAGGGAATAGACTTAGAAAGATAGTATATACAATAGAAGCAAGTAATCTATTGCTAGAACTTCTATTTATAAGTTTGGAAAATAAGAGTTATAAATAGGTAAATTAAAATTAGACATCATACAAATTTTCAGTTACAAAACATAATGATTTGTTTTAACTGTGTAATGGTTAAATTCGCATTCATATTATGACTGTTATAGCGGTTATGACCGGTATAAAGCCGTTACCCATTTATGTAACTTAATAAACGCATTTAACTCACTTTTTTAATATTGTATTTTTTATCAAAATACTTCCACAATATAAAACAGAAGACTCTTTTTTTCTTTACGATGAAGCATCTTTTGCTTCCATTGGAAAGCCACAAGGCACTTTTGAAGTGACAAAAGGCCAAAAAGTTGTATGCAAAACTTTCATCACAATGCTAACTGCAATTTTCTGATGATATCAGACCAACCTTGGATGAATACTCACTTCAAATTCACAAGGTTTGCATGAGCCTCTTCAAACTTATCGAGGCGAATCTTGGGCTGGAGCCAGGCAAACTATGCAGCATCTATCAAGATGGCATACAAGGAATAAGAATGAATTACTATCCACCCTGCAGACAAGCAGACAAAGTTTTCGGCGCCTCTCCCCACTCTGATGGAACAGGACTGACCTTATTAGTTCAAGTCAATGAAGTTCAAGGCCTGCAAATCAAGAAAAGCAATACATGGGTGCCTATTAAACCCATTCCTGGAGCAATTATAGTCAAGATTGGTGATATGATGGAGGTACCTAACCACAAAAAAGATAATAACTCAATATATGAATAGATAAAGACAGAACAACTGGAAAAAAAAAAGTTAGAAGTGCTTCTGAAGAACATCTATAACTTGCTTTTCAGTTCATGTTGCTTTTATTTTTGGTGGAGTGCAGATAATGAGTAATGGGGAATATAGAAGCATAGAGCATAGAGCTGTTTTGGATTTCCAGAAAGAAAGGCTGTCAATTGCTGCATTCCACAATGCAAATTTGACAGCAAAAATCGGTCCTCTACCGGAGCTTGTCAAAGAAAATGGAGCACAACACAAGACAATAGGATTGCTGGAGTTTTTCGGACTGATTCCAAGCTCCAAACTTGATGGCAAAAGCCCACTGGATCGCATGAGAATAGACAACTGAAAGAATTAGTTGAAGGTTTTGTTTCACTTACAATATTATTGTGCCATTTTTTATCTTCATGACAATAAAAATATATATATCAATAGGGCCATTAGATGTAGTGGCTCATAAATTGTCCCTTTGGCACCAGCCAATACAAAAAATGGAAGTTTCAACAAATGGAAAGCTGTTTTCCTTTTAACGTGTACCCAAAAGTTTGAAGATTCTATCGTTTCACATGAATTTTTATTTATTTTAAGCAACTGGTAAAAGTTGATTGGCGTGGAAAGAAAGATATTACACAAAGAAAGGCAGAGCCTATGCAATGTTATTGTATGTTAGAAAAGGAAGCTTCAAGACAAAATTAAGTTGTAATAACCCGGATGTTAAGCTGCTGACCAAGTAATATTTTCAGTGAAAAGTAACGGGTTCAAAATGCTTAATAACAAATTATTGGTAACATCTAACATGTCCTATCGGTCAATCAACACTCCAGAATTATTAACTCTTTACTATTAGAGCTCTCAAATTTATCATCATCTTATCTCTTTATCTCTATATTATAGGTATTTCTACTCTTCTTACTATTATTTTATATATGTTTGTAACTTTCAAAATAACAACTTTGTCATTTTCACACGAGGCATGACACTCGGTCTGTTATATAATCTGTATTTATCTATTAAATTCTACAAAACAAAGACAAGATAGAGGATTCCCCAAACTTAACCAATAATAATATCAGAAACCAGCCGGCTTGACTAAAATATGTCCTTGTAGACGACGATATCGTTTTTTCAGAGTTCAATTGACTGCACAAAACAATTAGGGGTTCGAGCTACGGCCAATGCAACTTGATTTAACTCGTTGATTGTCTCACAAAAAAAAAAAAAACCTTGTTGATTAAAAATTTTAGTTTCTTTTTTTTTTTGGGCAAAATAAGCTTGAGTTATTTAGGCACGTCAATGCAAGTTGCAACCGATATCAAATGCTAATTGGCCTCTACAGTCGGTCTCAAAGGAGAATTTGTACTACATAGTGACATTAATAAGGAACTAGATATCAATTACTGTAAGGAATACAACAAAAATTATGATAAACTATTTAAGTCTTTGCAAAAGAATGCAACAATTACACTAGTAGTATAAAATCATTCCACTTTTTTTTTTTTCCAACAATGTCTTAATTAAGAAAGGTTATGAGCAAGCCTTTTGCATTTACCACAGTATATTTTGACATTTCAAGTAACAAAATAGTGATTTTTGTTTGTTGGTGCTTAGATGTTGTTGGCACATGCTGATCTGTGATATTATGCTAAATTTATATATAATTTAAATCAATTCTCCCTTTTGTTGATTTGTGACCTCATTGGTCTTCGAATTTGTTTCATTTCTTGGATAGAAGGGGACAATCTTTACGAGTGCTCAACCACAAATTTCTTGGGAAAGCAAGCTTGGAGGATTCTTACTACTCCAAGGCCCCTTCTTCATTGTGTACTTATAGCGAAGTATTTTTCTTTTGCTGACTTCCTTCAAGCAATGCTAGGTTGTCGTCCTTCCTTTACATGGAGAGGGATTCTTGAAGGTTGGAAAGTTTTGAATATTGGTTGCAGATTGAGAGTAGGATCAGGTGATTCTATTTGTATCTAGCATGAGCATTGGCTCCTCAGACCAAGATCTTCTTGTATCTGCTCTCTCCCTCGAGGGTTAGACAGACATGCTTGTGTCGCTAAACTTATCAATCATGATCTTTATAGTACAAATATGAAAATTCAAGAGAACCCAAGAAACATAAATGGCTTAACAATCCAAAGACCAAATAGCCGCCTAACTAGCTCTTTTGATTTGGTGCTTGATTCCAAAAACCTCTCTTAAATTGGAGTATGGACTCTTCAAAACTCTCTTGTACTGGTGCCTTGACACACTTAAATTTACTTAAACTCAACATATTTATAACTACTAAGGAGAGGGGCGTGCTCCTTTGTAGAACTCCCAATATAAGATACAAAAACAAACTCAACAACAATAATGGTTCCAGGGCTCAAAAACTGGCTAGTAAAATCCAAGAAGCATTGCCTCTTTGTTTTTCAGCAGTCTCTTGATGCCTTCTTTAATAAATTTCTCGCATTTAATTTTAAGTTTTATTAAAATCTTTCCCAAAAAAAGCTAATTTTATTGTGAGTTAAGACAAGTTCATACAACTACTGATCAGTAATATAAAGGTTTTGTTTGGATAGTAATTACGAACCAAAATATTTTCCTGAAATTCTCAAAACACACGTTTAATTTCTCGCCACTTTATCATTCTTTCGACAATCTTTTCGTCTTACATATATTACGTTACAACTAATACAACTCTTGAAGTAATCTGCAATCCAATAACTCTCATTGTTTCTGCACCATCTACACAAGACCCGGCTTTGTGAATTGATCATATGGAATTTCTTTTGAATAATTAGGAAGTAACTTTTATTTTCCGCTTGAGAAAGACAACGTAGCTTGCGTCTTTAATGTACCTCTCATCAGATAGGATAGGATTCTCGATGTATTTTTCTCTATGACGTTCGAACAAGATATCAATTACTCCTTCACCAAAATGTTTCTGACGAGTTCCCCAAGGACAGCTCTCATGTGAAGGATACAGACATCAACGTCAAGCTGTACCCCTTTTTTTGCGCTTGAAGAATCTAGCTTCTCTATTTTCTTAATCTCAAACAATCCGTTCACCTCAATCAGTGTTTTCAGCTCAGATGGTGATGGATAATAAAAAGGCAAGTTAAACGAATCCACCATTTCTTGAGCAATCATTCCCTGCAACGATATGATGGTGTCAACTTTCAAGTATGTAACTATTAAAAGATGAAAAAACTGATTTTGTGAAATTTGATGTAATTGGAGCACTTTTACCATTTTGGCCAGGTCCAGGAAACAGGATCCCAGAACGTTAAGATTTTCGCCTATACTGGACTCACACATCTGGACGTCATCAGGGAGTCCATCTGCTACAAGCATCATCAATCCTCCTGGAACAAGCTCTTGTGCTCTGGCTCTCAGGAAAGAATCAATGTCTTTTCCAAACTGAGTTGAATATGCATCTTTAACTTCTTTAGCAGCTCCACTATAACAAATTCTGCCCTTGTTCCAAGCAGGGGAGTTTTTATCCATCACTTCTTCTGGGATCTTGGAGAGCCAGTGAATTGCAGTGGAGCAATGTGCAAAGTGTAGTGTAGAACTAGGAAGTAGGCGCCCATAAAAGAACCCGGAACTCCAGCTGCAAAGTACCGCCATGTAGCAGGAAGATTTCTGAAGAGAGTATTGAAATCGTTACTGACATGGTCGTTGAAGAAGACATGAAATTCTGGCATCTCTGTTTCCACCGGTAGGGATTCGTATTTGTTTTCAACAGCTTCAATGATGTTATGCACTGCACGGAACGTGTTAGGACCAACAGAACACCCAAAATCTGCAACTCGAAATGAGTTATTGCCAGGATTAAAAGAGTACAGATGGTTTCCAAGATCAAGATGTTGATCAATCAGTTCATTCATCATTTGCTTAGCTGAATCCAGTGATTCTTTCTGCATCATGTTAAACATTTACACTTTAGGTTCCTCACTTTTTTGTATCCAAGAGAATTAAGCAAGTAAATTTGACTGTGGCATGGTAGATTATTACCTGGTAATTGGAATTTCGAGCGTAGCTGTGTGGACCATCACCACCAACCATGGGGTATGTGGAGCTTTCTAATACTTCTTGAGCCATATCCGTGCTTCTGTTGATCAGCCTGAAGCCTAATGGTGGTTGCTTAATTTCTGAGAATTGACAATTTCTTTATGAGGATTTAGTGAAAGAATTAAGAACGTATCGTTTTCTTATATTGTTTGCAGGCATTACAACACGACGAACGGATATCATTTCTTTTTTGTGCATGTATAATAACAAATAAAAAAGAAAAAGGTTCAGAACTTTTCCCTAAGATTTCTCATAATATCACTCAACTCCCCTATAACTTTTAAAATCTCACTTGTCTCCCCTGTCAGCTTGATAAAATCAAATGTCGCTATAAAAAGTCACCAAATTTACAACATTATCCTTGCACTCTTAATAACTATTTAACCAAAAAACTAAAAAAAAAAAAAGAATTTTTAAAGAACCAAAAATTATAGAAAACAAAATAACTAAATTGATACCCAATATTGGTCCATATATCTCTGTGTCAAGGTGGTAGTGGGACAACAAAAGACATGTATAAATTAAAATCTAGTTAAAGTTAGCTAGTTAGAAGGATTTTGGTAAGTAATTAACATTTTGAAAATTTTTGTTGAACAGCTACAAGGAAGTCAAGAAAATTTTTTAGGAAATATGTTTTCATGTATAATGTAATTTAAGTTACTAAAAATTAAAATAATCTCTTTATACGCGTGGTTTGTAATATAAATCTTACTTATAGAAAAAAAATTATATAAATAAGTTTGAATTTAAAAAATTAATCAAAAAATGATCTAATGACCAAATATATATCTAGGAATATCCTTTTTTTTTTTTTGCTAAAATGTTATTCATTATACTAGATAATAGTTATTGGATATCTACAAAATTATTCTTTATTGCATTTATACTTGTTCCTAATTTCATATTTTTACTTTTTTAACCATATTTTATATTTATTATTGTTATAAGCTTCATAAGTAGGATAACATAAAGGTAATATTGGAATAAAAATTTTATCTTTTTTTTTTTTGCATTTCCTCCAAAGGGGCTAAAATGTTAAAACAAAGTCAATTCAAGGAAGGTAGGTGAGGTTTTTAAAAGCCTAAAAGGTGCTAAGTGATGTTATGAGAAACATCAAGGGAGGTTTATAAAATTATCCCAAAGAAAGACACAGAACAGATGATGACTGAATTATCCCCATCGAATTTCAATATTATGAAGGTGTCAAAACTAAAGTTGTGTCATCATCTAGTGATTAGTGATCATAGACCCCCCAAAAAAAAAACCCATTGGATTTGTATTATCTTTGCTGGTATCTTAAGACATGTAGTTAGTGGAATCTCCATAAAACAAAACAAAAAAAATTGGCAAAACGATGAAAAACTAGCATCTGGCAAATAAGCATCCAGATTGAAGAGGCGAATGCATAAATTAAACGTTTGTCTCTTTTGCATACACCTGGTTTATATGTATCAAGGTTTTAAGAGCTTGTATATTATGAGTTTGAACTTGTACGTGATTGTCCACTAACATGAGTGTAGAAATTTGTTTTTTTTTTCTACTTCAAATCATTGTTACACGTCTCACCAAACAGAGCGTGAAAAATTAAAGCTTAATCTAGCAGCAATACATCAGGATTGTTACTGTAAATAAGTTATTGTACCAATTAGTATATTCTATTAATTTAATGCATTAATTAGTCAAATAGCATTAATTACTAATTAATATCAATTAATAATTAATTTTATAGAGACTAGTCTAAATTCATTGTGTTAGTTGCAATATTCACTTTGTACAAGTCTATAAATACAGGCATAATCTCTTATAAATGTGTATGAGAAATATAATCAATTTTCCCCGCCTCCAGCTCTTCTAAAAATGGTGACCATAATACGCCCTTCAAAATGTCCAGAAAAGGAGCCTCGAGACCTATGAAACTGGTCGCGCAAAAAAATTATTTTAAATGAAAGAAATTTCAGAAGCTATCAAAAGTCGTGCTTGATGTCCCATGCCTTGCCTTGTCTAGAAGGACTTATGATTGCCTTTAGATCAGTGAAACACAAAGTAAATAAGATACAACATTGCGACACCGGATTGCAAAATTATACTACCGTTTTATAAAAATTGCACTATGGTGAATAATTGACATTTTATTTCTCAATTTTATACTATTTTTATTTTGTACCCTACAAATTTTTTAGTTTTTCACTAATCAACTACGTTTTCAATAATTAATAGCACAAAAATGACAATTACGGTTTTTAGATCACCTTTACTCTTTAAAAATAGTTGTACTTCAAGAAATAGTTTTGCAATACCAAAAAATAAAGTTTTGGTTTCTTTGATTGAGAAAAATTCAAATGTATAAAAAGATTGAACCTTTCTCATTTTGAAGACCAAATCATTGCTACTCGTTGAATTAGACTGTCTGTCGTTTTGTATTGAAAATTCAATTTTTCACTAATTTTTCATGATTACAATGATTCGACTAACTTTTACGTTGTAATTGAAAGCGTATTGTCAAAATCATAATTTTGTGACGTCACATCACAACATTTTGCTGCTATTAATCAAGAAAAGCATTTAAATAAATGAAATATTGTTCCTTTCTCAATTTAGCAACGTAATCTTTTGTCCTCATGAAATTATTTTGCCTTCTCATACTAGAAATTTTTTCACTAATTATTTTGTGAAAAGCACGACTAGTAGGTAAAATTAAACAAACCGATAGAATACATAAAGCTAGAATTGGAAAAAAAATTATTATTTAGAAATATCTGTTCCTAGGTTGCATCCTTGAAGATATCAATTTCCAATAGTCAGGTGCCTAGTGGCCTCCCAAGTTATGGCTTTTTTAATTATGTTATTGGTTATAAAAACTTTGAAGCAAAGTAATATGATCATTTTGACCACTAAAATCGATTACTTTTAGTATTATTTAGCGGCCTAATTTTACAACAGTTACACTATTACTAGAAGTTGCCTCATTTAGTTTTAAGGTTAACTTTTGAACCTTTAATTTACTAAAGTTACTACTAGGTTACAGCAGCAATTGCAATTGTTTCAAGGACATTCTCATTTTCGTTATGGGCTGCTAATAGTAGCTTAATAATGGTAATGTTCTAATTAGTTAAGTCAGTTAAAAGGCTTTATTTTAAGATGTATTGAAAGTGCTAGAACTCTAATTTTGTGCAAAAAAAAGAAAACATAAAGATTGTGATAGTAACGACAAAACAAAAAATGAATTTGCAACTCAAGGTCACTGACATTTTGAGAACATTTTCTAAAATAAATGTTTTTCAAAATAAGTGACTTTCTATAGTTATGGACTTTCCTAATTTAAAGACTTCTTTAAATGCATGACCTTCCTAAAATAAAGTGTAAGCTAATTTAATAAAACTTTCCCTTAATGATTGGCTTTCCAAGAATATGGACCTAAGTTAGGATTCTTTCCAAAGTTAGGAAGACTTACCAAGAATAATAACTTGTTTGGAAGGAAACTTTCTGAAATAGAAAACTTACTAAAAAAGGGAATTGTTAAAAATATAAACTTTACTTGTGTAAGAATGTTAATTATCTTAGTCAAACTTCTCTAGGGCATGCATTAGAGAAATAAATGATGCACAATCAATTTATGTAAAGTAATAGATTTACATGTAATTTCTCTTGAGTTAGAAGGCAAGGATCAAGAACCTTAGTAAGGACTTCCTATCAAGTGAATTGAGGTGAGTGGGATCTATCCCTTTGTATTTTCTTAAATATGTTTTTCCAATGTTTAATGAAATGTTACTTTCTGTATGAAAATGGACCTTGTATGGCAATATTTGTTGCATCTAAATGTTTTTTTTTTGTTTTAAATATGAAAGCTATATGTATATGAAATGTTTGTGCTGATACAATGTTACTTGATTGTTTGATTAAATGTGAATGTTGATGTGATGGCTCTAATGGTCACATCTTTATCAGTTGGGATTATAGTCCTGTAGGGGTTATAGTCCTATCAATGTTAATGTAAAGTAAAGTAAAGTGCAATAGTGGTCAAAGGGTAGGGGTTATAGTCCTATCAATGTTAATGTAAATTAAAGTAAAGTGCAATATTGGTCAAAGGGTACTCTGGAGGTCCCTTTCACTATCCATTCTACTGGGTCAATCACTAGATTGAGTACTCAATACCGATGAAGATGTGTAACTATTAAGCATCGATAAATATTTAATGAATATCTATATATTATACCAATGTGCAAAGAGTGTGATAAATATTTAATGAATGTCTATATGCTATACCAATATGCAAAGAATGTGATATGGCAAATCAAGCCGTTCAATCTTCAAGTGTCGACCAAGTGAAGGTTCCATTAATTAGGTCCGGTCACTAGTGTTCATGCTAAGCAGTTTCAAGAGTCATTCCAAGCACTGGTGCGGGCTATCCAAGAGCAAATTGGAGTACCCTAAATCAATTGAAAGACTTGATTATGGTGATTTCGTCATTCGTTACCTTAATTCAAGTGGAGGAAGAATTGATTGATCAAACCTAGCTTGAGTTCGTTGGAATCAGGGGGAGTTCTAAGTCATTGTCTTAGCTCTATTCTAGAGTCATTTGATACCTAGTTATGTTAGTTAGTTGTTTGGTTTGGTTGAATAAAAGCGACCAGCTCATGTTGAGTTCTTGGCAGGGTTGAGTCCAAATTCGGCCAACTTAATGTTTGGTGGCCATGAGTCTTGTTAGTTTATTAGAGGAACTAATGGGGCTTGCTTGGTTAATGGGCCAAGTAGTTTAGTTAAGCTAGAATGAGTGACATAATTCTAGTCCAAGTCGGATTCATCTAGGTAGAGTTGTTTGACTATAAATAGTCAAGTCATTGCCTTGTAATATTTGGTCTAATTTCTAGCAATAAAACTAAGACCGTTTCTCTTGGCTTCTTTCTGAGTTTTTTTTGAATATCTTGGAGTTGATATTGAGGAAATTGCAGATTGAGGAAATTGCAGCACTTCGTGCAGCAATTTTACGGACTGATATTTTAGGAACTTGCAGGAATTAGTGCAGCAATTTACGGAATGATATTTTAGGATCTTTAGCTAATGTAATTTTTGGTAGTTTACTATTGTATAGGAGATCTTTATTTGTACAGATATAGAAATTATATAGGTAGGATCCTATCTCTGTATATAAAATACACCAATGAAGCCAATGAGAAGGGCATCTCTTTTGATCCCAATCTTTCTGTTTTCTTCATGGTATCAGAGCGATGCCGCCCAAAGACGAAGGAAATTCTGGTTCAGACAAGAAAACTTCCAGTCCTTACGTTCTAAGCCCCAACGACAATCCAGGCAATATAATTACCCAAGTGCAGTTGAAGGGAGAAAATTATGAAGAGTGGGCACGGGCAGTGCGGACTGCATTGAGGGCCAAAAAGAAGTATGGTTTCATTGATGGAACTGTGGAACTACCGGCAGATGATTCGTCGGAAATTGAAGATTGGTGGACCAGTTAATTCCATGCTAGTTTCATGGGTATTTAACACCATTGAACCCTCTTTACGTTCATCTATTTCTCTTGCGGAGAATATTGGAGATTTATGGGGGGGACATAAGGCAGCGCTTCTCAATTGGGAATGGACCAAGAGTCCAGCATTGAGATCGGACTTGACGAACTGCAAGCTGGAGGGACAAACCATAGTCAATTACTATGGACAGCTTAAAACCATATGGGATGAACCTGAATAATTACGACAAAATACCATTGTGCAGTTGTGGTGGTTGCAAGTGCAATCTCACAACTGAACTGGAGAAGAAAAGGGAGGAAGAAAGAGTTCATCAATTTTTGATGGGCTTGGATGAAGAACGCTATGGTACTGTGCGTGCTAATATTTTTGAGCACTAAGCCATTACCCAATCTGAATAGGGTATATGCAATGGTTGTTTCAGCAAGAACGAGTAAGAACAATGTCACGAACAAGGGCAGAGAAAGGCAACCCCATGAGCTTTGCAGTTCAGGTTGGTGGAACGAAATTCAGGGGGGGACAAAACTGTAGTATGCTCACATTGCAATCGTGAGGGACACGATTCAGGTACCTGTTTTCAGCTAGTAGGGTATCCAGATTGGTGGGGAAATAGACCTCGCTCCAGTACTCCAGGACGAGGAAGTGGGCGTAAGCGCAATGGTGGTGGAGGCCGTGACAGGGGTGGTGTACCACGAGCAAATGTCACTCAAACATTTGCAGCAGAAGATAATCATGGAGGAGTCACAGAAACTGACAGAAAGGGGCTTAATGGGTTGAATGATGAATAATGGAGCACTTTGTTGGGACTTTTGAGTTCTCAAAAGACTGTATCCAATGAAAGATTGATTGGTAAGCAAGAAATTTTGTCTTGGGTAATAGATTCAGGGGCTTCCCATCATATGACTGGGACAAGGGCCTGCTTGAAAGATGTGTCTGACATTGTTCCATGTTCAGTCGGAATGCCAAATGGTGAAGTAACTGTGGCACTGAAAGAAGGAACCGTGCATCTTGGAGGAGGATTGAAATTGCAACATGTTCTTTTTGTGCCTAATTTAAAATATAATTTGATCTCTGTTTCACAACTTCTCAATGACTCAAATCTAGTACTGCAAATCACTAACAAAATTTGTGCTGTACAGGACCGAAATACGAGGAGGCTGATTGGAGTGGGTGAACAACACAAGGGGCTGTATTTTTTGAAGGCGGTGGCTTCAGCAAATGCTTGTAAGACTTCTGGAGTTTCAGACTTCAATCTTTGGCATAGGAGAATGGGTCATCCGTCGAATAAGGTGCTAGAGTTGATTTCTGCAGCAAATAAATTTAGTAAAAATAGTGATAATTTAAGTTGTGATGTTTGTTTTAGAGCAAAACAGACTAGAGCGATGTTTTATTCTAGTGACAATAAAGCTAAGAATTGTTTTGATTTAATGTATTGTGACTTATAGGGGCCTTATAAAACTTTGGCTTCTTGTGGAGCTGCTTATTTCTTGACTATTGTTGATGATTGTTCTCGTGCTGTGTGAATTTATTTGCTGAAAGAAAAACATGAAGTTGCTTGTGTTCTTAAGAATTTTATTGCTATGGTCAGACGATAATTTGAGAAGGATGTGAAGACTATTAGGAGTGATAATGGCACTGAATTTGTGTGTCTACGAAAATATTTTAATGAAAATGGTATATTGCACCAAACTTCTTGTGTAGGAACTCCCCAACAGAATGGACGAGTTGAGAGAAAGTATTGTCACATTCTTAATGTGGCGAGAGCTTTGATGTTTCAGGCACACTTGCCAATTGATTTTTGAGGGGAATGCATTCTTACCGCTGGATACTTAATCAATAGGACACCAATCCGCGGTTCTGAAGGGAAAAACTCCTTATGAAATTCTCTTTGGACAACTTCCTTCCTATAATCATATTAGGACTTTTGGGTGTCTATGTTATGTGCATAGACAACTTAGAGATAAGGATAAATTTGCCAGTCGAAGCCGTAGGTGTGTTTTTGTGGGATACCCTTTTGACAAGAAAGGATGGAAAGTGTATGATTTAAAGACTTCTGAGCATCTTGTCTCAAGGGATGTGGTGTTTGTAGAAACAAATTTTCCATACGCTACAACACTGTTTGCAGGTGAAAATTCCACTAAAAATGCAGATGGAGCTCATGAGCACACGGATTCGGAAATTATTGAGGAAGATGGGGAGATATTAGAGAAATCTCCTGAAAGTTGTCCTCCTACTGAGGAAATTGCAAAAATTAGTGCAACTGAAAATAGGGAAGAAAATTCAAGAGAGGAGGTACTAGTGGGAGATCAGCTTGGTCGTGGACATAGGATTAAACAGTCATCCACTCGTCTGAAGGACTATGTGACAAATAATATGTAATTCAGCCCCTCACAAAGTTCACCGCTTCAACAGCATTCCTCAGGTATGTCTTATCCCATAGCCAATTTTGTTAGCTATGATCGGTTTTCTTCACAACATCGGTCCTTCTTGGCAAGCATTACTGTAGGTTCAGAACCGGTTTCTTATAATGAGGCAATGAGAGATGAACGATGGCGTGAAGCTATGAGAAAAGAAATTCAAGCTTTGGAAGAGAATGGAACTTGGACGGTGGAGGACTTACCCGTCGGGAAGAAGGCTATTGGCAGTAAGTGGGTGTACAAAATAAAATATAATTCTGATGGAAGCATTGAACGATGCAAGGCCCGATTGGTAATTCTTGGCAATAATCAAAAAGAGGGTATTGACTATCATGAAACTTTTGCTCCCACTGCAAAGATGCCCACTATACGTACTTTTCTTGCAGTAGCTGCTGCAAAGAACTGGGAACTACATCAGATGGATGTGCAGAATGCTTTCTTGCACAGAGACTTGAATGAGGAAGTTTTCATGAAAATGCCACCAGGTTTTGCCTCTAAAAATCCTGGGAAAGTGTATAGACTACGAAGGTCTTTGTATGGCTTGAGTCAAGCACCTCGTTGTTGGTTTGCTAAGTTAGCAAATTCTTTAAAGACATATGGCTTTCATCAATATTGCTCAGACTATTCATTGTTTGCTTTTCATGAACAGCATGTGCAAATACATGTTCTGGTCTATGTAGATGATCTCATTATTTCAGGTAATGCTGCCACGGCTGTGCAGCGAGTTAAGCAATATTTGAGCAGCTGTTTTCATATGAAGGATTTGGGACCATTGAAATATTTTTTGGGTATAGAGGTAGCAAGAAATGCTGAAGGGATTTTTCTTTGTCAGCGAAAATACGCCTTGGATGTCATTTCTGAGGTTGGTTTGCTGGGAGCTAAGCCAGCGAAAACTCCACTGGAGCAGAATCATAAACTTGCACTTGTTGAAGGGGATGATGCTCGTAACCCTGCTCAATATCGTCGGCTGGTAGGCAGACTGATTTACTTAACTATTACACGACCTGAATTGAGCTACTGTGTCCATATTCTTGCTCAATTTATGCAGCAACCAAAGAAGGCCCATTGGGAAGTTGCATTACGAGTAGTCCGATATTTGAAGGGTAATCCTGGACAGGGAATCCTTTTGTTGGCCAAATCTGATCTTAAATTATATGCCTACTGTGACTCCGATTGGGAAAGTTGTCCCTTGACAAGACGTTCCTTGACAGGTTATTTTATTTGCTTGGGCAGCTCACCTGTCTCATGGAAAACCAAGAAACAACAGACTGTTTCACGCTCCTTTGCTGAGGCAGAATATCGGTCCATGACTACAGCAGCTTGTGAACTTAAGTGGTTAAAGGGTTTGTTGCTATTTCTTGGTGTTGATCATTCTAGTTCCATGCGCTTGTATTGTGATAGTCAATCAGCTTTACACATTGCAGCGAATCCTGTATATCATGAGCGTACGAAACACATCGAAGTTGATTGTCATTTCATTCGAGAAGAAATACAAAATGGGAACATTGAAACAGCTCATGTACGTACGGCTCTCCAACTTGCTGATATTTTCACTAAAGCTTTGGGTACTGATCAGTTTCAATTTCTTCTTAGCAAGTTGGGCATCTCAAATCTTCATGCTCCAACTTGAGGGGGGGTATTGAGGAAATTGCAGCACTTCGTGCAGCAATTTACGGACTGATATTTTAGGAACTTGCAGGAATTAGTGCAGCAATTTACGGAATGATATTTTAGGATCTTTAGCTAATGTAATTTTTGGTAGTTTACTATTGTATAGGAGATCTTTATTTGTACAGATATAGAAATTATATAGGTAGGATCCGATCTCTGTATATAAATACACCAATGAAGCCAATGAGAAGGGCATCTCTTTTGATTCCAGTCTTTCTGTTTTCTTCAGTTGACTATGTTGGAGTTGGCCTTTAAGGTGTTCAAATTGACTTATCAATAAAGAACTGCATATTGTGATGTCATCCATCCTATACCGAAGTTCGTTAAGTAATGGTTTGAGGTTTCCGCTGCTTAAACTTTGGTACTAATAATTCTAGATCCTTGAGCTTGGCTGGACGTAGTTCATATCAATTGGTATTAGAGCTAATTGAAGGTATCAAGTTATATTCTTGTCGTTGTTGTTTGAGTCTATTTTCTTTTAGTCGTTTTCAATTCATTTTTCTATGATTTCTTGTTGAGTTGTTCTTTCTTGTTTGTCCAGTCGTGTTCGTCTTTTGTTTGGGTCTTCTTCATTTCTGTCTAGTCATAAATTTCGCCTTGAGTCGTGTCTTCTTGTTAGCTTTTCTTGATCCGTCTCTTACTTCTTGATTGTTTGTGTTTTAAGTTCTTGTTCAGTGCGCTCTTGTCTGCTTTGAATCACCTATTTCAGACAAAAAAAGGGGAATCTGTTGTCTCTTGAAGGTCCGGAATTCCTTACCTAAATCCTGTTTGTGTCCTGCATTTGCTTGGGTTGTGTGCGCTGGTCTTGATTGTTGCTTGAAGTTTTGAATCAAATTATGGGTTTTCTTGAAATTCTTGATTGAGAAATCATCAATCTTGAAGGCTTTGAAATCTACCCTAATCTATTCTAGAAGTAATCTTGGCTGTTCATCCACATTCTTAAAAACAACGGTGCAACCAGCCTTCTTTGATCTTCAGTAATCTGAAAATAAATTATTTGTTGAGTTTTGGAAAGTAAAAGAGAAAACTATGTGCTGGAAAAAGAAACAAAATAGCCGCTGACCTCTGCTTTCCAAATAGGATTCGGATTTGCTTCAAAAAGTTTTCTAACTCGATTTCTTGGTTGAATACATCTTGGATTGGAAAAAAACCAGTTCCCTAATCATTGTTCTTGTGGGAAAAAGGGTTATTTCCAGAATTTTTGTCCTTGTTTTGTCCCGATCAGATCAGTTTTTAAGGAAAAAAAAAACTGAACCAGCCGTCAACCACATTTCCTAGTTGGGTTTGGATTTGTTTCCTTCTTGGAGCTTTTGTGCTTAGCTGCTAATACTTTTAATTGGTGCATTTTCCAGTAAATTTTGAGTATAAAATTAAGTCATAATTCTGTTGGTAATTCAGTCCTTTCAGTCGTGTCTCCCTAAAATTTTCCAAACCCTAAATCTGCTACTCTCTTGTAGGTTCAATGGGTTAGTTGATTGATTCATCTTTGAGAAATTCTAATTTCTTCAAGGAGGGTAATCAGAGGGTTTGAGAACTAGTTGGTAGGATTATTAGAGTGCTACATTCAAGTGATAGACAAGGGTTGAGTGTATACACGTAAAAAAGTGTGTGAGGAAATCTTTCTTTGTTTTTTTTAACCCTTTTGCAGGTTACATAATCATGTCTAACGGTGAAGGATCTCAAAATTATAACCTAAACTTATGATGGGGACTATGATGGGAAAATTCAAGAGGATATTGAGCAATTCACTTCAACCTTTTCATGATTGGATGGATCAACTGGAAAACTTCCATGGTAGCATTAAAGGCAGCCATGATAAGACCCCAAAAGTAAAATCTAAAGATTCTAATGGTGAGGAAGAGGAGTATGAGAGTTATCGAAATCTAACTACCATAATAAACGGCGTAGTGATCATTCTATTAAAGGAGTAAAGTTCAAAATTCCTTCATTCCAAAGCAAATCAGATTTGAGGCTTATTTGGAGTGGGAAAGGAGGATTGAAATGATATTTGACTGCATAACTACACTATGGAACAAAAGGTAAAACTTGCAGTCGTTTAATTTACTAATTATGCCATTATTTGATGGGACCAAATTTACACTAGCAGAAAGAGGAATCGAGAGCGTCCTATTGAAACATGGGCTGAACTAAGAGGTGCCATGAGGAGGCGTTTTATCCCGAGTCATTACCACTGTGACTTGCATCAAAAGTTGTAAACTTTAACTTAAGGGAGTCAGAGTGTGAAAGATTATATTATAAGGAGGTGGAGATGCCATGCTGTGTGCGAATGTAGAACAAGATCGTGAGCCAACCAAGGTACGCTTGAATGAATTGAGACCGGAGATAGTTGAAGTGGTTGAGTTGTAGCATTATATTGAGATGAGTGATATGTTGGACAAAATTGTCAAAGTAGAGTGGCGATTCAAGAGGAGGGGTAGTGCAAAGCTTAACTCCAATTATCAATCCAATAATTGGAGGCTGTCTCAACCAAAGAGGGAGGAGAAAGGCACAGCTTCAACTTCAAATAAAGTGCCAAAACCTGATTAGTCTAAGTCCAGTACTAAACTTACAATTGAGGGTCTAAAAACTCGCAACCGTAACAATAAATGTATTAAGTGTCAAGGGTAGGGGTCATATAGCTTCTCAGTGCCCTAATTAGCGACTTATGAAAATGTTAGACAATGGTGAAACTGTGATAGATGATGAAGCCATGTATGAGGGAACGCCACCATTGGTTGGAGAGGAAGAATCAGGGGAAAGGTTACCTACTAATGATCAAGTAGATTTATTTGCAAGGAGAGCTCTACCTACACAAGTAAAAGAAGATAACGATGCAAAAGATAGAATATTTTCTATACACGATGTCATATCAAAGACAAAGTGTATAGTTTGATAATTAATGGAAAGAGTTGTACTAATGTTGCAAGTGCCCTTATGATGAAAAAATTGGCGCTTTCAACCCTTAGACATCCCAAGCCTTATCAATTGCAATGGCAAAATGATAGTAGAGATGTTCGTATGACTAAGCCGGTACTTGTTCCATTTCACATTGGAAGATATAAAGATGAAGTTTTATATGATGTTGTTCCAATAAAAACTAGTCATATTTTATTGGGGCAGCCATGACAGTTTGATGTATTAGTTTTGATGGACATGCTACCAAGTACTCATATGTACATTGTAATAGGAAGGTTGCTCTTGTATCTTTAACTCTTAAGCAAGTGTATAAAGATTGAGTATCATGTATATTAGGAAATGAGTCATGACGTAGCCAAGATAATCAACTTCATTTAATTAGTAATTTTCACTTGCAAGAATAGTTAGGAATTTCATAACCTTAGAAACACCTTTATTGTTATTTTTATTACTTATGTCTCATGTATTGTAGAGCAGATTTACTTTCATATTTGTGGTAACCTAAATAGTAGAGAAATTCGAATCACATCAATAATTGACAATTTTCCCTATGAGATCGATATTTGAATATTCTCTATACTCATGTACAATCTATTCACTTGCAATAGTGAAAATTTGAGTTATATTTAAAATTTGGGAGCAATTAAGATTCAAACTTCGCACGCATCAAATACCTTGTATGGACTTTGAAAGATTCGTTGAAAATTTTATATATGTACCATAAATTATTGCTTCAGCCTTTTGTCCCTATATAGCAAAATTGAAGGTTTTTTTTTTTTGAATAATGTTCAGCAAAGGTAAGTTTTTGTTGTGAAAGTTAAAAACATGCAGTCATAGGAGTTTAACAATTTTTATTGTATCGAATTTTTAATTAGTCCATATGGGTCATTCTTTAAACAGCCATAGATGATGAATTCTGCAGTTTTACAATTCCTTGTTTGGATAGAGTATTATTTGAAATAATTACTGTGACACTTTTTGTGATGTAATATATGTGAGATAAAAAGATAATTGGTATTAGGATCCAAACACGGAATAATCAACTATTGAGATATCAAGTACATAATAATTTAATGACAAACAAGCCACAAGCATGAAAAATAGATGACACACAATATTTAATGTGATTTAACTCCACCATTGAGCCTGCGTCCATGGAAAGAAACTCGTTCTTTATTATGAGAGGAAAATTATATACAAGAATACAATTTGAATCCAAGTCCAACTCTTATATATCATCTCTCATCTCCTAAGAACTCTATCTCACCCCCATGTATAAGCTTACATGTTACCCTTTTTGTGTGCCCCTTGTGTGTCTATTGTATAGTATGTCAACCCACCTATTTATAAATAATATTATTTGGTCAAAACCCAAATAACAACAAGAAACCAATTCTAATTTCTAAACTTACATAGAATAGGAAATAATTTCTAATTCTAAACTAAATAGGAAATTTCTTAGCTACTATTTTAAGTAACTAAAACCAATTAGGAAACTAGTTACTTCTATACAAAACAAGAAACCTGTCTAAAAAAAAATAGGCCAATTTCCTAATAAATTTCCATTTTGACAAAAATTTCTTTTAACAACAATTTGCTTTCAACTACCAAATAATATGGTGTCGAACTACACACCCGAATCAATATAGTTCTTACACTAAATTGATTTAATCGACAAATGAACATATGTAATTACCCCAAGTCCAATTTCCAGTTAACTCGTGAGAATGTGCCTCAATTCACCATCTCTTTTTGCAAGATTTGTTCTCACCACCATTTGCAATTCGGGATCTCCTTTTGTGAGTTCTAACTTTAATCATTGAGGTAACTAAGTGGTAAAATCACCATAGTTCTTCCCATCTTCAGGACTATCTCATCACGTGTGGTTTCCAACACTCTGTCTAAAACGAAAAACTCGTAACTGTCAAAGTCTTCTGACGCATGGAAATTAAATCTCTTTATTTCTTTGGGACACATGCTAAACCACCCAAAAAACATAATCGAAATCTAAAAGCCACCGGAATGAAATATCAACCGTTGGAGGTATGAGAAAGTCTCCACCGATTCACGTCCAAAAATTCATATTGGACTCCACATTTTTCTTGACTCTTGAATCACGTGCCTAGATTCACGGTCAAGTATCTCCATACTTTTCGACTTTCCATCCTTCACGTTTAATGTTTCTTACCAAACTCTTAAAACAAGGATACCACCCATTAAATTGTTCAATTGGTAACAGCCACCAACCCACTTGATCTCAATAGTTAACCAGGATCCAACCAAGAACAACCAAGTTCTTGATCCAACCATTCAGTTTGTTGGGATCCAAGTATTTGTGAGCAGCCCAGTCTCGCAACTAAGTTCTGATACCACTTGTTAGGATCTAAGTACGGAATAATCAACTATTGAGATATCAAGTACATAACAATTTAATGACAAACAAATCACAAGTATGAAAAATAGACGATACACAATATTTAACGTGGTTCGACTCCACCATTGAGCCTACGTCCACGGAGAGAAACTCGTTCTTTATTATGAGAGAAAAATCTTATACAAGAATACAATTTGAATCCAAACTCAACCCTTATATACCATCTCTCATCTCCCAAGAACCCTCTCTCACCCCCATGTATAAGGTTACATGTTGCCCTTTTGTGTGCCCCTTGTGTGTTTATTATGTAGTATGTCAACCCACCTATTTATAGATAATATTATTTGGCCAAAACGCAAATAACAACAGGAAATCAATTCTAATTTCTAGACTTGCATAGAATAGGAAATAACTTTCAATCCTAAATTAAATAGAAAATTTCTAGACCAATTAGGAAACTAATTACTAAAACAGCCATATGGGAATTAATTACTTCTACACAAAACAAAAAACTTGTCTAAAAAAAATTAAATCAATTTCCTAACAGTTGGGAATATAAAAAAGTGAGTTGGAAAATGTGTTTATGATGCAAACGAAATATTATTTGAGATAATTTGCTATCCAAACACTTTGTTTCGTGTAATTTTGTCTTATTTATTGCCTGAGCATTGACGAAGACTAATTTCTGATAGCATTTTCCAGCTATTGAGAATTGCGGTTTCTATTTCTTAATTACTTGAACAATAGTGGCCCGATTGCGGGTGTGAGGTTATATTCAAGACAGCTCCATCAAGTTCCCACTCAATTTTCTTTGTTTGAATAGAGCTAAGACTCGTTATGTCAAAATTTATCAAATAACAGATTTATACAAAACCATGACTTCATAATCTAAAGAAATTTAGCACAAAAGTTGACTGATATAAAGGTAATATGCAACAAAAGTAGATAAGAAGCTGGCTCAGTTGTTTATGTTGCTTTTTGTAGGCCCAGCAGGCTTCTCAATTTAGAATGTTTTCCTTCATACGTAACTTACCCCATTTGGGCGCTCTTCGCAATTATATTATAAGCCAGCTTGACAAGCTACCCTTCCTCTTGATCTGACGTGCAAAGAGAATTATCTCCTCTTTATGACTTTCCCGGCCGAGAAAAGTGACCGACCAGGGTCCTATTGATGAATGAAAGAAAGGGATTATATGCCCCTGCCCTGTAAGTCCACGCCTATGCAGAGTATACTCTCTGCGTTCCAATTATTTGATCTGGTTTCAGGAATTGAACTTTTTAAAAATAGTAATATGATTGTAATGTTTGTATTTGTCTTTTCAATTTTACTCGCATAAATTCAAAATTTGAATTTGAATGGTAACACGTATATAATTAGAAGAAAGGATTATATTAAAAAGAGAGATTAAAAGGAATTTTGATTTTTTCAACAGAACAAATATTTTGGGACATTTCAAAATAGAGAATAAGACACTTTCAATGGGACGGAAAGAGTATCATCCAACACCTGTGGCACAAAACCAAAAAGTGAGAGGATATAAACTCCAGTATACACAGGTAGACCCTTTCCAACTAATTGATGTTTCGGAGCTCTCATCCATTAGCAATTACATGAACTTGCATTGGGTCTTAAACTTTCAGGGTGACCCTTTATAAGGGCACTTATAGGAGAAGTCAGTAATGGTTCACCTGCTGACTAATAGAATTGGATAATGGCCATGACAAAGGGAATGCATGGCCATGTCATGCAATTATAATTTGAAAGAATTTTTTGCATATAATAACTGTTGCTGGACACCTAAAGTTGTTGTATAGCCATCCCAGTGTCTTTATTTGGGAAATATTCGTAGCAAGTTTTCAAATCTCTGACTTCAGTTGAGAATGATGGAGGGAAACATTATTGCTTCTTCCATGGGAAAATGTGACAAAGAAGGCATGTTATGCTGATCAGTTCCAAAATCAGAATTATATATGTGACATCTTACAAGTTTTTTTTTTAAGCTAAATCCTCATAAGATCATTCAAGTAGACAAAATAACGATGAAAAAAGAAAAACCCAAAACAAATCGAATTAAAAGACCCAAATTTTACTACTCTATCAGTCTCGTTTTTTTTTCTTATTCATACTGGGTTTCTGAATTGTTCTTTTACTAATATTTCAACGGCAGAGAAAGCAAGTTTAAATGACCTATCACAAGAATTTCTTTCTTGTTGGGTTGAGTGCATGAAATTTACCCCACTATGTGACAGCCCCACCTTCCCCTAAGGTGAACCAAAGGGTTCGGCGGACCGCCTGTCCAACTCTCGCTAGGACTCGATCATTCTCTCCGAACAAAATAAAATATAATCTCCAAAAAAAAGCGAAACAAAACACAATACCCCAAATTGAAACATATCCTTACATTCATCCCCATCTCAAACAGAAGTACAGTTCCAAAACAAAAGCTTTACATTCTCAATACACTCCAACCCTATCTAAGCACTAGAGCGAGTACAAAAGCCAAAATATACAAAAGGCACTACTATGCTATGCTATACAGGTCTCTCGCCCGCTCGCAACCCCTGTAAGGAAAACAAATTACGTGGAATGAGCTAGAAACCCAGCGAGATTCTATATACTCAAACAAATAATTAAGCAAGGACGTTTATCAGACAATAGCAAGTAATCCAGAAAACATTTACAAAATGAAAACAATAGTAACACATTCATTAAAAGGATACATGGAGCCATTCGTTCATTCGTTCATCGACCATTTCCCCATTCCTTCAATCGTTTAGAAAAATTTCGTTTGTAATTGAAAACTCCTCCATCATTCTTGCCATTCATTCATTCATTTGGTTCTCCCCGTTCTAGCCAGCGCACTGGCCAATCCTCTCCAAACTACGTGGTAATACTCGAGTACACCAAACATTCACATTCACCCAGAGTCACTAATCGCCCGACCGAGTCCGCTTCTGACTCGAGTCGACCAGTAACAAAGCGCAAGGGCCCAATTCAGCTAGAAGACTTACATTCATGCACAAGTAACATTTAATCATTCAATCATTGAAATTTCACATTCATTTAGGTCGAGTGCGATAAAGTACACACTCGCCTAGCAAAAATCATTTCTGAAAATATTGGAAACATAACATACTTCAATCACGTATTAAAACAACAATCCAAATAGCACAATAGTTCACATAGTCATTAGAAACAAATTGTATATAGAACACTCACCTATATAAGCAAAATAACGTCCAAAGTATCCCTCCGGATATCAACCTTAGTCATCAAGAAACCCTAAGAGTAACCAAGAAAACATATTACGGTTCTATCATCAAAATATTTGGGTGAATCAAAGAAATCCGAATAAAACTAGTACAAAGTAAAAGTATGATTTTAAAAGTAAAAAGAGTACATTTTGATCAAAGAAAATGAGTAACTAAAAGTTCCCCAAACCAAACATAAAACTAAGCTCAAAAAGGGTTTAGAAAATTCCGTCGGAAAAATTTGAAACAGGCGCCATGTCAGAATTCGGCCAGAACTTGGCCGGATATCCAGCCGGATTGTCGGCCAGATTCAAGGCAGTGAGCAACTAAAATTTTTTTCTTCTTCCCCTATCAATCCGGCCAGTAATCCGGCCAAGAATTGGCCGGATAGGGGCGGGATAGTGAACAGTGGATTTTTTTCCTCTTTCGTACAAACTTTTGTTTGGCTCAAAACTAATATATATGCAAAGAAATAATGTGCAACAAATGTCTTGGTGAAAACCATATGAAACGGTAGACAAAATACCTTAAATTCACACCAAAATCTAACTTGTTAAAAATAGGTTTTCGTGGCCGGGAAACCCCTATACCACCCCTCTTTGTTTTGGAAAGAAAATGAGTAAACATTTGAAGTTCAAAACTAACATTCATAAATAAACATCATGGTTAAAACGAAACGATATAAGTGCAAGTAAAAGTTAGCTCCAAAGTATAGCCAAGTAAAATAAGTCCAATGCATTACAAAATCACATTTCAAACCTCATTTCACTCACTTAAACTTCAAGACAATAAATGGACAGCATTTCCCCTTGTTTTTCCTTACTTTCCAAGACACAATCCAACCACCAAATCATATCATTCAACCATAATTCCATATACAAACCATAAGCTATTCAATACTCTCAAAACACAACCAATTAAAGCTTCACAAACATCCACAATAAAACCCCTAATTGAAACCCTAATCATGCCCAAATTAAGAAACCCTAAAACTGAAATTATGCAACCCAAGCTGAAATTTTCGCAATTAACCACAATTCACATACAAGAGTTCCAATATATATAATATTAAGCCATCAATCCAAGTCTAGCCAATACTTATCATATAAAACAGAAAAATTCCCAATAAAATCAGAAATTTATCCAACTCCCCATTAATCCACAAAATCATCCATTAATCATGTTAGCAAGCCACCATAGGCCACTAATTTACAACTATTGGAAACAAAAAGGATGTTCTTAGCAACCTTACCTTGAAACCTCAAAGAAAAATGGTAGCTTAGACTTCCTCCTCCAAATCAACTCCACCAAAACCCTTAGTCCTCCTTAGTGATCACTTGTATGGTGTAGTTTTCAATTTGGTTGGTTAAAACTCAAGATTTGAGCAAGATTAGAAGCTAGAAATTAAAGAGGATTTCCTTGTTTTTCTCTCCAAGAGGGCCGGCCAAGAGAAGGGAAAATGAGAGGATTTTTGGGTCAAATTTGGTTTTGGTAAAGGTTAATCTTCTTGGTCAAAAGTCCAACTTCCAATCAAAGCATGACACATAGCATCTTGAAGGTTCCAAGCTTATCTTCTCTCCTCCAATGAGTCATTTATCTAACTAACCTCTAATTATCTCCTAATACCATGAAAAATAATATCACTTAATACTTCATCACCTAATCGGCAAAATTATATCGCACTTGCGGGCCCCACATTCCGCAATGCACTTCAAAATAACGTACACTAACTTATACCAGGAAAGTGATTTAAAAACTGTACTTACTTGTAAAATGTATAGAACATTTAATATTTTCAAAGGACAGTATAAAATGTAGGCAAAGAAATAAAATAATTCTTGAAAAATGTGGAAATTTTTCGGGTTCTCACACACTATCTTTTGAAATTGCAAAAGTAGGGAACAAAATCACAACAGATTCAAATGTAATTAAACCATTGTTCCCCGTCGCGGTCTCGGTCAAGGTATCGATCTCGATTATTCCACGTCCAGTTGCGGTATATTGATGTCAAATTGGGTGATACACGTTATAACACATAAAAGTTTTCAAAATTTTTTAAAAAATTATTAAAAATATAAAATACCATGACATGAAGACAAGTACACTTGTCAAATTAGATTTGCTAAGTACCGCTATTATCATATACACTCACTAATTATTTAAATAAAGTGACTCTATTGCGTGTAAAATTAATTTGGACAAACAATTGTCAATCTCACTGTAACTCATTTAATTGCTAAGAATATGTGAAATAAATTTGCAAATCACATAACTAATATACTATATACTAATTCCTAAAAGATACTAAATCAGAACTAAAATCATTAATAATCACATATAAATGAAGAAATAAATACAAATAAATCATCAGACCTTTGTTGAAATCCCAATCTTTACTTTCTAGGGTTGGGCCAAATCAATGTAGTTTTGGAACAACCACCCCAGCCCTATCAAATAAACGAATCGAGTTGGCTGAATGAAAAATGTCAAATTGACATTGTTAAAAGCCCATGAAGGTTGGAGGTGAAAAAGCACAAATTGATGTCGTTAGAGTTCAATCAGCCTCCTCAATGTCAGATTAATAAACGACCACCACCAAAGCAGCTAAAAAAGCCCTCAAGCGAACTCTTAGGACTCATTTGGTCCTGAATTTGAATCATACTTTGAATTTGAATCGGTGTGACTCGCCTGGAATGCATCATGTGGGGTCACAGCGTATTTCTTCGATTTGGTGTATCGGTTTCGGTCCAAAATGGCTCGAGTCAAAACATATTTCGGGTCACAAAAAAAAAAGAACAGCTAAAAACTACTCTTGCTGATGGATGATTGTTCTTCGCTTCTGGCCAACGAGACCCAAGGGACCTAATGATCCAGCACCAAGGAAGGTCATTGGAGAAACATCGCAAAAATCAATAGCAACTCATCCCTAATATAGCCAAATCTCTTTCCGCCTGTTTCCTCCTTCCCTTCCCACTTGTCAACACCTCTCCATTTGGTGGTCTGAAGATAAAATCTGCTCAAAAATGGAGCTAGGATTAACTTTTCAAAAAGTGAGTTTCAATTTGCTTGTATATTTCATCTGTATAGCTTTGCGAAGGACAAAAAAATCTCATCTTTTTTCCATAAAAAAATAGAGGCAGAAGACAATTTTATTGAAGTGACTGAAAGCAATTTTTGTAGGCTAACGATGTTCTTATGTTTTGTTTCTTAGTATTGGTGGTGAACTGTTGCTGCTTTTGTCTCCTCTTTGTTTGTTTCCTAATTCGACCTGCCATGACCAGGTGATTTTTATCAATTTCTCATATCGCTGAGTTAATGGCCAAGTTTTCTGATAGGTTGCAATTTTATCATTTATTTTATTATTAATTTCTCCTATTACCTGACCTGATGTGAATTAATTGTTAGATTCTACTCACTTTTAGAAATTTGCATTTATTACAGGGAGTAGAACGAAAATACCATAACAAGTGCCAATTTGGCAGTCATCGGGAAAGAGTTCAAGTAGCAAGTGTCCAGGGCATTTTTGGAATATCAAGATGCGACCCCTTTTGGTAATTTGCGGAAGACAGCATTGAGGGAAACAACAAAAAGCTGGAGTCTTCTTCTGCTGGAGGGGGAAGCCGCCGCAAGTCAAAGAAGACTTAGATAGGAATTAGATAGGACTACTTCCAGCACTTGGCTGCTGGACCTGCTGGCGGAGTTAATAAAGTGTTAATCGTAGCAATGGTGTGTTTGGGGATGTTTATTGGGTGCAGTTGGTGTCAGGATAATGGAAATGCAGAGGCTGCTGTCAGGATAGATAATCTGCCACGCAAAAGCTATTGGTATATGATTAGACCGGTTAGTTAATTTTGGTTTAAAGTTTCAGAGGTAGAGAAAACTTGTGTTAAACTAAATCAAGTTAAATTATTAAAAAATTAAAGTACAAATAATAACAGAACACTTGGTACAATGCTACAGGTGGCATTGGATTGGCATAGAAAACATGTCACCGAGGATCCCAAGTGTTTTGCGTGGCAGATTATCTATCCTCACAGCAGCCTCTGCATTTCCATTATCCTGACACCAACTGCACCCAATAAACATCCCCAAACACACCATTGCTACGATTAACACTTTATTAACTCCGCCAGCAGGTCCAGCAGCCACCCTTAAAACTAGCTACCTTCAACCCAATACACCTAGAATAGTTCCAAGAAAAGAAACTATGGAACTGGAATCAAGAGGCACTCCTCCATTGATGCATCCAATGTAAGCTCAAGCCAAAATTGCTGCTGCCTTTTTCCAGCCGGTGTACCAAAACAAATTCTAGCAACAAAAAAAGGCAAAATGGAGGAGAACCCACAAAGCAAAAGAGACGCCTTTTGGTTATTCCACCCAAAAATGGCTATCTGTAAAGATAAACTAGCATATCACCGAGGCCCAATTGAGCGTCCGATGGAGTTGATCCAATCTTCTTTCTCCTTTTCCGAATCAGCCACGAAGTACATGGTATCCCTACTGGTGGAGAGGTCGAAAGAGAAGGGCTTGTTGAGGACGTCCTCGGCGCCTTTGACAGTAAGGCAATCGGCAGTGGAGATGACGCCGCGTGGAATGGTGGAACTGGTGGAGGAATCAAAAGGACGACGTCGTTGAAGTGTGGACCTCATCGGAAACAGCCAACAATATAGCTGAAAGAATTTCCAACAGCGGTGCGAGTCACCATTTAGGAATTTTCAGATCACTAGTTTCAGGGAATTTTCTCTTTTTGTGTTTTTCAAAGCGATCAACGTCAAAAAGAGTTCCTGTGCAATTTTGTTCAAAGGCAATCATCGTTGAAAGTATCAGTATATGAATTAGATCGATTGGTTAATTTTGGTTCAAAGTTTTAGAGGCAGAGAAAACTTATGTTAAATCAAACCAAGTTGAATTATTAAAAAATTAAAATATAAATAATAACAGGACACTTGGCATAATGCTATTAAATTGAATTGGCATAAAAAAACATGTCGAGGATCCAAGTGTCTACTTTCAGTGGCTTTTGGTTGATTTTTCTTTTGTTGGCTTTTTCTTAGCTTTACTTCTCGTATGTTAGAGGCAATTAGGAACAATTGAATCGTTTCCTGTACCTTTTCTTTTTGACTTTTGCTTTTTGTCCTTTGTGGTTCTCCTACCTCGTATGTCTGGGGCAATTAGGAACACTTGAATCAATCGCTGTGGCTTGCTTTTCCTGTGTAATTCGAGCAAATTGAATTCTCCTGATCAATGACAAAGGCCGCAATTGTTCCTTTCGCTTTGTGTGGGTGCTCTTCATTAGGGATGAACTAAATCCCTTTTTCTAGTCAAGAAATAACGGATGCTTTGGATTGCCTAAAATTATGAGATCGATTTAATTTTATCTTTTCCTCTGATTTATTGGTATTTGCATATTCTCCAATTGCAGTACTTATGGTTATTTAATTAATTGATTGTTTTGGATCCGGATAGTGAATTGATTTAGTAAGCTATTGTTAATTAGGGCATTAAATCCGTAATTGTTTAATTGCCTTGAAATGGTGACAACTGGCATGATTGGGTTTGTGTCAGAGGAATAAGCAGGTTAAACTAAAACAATCTTGGTAGTGCGTTATTTGGTTAGAATAGTGTTCCTCTAATACGTAAGGCAATTGGGGAATTAAAATCTTACGGGCGTACCTAGGATTATTTCTCAATTAGAGCAGTGATTAATGGGCATACCTTAATCACCGACGCAGTAAGGAGGGGTTGACTGTCATCACTTATTTGACAGTTATAACCTATTTATTAGTAAATAATTTGGAAATGCAAAGCCTTACGGGCGTACCTAGGATTATTTCTCAATTAGAGCAGTGATTAATGGACGTACCTTAATCACCGACGTAGTAAGGAGGGGTTGACTGTCATCACTTATTTGACAGTTATAACCTATTTATTAGTAAATAATTGGAATTTCCTTTGTATCGATGATCAATTAGATGAACCGTTGCTGAAATTATTTCTTGGCTAGACCTTTAATTATTATTACTCTGATTTTAGTGAATTGTCATTTAATTTTTAGTTGGCTATTTTATTTTTAGTTGAATTGCTTTAATTGTCATCCTTTACACAAAACCATCCCCCATGTTATTTTAGATTTCAAAAGAGACAAATATCCCCAATCCCTGAGGATACAACCCTATTTGCCCTATTTACAAATTAATAATTATTTGTGAAAAAAACCATCTCATTCGGGTGTATCGGATCAAGCAAACTCTTCGAGAACAAGGTGAATCAAGTTACCTATTGCACACCTAGAGTTCCTGCTCCAATACTTGAAATCAAGTTTTGATTACTTTAATTGGCAATTAGATTTATTTTTATTATTGTGCAGGTTTCGATAACCTGTCATTTTCTACACCACACCAAATTTTAAAAACTTAAACACCCCCATTTATTGCAAGTCTACAAATTGTATATCGTGAAAAGAAAATAGTAAGTATCAATCCATGGGAAAAATTATCAACTACGTGAGATTTTTAAACTCCTTTATTTCAAATCGAACTCTCTAGACAAAAGTTAGCTTCAAAAGTCAAGAATTGTAACTCCATCAAATCTAAATGATTTGAAGTGATATAAAGGTGTTTCTAGATGATGCTTGAGCTTTGCTTCTAACCACCAAGATGTCCCATCAAATTTTTCATTCACACAAGAAAGTGTAGGACAAAGGAAACCAAGTTGCACAAGTTGTGCAACTTGCCACAAAATTTTCGACTAAACAACCTGAGTTGAATCGTGAGGAGACTCGTGAGGTTTCATGGCCTGATTCTTGCTCTATTTTTGAAGCATCAGGGAGAAAGCAATTTGACTAGAATCGGGAGATGGAAGCACTCCAACTTCATGTGGTTTCTTCCCCTGCCTCACAACTACCCTTTTACACATAACACTTCTTGTTTTCACCACTTGTCTTGGCGATTTGATATATTCATTCTGCTTGTTCCCCTTTTCGCAAAATCAATCACTCAAAACAAGTGAAAATAGACAAAGATAGTAAAATTAATCCATCAATACTCAAACATTATTTCTTAGGAAAAGTACCACTTCAACTCTTGATTGTAATAACATTGCAAAAAAAAAAAAAACTCTTGATTCTAATAAAAAAAACTATAACCAACTAAAAAAGCCACAAAATATATTGCATAATTAGCACTTATTAGTTAATTTTTTCAATCTTGGTCCAATCAATATGAGTCAACTCGGATATAGGTCAATCATTGATTTAGGTATTGGCATTGTATCGAAAACCACTTCCAGTTACCTCTCAAACTCGAGCGAGACAGCGAATCCTGAATTAAACTAACAAGAAATTGGAACAAATTATATTTCCTAAATTTCAAGTTGCAAAAATGTAGAACCAACACCACAACAAATTGAAATTTAACGACCTTTGCCAATATTTAACTTTGAATCAGGGAACTGCCCGAAGAAGAAATTGAAACAAATTATATTTCCTAAATTTCAAATTGCAGAGATAGGGAACCAAAACTAGAAAAAAATTCCTCGTGGTCGGGTACAGTTGGAAGCCATACCAATGCCAAAAACATTTTCAAATTCATTGCTTTTCCACCAACAATTACTTATAATTCCAGGCAACCAAGCGATTGGCATATAGTAACGGAAGAAGAAGAAGGATCGATTATGGAACGTGGCCAAATAATCGCTCAAATGTGGAGAGATAGACTGATTGTCTCATTCAATAGAGTTCAACTTACAGCAGTAATGTTCTATGTGAAGAGTTGTAGTTTCTCCTACTTTATAATTTACTTGAATCGTAAGACTAAGAGGCAGAAGGGGGTATGAAGGAAAATTCATCACCCAATCAAGCATTACTGAATAGTACTACCTGAAACTAATGTCTTACAATAGAGAATTAAAAAGACTATTTTACCCTAAAGAGGCAAAAGAAAACAAAGCCACCACTCATGTATGTATGTATCTATGTTGATAATGCAGAAAGGCAGAGTAACACAGAAAGCTAACCTTATTCCAAAATTCCCACCGAGAACTCTTACTTGTTGTTGCTCCAAACCTATAAGATTATAACCAACCCAGACCAATTGGGATTAGGCAACACGATAAGAGTCTCTAATTGTAGGTATTAAGAACACACCGACAAAATTAAGGGAGGATTGAAAAATTGGGGGGGGGGGTGAAATCTAACCTCACGCTGAACCGCCAGGAGTAGCTGGGACTGAAGAGCATTTTGAGCTGATTAGTATGAAGTCAGGTAGAATTATCCCAATCCTAAAATGCGAACAGGGAGAAACTGATAATCAACCGTTTAGACATTAACATACCAATGGTTCGGCAATTGAATTGGGTATAATTAATGACGAAATAATAGGTAATTTCAGAGTTGAATTCGGATGGAAGAGAAAACGATGAGGCAAATCATTGTAGACAAAGACAAAAAGGGAAAACTTAACTCCTGAAGTTGAAAGGGGATAAACTGACCAATGTTTGTGGTTCATAAATGCAGATTATAAATGATAGAGAAATGGGTTCCTACCATTGATATCGAAATCGTTGGCTCATTTCTTAAATCCGATTGCCATTCAAACTTTTCAGACAAAGCAACATCTCAAACGGTTATCTGTGGATGAAAAGGAGAATTATTGGTAGTTAAGGGATATTCCTGTAATTACACCAACACACAAGCATATATGGATTGTACAAAATGCAAAAACGGTTGCACACTAATTACACATTCCATCAATACTCAGATGACTCATCAATGACAACTTTAAATGTATTAAAATGGGGTCATTTCAGTAAACATACCCAAATACATGCTTCCTTAACTTGTACCTAAACCTTTTAAACTAATACACAACATTTCACATTCCTAGAAAGCCCCTACCTATGCGGTTGAAATTCAACCTATTCTTTGACCAAAACTCAATCTTATATAGTATAAGGATTTATATATATATACACACACACACATGTACATATAAAACAATTAATTACAATTAATTACTTAAGAAAAAGGGCAGAGAAAAGAACCTAATAAGTAAAAATCCATTAGAGGGAAAAGAAAAAAAAAATCTAAATAACTATATGTGAATGTATTATTGTAAAAAACAGGAAATTAACTTTGAATTGTCTAATTATAAGGTAATAGAATACA
Source organism: Coffea humblotiana (assembly GCA_023065735.1). Classification (NCBI taxonomy): domain Eukaryota; kingdom Viridiplantae; phylum Streptophyta; class Magnoliopsida; order Gentianales; family Rubiaceae; genus Coffea; species Coffea humblotiana. Next base: position 2,701,613 of record CM041212.1, on the reverse strand, counting down.
AATGTTTTCCTAAGTTTCTAAAATTGGAGAATAAAAGAAATTGATTTCTAATTAACTAATTATACAGAAAATATATATGGTTTCTTCAATTTTATAAATTGGACAATGGACATCCTAAATTTTTTATTAGAGAAATTTTTTATTTGCTTAAATACAAAATTTTGAAAATATAAATCTAATTTGGAATAAAATAGAGAAGAAAGTAATGAAAAAGAAAAATCATTATTGTAAAGCGATATTTTGTCTCTTTGCTGGTTAAATGATGCAAAATAAAGATTAAGGAGTAAAGCGAGAGATAGGCTGTATCATAGGAGGATAAATTATAATTGACCTTAAGGTTGTATGCGTTGATAGATTATACACTAACATCCTTTGATGCATGCTACATATGCATAAAGGAAGCTCAAATTCAGATTGAAATTAAATCATGTATCCAAGGGTGTATATGCACTGTTAGTCTATACAAGATTAACCTAAATTATGTTGCCTTGAAATAAATCTTGATCACTGGGTCATAACTAGAGCTATCTATCTAAATGTGGACGCATATTTCTCCACAAAAATAAGTTTTGTTATTAATTTGTTAGAGAATTGTTATTACTTTACAAAAAATTAAACACATGAATTTTATATTTTTCTAATTTCCATGTCCGTTTAACAAAAATATTAGTATTTTCTATATTGCTTATCAGTTTAGTAAAGATAGAGGAAAGGATAGCTTTAGCTCTTCTTTAAATTGTTGGTGACTTTTTTCAGCCAGGGTTTTTTCCCTCGTTTTGTGATCTTTCTCTATTGCACTTCCATTGTGGCCTTTTAATTTAATGTATCGTTTAACAGATTTTGTCATAGTACTTATACCATTTTGATACTGTCAATATTGTACCTATGTTAGAACGAATGATGTCTATTTTCATTGATTTTGTCATTAGTACTTGCATCATTTTGTTATTGGCTAATTAATTACAATAATATAGCAATTACTGGTTGTACTTGTTAAGTTTTTAATGTAGTTTATAAGTCAGAATGTATGATACAATAGTCTAATTAAGTTGAAATGCTTCTTTAATAATTCCAGCAGTGAATGAGTATTATTGTATATAATTTGCAATACAGAAAATACGAGGAATGATAACAAAATTCATGGGTGGATCTGGCTGTGCCTTACTTGACTAGCATTAAGAGGAGAAAACACAGGCTAACAATAGAAAGAAGGATACATTTGGCAGTGAACGCCATACAGATATCCTCAAAACCCAATTTAACTAGTAAGAATATTAGTCTGGTTTGGAATCTCAAATCCTCTTCCTTCTCGTTGTAAGGTTTGGAATGAGTATTATTGTATATAATTTTCAATACAGAAAATACGAGGAATGATAACAAAATTCATGGGTGGATCTGGCTGTGCCTTGCTTGACTAGCATTTGGCAGTGAATGCCATACAGATATCCTCAAAACCCAATTTAACTAGTAAGAATATTAGTCTGGTTTGGAATCTCATATCCTCTTCCTTCTAGTTGTAAGGTTTGGAATCTGCTTTTGAACCACAGAAAAATAGAGAATTGCAAACAATCGTCTTGCTCTCTCTCAATATTGACTAGCATTTGGCAGTGAATGCCATACAGATATCCTCAAAACCCAATTTAACTAGTAAGAATATTAGTCTGGTTTGGAATCTCATGTCCTCTTCCTTCTAGTTGTAAGCTTTGGAATCTGCTTTTGAACCACACAAAAATAGAGAATTGCAAACAATCGTCTTGCTCTCAATATTGAATGTGGAGGCCAAACAATGAGTTTTTTCAGACTTGTTAACAGTGGATATAGCCTTTTTTTTTTTAACAATTAGCACCGATTCTTTACGCTAAATGTTATTACCACCGTAAACATTTCCCTGGAAAAGGAAAATAGTTAATCATTAATTTGTCAACATGTTAATAACATGGATATCATATGTAGTCTGTGTTTACTCCATCTAGTGGCTTTAACCGTTACGTTAACACTATATATACGGTGTGCTAATAAAAGATGGATGATAAAGCAATATACAAATAAGCACAATGTACAAATTTTTTTTTATTTATTAAATCTGGACAAACTTCATACAACAAGACAATAATAATTGAAGAAATACACACAATATACAAACTTCTTTTATAAAAAAAGTTTGCACAAACTTTATACAACAGGAGAATAATAATTTGAACAAATAAAGGCTGGTCGTGCTACCACTTGAAATCAATTTGGAAACTACTAAGGTTACAAATGCTGTAAATGAATTATTCTAAACAAAGCATGTAGATGTAGCTTTTCAACCTTATTCACAGTTATTTGAAATTTTACATGCACCTAACTAAAAAGTTGGCATAGAGATTGGTCCCCCTAAAGTCTTCTTCAATAGCTTCAATTTGCACCATCATTGAATATTAACTGGGAAAGCAAGGGCAAAAGAAAACCAAAAAAGGGATAAAAAAGACAAGATACAAGTAGAATTCCGAACTAAAGAGTCTGCAGTTAGGTAATGTTAGAAATTTAGTGCTATATTACCAGTGAATAACTTGCCTCTTGATAAAAAAAAAACCCCACTCTAACCAATTAATGAATATTTCTACTTGATTTGTACAAAAATTATTTATTTTTCCTTTGAAGCTAAAGAAAGTTATGGCTACTAATTTACTGAATTCTCAAAGTATGCAAAGTTTTACATTTGCAAAAGCCATTTTTATCTTGTATACATAACATTACATTAAAAGTTGTGCATTTCAAATCATATCCAGTAAACGAATAATTCTCTCAGGCACCTCATCAATTCATATTTCCATTATATATATGTCTCAGTTAATGCTTGATTCATTATTAAGGACATATTATTCTTTAAGGTAGATTTTAACTTGTTGTAATTCTTTAAGTCATAGTTATTTGACTTATAAGATGATACATATAGGGAAAGGTGTAAATAACCATACCTGAGCATATTAGTATTAAGATATTTGAACTCAGAGTAATGATCCCACAATTTGTTGCAACTCTCGATTTTTAAGCTATTGAGAGATGATATTTTTCTAAGGATGCGATGTGGCAGAGTCTTAAGCTCACGACAGTACCGAATATGTAGGCTCTTCCAGGCGTGGCATGATAGAGAGAGCAATTTTATCATCTTCTTCACTTAAGTCCTCCCAATTTTTCTCCAATTTGGGAGGTAATCAAAGTGTAATTTTCTCAAATTCGGAAATGTTACTGCTTCGGTTGAGGATGATGACTTGGAGTTTGACACTGTATCAAAAGTATCATGACTATTCTCATGTAGTGCTTTTGTGATTTCGAAGAATTCCTTACCCAAATCTTCTAGCTTTTCCATTCTCTCGAGCCTAAGATCTTCTAAGGATGACAACTTCCACAAAGTAGGCAAGGATGAGATATTAAAGGCTCTAAAAATAATGAGCTTTGTCAAGTTATCAGTGAGAGACACTGTTACAAGCCAACTTGGTAACTGGGTTCTTGGATATTTAACTAGCGCAAGCCTTTGCAAGTTTGGAGGTGGTTCCATGGTTTCAATCCAACTAGGAGTTTCTATAAAGTGGGCCTTATAGCTAAACGGCAATAACATTTCATACATGTAGATTTTCTTTCAAGGCTCCACGCTTCCAAAATCTCCTTCTCCACGAATATTGATATACAATCTTTCAAGCTGGTTCAGGTATTTCAGACTTGCTAAATCATCAGACTTGCTCTTGGCAATGAAATTAGTCAAACTACAAAGTAAAGTCAGCTTCCCAAGTCCTTGAGGCATTTGAAGTAATTCAGAGGCTCCGTGATTGAAAAGGTGCCTCAAGTGTACAAGCAATGTTTTAAAAACCGGACCGTTAATTGAACCGGTAAAGTGAAAGGGTCGAGATTCAACTGATCAGACCGGTTTAATCTCGGTTCAATGAATTTTTTAAAAAATAATTTATATAAATATATATGCACAAAATAAGACATGTAATGGACTAATTTAATACTTTATATGATCAAAAGTTTATTATTTTTTAATAACTTGGATTTTTAAAAATAAATTTTTAAATTATAAGTTAAAACAAATAAATTTCATCTCAATTTCAATTATATCTAAATCCAACCCAAAAATATCACAATATTTTGAAATTATACAAAATTCCCGTCTATGAGAATTTAGATATTGTGAACTTAAATTTTAATTTACGTTTTGGGATTTAAAGATTGCAATTTAAAAAAGAGAGTTTGGAGTTCGAAGGAAATCAAGAGAATTGAAAATAGAAATGTAAACTTGATAAGAAACAAAAAATGAGATAAAAGTGAGTGGTTGTGGCATTAAATAATTTGGGTTAAAGAAAAATAATTCTTTTTTAACTTTTTTCAATTTAATGGACAAAAACAAAATTGAAAGATGGAAGAAAACATCAATAAATTAAAAATAAAGAGGTTTGATTAAAAAGGGAGTGACAAAAGAAAAGAGGAGAGAGAGACAGCGAGAGAGAGAGTTGAAAATTAAAAAGAAAGAGCCATGAGAGGATGAGATTTTGTAAGAAAAATGAAAAAAAGAAATATGAGTGTTTGTTTTATATAAATAAGTTATCAAAAAAAATTAATAAAATGTGTAGGTGCAACGGTTAATACATTGGTTTTCTATTACAAAGGTCTTGGGTTCGAATCTTGATAGCTGCATTTTGCAAAACTAAAAAAAAAGGGGGGAAAGTGGAAAATCGAAAAACCACCTGTTCAATCCGGTTCAGCGGTTTTCACAGTCCAACCGATTTTTGACCGGTTTTTTTGATAAAGTCAACTATGGCATAGAACCGGACCGGTGCCATGGCCGGTTTGCGGTTCACCCGGTCGAACCGACCGATCCGGTCCGATTTTCAAAACATTGTGTACAAGGCCTTCAATCCTTTGAGAGAGGCACAAAAGCTTTCCATAATGACTGATATCAAAAGTTTCCAGTTAATATAGATCACATGTAGTTTCTGGCAATGCTTCGAAAGGATTATGACTCAAGTCCAAGTGCCGAAGGTGAATCAAACTACCAATCTCAATTGGGACTTCACGTAGCTGACAATTACTTAAAGTTAGAGTCCTCACACGATTCAAACTGCAAAATAGATCCAGGGGAACTACTCTTCCATGCGAAAAAGCGAAAAAGCTCCCGAGCCTTCCAAAATCAAGGACTAGAGAACTTAATGTCTCCTCGGTGCCTAGCCATGTTAGATGACAATTTCTTTCAATAGATGAATTTCTTCTTGTACATTGTTCATAATTGTTGGGAAAGGGGTACCAGTACAGGCACACAATATCAGAGTTAGCCCAAGACAAATTTCTCTTTCCCCAAGTACCAGTTAAAATAGGAATAAACCAAATCACCAAGTATAATACCAGCAGTGATAATAAAATGTAAGAAAAATAAAAGGCACAGGACACCAAGATTTTTATGTGGAAAACCCAAATTGGAAAAAATCACGGGACCTAGTCTAGTCAAAAATCTCCACTATCACAATATTGGGAATACATAGGTCTACTCGAAATATTCAGATGACAATAATATCACCAATATCAATCAAATCAAATCGCTACAAAATCACCCCCAAAAAACTGCAACTGTCAAAGAAGTGAGTTTGAAAAGGTGTTACCAAACGAAGAGGAAATCCGAAATCTGAACCTATAGATGAGTAGAACGTGGCGAGAGGATCGCGTGGGTAAAATTTCGTCTCAATCGGGTTTCGAATCACCCTCCAATCAAGATCTTGAGGTTTCTCTCCTCTAGCTCTTTCTCTCTCTTCATTTTTCTCTCAACCAGCAAAAGATGGCGGCTGCCCCTTTTTCTCACATGAAGACCGAATCATCAATCTTTCATGCGGCTGCTCACCTTTCTTTTTAAGTCAAATCTTGACTTAAACCTAAGCGTTTGGTTTTGTGGTTTGGCTCACAAATGGGCTGGCCCACAAACCCAACAATCTCCCCCTCCAGCTCATTTGTTGGATTCCACCATACCTGCTTCTCGTTTGCAAAATAAGAGTTTCTCCTTAAGTAATGCCTTGGTAAACATATCAGCACCATTATCATTTGCATGCACCTTCTCAAGTGTCAATAACTTGGAATCCAATACTTCTCGAATCTAATGATATCTCACATCAATGTGTTTGGACCGAAAGTGAAATGAGGAGTTCTTACACAAATGAATAGCACTCTGACTGTCACAATAAAGACTATACTTCTCTTGTTTCATACCCAACTCTTGAAGGAAATTCTGCAACCAAAGAGTCTCTTTGCATGCTTCAGTGGTTGCGATGTACTCCGCCTCCGTACTAGAAAGAGCGATACATTTCTGTAGCTTACTTTGCCATGACACTGCTCCCCCTGCAAAAATCATCAAGTACCCAGATGTGGACTTCCTATTGTCAAGATCACCTGCCATATCTGTATCAGTGTATCCATCTAGCATAGTTTTACCATTGCCGAAACATAGACATAATCTAGAAGTTCTCTTGAGATACCTGAGAATCCATTTGACAGCATTCCAATGCTCTTTACCAGGATTAGAAAGATACCGACTGACTACTCCAACTGCATGAGCAATATCTGGCCTGATGCAAACCATAGCATACATCAAGCTACCAACAGCTGAAGTATAAGGAACCTTCTTCATGTCTTCTTTATCTTTCTCACTTGTAGGACACTGCTTGATATTCAATTTAAAGTGACCTGCAAGTGGAGTTGAAACTTCCATAGCCTTGCTCATGTTAAACCTGTTGAGTACTTTCTCAATGTATTTTTCTTGAGACAACCAGAACTTCCCATTTTGCCTATCACGTGAGATTTTCATCCCCAGGCAAACGGTTAGACATTTTCATCCCCAACTTTCTCAATGATATCTCACATTGATATGAGATATCATTGGATTCGGGAAGTATTGAATTCCAAGTTTTTGACACTTGAAAAGGTGCATACAAATGATAATGGTGCTGATATGTTTACCAAGGCATTACCTAAGGAGAAACACTTATTTTGCAGACGAGAAGCAGGTTTGGTGGAATCCCCCAAATGAGTTGGAGGGTGAGATTGTTGGGTTTGTGGGCCAAACCACAAAACCAAAACACTTAGGTTTAAGTCAAGATTTGACTTAAAAAGAAAGGTGAGCAGCCGCATGAAAGATTGATGATTCGGTCTTTGTGTGAGAAAAAGGGTCAGCCGCCATCTTTTGCTGGTTGAGAGAAAAACGAAGAGAGAGAAAGAGCTAGAGAGAGAGAAACCTCAAGGTCTTGATTGGAGGGTGATTCGAAACCTGATTGAGACGAAATTTTACCCACGCGATCCTCTCGTCAGGCTCTACTCATCTACCAATTCAGATTTCGGATTTCTTCTTCATTTGGTAACACCTTTCAAACTCACTTCTTTGACAGTTGCAGTTTTTGAGGATGATTTTTGGTGATATTATTGTCATCCAAATATTTTGAGTAGACCTGTGTATTTCCATTATTGTGATAGTGGAGATTTTTTACTGGACTAGGCCCAGTGGTTTTTCCCAATTTGGGTTTTCCACGTAAAAATTTTGGTGTCCTGTGCCTTTTATTTTTCTTGCATTTTATTATCACTGCTGGTATTATACTTGGTGATTTGGTTTATTCCTATTTTAACTGATACTTGAGGAAAGAAAATTTGTCCTGGGCTAACTCTGATATTGTGTGCCTGTACTGGTATCCCTTCCCAACAATAATCAATTTCATCAAGTACATGACATTCATTTTTTGTGAGAAATTGTGCAAAATCATGCACTATGTCATGCATCTTGCACTTCATATGTTCATGAACCGAAAAGTATTCTTCAACTTTTTGTAATTCTTGAAAAAATGCATCTTGCACTTCATATGTTCATGAACCGAAAAGTATTCTTCAACTTTTTGTAATTCTTGAAAAAAGGAACGCATTGCCAAATTATTGAAGTAATCAAGACCTATTAGCTCCAAGCGCTCACCTCCTCGGTTTGGGCAAGCATAACCTTGTGCTATTCACAGTCTAATAAGTTCTTCTACATTTATATCATGATCTTTGGGAAAGACAGCACAATAGGAGAAGGAACGTTTCAACTCTGAGGACAACTCATTATAACTCAAATACAAATGAGGGAAAAGGTCCACAGCTGCTTCCTCCAATTGCCATATCTCACTATCCAAAACTTTCTGCCACTATTGTACCATATCTTTAAACTGTAATAGGCTTCCCATTGTCTATGCGGCAAGTGGCAAGCCCTTGCATTTTTTTGCAATTTTTTGCCCAATGCTTTTCACTTTCTTACACCACTCCTCTGATCTTCCAACAAATGCTATCCTTTGCATTATTAGCCAACAATTAGAGTTAGACATTAGGCCTAGGGCATGAGCATGCGTCGTTCCCAATACTTTGGCCACTCTTTGACTCCTGGTTGTCACCAAGATTACACTTTTGGGAGCCCCATCCCTAAGAGAATCATCGAAAGGTTTCCACTTTGAATCTTCCTCTGTCCAGACATCATCTAGGACAAGAAGGAATCTCTTATTGAAAAAGGTTTCTTTTATAAGTCGGATCAATGAATCCAACTCTGAAATGTCACGAGAAACCATCCAGCACTCTCAAGGATAGCTTTTGCAATCCTTTTCTAGTCGAAAGTATCTGATACGCAAATCCAATTTCTATGTTCAAAGTGGTTCTTCACTTTATCATTATTGAAGAGTAGTTGGGCAAGTGTTGTCTTTCCACTACCCCCGGCCCCTACAATAGAGATAACTTCAACCCCATCTCTTCCTTGACTACTACTCTTAGACAAAACTTGGTCAAGTAATGCATCCTCATCAGATTCCTGACCATAGACCTCTAATTCGTTTATGATTGAGGTAGTCATAACTCGCTGAAAATCTTGAGAATCAGGAATCCCCTCTCTTGAAATAAACTTGAATTGATCTACCTCTTTCGAAGTCAATTCTAGCTGTTCGTTTATTTTCTTTAATTTCAAAGCAATATCACTACGCACAAGAAATTGTTTGAGACAAGAACAAAGAGGTAGGATAAAGGAACGAACCTTGTTCCGTAGTGTTGGCTGCATTCTGGCATTCTGATGAGTTCCCTTATTTTTGGTTCTGAATCTTGAAGTTCCATTTGTCCAACACATCATCCATCTCATATGTTATGTCTTCAAGCTTTTCAAGCCAAATGCCAACATGTTTCTCCTTTAGCCTTCTTCTCTCTGCATCATGCAAAAGTTTTTCAATTGTTTCCAGCTTAGAGGAGGTGTTTCTCACCTCTTCATCAGCCACCATCACCAGGTTAACTTTCTCCCTGAGGTGCTTCACGACAACATCTCTCAACTGACCTATTATCTTTGGAACAAACAATTCAGCCATTGATTTTGCTTTTCGTGTACAAGGAGTATTGGAAATAAAATGTTGCAAGGATGAAATACGATATGATTTGGAAAGGATATTTAACTTCGGACAACCAGATTGGTTACTTAGGACTACTACTTCTACGTTGCCCCTTGGTTTCTTGCTACACCAGGTTGTCTTCACTTCTAGAAATCTCCATGGCAGAGAAGTATTGTTTTGAATTAAGAAAAGGATGAATTTTTAGTACTAACAATTTTATGTGGTATGTTTGTAACAAGGTACGCCTTGTGTATCAATTAAAGTCAATGGTAGGTAGAAAAGCTGTATCTTCCTCTAAAATGTCCTATTTGACAAATTAAGGAGCTAAAAACAAAACGATGTAGATTAAATAATCGTAAGGTTGCTTTCGATGATATAAAAAGGCACGCTTCGGCATATTTGAAATTCTTGAGGAAGCTGCTCTGAACTTACAGAGAAAGCCAATTACTAATACATCATTTTTTAGAGATGGAAATATGCAAGTGGTGGAGTTTAGTAAGACTTTACTGTTGTAGTTGTGGGTTCCAGGCTTCAAAATAATGCAATATTGATGATTCAAGAATATATAAGATTGATTGGCGAGAAAATTTTATGCAACTGTAGGACAAGATGACAATGAGGTGCAGCCAGCTTAATATATGCAACAGTCGTATTTCAGTGCACATTAGGATTGAGATGTGAAACTAATGGTATGCTGTCTGGGCTCTCTCCAATATAATTATGGTTACTTGCTAGTTTGCACAAACATAATTGGAATGAAAAAAGGACATATTAAACAAAACCAGCAAACAGATAATTAAATACTTATGGGAGCTGCCCGAAACTTACAACAGCAGCCAACTGCTACAAAAAATAGACTAAAGTTCCGTTTGATAAAATTGAATCTAAATTCTGAAGTTTGAATTATGAATTCTGAATACTGAAATAATTAATTTATTGAATTTTAAGCACTGAAAAAAATACGTGAATGTCTGAATTTTAATGCTAAACCTATTTATATTATTTGATAAACACTTATAACTGAATGCTTAATCAATTAAATTTAACAATTTTGCCCTTATATCTTTTCATCCAAAAAAGAAATAGAATCTATGATTTAATTAGTTTAAAATTATTAGGTATGAAATTGACAATATTTATTTTTAAATCAAATTAATATAAAAGATGAAATATATTATATGAGGAGTATGGAGAAGATGTGAAAGTAATTCAAAAGGGAGAAAAGAGAAATAGAAAACCGTTAGATAGAGAATATCGGGTTATTTAATAAAATAAGAATTTTGAACATAATTAACAAACAAGGGTAGATTTGGTTAATGAGATAAGGTAATTGAAGTAATTCTATTGATTCTTATCAGAATTAAACATTTAGTTAGGATTCTTGTGTTAAAAAAAATGCACAAAAATTCAACACTGCCTAACAAGTTCAGTAGATGAATTTTCATTTATCAAACATTCAAAACATGTGAATGTCTTAAAAAATTCAGTTTCAATACTTTTTTATGGTATCAAACAGACCCTAAGATAAAGATGAAATTGATCTGCAACTTGGTGGAGTTGGGAAGACTTTGCTCTTGCGCTTATGCGTCCTCTTCCCTGAAGGAGAAAAAAACCAGATATGAGAGGAGGACTCTAATAGCATTTTACAGACACGGAAAATTGCATAAACGTGGACAACTTTGTCAATCCCGCATTACTATTCATGGCTTGAGCTTTTAAGGATTCGTGCAAGTGTCTATGAAATATTACTTCTATGGTGGAAGTACCTAAAAGGGAAATAGTGAGAAAAAAATTGAAGGCTGCCCAGTATCAACCAGGACTCAGAATAATGGTCCATTGATTTGTACTATGAGCATTCCGAACAAAGAATAACGTGAGGGATTAATTGGTGTTTCATCGTTACAAGGTACACCTTATTGATAAAATGTCAATGGTAAATAAAAAGCTGCATCACCCTCGAAAATGTCCCTTTTGACGAATCAAGGAGCTAAAGACAAAACAAGGGACATTAAATTAATCATAATGTTGCTATTGATACTTGATAGAAAGGCACAGCCAGCTTATTTTAAATACTTGAGCAAGCTGCTTGAAACTTTCAAGGAAGCCAACTAGTACACGATAATGCACCATTTTTGAGAGATGAACATCTGCATGTGGTGCACTACCTATTTTGACCAATACAAAGTTAATCCTATCTAGCAAAAAAACAAAAATTGAAAGGAAACAACACATGTGGACCAAGACCTATACGCATTTGTATCAATGATCTTGATGTCCATATAGCAGAAGCATGCGTTGAAAACTCGGAAACCAATTCGTTACAAACACATAATACCATAGCAATGAATGTACATGCGACCATTGACACATTTTCTTTGGGAAAACGTGGCGCTACCTTGACTGTGTGAATTTTAAATAGAACAGTTCACTTTCTGGTCATTAAATTAAACCAACCAGCAAATTTCAATAGCACGCAAACATTTCCCACATGCATAAACTTCAAATCAATTTTACCTTTTCAAAATTTAAAGACATGAGGATTGGTGAACCTGTGCCTACTGGGCAGTGGTCAGCCAAGCCTTATTAAATATTTAATAATTTTTTTGCTTTTTTGTTCTTTTATTTTTTCTTCTAAAAAGGATCGGGATTTTAGTCATCCTTCGGTGACTCAAATTTGAGATCCAGATGACAAGTAAAGCGTCTTAACAATTAAGTTGCATTTCATTGTTATATGAAGTATTTATACATATGATAAAGAAATACAGTTTCATTAGTAAGACACTTCAGTAGTGATAGATAGATTTTAGATTTGACCTATCAAGAGGATTGCTAGAGTCCCACTTACGATCCTCTTAAAAGAAAAAGAAAAGATGTTTTTTATAAGCTTTGAAAATTTTAACTATTTATTTAATTTAGGTACATTAAAAAGGAGTAATTTTGACTTGTTCCTCTGTTGAAGCAAGAGTTCTTGCTCTAGCATCACATGTTCAGCAAATATTGGGTCCTTTATTACTCTATTCCAATTGCTTATTTTATTCGTTGCATTTGTTTATTTTGGACAGAAAGATTTTTGTATGATAGAAAAATAAATAATCAATAAGTTCAGCTATTTGATGGTGCGAAAAAAATGCTTGACTTTGATGCACTCCCAATTCCGGAATCTATTTTTTCTCGATGAAGTTTAATAAATGATGCTCATATTCCAGTTCTTTGGAATCAGAAATCATTAACGAAAAACTTACAAACAAGAATAAATTCAAATGAAATGTTGCGTTATTTATTTATTTTTTTGGGCATCAGTTCCATGAATCTTTTTGATCTTTGCATGGTTGGCCTAATGTTGGCCATCAAAAGCCATTAAAATCTCTGACAACCGTCCCTACTGTTATCCTTGTCTGATCCTCTTAGGAATCTCTTCCTATTTGTCAGTACTTATTTCAAATTGAAAGAAGAATCTGATATTTGATTTCGATTTCTTGTTGCTTTATTTGTTTAGAATAATTGATTACAATAACCCAAGTTCATTTAGAATCCCTATTTGATTTGATGAGGCGCTCATGGTATCATTATGAATATACAAACCAGAACTATGAAAGCCTAAAAATATACGCCCTCGATGCAAGCGGCTGGTATCCAGCCCCCTATTCTATAGTAACGCTTTTCAATCAACTGAGCGTAGCTGGTAAAATAACTTCTTGACAAAAACCCCTGCTAGTCCAACAAACTTCAAAATAAGATAAGAAAAGAACGAATTTCTCAAAACCAATTGAAAGTACCCTTTTCTACCGATGAGAGAATCTCTGTCTTTGGTTCTCGTCTACCCGCTCAGAGCTTGTACCCAACAACTAGGGTTTTCCACACGCATTTGGTGGATGGCCCTTCTTCAGAGATTCCAATGATTTTTTTGTGTTTTTTTTTGGCTAGAGATTCCAATGATTGACATGGAGAAGCTTGCAACTAGCCATATAGAATACAAAATTCAAATGGCAAAACTTCATTATGCATGTGCAGAGTGAGGCTTGCGTCCTTATCATAATTTTTAAAGCCACAAACGTTCAATCTCAAAAAAAAAAAAAAAAAAAAAAAAAAGCTTCTCCATCGAGTTAGTTGTGGTTACAAGTTGAATTGGATGCATATTCAAAGAGTCAATAATAGAGGTAGACGTTTAGTATTACAGCAACAGCCAAAAAAAAATGGAATTATGAGAGGTCGAATTGGAATCCGAGACATTATCAAGCAAGTGATAGGGTATCATCAGTCATTAAATGCCACATTAAAAAGATTGAATTGGTTCGAGAAAGACAAATACTTAATGTGGTTCACTTTTTGTTGAGAATTTGCTAGAGCTAGTTTCTCCATTAATGATTGGACTAATATGAGATGATTTTAAGAGTTTAAGGAGCAATATTTTCCAAAGTTAATGCTTCTTACTCTAGTCCATTTACGCATCTAGTTGTAGACAACAAAATTTCTTTGCGGTCATAGAATTAAGCCAAAGACGATCATGATCAAATAACAAAACGATAGGGGGATTGTGATTGATATCTAATGGAAACTGAGGTGGCCAAAAATGACCTTGACAGCAAAAATCGGTCCTCTACTGGAGCTTGTAAAAGAAAATGGATCACAATACAAGACATTATTAGGATTGGTAGAGTTTTTCAGACTGATTCCAAGCTCCAAACTTGATGGCCAAAGCCCACTGGATTGCGGGAGAATAAACAACTGAAAGAATTAGTTGAAGATTCTGTTTCACTTACAATATTATTGTCTCTTTTTATATTCATGACAATAAAAAATGTATCATCAGGGCCATTAGATCGTGTCAATTCTAATAAAATATTAAAGTCTAGTTGAAGATTCTGTTGTCAACAGCTAAGAAGGAATCTTAAAGAGCTTAGACCTGTAGACAATCAATTAATTAACCGCCAACAGAAGCTTCATGTATAAGTTAGCCCCGTTTGATAGTCTTAGTTAATCATTTTATTGTTAATTAATTTGACAAGCAACAAATGACAACCCAATCCTTCTAACAATTTACATAAAAATAAAAAGGGGAAATTACACTTTACCCCATGTGATTTAGTATTTTATTATATAACCCCCTATGGTTTTAAAAACTATACATAGCTCCTTCATGATTTCGATTAAAATGTCAAAATGACAAAATTTGCAATCCAACACGGAGTCAACTAAAATATCAAAAATACTCTACGTAAAGTTAAAAATTATTTATTAATCATAAGGGGGTTATGTATATATAATGAAAATCATAAGGGGGTTATGTGGTAAAGTACTAAATCACAAGGGATTTATATGATAAAATATAAAACTATATAAGTTTAAAGTGTCATACATATTATATTTATATATTTTGGTCATTTAAAACATTTTAGTTTTTAAACAAGGGTAATTTCGATATTTTCATAAATTCCGTTATGAATGATCATTTCCATGATACTTTAATCCAAACTATGAGAGAGTTATATATAGATTTTAAAACTAGATGGGGGTTATGTGAAAATTAACTATACTACATGAGGTAAAGTGTAATTTGCCCAAATAAAAACATGAAGCACTCTTTGACAATTAATAAGCTTACTATTACCTTATATTTAGAAAATTTTGTTAAATGCATTTATTACTTTTGCTTCACACCTCATCATTATTATTCGATTTTAAGTCTACTTCTAGTACTGCAAATGTTCATGGATAAGTCGGATCTTCCTCTATCAAGTATTCTCGGTAGTTTACTTAATAAGCGAAACGGACCACTATGAATTGAAATAAGCGCGTCCATGCTAGATTATCGGAGTCATATGTTGCTACGGGAGCTTCTTCTTTTGGTTTGGATATGAAAACTAGAAATGAAATCACATGACAATATGTTAATTCTTACATCTCTTGAACAATTTGTGAAAATTTGATGAACATATAATTCAAATATCCAGCCTATTGCTTGATGAAATGTCAACCAATAAGTCTTCAAGATTTGCAGTAGAGAAGGATTAGTTCCCTCTAAATATTTTTAGAAAAACTACAATTGTCATGCATGCCGCAAAAGGGTCCAAATAAGACATTCAACACAAATTGTCAAGTGTTCGTATTTTTTTCTAAAGAAAATAATTTTATTTATTTGCCCTTTGTCCTAACAAAAGATGTGGGACAACATATTATTTTAGGCACTCCATTCCTTGGCATGTTGCATCTATACATTTGTGATGGTAAAACTATTTCAAAAGTAAATTCAAATCTTGGGTTCAAATTTGCCACTTCTCCTCCGGTTAGAGATTCGAATTCTATGAAACATGAATGTCTCCAGAAAACTACGAGATTGAAAGAACTACAAGTCAATTTTTTACAACAAGAAATTCAATTTATGCGAATTAATGAACAATTAGAAAATCCTACGATTCAAGAAAAAAAAACAACAAATCATTACTCAAATTTGTAGTGATCTACCTAATGAACTTTGGGATGGGAAAAAGCATATAGTCAAATTATTGTGTCAAATGATTTTACTGAGAAAAATATTCCAACAAAGGATAGACCTTCACAAATGAATAAAGAAATGGTAGAATATTGTAAGAAAGAAATTGATGATTTAAAGAATAAAATGATCATTAGAAAAAGTTATTCCCCATGGAGTTGTTGTGCATTTTATGTCAATAAAAACTCTAAAATTGCGAGAGGAGCACCTAGACTTGTTATCAATTATAAACTATCAAATAAACTTTTACAATGGATTAGATATCCCATTCCAAATAAAAATGATATTTTGAATAGAACATTTGGATCGAAAATATATTCAAAATTTGATCTTCAAATAGGATTTTGACAAATACAACTATCTGAAGAAGACAGATATAAAACTGTTTTTACTGTTCCTTTTGGATATTATAAATGGAATGTTATGCCTTTTGGATTGAAGAATGCTTCATCTTAATTTCAAAATATTATGAATTATGTATTTTCTTCCTACCCTTTTATTATTGTTTATGTTGAAGATATTCTTATATTCTTTGAAAATATTGATCTAAACATTGCAAGTAAAAATAGTATTGTTGTTTTTCCTAAAATGATGAAATTAATTGAAACAAATACAAAATTTTAGGATATGAATTACAAGACAGTTAACTCGCCCCAATAGTAAGAAGCATAGAATTTGTAAATAAATTTTCAAATGAAATGAAAGATAAAAAACTTATTAGAAACATTTTTAGGAAGTCCAAATTACATTGGTAACTACTATAAAATTTTAGTAATCGATAGTAAGCCATTATATGATAGGCATAAGAAAAATCCTCCTGCTCGGTCTCAATTACAGGCCAATGTAATTACAAAATAAAGCAAAAAATTAAAATTTTACCATGTTTAAATCTTGCAAATCCTCAATTGTAAAAAATTGTTGAATGCTTTAGATATAAGATATGGTGGTATAATAAAACAAATTGACTCTAACTCAAAAAAGGAAGAATTGGTTAGATATACTTCTCGTTTCTAAAAAGAATCTCAAAAAAATTATTCAAGTATAAAAAAAAGGAAATTCTTAGTATAGTTTTGTGTATCTCAAAATTTCAAAACGACTTGTTAAACCAAGACTTTTTATTGCGTTGATTGCAGTGCCTTAAAAAAAAGTTTTACAAAAGGTTGTTACGGATCGATACTACTTCTAAACAAATATTTGCTAGATGGCAGGCTATTCTTTCTGTTTAAGCATGCAAGTGGCCATTTAAAATACAAAACTCAAATGGCAAAACTTCATTAAGAATGGTCAGAGTGAGGCTTGTAAGATAGTGTTTCCTATTCTCAATTTTCAAAGCCACAAACGTGCGATCTCGAGATTCCAATGATGGACATGGGGAAAGCTTGCAAGTAGCCATTTGTAATACAAAATCAAATGACAGAAGTGCATTAGGCAGGTAAATTAGCGAGGCCTATAAGGTAGTGTGTCCTATTCTCAATTTTCAAACACAGACGTGCAATCTCAAAAAAATAATAATAATGATAATAAAATTGCTTCTCCATCTAGTTGATTTTGGTCAGAAATTGAGATGGCATGTTCAAAGAGTCAATAACAGAGGTACACGTTATTAGTGGCTTATAAATTGCCCCTGTAGGTACTATCACAGCATCAGCCAAAACAATATATATATATATATATATATATATATATATATATATATATATATATATAAAGCATAGTATTATTATAGGAGGTTGGATTGGAATCTGAAACAATATGTTGAGAAAGGGGTACTGGTGTAGACACACAATATCAGAATTAACTCAGGACAAATTACTTTTTCCCAGGTACCAATTAAAATAGGAATAAATCAAATCACCAAACAACAATACCAACAGTAATAATAAAATGGAGAAAAATAAAAGACACCAAGATTTTTACGTGAAAAATCCAAATTGGAAAAAATCACGGGATCTAGTCTAACTAAAAAATTTTCACTATCACAATAATGGAAATACACAGGTCTATCTAGAACATCCAGATGACAATAATATCACTGATATTAACCAAATTAAATTGCTAAAAAATCACTCCCGAAAACTACAACTATCAAAGAAGTGAGTTTGGAAGGGTATTACCAAATGAAGAGGAAATCCAAAATCTGAACTAGTAAATGGGTAGAGTTTGATGAAAAGATTGCGTGAGTAAAATTTCGTCTTAATCGGATTTCGAATCACCCTCCAATGAAGGTTTTGAAGTTATTTCTCTCTCTAGTTCTCTCCCCAATTTCTCTCTCTTCGTTCCTCACCAAGACAAGGCAAAAAAATGTCAGCTACTCTTTTTCCTTGGTTGATTAATCTCTCGACTAAAGCTTTTGTCCTTTGTTTTTCAAGAAAGAAAAGTCAAACTTTCCAAGTCAAATTTGACTTCAACCTAATAGGATTTGTTTTGTGATTTGGCCCATAAATGGGCTTAGACCACACAAACTCAACAATCTCCCCCTCCAGTTCATTTGGTGGACATAATCAAACATACTTCCTATCTACAAAACAAGAGTTTTTTCCTAGGCAATGCCTTGATCAACATATCAGCACCATTATCATTTGTATGCACCTTCGCAATTGTCAACAACTTGAAATCCAATATTTCTCGAATCCAATGATATCTCACATCAATGTGTTTGGACCGAGAGTAAAATGTAGAATTTTTATACAAATGAATAGCGCTCTAACTATTACAATCAAGACTGTACTTCTCTTGCTTCATACTCAACTCCTGAAGAAATTCTGCAACCAAAGAATCTCCTTACATGCTTTAGTAGCTGCAATGTACTCTGCCTCATACTTGAGAGGGCAATACATTTCTGCAATTTGCTTTGCCATGACACTGCTCCTCTTGCATAAGTCATCAGATACCTAGATGTGGATTTCCTATTGTCTAGATCACCTGTCATGTCTGTATTGGTGTATCCCTCTAGCATGGTCTTGCCACTACTGAAACATAAACACAATATGAAAGTTCCCTTGAGATATATGAGGATCCACTTGACAGCATTCCAATGCTTTCTACTAGGATTAGAGAGATACCAACTGATTACCCCAATATCATGAGCTATATCTAACCTAATGCAAATCATAGCATACATCAGACTACCAATAGTTAAGACATAAGGAACATTCTTTATCTTTCTCACTTGTAGGACACTGCTTGATACTCAGTCTAAAGTGACCCGCAAGTAGGGTAGAGACTTCCTTAGCCCTGCTTTTGTTAAACCTCTTAAGTTCTTTCTCAATGTACTTTTCTTGAGACAACTAAACCTTCCCATTTTGCCGGTCTCATGAGATTTTCATCCCCAATATCTGTCTAGCCGGACCCAAATCTTTCATTGTAACGGATTTACTTAGCTCTTTTTCCAATCTGTTAATTTTCATAGTATCACGGCCAACAATCAACATGTCATCAACATACAACAAGAGAATAATAAAATTACCATCTGAAAATTTTTTTCACACAAACACAATAATCAAATGTAGTCCTATGGTATTCGTGGTCTGTGTGCCATAATCTCAGTGCCTATTTTAGCCGATACAAGCACTTCTTAAGACGGCATACAAGGTTTTCCTTGCCACTTTCTTTGAATCCCTCCGATTGCTTTATATAAATCTCCTCTTCCAAATCACCATGTAAGAAGGCTGTTATCATATCAAGTTATTCGATCTCCAAATTCAAGTTGGCTACGATACCCAAAATAATTCTGATTAATGACACCTTTACCACATGGGAGAAAATTTTTTCAAAGTCTGCACCCTTCTGACTGAATCTCTTCGCAACTAATCTTACTTTGTACTTTGGTTGTGAGCTGTGTTCTTGGGTCTTGAACCTGTAGACTTATTTCTTTTTCAAAGTTCTCTTGCCCTTAGGCAGTTTCACTAAGTCATAAGTGTAATTCTCATACAAAGACATTATCTCTTCTTACATAACTTACAACCAGTCTTTTTTCCTCTCATGCGCTAGAGGCTCACTATCGGACTCTGTTGCCCTCCATCTATCAGCAACATATATTCATAGGAATTATATCTGCTAGAAGATCTACTCTCTCTGGTAGATCTCCTAAGTTCATCTTGTGGTGGCGGTGGAATTGGTGGCACCTCATGCTCAGGTTCATCAACAGTAGGATCATCACCATCATCAATATCCTCTCTTTGCTTTGTCTCAACTCCCCCTTAATCAAAATCAACAGGTATTGAAACTGGATCTGAATCTGAATTGAGAGGAATATCATTTGAGGATCTTGGCTACTCATTTTTCTCGATATCTTCAATAGTTTGATCTTCCAAAAAGACAATATCTCTACTCCTGATCACCTTCTTCTTAACAGGATCATACAGTCTATAGCCAAACTTTTCATGTCCATAATCCAAGAAAATGCACTGCTTGGATTTCATATCAAATTTTGACCTCTCATTTTTGGAAACACGAACGAATGCTCTACAGCCAAAAACTCTCAAGTGTTTATAGCACACATCCTTCCTTGTCCATGCTCTCTTCGAAATATCACTATCCAAAAGAACTAAGGAGAAAGATTGATCAAGTCAACTACAGTCTCCATTGCCTCACCCCCAGAAGGATTTTGACAGTTTAGCATTGGAAAACATATATCTGATCTATTTAGTAATAGATCTGTTCATCCTCTCAGTTACTCCATTCTCTTGAGGAGTTGATGCGAACATAGGATCCATGGTTCATGTTCAAGTCATTACAGTGATTGATTAATTCAAATCCAAAATTTCAGAACAATTATTGTCGGAAATAATTAAAACAAATGCTAGAACTTTTTCCAAATAAACGATACCAAAGACTTAATAACTAAGTGGTAAGCACACTAAACTTCAAGGAAGGGTCTGAAATTTTGGATTTGAATTAATCAATCACTGTAATGACTTGAACATGAACCATGGATCCTATGTTCGCATCAACTCCTCAAGAGAATGGAGTAACTGAGAGGATGAACAGATCTATTACTAAATAGATCAGATATATGTTTTCCAATGCTAAACTGTCAAAATCCTTCTGGGGGTGAGGCAATGGAGACTGTAGTTGACTTGATCAATCTTTCTCCTTAGTTCTTTTGGATAGTGATATTTCGAAGAGCGCATGGACAAGGAAGGATGTGTGCTATAAACACTTGAGAGTTTTTGGCTGTAGAGCATTCGTTCGTGTTTCCAAAAATGAGAGGTCAAAATTTGATATGAAATCCAAGCAGTGCATTTTCTTGGATTATGGACATGAAGAGTTTGGCTATAGACTGTATGATCCTGTTAAGAAGAAGGTGATCAGGAGTACCCTCACCCCCAGAAGGATTTTGACAGTTTAGCATTGGAAAGCATATATCTGATCTATTTAGTAATAGATCTGTTCATCCTCTCAGTTACTCCATTCTCTTGAGGAGTTGATACGAACATAGGATCCATGGTTCATGTCCAAGTCATTACAGTGATTGATTAATTCAAATCCAAAATTTCAGACCCTTCCTTGAAGTTTAGTGTGCTTACCACTTAGTTATTAATCTTTGGTATCGTTTATTTGGAAAAAGTTCTAGCATTTGTTTTAATTATTTCCAACAATAATTGTTGGTTAATTAGAGTTAGTTAGAGTTAGTTAAGTCATTAGTTAGGGAGAATAAAGGTCAGGTCATATGGACCCTTATTAGACCAATTCAAGTTAGTTAATTTTCTAATTTAGTCAAGTTAGGGTTTAGGAAAGCAAGTAAATTGTTTCCAAATTTGAGTAGGTTTCTTGAGTCATGTAAAGGCTATAAATATAGCCTTAGTCCACGCCATATTTCATACATTAATAAGAGTGAATTTTCTAGCAAACACTTGTATGTCTTTGCAACTCTCTTGTCCAAGAGATCCTACTTGAATACTTGAGAATTATTCTTGAGTGTTTACCGACTTATCAACCAATCATCACAATTGATTGTGCGCGTCATCTACCAACCAATCTTGGTTCACTAAGTTATTAGATTGTGGGTTAAGATTTTATCCTAGTTTGTAATCTCGTGATTTAGAAGGGTCAAAAGTTATTCCGCAACCTTCAATTTAATTTTTCATCTAAATCCGGGGTTGTGTGGGATAAAAATTCTTGCCATTTTGGTGGGTTTGTATTAGGAGTCTTTGGTACAGTCTTCTCCAATCTGATCCCACAGGACTTGTAGTAGATTTCAAATAGTCCTCTGTACTCACTACCATTATTAGCACGTACACACTTTAGCTATTTGTCCGTCTTCCTCTCAACCTCGTTATGAAAGTCTTTAAATACATCCAAGACCTGATCTTTGGTTTTCAAAATAAAATACCATACTTTTCTAGCAAAGTTATCAATAAAGGTCACAAAATAAATAGCACCACCAAGGGACTAATCTTTCATATAGCAAATATCAGTATGTACCAATTCTAAAGGATCCAATTTTCTAGATGGAAGAAAATTCTGAAATGCGACTCTATGTTGTTTCCCATAAATGCAGTCAACACAAGAATTAAGTCCATCATCTCAAATTTGAAGTAAAAGTTGCTTGCGAACAAGTGTCTGAATTTCCATTTCACTCATGTGCCCAAGTCGTCTATGCCAAAGATCAATTGAGAAATCACAACTGCATTCACTTCTCCCTTCCCCAACTTGGCTTGCATCAAGTAGAGAATACTCTGCTTCTTTCCTCTAGCAACAATGAGATTTTCTTTACTGAGTTTTCATTTGTCTCTACCTTGAGAGTTATGGTAGCTCTCGTCATCAAGTTTTCCTATAGAAACAAGATTAAGGCAAATATCAGGAACATGTGGAGCATTTCTTAAGATCAACTGGCACCCAATATCTTTGTCCAAATATATGTCTCTTGTGACGACCCCACCTTCTCCCTAGGACGCACCTAAGGATTTGGTGGACTGCCTGCCCAACTCTCGTTAGGACTCACTCACTCACTCAACTCTCAAGATTAATTCTTCAAGCCTTCAAAATAACATTTAAGTTCTACAATTCAACCAAAATGTAAACTTATTTACAACCCAAAAGCCGAACGTATGATACAATAACAAGTGTTAAAATACATCCTATCAACCAAAAGTATAAGTACAAGAGGGTTACACACTCTAGTTCACATTCAATTGTTTCGGACCTCTATTCCTGTAAGGAAAACAAAAACTAAAGGCATGAACTAAAATCCCAGTAAGGTTCCTAAACAAGCAATCAGGTAGGGAAACCATGGAAACATTACATTTAACAATTTGCATACTTTGCATAGTAATATCCAGTCATTCAAGAAACAAACACTCAATTATTAGAAGGATACATACTCACTTGGAGCCATTCATTCATTCATTCGCCAACCATTTTCCTTATCCCTCCGATATTAGAAAACGTTTGCAAGTGAAAACTCCTTCAGTGATCTTGTCATTCATTCATTGATATCATTGCATTAAATTCACTGGCTAGTTCTCCACCAGATTTTGTGGTAATATTTGAGTATACCAAACATTGTCTCAGGGTCACCAGCCGCCCGACCGAATCCGCTTCTGATTGGAGTTGACTGACAACGATGGGTAAGGGCCCAATTCAGCCAAAAGTCTTACATTCATGCACAAGTAGCATTCAATCATTTAATCATTGAAAATTTCATGTTCACTTAGGTCGAGTGCGATAAAATACACACTCGCCTATCGAAAATTCATTTAACAATCATTGACAAACATTTAACATTCAAGCAAACATTCACAACAATTCACATAGTCATTGGAAGCACAACATGCAAAGAACACTCACCAGTTTAAGCAAAATAATGTCAAAAGTTTCCTTCTGGATTATGCTCTTGATTACCGACAAATCCTAAGAATAACCAAGAGAAAATATTATGGTTCAACCATCCAAAGTTTAGGTGAACCAAAAAAAATCTGAGTAACTACTAGTATAAAGGTGCAAATATGGTTTTAAAGTGAAAAGAGAATATTTAGACCCAAAAGACATGAGTAACCAAGAATTTTCTCATTCCAATTATAAACCAAGCTCAAAATGGTTTAACAACTCCAACTTAAAGTTGGAAATGAAAGTAAGGACAGTTTTAGAAAAATAGAATTTTTCTAGTTTTGCGCGATACTATTTGAAAAATCATATCTCAAGTTTCTTAAATCCAAAATTTATAAACTTTATACCGTTGAAAAATAAATTCAAAGATTTACAATTTCTCAGAAGACACCTTTACAAGATTCTATCCACAAGTCAGCCAAAATCCAATCTCAAGTGGTTACTTTATCTAGTAGAAAGACAGAACGGGAATGGAAATTCAGTCAACTTTGGAAAATCACAAATATTTATAGCAATTGAGAACAATTCTAAAATTTTCAAGGTAGAAAGTATTCTGAATCTAGTTTCAAACGCAACAAGAAAAACTCAATTTGGACTTTTCTACACCAAGATGTGACAGATTTTCCAAGACTGCTTAGAGTCCTCTGCAGGAAAAATTTCAGCAGCACTTCCTTTGTGTTTACCAATTTTTCCGGCCATTTCAAGGCTACACTTTCATCACAAAACAGCCCCAATCAAGTTCACAAGATATAGGATATATAGAGTACTTATTTTAACCACAAAACTAGCTATAACCAACATATACCTAAGCTGAAAATTAACCAAACCCTAGCAATAACTTCACCAAACCCTAGCAAAACCATGAAATTACCATAAACATACTTCCTTCAACTTCAATTATAACATATCTTGCATAAATCTCAAGAAACAAGTAAAAAGAGATGTTTTCTAGAAATTTTACCTCAAAATCCCAAGATAACAAGCAACTCAAGAGCTTTCTTCCCCAAGTAACTCCACCAAAATCTTCCCTCCAAGCTTAACTCAAGATTAATCAATATGGATTAAGGTTGGTCTTTGGATTCTTCACAAATCAAGCAAGGAAATCAAGATGAAAATTTGGAAGTTTTTCTCTCTTCTTTCTCTCTCAATTTCGACTTTCACAACAGAAAATGAAAGGCTTGTGTTGTGAAATTGCATTATAAAGACTAAAGAAAAGTCTTGGTAAAACATTGGCTTGATGGTTGACAAGTGTCACCCACCTATTTTGTCTTTCTTTTCCTTTTCCTTAGTCAATAATGGTGGCTGACTTAAGGGTTAATTTAGGGGAAATTAAATGAAACAAAAATAAGGAGATTAGGGTAAGAAAGTATTGGTCAAGTGGTATACTCAACCGGTAACAAAAGGCGCACGTCGGTTCAAACCTATTTCCCTTAACTTTTTTGTACTTTTGTTTTAACTTATGATTCACTAATTTATTATTAGCACTTCTAATCACACACTTCCTCTTATCTAATACTCACTTTTATCCACCAAATTTAGTGCAAACATCTCACCAATCAATCACACTACCAAAATGCACCAAAATCCTAACTTACTCTAACTTTAAAAGTAAAAGTAAAACTCTTGACTCAACTAATGAAATCACCATGAAATTTAGGGCTAGTAAATAGTTAAATAGTCAAAAAAAAGAAATATAAAAGAAAATATAAATTAATTTTTCAAAAATGGGAGGAAATTCTAAAGAAATTTTCGGGTCCTCACATCTCCCATGCTAACAACTTTGCATGAGACCTCATTTCTCATCCTAATATTACAAAGTCTACTTTGGTGTGGGTTGAGAAGAAATACCTGTGAGAAATAACATGATAGGATGCACTCGAATCAACTATCCAATCATTGTCATAACAAATAATATTCACATGACCATCATCACATAACACAAATATATCATCATGAACTGCCACAACTGGTGTAGTTTTCTCATCATCTTTTTCATTCGCCTTACCTTTTTTTCTCGGTTTGTTCCAATTTTAAAATCCTATACTTCTTCATATAATACCCATTCTTTTTGCAATAAAAGCATGCAATATTTTTTCGCAACTTAGACCTACCTTTGGATTTGTCATTCCTGTTGTGGGATCCTCTGCTTTTGCATCTCCCCTTTCTTTCTTTCTTTTCTGTCACCAGGGCCTGGGACTCATAAATAATTTCTTGTTCCTTTCTCCTAATCTCTTCATTCATCATGACTTCTTTTGCAATAGTTATGGTTGACGGGGTTTTACAATGCGTACAAGTTAAAATATCCGAAATACACCCATTTCACTGCAAGTATACAGGTCAACTAGTAGTTTAGGGTATATATCGAATCGATCCCACGAGAAAGAGTGAACAATTACCGGTACTACTAAATCTTCTCTATTATTTAGACTATCAATAAATTATAAGAAATGAAACCTACTGAACTTATGCAAAATAACAAATGAAAGCTCCTTAGGTTGTGGTATCCCTAACTACTCATGCAAGTGTTATATTTGGATCATTGAATACGTCTATCTAGGCTAGTTATGGTGTAATTTCCTTATGCATATGAAACCTACTTTTGTAGTGAATCAATTATACTTATAACTAATCCATACCTATTCTCATGGTTATGAAATTAGCTACAAGTTCATTTCTTCAATGAAATTACATGAAATGAATCACTTAAAACCACATAAGTGCACCTCTACTTTCATGAGTGTACTCCCTATGTTTAGCACTTCTTGAACCAGTGTTAAATCTCAATTTTCATTGCAGAAACAACACTTTAGATAATCACAATTAATGGTACCAGATTAATCATGATTTAAAGAGCCAAAGTGCTAAATAACTTGCTCAAATCATAGCAATCAAATAACCAAATAATAAACACTAACAATCATAGAAAGTTCAACCAAACCCAAGGTATAAACTTTAAAGACACACTGAATCCAAAACTTGCATATTAACCATACTTAAGAATCCAATACAAAAGATAAAGAATTGGAGAAGAGATAACCCATGTCACTTGAGTTTCAACTCTTCCTTCTTCATCTCCATCTTCATCCTAATCTAGCCAATATACAAGAGTGGATGAGCTATACTACTCTATACTAAGCCAATCTAACACTCAGAAGATGTAAGAGCTACATTTCTGCACTCCCAAGCTCTCTCCCGTATGTCTCTCTTCTACCCCTTCAATCTTGCAAGTTTTGGCTATATAAAGATGAAAGTTGGTCAAGAAATGAGGTTTACACCTCCCTTTTACAGCTGGTAATATTTCTCACATGTCTAGCATTACATGTGACTTAGTGGAGGTGAAATTGAGTTTTCCGCGTAAAGAGCAGCCTTCTTTGGCCACAATCCGGCCAGCAATCCGGCCAAGTTCCGGCCGGATTGCTACAATGACATTTTGGTGCAATTTCTGCTCAATTTCCAGCTCTGCTCCGTTTTTACCTCAACTTCAACTGAACTTTTCTTGATGATAAAAGCTGATTTAGCTCTTGACCAAAAATTTTAAAACTTGTAGCCCTTTGAGTTATCTTTCTAATGCATCAAGAATCACCTCATTTGGATCTGTGTGGGTTGAGAAATAACCGAAATACCCTTGACTGCTCACTGCCCTATTTCAGGTTCGACCAACAGAAATTGGCTACTGTAATTTGGCTTTTTGACTTAGAAAACCTTCAAACGGGATTTAGATGTCTTCACCAAAGTTGTAGATCTATCTCTTATCTTCAAATTGGTTTAAGAATCATCTCAATCTGATCACTGTAGCTCAAGTTATAGCCGAAATACGAAAATATGTCAAAACTGTCAAAAATACACAAAATCCAAGTAAAAAGTGATAAAAACCTCATTTAATCACTTAAAAATAATTTTCACCAATTATAGTCAAAATGATTCATTTTCTTCCAATAATATAACAAAAGTGACTAAAAATAACATAAAATATCATTCAATTATTACGTAAATTAATCACTTGTCAATGGTCAACACACCATTAGGAGCTGAATTGCTGACGAAAACCACCATGGTTTCCCAACTATCTGATAGTGAACTGAACAATAATAGAGTCTGCACCTCATTATCCAAATTCAAATTCAACGTAACTGCCTAGTTTATCAATCTCTGGAAATTACTCAAGTGCTCAGTTATATCTTCCTCATATTTATATCTCAGCCGAGTAATCTATTTCAGACAACTAGCGTTGTTCAAATCGGTCTTCCGTTCGTACACACTCTCAAGCTTTTTCCACAATACATCAGTTCCAGTGTCATTAGCAAAGTGTTGGAAGATATTTTGTCCAATCCACTTTTTAATATTACCAATAGTTTTCCTGTGCATAACTGTCCATTTATCATCACTCATGTCACTTAGTTTAGCCACATCTCTTAAAACAGAATCAAACAAATCTCTACAGTACAAATAGTCTTCTATTCTAGACTTCTAGGTTGAATAATTAGTTGCATTTAATTTAATCATACAACCACTATTCGAGTCCTCCATTTTAACCAGTACAATTGAGCAACCCAACCTGACTGTTCTGATACCACTTTGTTGGGAAAGGGATACTGGTGCGAACACATAATATCCGAGTTAACTCAAGACGAATTACTCTTTTTCTAAGTATCAATTAAAATAGGACTAAATCAAATCACCAAACAACGATACCAACAGTAATAATAAAATACAGAAAAATAAAAGGCACAGGACACCAAAATTTTTACGTAAAAATCCAAATTGAAAAAATCATGGGATCTAGTCCAGTCAAAAAATCTCGACTATCACAATAATAGTAATACACAGGTCTATCAAAAATATCCAGATGATAATAATAACACCAATATCAATCAAGTTAAATTGTTATAAAATCATCCCCAAAAACTGCAACTATTAAAGAAGCAGGTTAAGAAGGGTGTTACCAAATGAAGAGGAAATCCAAAAATCTGAACCAGTAAATGGGTAGAGCTTGACAAGAGAATCGCATGGATAAAATTTTGTCTCAATCAGATTTCGAAGCACCCTCCAATCAAGATCTTGAAGTTATTTCTCTCTCTAGTTCTCTCCCAAATTTCTCTCTCTTCGTTCCTCACCAAGACAAGGCAAAAAAATGGTGGCTACTCTTTTTCCTCAGTTGATTAATCTCTCGGTTGAAGTTTTTGTCCTCTGTTTTTCAAGAAAGCAAAGTCAAGCTTTCCAAGTCAAATTGGACTTCAACCTAATGGGATTTGTTTTACGGTTTGACCCACAAATGAGCTGGACCAGCCAAGCCTAGCACAATATTGAGCTAATAATGGAGAATCATGACCTGTCCAACATTAAAAAATTATGGAACATTGAATTAATTAGAGAAAGACACATGCATATTAGTATTTTATTTCTAATTCCATCAATAATTGGACTATAATGAGACAATTTTAAGTTTAAGAATAGAAAAGGAGGTATAGTTTAGAGTCCAAAATGGAAATAATTCTATACTTTTAATGCTGCATTCTCGTCCATCTAAGTACATAGTTGTAGACAGCAAAATTTCTTTCTCGTCATACAATTAAGCCAAAGATCGATCAAACAACAACAGCACTAAGGGAATAGTGATTGACATCTGGGACATTATTGATCGATGGAAACTGAGGTAGCCATAAATGGAGCTGACCTTGGTGGTTCTCTCCCTGTGGAGAATGTGCAAGAACTAGCTTCTAATTGCTCCAAAGAGATCCCACATCGATATATCCGGCCTGAAATGATCCTTGATGAAATTTCAACCGATGATTCTTCACAGGTTCCAGTCATTGACATGGAGAAGCTTGCAACTAGTCATTCAAAATACCAAAATGAAATGGCAAAACTTCATCAGGCATGTAACGAGTGGGGTTTCTTTCAGGTAAATTCAAGAAAATTCTGTATATTACCTTATCAGTTAAGTTCATCACAGACTTTTGCCAGGCACAATTTCCTTGTACGAAATTTTGCTCGTTTAGAATAACTTGCAATACCTAGATAGTGCGATTAATTTCCCTTGCAAATTAACTTTCGATCCATGAGTAATCCTGCAACAGTTAGTCAACCATGGGGCCTCAATGGTAATCGAGAAAATGAAGGTGGTGACAGAGGATTTCTTCAAGCTGCCATTACAGCAGAAAATGGCTTGTGCACAAGAACCAAATCGTATTGAAGGCTATGGTCAAGCATTTGTTGTATCAGGGGATCAAAAGCTTGACTGGGGGGACATGCTCTTCCTCAATTCATTGCCAGTTTCTCAAAGAAACATGAGATTATGGCCTAATTCGCCCACATCTTTTAGGTAAACCATGAATAGTACACATTATCACAATTTTTTCCCACATTTGCAGCAAAATTATCTTACTTTATTATTGGCCAGGAGGCCTTGGTATAGTGGCTAAAATTGAAGATCAAGGAATTAGAGGTCATGGGTTGAATTCTACTCTTCTCCCTCCCCACTTTTTAAACTCAACCGCACCCCCGCTAAAAGAAATTAAAAAAAAAAAAACTACTGCTCTATAATCAGTCTCTTCAATAGCCTAATCAATCTTGATGGCTAGTCCTGTTTTCAAGGACTCAAGGTCCTTTCTGCTTTGATAATCTCCCATTAGTCATGGGAATTTATCCTCTTGCGCACAATTATAAAACATACGACATTTTAGTCGTTATGATGAAGTATCTTTTGCTCCCATTAGAAAGCGACAAGGAATTTTAGGCGACAGAAAGCCAAAAAGTTGTGTGCAAAAATTTCATGACAATGCTAACTGCAATTTTCTGATGATATCAGATCAACCTTGGATGAATACTCACTTCAAATTCACAAGGTTTGCATGAGCCTCTTCAAACTTATCGAGTTGAATCTTGGGTTGGAGCCAGGCAAACTATGCAGCATTTATCAAGATGGCACACAAGGAATAAGAATGAATTACTATCCACCCTGCAGGCAATCAGACAAAGTTATTGGCCTCTCTCCACACTCTGATGGAACAGGACTGACCTTATTAGTTCAAGTCAATGACGTTCAAGGCCTGCAAATCAAGAAAAGCGATACATGGGTGCCCATTAAACCCATTCCTGGAGCAATCATTGTCAACATTGGTGATCTGTTGGAGGTACCTAACCACAAAAAGATGATAACTCAATATATGAATAGATAAAGACAAAACAACTGGGGGGGAAAAAAAGTTAAGTCCTTCTGACGAACATCTGTAACTTGCTTTTCAGCTCATGTTGCTTTTATTTTTGGCGGAATGCAGATAATGAGTAATGGGGAATATAGAAGCATAGAGCATAGAGCTGTTGTGGACTACCAGAATGAAAGGCTGTCAATTGCTGCATTTCACATTGCCAATTTGACAGCAAAAATTGGTCCTCTACCGGAGCTTGTCAAAGAAAATGGAGCAAAATACAAGGCATTAGGATTCGAGGAGTATGTCAGACTGATGCTAAGCTCCAAACTTGATGGCAAAAGCCAACTGGATCACATGAGAACAAACAACTGAAAGAATTAGGTCAAGGTTATGTTTCACTTGCAATATTATTTTGCCTTTTTATCTTCATCACAATAAAAAATGTATCATCAGGGCTATAAGCTGCAAAATGGGTAAATGGTTGATAAATGGATCTTCTTAAATGGATAGTGGATAAGTTTAATTCAATCCAGTTACAAGCATTTAATAAATGGATACAAATGGTTTGGATTTAAATGGATAGAATAAAACCATAATCCATCCATTTGACCATTTACTAGTCTTAGGGCTAGTGAGATTCCATGCATTCTATTGTGGTCTTTTTTAATTCCCGTGTATATTGCCTTTGAATTTTAGTGTATATTATTTCTTAGTTCCAGTCCATACAATATCTCTTCATCTATACTAGACTAGTTTTTTCTTGGAATTTTTTCATGGTTAGTTGATGGTGGTGTTTGACAAAAATTCTTTTATCATAGCTCTTTTTTTAACTTATTCTATTCCTATTTATAAAATTAATAATTTGTTAAAAACGATTAGAATGCAATCCAATAAATGTATTTGTTGAAAATGATTAGAATGCAATCCAATAAATCTTCTAATTACTGTTATGAAAATGTTCTAATTCTTGATACTTAAAATGTATCCCCTATTATTACCTACTAGAAAAAGGAAAGATTAGAGTGATTCTTTTTCCATCTCCATTATGTGTAAAAGAATTTTCAATATTTTACCCGAGTGTTGGGATGGAAATTTAGACAAAGTATCTTATCAAAAAAAGGGGAAAGAAAAGCAACTTGTGGTTACAAGTCGCATCTTTTGGTTGTGATGAATTCAATAATTAGCACATATTCAATTGAAAACAAAGAACATGTGAGCGTTTAGTAATTACGCGAAAATCAAGAAAAAGGAAAATAAGATAAAATGAAGTAAAGATGAGAAAATGATTTTTCTTAAATTGTAAACAGGTATCAAATGTTTGACTATTGTATTTTTATTTTCAGTGATTGTGATTGTCTAAAAACATATTCTCTTTTCAAATTCAAGCAGGCCCACAAGGAAGCTTCTTCTTTTACTTAGGATGAAGTCTGAAAATAGTGAACGCCTTTCTCCAATCCATCAGCTGGCTTTCAATAAAGATCCCTCTTCACTAGTCTGATTCTATTCTTTATTGATAACTGGATCTATGTGGATCACATGGATTAACGACTTAAGTCCACCAATTTAATTGGTCATAAATGGTCATCTATTTAAAACCGTTCTGCATTTTTTTATTCATCCAAATCCATTTAAGCTTGGTTTATTGAGGGGATAAATGGATATGAATTCAATTAGCCACCTCTAATCAGGGCCATTAGATCGTGTAAATTCTAATAAAACCTAGTTGAAGATTCTGTTGTCAGCAGCTAAGATGGAAGCATGTAGGATTGCGTGAATTCAAAATATTAATTAGAAGAATAAAATTTCTCTTAGGTGGGCAATCTTAGATTAATAACGAACACTTGGTTTAGAATTATAAGC
Source organism: Coffea humblotiana (assembly GCA_023065735.1). NCBI lineage: Eukaryota > Viridiplantae > Streptophyta > Magnoliopsida > Gentianales > Rubiaceae > Coffea > Coffea humblotiana. The sequence continues at coordinate 2,668,881 of CM041212.1, read as the reverse complement.
CAAAATGGGTATTGAGTTTGTCTTTGTATTCCATATTAAAAATTTTATAAAGAAGTCTCTCCTGTTGGTGGTTATAAATATATTGGATTTAAATAATTTTAAGTGTGCTAAAGGTATCAACTCAAGAGAGTTTTGGGGGCTCATGTCCTGATTTAACAGAAATTTTGGTAAGGAATCAGAGCGAAAAAGTAAATTAACGGGTCCTTGGGTCGTTAAGCATTTTGTGTTATTTATACTCTTTTTGTTCTCTTGTGTTTCAGTTTTAGGTGCCTTTAGACTTTGGAATTATTTCCTAGATTTTGTACTCTATTTTGTTATAGTAAATGGGCTACCCCTTCGTTCGTGGATGTAGGTCAATTCGATCGAATCACATAAATTTTTATATCTTTCTGTTTATTTTATTTGCTTTGTTATTATCTCTATTAAGTTGCTAAGAATCCTATTATTATCATTGATCAATTTTTTGGAACCAAACCTAACAGTGGCTCCTCTGTATATCTATATGGATTGAAGGCCAGGTAATTGACATTTAGGTGTACAACAAACTGAGCTCCTCTTTTGGGTCTCAGAGGAATAGGTACCCGTTGATTGCCACAAAGTCGTTTTCTTTGTTTCTTTTTTTTTTTCTTGAAAGATTTTATAGTCCCTTTGGGAAACCATTCTCTCAATTGACATCCAATGATTAATTCACTTACTTTGCTACGATAAGGAGTTGTATAAGGAGTTGTGTGCTAGACTTGTTATAGTGGTACCTATAACTACTTTTTGGCACTTCGCTATGAAAATCAATCCATAGAAGTAAAACTATTAGATCGTCCGCTATCATTTGCTACTTATTGTTAAAGTTTCAACTTTGATTAATTGTTTGGGTAAATTACTTACTATCCCTTGTGGTTTCATCTATTACTATATGACTTCTCTGATGTTTCAAAAATGTCCACTTCATCCCCCTATGATTTTATATGGAATTTTGACGAAAAATAGCTATGTAACGTCATTAGTTGAAATACTAATAGTGTCTTTACTTAAAAGTTAAATTAATCGACAGTTTAACTACCTTATATAAAAATATAGGGAGATTATATGGATAAATGTAAAAATTACAAGGGATAAAGTGGATATTCATACAAATCATAAGGAGATCACATGGATAGTAAAATTTTATCACACATGCTTTTAAAGCGCGTTTGGTATAAACACTATAATTGATTGTGCATTCCGTCTATTGTTCACTTTACATAAAATCACAGGAGATTATGTGGTTATTTTAAAACCTTAGGGGGTCATTTAGCATTCTGTAAAACCATAGGGGGGTAATAAGTAATCTACCGATTCTACCCTGATTGTTTTAGTAGAATCCGACCCGTTCTGATTCTAGATTAAAGCCCATATTCATTGTGGGGTTTCTGATTCTAATACCAATCTTGTATTCCAAAAAATGTGAACCAATCACCACCTAAGAGTTTTGAGTCTTTGACTTAATATCATCCAATGATCAAGAACTCTTTTTGTATTTCGCCTGGTGAATTTTATATCATGGATAAAATATCAAAGACGGATTGCAGCATCTAAACAAGCCAAACAGCTGGGACAATTGTTAGTTTTGCATCCTTTGCAACCTCTATAGATGCTCCAATATTACTGAGAAGAACACATGCAAGAAGTATTGGAAAAGCTTCACTTGCAAATGAAATCAATGCCGATGATCCCCAAGACAAGACCTGAAGGAAAACTAAACTGCAGGATGAAAGTGTTAGGAAACATTAAACCGCAGGTTCTTTTCACCACAATGCATGTTCTGCCAAAAATGGAATCTTAAAGAGTTAGGCCATCAAATTAACCGCCCTGCGCATAGTCCGACTAGTTTCGTAGTCTTGTAGTTATCAGCAGGTTCCGTGATCAATTTCCGTGTACTGTCTCACTGTGTATCCTTAGGGCAAGGCTCTACACATTCTCAGGGGATTAATTGGTCAAAAGGTTGAGATACCTTTGAATGAAAAAAAAAATCAAATTAACCGCAAACAGATGCTTCAAATAAGTTTGCTTTACAAGTCTTTGGTCATAAATTAGGACAAGTTCAAGCATGAGAACACTAATCATGCTTGATCAAAACGCCAGACTTCAACCTGTAACGATAATGATGATCAACCATAGAAAGGATGAAGTCTATAATGCGTAAATAACTCAATTTTTAAGGTATTTAATGTTGGCGGAGAAAATTGAGGGATGAACATTTACAGTTGTGATAAAGAGTATGAGAATATGACTTCAAGTTTTGAACTAGATTCACTTTTCTTCAGGATAAATTTGCCTTTTATATAGCACAAATTACAATGGAGGACTGCCCTTTCGAATAAAACGAAGTTTTCTTGAAAAAGCTTTATATTAGTGATTCGAGACCCTAACTACGAAGGATTTGTTGTACTTTTATATTATTTGTAATATTGATTTTCCACAGCAAATCAGTTCTAAGTTGATCTTTCATAGATTGCAGATGTCAATAGTTAGTTACAAACATTTTCGTTCATATCCTTTCACTACTGAAATATTTATTCCCTTGTGAAAGAATAGGAATAATTCTATTACTCCAAACTTGAATGAACAGTCATTACGTACTACCCAATTTCATTGCATTTAAAAAACTATCCACTCAAGGCACTTCCTTCTCTCCTTCTTCTCTCTTCCTTCTCTCTAGACAAAGTTTTCTAACTAAAACTCTCTTCAACTCTCCCATGGAAGAGCCATGGAAGAGAGATCATATTTTTCTGATCCTTCCCCATAGGAGGAGCCCTCTTTATAGTTTTTTTTTCATTTGTGTGAATAAAATCTCTCTTAAGATTTTCTAGTGAAAGTTTCTTCTCTTCTTAGGATTGTCTAGTGAGAGTTTTCTTCTCTTCTAAATTTTTTAGTGAGAGTTTTATTCTCTCCTAGAGATTCCTAGTGAGAGTTTTTGATAATTTTTTCAATTTCTTTTATTAGATTTGAGATTTTTTAAATTTTGATTATCAGATCTGAAATTTTTTGGATCTATTTGGCAGATCTCACCATAATATCTAGAATTGAAACAATTAATTAACAAATCTAGCAATAAAAAGTATGTACAGATGTTCATGGAGTTACAGTTATTTTATCTCATTTTTTAAATTTTGAACTTTATAATATAATTTTTATTGTTCTTCAGATCTGGAGTATCCTTTCTTGAAATCTGTCTTTTGATATCTGTGTATGTTTAATGATGTAATTTCTACCATTAGTGCAGATTTTAATGAAATTATGATATTTTTTTCAAAAAAAAAAAATTCATTGCAATTAGTAATGATAGCATAAGTTTTCCCAATTTCATTGTAGTAGTAATGATAGGGCATCAGTTACTTTTAAGAATAGTAATTTTCTTGTTTGTGTTCAGTTAACTTGAAAATAAATGCTGGAAAATACAAGTTTGTTTGTTTGTTGGCAAGTACAGCTTGTTAATACTAGGGATAATTTCAGAAACGTCCGTTGAGGTTTTTAACAATTTCATCAAACTCCCTCGAGGGAGGTTAATGAAATTATCCCTTAATATTAGTAATTCTCGTTTATAGGTGTAATCCTGCCAAATAATATCATCAAAATCTTTGCACAATCTCCAAACAAAATACAATAAGTAGAACTTATGTTAACTTATTTATTAACGCTATTTATTTGGATGAACAAACTCAACTGCTCATCGTTATATAATTATAAGGAAAAGAGAGGGAGAGATATTTAGATGTAAAATATACATTTTGGCTAAAGAAAAAAAATATGGATAGAAAGAGCACAACCTAGCAGATACTTTTTTGAGTGTTTGTGTGAAGACCAGTTGAGGCTAAAAGGAAAAGAAGATGAGCAAAGTTAATTGGACAAGAACAAAGACAAAACGGGAGTATGCAATGGAGCAAAATTAGATTCTCAGTGCCACTTAACCAATGACAACTCAATGCCGCTCCTCCATCTGAGGCCAAGTGTCCAGTTAATTTAACTTAAAATCTGCATGATAATTTAAATTAACTGGACATTTGAAATAATTTCAGGAGTGGCACTGAGTTGCCACTAAGAAAGTGGCACCAAGGATCTCAATTGGTTTTGCTGGAATTTCTACAGTTACAAGCAAATTTTATCTCGTGCGACCCATGGGTTTACTGCTGAGTGGCCACCACATGCCAAAATAACTGCAAGAAAGTTATTCTCATTCGCAAACAAACACTTTGTAAATTTTCTAGTAAAAACATGTAATCAAGTAAGAGTAAACAGATGTTTTAGGTTCAAAAATAAATGACATTTCACCAACGTTGCTAGTATATATAGTAAGACCTGCAAACAACAAAATTGCTTCAACTTTGCATTACTCGCAAATGTATCTCCAACATGGTCAGGTTCGAACTCAATGAAAAAGTTATTATCATATGTATCACAAGCAATATAGATCATCTGACAAAGAGCCTGCACTTTTCACTGGAGACAAGTTTTTGTTACGGCTGAGTGTAGAAAATGGAAGAGATTAGCCAAGAAATGCCCAGTCTGGATATGGACATTCATACACCCAGTCCGGACCAGTATACTTTATGCAATGTAGCCATAAACCCTCTTCGTGTCCATCATATCTGAATATATGTGCAAAGCGAAGGTAAAGCAACTAAAAATCCAACAAAACTTTCAGGCAGTAATAATCTCTGAATTAACTACGGGAAAGATCTCTTCAACCTAGGGAACTCCAAAAAAAAAAATGCAACAAGGGATTCACCAAACTCAACCAAGTTAAGAATGATGTTAAACCATCTAATATGCATTGAATGATGAAACTGAATAAGGCTTGCCCTTGTACTTCCATACGCTCTTATTGCTAAATTAGATTCTTGGAAAGAAATTTATATTTCCCCAGATGGAATTCAGATACTTGTGACCCTACCTATATCGATATCCTGTAATGTATGTAACTCGGGGCTGTCACCATTTATCAGTAAGCTAGTCTTCATCACATAATGCTGATTCACTAGAAGAGTCCACATCTCAGTGAATCTAGACTAAACACAAGTCCAGACTGTTAAAAGTCACATCCTATTAAACTTTACTCACTATTTCTGGAAAACACAGTTTTTCTTTCCAGTTAAGTACAAGACATAAAGTTTCGTAATCTGAAATTACTCGTACCCAAAATTGGTGCATTGTTGAACAATGTGGCATCTTTGCAATGGTTACCTGTTATTCTTCTTCTTGTCACGAATACATTCAGTATTTCTATATTACCAGTATTGTCAGTTTGTGCTTCATTCTCTTTACTCTCACATTTTCCTTTGTTTTCTGTTTCTGTTTTGACTCATGCTCAAAAGCTAAGTAACAAAAGGAAGCACTACAAGTATTTGAATTATGATGCTTTCCTTTTGGTTTTAATTATGATGTTATCATTTTCAGAGTGAGTATTTAGAAAATTTTCAATTGAAAGATGCAAGCAGATATGGATTCACCAATAATTCTTTCCCTAGAAGAACATGTCATCAAGCAATGTTTCTTACCCTTTTGGAGCCAAATTTGGACAATTAGTACACATGGGATCAATCCTGAAATCTTCCTCAGCAACATTATCTGCTTCATCTTTATGATTTTGATGAGAACTTTGATCTACTGAGAGGTTTGACTTAGCGGCAGCTCTATCTGCACCTAAGCCCTCAGATGAGCGCTTGGTGACTGATTTAGACAGGTAAAGCATGTCATTTGCTATAGGATGACCTGTGCATTGCAGATGGACCCGTATCTGTAACAGAAAATGGGAATATGTGAAATTCAATCAGATCTAGTTACAACATTGTCAAAAAATTATACCAATTGTCTCTCACATATTATTCATGTGAAATTTTAATCCCTCAGAATCAAAATGAGCTATTTTAGTCCTTAACAAATATAAAACGCTCGCTTTTGGTCCCTGTTCAACTTTCTGATTGAATTTTGGCCGGATTCTGTCGGATCCCATCACCTTCCCATTTGGTTTTGCAGATTTTCTGGTCTAACTCATTGAAAGTTATTTCAACAAATCTTAATATTGGATTTTGACATCCATCAAGTTCCCAAATCATTTCAAACATATCCTAAACTTCAAATCAAACAAAAATCATCAACATAAATCAAAGGATCAAGTGAGAAATCCAAAACCCCAAATTTCCTACTCTATTTCCTCCATAAGACTTGAACAAAGTTGTAATTAAATTACATCCAATCATTTCTAGGATCCTAAAAATCAAAACCCATGAGAAATTTGAACCTAATAATCCACAAACAAGGGACCAAAATTAGGCCAAAATTTCACCAGAAAGTTGACCAAGAACCAAAAGCGAGCCTTTTTTATTTGGTAGGGACCAAAGTCGCTTGTTTTCATTCTGAGGGACTAAAATTTTACATCAATAACATGAGGGACAATTGGTGCATTTTACCCAAATACATTTTCATTTTTATGCCCAAACAGAGTCCATCGGTATGATTAGAATCCCATGGCTACAATTTGAGAGTACTTCTAACCAATTTGCAAAGGAAAACATGTGATGCAGTAACCTAAGTCAATGTTCTACTATTCTTAAGGTATTCAGCTACGTCTTTGTTCCCTTAAAGTGTTAGCTTGTTCATGAGTATAGTTGCTTTTCTTCGTCTGCAAGGATGTGCCTACTCTAGCCAAAGTAAATTGGGTATATACTGCTCAGCACACCCTCTTATTATGCTATTCAACTACAATTCTTGGAATTTCTTGGAAAATAACACCCTAGAAGCCTTCTCCAATAACTTTTATGCAGCTTTATATTGCTATTTTTGCCTGTCTGTTTCTTGTGTCTGCAAATCTTCAACAAATTTTCCAACATCACCTTGTAAATAACCAATTCGGAAAACAGTAAAGAAAACTCGCTTTTCATCAAGTTCAACTATTAACAAGAGGAATGAAGGCAATCCAAAGCAAGAAAGTGATTAACAAAAGATAAAGATGTCAAAATTAGACATCTTAAAGAGGCAACCAGTTGATTGAGCCAATCTAAACAAAAATCAAGAAGTCCTTGAAAACAGGAAGCAGTTTACCTGATGTGTTCTACCAGTGATAGGTTCACAAAGGACTATGCTATGACTCCCATTGGTATTGATCCGAGTAAATTTGGTGCAAGCAGACTTCCCCTTAGCTGAAGCATTGCCATTTATATAATCATCTCCTACCTGCATGACCAGGCTTTACCTGAGTATAGTACTTGATGTCAAAGTAAATCACATAGGTATACAAAGTACAAGTTGGCAAAAAATCAATCCCAAAAATGTAATACTTTATATTTTCAACAGTTTAATCTGGACTAATGGAAGATACACTCAGCAGAAAAGAGATTAAATTAGTGCATGCATTAATGTCCCTCTGGTTGTCTACAATAAAAGCAATCAAATGCACAGTAACTCTGGGACCTCACCATAAAAACTAAGAGTGGTCTTTAATGGTTTATCCCAAGTATTTTAATGGTATTCTTTAAAAAACTTGCATACTGAAAACTGAGAGGAACTGCAAAACAACATTTTTCAGGTATAGGCGACAAAATGATGTCAAAATTCAATGCTTCAAACAACCAAGACGCTTTCAAGGCCATTGGGCAAGGCTATTGGAACACATCTGAAGCATTCTTAGACCAATATTAGGAAATAAAAGTCATATGAGCAATATTCTGTTTTCAAAAAGGACATCATGAAATCAAAGCTTCATATTCAAAATTACCTGAAAGAGCATCAAGTTCAAAACAAATCCATAATACAACTTTTAAGAACAGATACTAACACAACAAAAAGATTTTTTTGAAAATCCTTTTAGTGGTACATCACCGTTAAAACAAAACTAAAGCTCTGATGGGTTCATAATAAAAACATCTAATGTCCCAAATAAAGCCATAAGAAAATGAAAACACCCAATTTCTTCATGCTGAAGATCTAGCAGTAGCAGGTATTGTCTTTCTCTCTCTCTTACGCCCACCTGCATGCTTGCACTTCACTTCCCATGTATCATGTCTTTTCTTGTGTCTAAGGAGGATGAAATGCAGCGAGGATGAGATAAGTAGAAAGCTAGATAGAAAAAGAAAATTTAACTAAGACATTTCGACAAATTTCTTGCAGGAAAACAGTACAAAAGAAAGGAGCTTTTCTACATCCTAGGACAGAAGTTCTTTCACCCCATGTGGTGGTGAAATAATCCAATTATTTTAAACAAAGCTCTTCCATTCTGTAGACAACAGAAGTTTTGCATGTAACTTGCCTGAAAGAACAAACAATATCTCAAGGTCCTTAAAGTCAGAAGAGAATAACAAACATGCCACATGATGCACAAGAATTTAGCTAGATCTAATTCAACTATGGATAGGTAAGACAGCTCCATAAAACTAATTAGCTAACACATATACGCACCTCCACTGTGCTCATCCCTTCTCGAGCATTATAATTCACGTTAGCATCCACAACTTGCTGTTTGGAATGACATCATAGACACAAGAAAGCACTTAAAACAAGAAAAACACCACCAAATTCTAATGTCAAACAAAAAAATAACATACCTCATCCTCAGGAAACACACCATCTACCCTAGCTATGTACTGTTTCTGCACCATGCCTGATTCAATCTACAAAACAGGCTCCATATTAGGACAATAAGTTGAAGAACATTAAGTACAGACCACCAAAAAGAAAATAGTCCAACCTATAAACAACAGTGAATCAGGTTTCTGCAATGCATGCCTAAGGTCTGACAATTCCTCTGAGGCCATTAATTTATCAGTAAGAATGAAAATGAAATTAACACTTATTTGAATGAAGAAAAGTTTTAGAGAGAGAATAAAGAATATCTCTCATTTAGGAATATAAGTTGGATAGAAAATAAAGCAAAAAAAAAAAAAAAATCAGAATCTGATATCATCCATCTCAGAAGCAAAACAAAGAATGAAGGCCTCATACGCCCAGGCTTAGGTCAATGATAAAAGGGTTAATTACATTTACCTCCCCTGAGGTATAGCCATATTACCAAATAAACCTTGTGGTTTGACTAGATAACAGTCAACTCCTTTGATTGTTAAAAGGTTTATCAAATTTCCCCTGCCGTCTTCAGTCATTAAAGAGAACACTGATGTCAGCTGAAATAAATCTTGATAATCCCAAAATATCCCCCACAGAGTTCTCTTCTTTTCTATTCTTCATTTTTCCCCAATTCCCCAGTCCCCACATAGCATAGCATCGTTCCTCCACAAATTCCAGCACCAAACTTCATCCTTGCCCACCCTCCACAAACCCTTCCCAATCTCCTTAAGTCCATAACTCCGTCCCTACCTTTAAGAACATCAACCAAAAATTAGCAAAGCAACTTCCTTCAAATTCTACCAAATAAGACTACCCTACAAAATCTCCTTACAAACCAAATCTATACAAATTATGATTTCCTCTTGATTCTACTGATGGCAGATCATATTCATACAAGAGAAGAGGACCAACTTTGTGGTATTTGTTGAAAATAAAATTTCACGAGAGAGGGGGCATATTTTATGGGTTTTTTTTAACAAACTAATGGCTAACCAATTGGAGGCAAATTAAGGAGATTGATCAGATGGTATTACAGGTGGCTTTTGGGTGTAGATGAAGAGGTCCCAAACCATGTATGGTTCACCTGAAAATTTACAGATGCTTTTGCAGACTTTGGTTTCTGCACTATGAATTTTAACCATGATTGGAGCAAATCCAATTGGGTTATCTCTTTTGTGTTTTTCCTATTGTAACATCTTTGTTGAGAAAGAATTGTTTACAATCTTTTTCATGGTGAGCAGGAGAGGAAGGAAAGCGGGTGTGGTTATTGGGTAAAGCCATCACAGTGGGAGAGGAGCGTTTTAGCATTTTACAGATGTTTTGGTAATTCCCAGTTCTAGGAATAGCATTTTGGACTTTTAACCAGCTCCATTAGACCAAATTAATGGATGTTACTGTTAGGGGTTCGTTGTTAGTTTGCCAAACTACAAGGTTTCTTTAGTAATATGTCCAAACCTCAAAGAAGGGAAATGTAATTAACCCATGATAAAATAAAGAAGCACTTTTCTAAGATAAAGAAGGCTTGGAAAATATTGAAATTTCTCCAATTCCAAACGGGCTAAATTTTTGTCCCTCATTTTCTTCCCAGTATCGCGAAGACAGGATAGGAATTTTGACTTAATTAAAAATTCTAAACAATGCCATTTTTGCCCATCAAACAAACATCAAGATAGTCACAGAGAAAGATAAACAAACAAAAATTGTAAAACACACTTCTAGTCCTTTATCCTCATTTTTCTCTCCAAACTCCAAAACAAAACAAAACAAAAAAAAAGAGTTCTTTTCTCTTTCCAACGCAAACTATGCTCACAAGTAACAGCATAACTCTATGTGTTTCCAAGTGAAGATAAATAGACTCATGGCAAGAGCCCTAATTGAAATTTCTCACATGCATTTAAGCCTTCCCAATAAGATTACTAATACAACAAGAAATGAGACTTTCCACAAAGAATTAAAGAGGAAGAAAGTCTTTTACTGGTGATTTATTGATATGTATCCTGTGCCAACATACAATAAATAATCATACTCCCAGAAGAAGGTTGAATTATATTATGTCTACAGCCATAATTAACAAGCTCAAACAAAACATATTTCAAACTAATGAAGACCCAAAGTGAGTGCAAGACAGGCAAAAGACATCTACGTTGCAGAAGCAAACTCCAATAGAGAAGCACCTCAGAACTCTCCAAAGTGATCTTCAACACCTTTCAATGTATTCTAGCATTATTTTGAACCAAAACATTATTACAACCAGTAAATTCGAGAAAAATGTATATCTTTCCATATTTTAATTATGTAGACACAGTGATTAACTTATAAGACACTTTGACTAGAAAAATATGAGTCCTGATTTGATAACATTGTGGAAATGCAATTAATGCAAAAACCAATTTACAGGAAATTTTGAAAACGATACAGAAAAAAATTAATCATTCAAGCTTGATTTGTGGTTTCTCAAAACAGAATCAAGAGTACCACCAAAATTAATGCAACCTTCTATAACCAGTGTAAAGGAAAGTTATGACACATGAAGCAAGATCATCTCTCAAGAAGTTGGCAGCAGCAGTGCTATATAGAATAATAAAAAAAATACAAGAGATAATCATAAGGAAGAATCAACATGTTGCAAAGCTTATTTGGATATGGGAGGTCATGCCACCGTAATAGATTCTATATGCAATTTTCTGCTATTACAAATTTCCCTCTCTCCTTATATCTGTTCATGCTTTTAGTACTCAAAGAAGACCATAAACCCTTACAATGAAAATGATAAACTCAACAAGCAAAATCATGATTTTTTTCCATAGAATTTAAATCATCACAGAAAAAGCATTTCATTTTTTTGATAGCAGTTGGCAATGGAAAGCCATGAAATGGACTACCAAGCATAAGGCTGCACAAGCATAAGGCTGCACACAAGATCCATGGTTGTAGTTCTTCACCAAAAGGGTAAGCTGAACTGGTTGATCAAGATATTTTTTGTGCTCAGATTTTGAATGTAGGCTTGTAGCAGCAATGTTGACCATAGCCATATCAAACATGCTTTAACATAAATTGTCTTGTTTTAGACAGGCAGGTAGATCCATCCAAGAGTAGTGAAGCAATAAACAATCTATACATAAACATTTGTGGACGGTGCAACTATAAGAGACAACTCCTACTAAACAATTGCATGGAAAGTACAGATTTGGATGGAAAATTATAACACAACTAATAACTAATAGGAATTTTCTGTAAAACCAAAAGGCGCCTACCCTACCTTGGTTATCCACTTTCATGCTACCATTGAGTGGAAGTACAACAACAAAGCAAATTATGAGTGCACCACTTACAGGTAAAACAGAGATGTTCAAATAATACATATTATGCACTGATTTTATAGCTAACCGTAGCCATACACTAAAAGGAAAAGTTTTCATATCACTAGAAAGTGAATCAAACAATTAAACACTTCAACCCACCTGTTGCCTGAAAAGGTCAGCCCTAGAAGCACTTCTTGCCAAAATAAGGAGTCCGGAGACCAGGCGATCAAGACGATGAATTGCTGATATCTGAAGTTAAAGAAACACCGTGCAAACAAATCAGTGCCCTGCAAAGCTGCACCGGGATGCAAGGGACATGTTACTTATCACTTAGTTCATAATTGCTAAACGAAGAAAGCTTTGGAGAATCAGCAGCGGGTGCATAAAGCTCCCAAAGAAGAAGTTGGATACGAAATAATGGCGCCAATCCATGCCCTGCCTGAAGGATTCCAACAACTGTGTTTTTACGATATTGCCCACATGGATGCACCTACATAATTATAGGTAGCTTAAAGGTTAGGTCTAGGCATCTAACGATGCTTCATTGCGCATGCACTTAGATAATACCACTGAATAAAGAATATCCATACAGCAGGTCTTCATGGGATTAATATTCTTCCAAAATTCAAGAAATGTTTCCTTTCTCTCTTTTTTTTTCCGAATAACGCCGGATATCCTCCTTTAAGTCATTAAATTACAATTTTAAGAGAAAGCAAAGCCCATATATAACAAATCATGGTATATATAGCAAATAGGCTGACAATCAAATGTATATGGGCTGATTTTTCCACATGTATTAGCCACTGTAAGATATTTTCCTGCATTTATTTCGATGATCTCCCATTAAATGCTTAGGATGCATGTGCTTCCAAACAGCAAAAAGCAGATATCTTCCAGGTGATACTGGACAAACTTTAAACAAAAACAGGTGGCCACCATACTGTTAACTGTACTCATATGTGACCAGATCTTCTTTTGATAAGGGAAAACCAAATAAAGTAAATGCAGTTTGCATGACTTATGCAGCAGCGACCAGAATATAGAAACAAAGAGAAAGGAAACACACAGGTTTAGTGCAACTGAACTCTATTAAAAAACAACATCAGGTATGAACTCATCCTGGTGGGTGAACTTACAAAGTTGAGAACCAGTGCTAAGAAACAAACTAGATATAGTGCCAAAAGTTATGGTTTACCATCTGCAGCATTTATGTGGATAAAGGTGTGGCACAACGTACAGAGAATTGGACAAGGATATCAACAGACTTGTCTGCTAAGATAAAGAATCTTTAAAGCAGAAGCATACTTAAGCTCAGAGACAATCAAAGGATGTGGTTCAAAAAATTCATTTAATGACCAATTCACATCAAACTAATTGAGGACTGAACTGAGATAAACTATTAAGCATGTCACAGGTTGTGAAATGAGCATGTCACACGAATAGAAGACGAGGATACATCTAGGGTTGCAAACGAGTCAAGCTGCTCGCAAGTGCTCGTGAGCCGGTTCAGTCAAAGCTCGACTCGAGCTTATCAAACTCAAGTCGAGCTCGAGCTCAAGCACAGAAAACTTAGCTCGTTAGCTTGCGAGCCACTCGATTATATAAATATATTTTTTATTTTATTTTAATAGTGAAATTACATATACATATCCCTAATATTTTATTATTTGTTAAAAAAAAGTTTCTATTTTATTTATTGTTTAAAAATAAAATAATCATTTCTTTTTAAGCTCGAGTAGGCTCGAGCTTGAGCTTGGTAAAATTGAGTCGAGACTCGACTCGACTCGATTAGGCCAAAACTCGACTCGTTTGCAGCCCTAGTTCATACATCAAACTCTCACTCTCCCAACAAAGAAAGTGTGTGAGTGAATAGGTTCATAAAACAAGGGGACTAAATCAGTAGCAGAGAACCAACACATTCGACTCTTAAGTAACTTACAGGAACAGATGCAGGCTTAGAAACAGTTAAAACTTCTGCTTCCTTATGTAGAATCTCTATATCCCACGCCATCACAGGTGGTTCATGCCTACATCCTCCGTGACAAAAATTGGTTAAGTTCCAAGAAAAAATTCCATATGCACAAACTCTTATAAACAACAAAAGAATATTTATGCATAATAAGCAAAAAGCCAAACCTTTTTAAAAGCATGACAGAACAGGCAGAAAATTAACCAACAAGCAAGGTGGCAAAGCTAGGCAAAACTTACCTGTGCAAGAAATGGCTTATTTTCTGCGATGGTTGAACCACATAAGAAATAGGCACTATCTGTCCATCAACTTGAATTCGCCCAGCTTTAACAGCAGATACCTATGTTTTTATCAGCCAAAATCCAAAAAGGAAAAAAAAGGCTGAATAACAATATGTTTGTAACAAGCACACAATGCAAAATTGACCATGTCTAATCTACAGTATCAATTCCATGCAGTAATACATAAATTACTATGCACCATGTAAAAAACCATCATTCATGGAAATTAGAAACGAAATACTGATGGATACAAACTACATAGACTTGCAAAAGATGATAGTTTGACAAAAAATAAAAGGACAAAAGGCAGTCCTACATAGTAATCACGAGGTCGTCCTTTAAATTCTTCTGTGAACAGATCAACAATGGTCTTTTTTGCCCATCTATTTTTGACCTGCAAACCACACGAATGTTCTCTATAAGACGAAATTTGTTTGAGGTAAAAAAAGGGGAGATTCTTTTGATATACAAGGTAGAAAGATATAACACTCACATGCGAGATGAACTCAAAATAGTAGGGTCTAACGTATCGTATGCCTGCAGAGAAAAAAATTGAAACTGCTGAACTTGGGAGACAAGCTGAATTTGAATGTTAAATAGAAGCAATTACCATCACGAAGGATGTAGTCATGGCGGTCTGGCGGGTTTGCTGGAGTTTGCCACACAATCTCCATGTCATCCCTCGTCCTTTTCATGCTCTATTTCTAGAATCCATAATATGTGAAACATTAGCAAAAGTGCTCTTCAGAATGCATAATTATAGGATAACATGTATCAGATACTGTGTTCATATCTAAACAAGATTTAGTATCTACCAGTAGACTTAAACAATTGCTTAGCTATAAAATTTTCTGGCAGAACCAATCAGTTTTCAAAACCTCTCAGAATATAGTAGTCCATAAAGAAAAATGCAAATGGAGCTAAAGCACAGAATAGTATGTTATTATCCTTTCGAATAATAAAGTTTTTATCCATCAAAGGAAAATTGTTAAATTCTAGGAAAATCTTTTAGGGGACTAGTCAGCACCAAGAACTCGCGCAGCATTTTGGGTTACATCAAGAGCTCATAAACAGTTCACAAATGAATTTGGCAGCAAATGACAAAAACTTGACCACAGAAACTAAATAGCGAGGGGTAGCAAAAAGAAGAACCCTATGTCGACACGGGTACGGGTGCGGAATGCATACCTGATATGGTGAACAATTTTTGGATACGTTGACTGTTGTAAGAAAGATGTGCAAGATCTGATGTTGATGGCAGAGGAGGAGAGATGGGGAAGAAGTCCCATGAGATGTGAAGAGAGTGAAAGAGAAAGAAAGAAAGAAAGAAAGAAAGAAGAAGAAGGCTGCTAGAGAATTGAAAAGAAAAATACTCACCATACCTGCTGTATTTTCGCTTAATAAGTACGGGCTGGCTGTTGATTCTCTTTCAATGGCAGAGAGGAGGAGATTTTGTAACGATGGCATCTAAGAGGAGCAGGAAGAGTGGCTTTTTTGTTAATAGGAGAAGAGGCGCTCTGTTTCGATTCTGTAAATGGGGTGGGCCGCATCTAATTTTTTTGGACGCGAGATTCTATTCTACGCTTACTGCTGGTACACTTTTACTCTATATTAGCGAGATCTAAAGAGGTCAAAGGATAATTGACGAGCCATCACCGTCAAGTCAATTCAAGTGGTGAAATTTCCAAGAAAAGTTGGATATTCAAATACTACAAGTTAAGAGATTTGATTGTGTGACAAGGGATATAGGATTTGATAATATGATATTTATTTTGCAATTAAATTTCGGTATTTTGACTTTATTATCTTTTTCAACAAATAACTTAATATCTTTACAATTTTGCACTTTTTTAATATAATTTCAACCCCTCATACTTAAAAAATTTACCTTTCTAACCCAGCCTATGGTTCTTTTTAACCTAATTGCACATTTGATTCAACTTTTTATTAAAAATAAATACACTTTATACCTATGTTACACGGACTCGTCATTTGTTCCCAACGCAAATAACAAGGGAGGATACAAAATTTTTGTAAAGTTACGTGTTGGTGACCCTTTGGAGGTTACTAGCATATTCATTAGATAAAAAATATGGCTTTTTCTTTTTTTGTTTTAATACATATTGTAAGGTTACCAGAAGCCAGTCACTTATAGGTGACTATAACACTTCACCGTACTCTCTTCCACTTGTATAGCCTTCTAACTAATTCCAATTTCCAGGACCAGCCACTACTTTAATTGTGCTTAAACATAATGCCAGTTTCCAAGATGCACAATTAATTCAGTCTTAACAAGGCTTTGATTGTGCTCAGCTATAAAATAATATGATAATTAATTTTCGTTTGATATATTAAATCCAACAATTAGATGTTAACAAGATTTGAAAATATTTTTATATAAAAAATGTCTTTATTTAATGAAAACCAACCGCATTACCATGTATTTTCTCTTTGATCTCACTAACACGAATTGCGAGCTTTTTTGAGTGCTACCGCATGAGTTAATGATATCGTTAAAACGTCAGCTCAGTTTTTCAAAAACGATTTAGTGTATGATGAATTTAAACAAACAACTCAAAAAATGAAAGAAGAAAACACAATTGAAATATCTTAAAGAAGTTTTTTTGTTTAATTATCTGGCTACTCACTATAATGGATTTTTATGTTTCATAATAAAATATTGACTAAAGTTAATTGATTTCAATTAAAGATGATGGCTGGAGTTTCTGAATAAACAAAAAGTGGTCATTGGACTTTTTATAAAGAAAATCACAAAATAACTAGAATATAAACAAACTTTCTATGTTTGATACTGATAAACTAATCAAATTTAAGATATTTATATTAAAAATGAATTGAATACTAGTCCATATTTTGAATCTTAGTCCAAATGAAAATTAATTAGTAATTAAACAAGTTTTATTTGGTTGTGTATGAAAAGGAATTCAATTATTTATCTTGTTCAAGAAAATTCAGCCTTTCCTTTTTGGTTAAAATGTTAATGACATTCAAAAAATTTAAAAGTCAATTCTATAAAAAAAAATTTGGAAAGGATTAAATATAAGATAAATTTAGATACCGCATTACATGGACTCGGGTATGAGTACCAGATATAGGTACATTTTTAGGTATCAGGTTCGGATACATATCTCTAAAATCCCTTCCAAAATACAACACAGGACAAATATATATTTGAATTATGCAGTATACAATTTACTGTCAAGATTAAAATACATATCAAGAGGTATATCATTAATTAATGCATAACCATTACCAAAATCGCAATGTGTAATAATCAATATCACAAGCAATGTATAACTCTATGATCATTGATCACAAAGAATATTTAAACTTGTATATTCTTAAACAACATATAATTCTATTGTCAAGATCATATAGAATCATTAAGCAATTTGTAATTCCATTAAAATGATTAACTCAATTATTAAGAAAAGTGTATAATTAATTATATTATTCAAGATCATAATTGATTACACAACTCTTCATGCACATTTATAAGTTTTTTCATGCACATACATATTATGAGTATACAATAATATATTATAGTGAATTATAGAAAGGTGTATAATAAATTATATTATGTAGTCTCTTATAATAATCATGATAATTCATGTATTATTAGTAAACTTACATGCACGTGATACCAGTATAAGAGAATACAATAATATATTAACATAGTAGGTTAGCATGTGATAATATGATATTCATTTAATAGGACTTTACAGTTTACACAGTCCTAAATTCCTAATAAGCACCAGTTTCCAAACTCATTCTGCTACCAATTCAAAGAAACAAAACAAAGATATCTTCTGACATCCTAGCTGTAGTATCACTCTTCAAAATTCAACAGTCATCCTCTTCTCTAAACCATTCAATGAAAAGGAACCAAAAGCAGGGCAGGGTGGCAAACGATTATAGTTACAGGAGAAGCAAATGAAATATCAAAAGAAGAATCAAGAATTTACAAACATAGCTTCTAAATGTTCTAGGTAAATCATTGTTTCAAGGCTTTCAAATTATCTTTTCAATTAGTAAACTTCTTCAACTAATAATATCTTTTCCTTTTGTCCCATGCTTGTTTTGCTAGATACAATGTCATCATCATCCATCAAGGGAAAGCAAAAAGTAACTTTTAGACCACAAAAATCACAAAGATTTGATTTTGATGACAAACCTTTGTGGAATCATGTGAAAGCTATAAGTACACCATCTTTGGGGGGGAGGGAATAGAGTATGGTCTTGTCACTATTGCAACAAAAAAGTTACAGGATCATACTCTAAAATGAAGGCACATCTATTAAAACTTCCAAATTATAGTGTTGAAATATGCAAGTCTCCCTGATGATGTTGCTCAAATTATCAAAAAGAAACATCAATAGGCCGAAAGAAAGAAGACAAAGGATGAAATACGAGTGAGGAAACAAGCTGATTACTTGAACTTGCCAAAGGGAAAATATAAGTCCTATAAAAACTTAAAAAGACTTGTATTTATGATTATAAAGAAACGCCACTGTGTGGAATTGTATTTATGCTACTGGAGCCTGTACAAAAGTATGGCTAGTGAAATTAGTTGTAACCCAACAATGAGGTGCAACGATAAAGGTTTAATTGCATTAAACCTTTACATATGCAGCAGAGACACATCAACCTGAATGCTTTAATTTGAACAAGTAAAAAATAATATGGTTTCCTATATGTTATCTCACTTAATGGCCAACAATTCTTCAAAATCATTTTGCCTAGGTAACTAGATGATCTAAATTAAAACTCAATCTAGAACTACTAGCTTGATCTTTCCCTTTCAATATAGAAGAGAAAGGAGAATAGAATTTGAAGATAAAAGAATTTCTAACCATATGACCCTGCTTTATTCCTCATATCTTCAGTAACAACAACAAAAATGTATTCGTTTGGGAGAGAAGAATTTTTAGGTGAATTAAAATTTTGGTGAGATGTTTGGGCCCTAATGGATACCCAAGTGTTTCCTAAGAATTCCCATCAATTCATGGGTATAAATGAAGTTAGTCTCATTTCAAGTCCAACCTCAAAATTAGAATATCCATCCCGCTAATGTCCCTTTGGGCATGGGTAATCCATTGGAACTTGAGACAGATTGCCATCTCTATTTATAGCAAATGCAAGCTCCATACCTTGTTCATGTAATTGCTTTTGCTTCTTTATTCCAGTTTTCAGGTTGAATCACTTCTCATCCCCATATGCTTTATAACAACAAACCTATTTTCCTAACATTGTTGTGACATATACATCTTGTTTGTTATTACTTTTCTAAATCCCAAATCCAGTTAGCTTGGCATATAAATGTATTTAATTAGATTCTCATTCTCATTTTATTACTTAATCTATTCAATTTTTGCCCTATGCCAATATTTCCCTTTTCCTCTTTCTCACTTTTTATTTTATCTCAAATATTACTCACTCAACACATGTTTTTGCCCTATGCCAGTATTTCATTTTTCCTCTTTCTCACTTTTTATTTAATCTCAAATATTACTCACTCAACAAATGTACCTCTATCTCCTGTAGTCAATACTACTTACTTTCATACCCCAGAGGTGAACATTTTATTATCGAATATGTAACTTTTAATTTTCAACATCAATACCAACTTCTGAAACTAGTTCTATTCAATCAACTATAACATATAATAAAAGCACCCAACAATTAAATATATTTTTAAAGGAAATTCTAGATATTTTAGAATGCGTGACAAGAGATTTGATCTCTTGACATACACTCAAGTAAAGTTTTAAATCTCTCTTGGTGGCTAATTACTCTAGGAGTAGTTGGTTAACAATTAAATAATACTAAAATGTAATTTTTACTCCGTTGTCTCTTCACACTCGAACTGTTGTGTTACTTTATCTTTTACCATCCCCACCCACCTCAGTCACCTCCTTTCTGACAAATCCCTAAATTAGTCGATCATTTTCACTTATTTTACTTTCATTTTACAAATAAATCTTTTGGTTCAGGTATGCCCTTTATCATAACTTTTTTGAATATATGACTATTTGGGTCTAGTATGCGAGTAATCCTTATTATTTTTACTTTTTTTGTTCACCTCTTTTTATGGTATGATATGTCTAAAATTAATTATTTATCGCATTTTCACATATATTGTCACATCTTCATTTTTCGCCTCAATATTGCAGATATAATGGAACACCTCACTTCAAATGGACCTCTTTAACAATTCAACTAGAAGCTATCGTTACGCGTCTAGTTCAATTTCATATTTAATTGTCTATTAGTGGCACATTATTTTCAATGATCTGCCACTTGCTTATTTGTTTACAGCCCTTTTTAACTTTCCACTTCTCTCTTCAATTTACTAAACATGTTACAGAATTATGAGGCATAAACCGCGCCAAAGCCTCTCAACATGCCCAGGCAGTAAATTTATATAGTGGTAAAAATATATGTAATTGATTAATTTATGAAACTACAAGTCTTTTAAAGAATTGAACAATTTGTAATGATTGCACTAGTGCAAATCTAAAAAGTACAAGAAACACGATTAATGATAGGAACACACAATTTGATTTTGATCAAGTACATCAAGAAACTTGCTAGATCATTAAAATTATTTCTCTATGCTCTACTTGTATGCTTTTCACATGCCTTGCTTGTATCATGAAGGTCCACCTTGTTCTTCCCAGAAACAAATGATTTTTATTAATAACAGTGAACTTCATAACGAATAAACAAAAGTTCAACTCCACTATGCAAAAAGTGCACATTTGACCCTCATGATTTAACCATTTCTCATCATGATGTATGTCTAAAGCATAAGTAACCACTCCTGCATATATTCATTTTTTTTAGAGTACATATATTCATATTATCTTTCAATACCAAATGAAAGAAGCACCAAGTTCAAACAGTGTATGTCTTCCAACAAGGTTGACATTCTAATGTCCTTCCTTTCAACACACCAAAAAAAAGACATTCTGATGTCCTTGGTCTTCTTCAATATTAAGGAGACCAATACTTCCATATCACAAGCAGATTCTGCCATTGAAATGAAACATCAAAATATCAAAGAGATGATATAGCAATAATATAATAGCTATTAAGAGTAAAAATTAAAAATTTCAACTTTCAAGCAATCTAATGAAGTTAATTCAAGATCTCAGCAAAGCTAATGTGTCAAATGAACACAAGGTAATATAACAAAAAGGAAAAAAATACACAAACTAAAGATAAAACAAAAGCCAAAAAAGTAGAGGATCTAATAACATGAGGCAAAATTCGCAACCAAAAAAGCTAAAACTTTCGAAACAATGAATAAAAAATAGTACCTCACATAATCAAATGAACGTATTCAAATGATCAACTACACAAAAATAAAAAAGTATGGAGTATGAAACACACGATTGAACAAGAGAAGGGAAAGGAAGAAACTTTGAAAGTTGAAAAGATGCATATTGATTCGATAAATCTAGAATAAGAAAAAAAGGTAAAGAAGCAACTCTTGGAATGTACTAGAATCATGTCTATATGACATTGTTAACATATACAACTATTTGTGTATTAAATATGAATGATGCAACTCGAACTTAAAGCATACTACCTTTACTATGAACAAAATAGCTTAGGAGTTATACAGGTATTATTTTCTCTCAAACAGAAAATTTCAATTATTTGCTTAGATTCCCATTAAACAAAAAGTTTAAATGTGACTTCAGTTAAAACCCATTAATAGAATTAAGAAAGAGACGTCAAATATCAATGAAAAGATCTTCTCAAGCCAACACAAGCTCAAAATCCTAAATCAAATCCAATCCTATATAGGATTGTTAATGGATATACTATCAGATAGCTCAGGATTACTCAAATTTCTAATTTGTAGACCATCATAATCTCCAATGAACAAACAGAAAGCAATGAAACCATTCTGTAAATGCATAAGTCGAACACAAAAACTTTAATTTCATTACCATCAAAAATTCTAACAAGGCCAATCTAGTTTAAGTACTAAAAACAAAATTTTAATCAACATAATTGAATTAACATAGTTCAAAACTTGGATAATACTTCTCATAACCTTCTTATCATCCATGACCTTGAGAACCAATCTTTCATTAAAATGCCTTTATTTCATCACCTATCGCATCTGCATTGCAAGGAGATAAACTTAATAAATTACTAACTGAAAACTTAAACTATAAACAATGAAGACACAGCACACATATAGTAGACACACGCAACACTCTATAAATACATAGCATATATCAATAAGAATGCTATCATGCTCTCATCTGCAGAATAAAGATAAAAAACCAGATACAGAACAAAGGCTCATAAATCAGATGCCTTAAAATAGCAGTAAACTTTTTAAGGACAAAGTACTAAACTGCAACCACAAAACAAAAAGCAGGAGAAAAAACTAAGAAGCCTAATAACCTGTGAAGGCAATTAAAGGCGAGGAATGGTTTTATTGATAGCTGATTTTGTCCCAAAAAAAACACACAAATGACAATTATGTTATTTGCTCATACAAGTATGTAAAGAAATAATCACTTTTGTGCAAATATAGTGACTCTCAAGTAATAGCAATCACCATATTCGTTTGAACATCATCAGTGTAAAAAAAAAAAGGCCCAAAAGAACAGTAAGCAAATACCAGATAACTGCAAGCAAATGGACATCCTCTATATATACTTTGAATGTAGCCACTAAAAAAAAAGAAGCTATAATAGACAATTACAATTATTAATAATAATAAGTATAGAATGATGGATAGGTTGAAGAGCTGGGGCATACCAGTTTCAATGGAATTCCTAATTCTTGCTTGTGTTAATGTATATAATGAGTGATACTTACTGGTGGGATGTGTACATTTACTTGAGGATATCTTGTGTGTAAATTCATTGCCGATCTTAATAAAATTTTTACTTTGCTCCAAAAAAAAAAGTACAAAAAATTCAGTAACTATGCCAAAAAAAATTATTCAAATGCAATAAACCGGGCAAATAAAAAAAGACGCCAAATGATAGGAGAGGGTACTGCAAACTATTTTGCATATGATTTATACTTTATAATAATGACATACCTCATTAATCATGACTCAAAATTCTCTAATAGATTGATATGGTACTGTGTAATTGCCTTACAAAGTTATATTACAAAAATATGAATGTTTCCCATTTTTGCAGATAAATAAAAGGAAAAAAATATACCAAAAACAAAGTAAAGCAACAGTATGAAGATTAAACCAAAAAAAAAACCTGAAAGAAACAAAAAGAGATAATACTAAGCAATAAAATAACAAAGTATTCTCACTCATATAAAAAAGGGAAGAAGGGGTGAAATGAAAATAAATGGAAAAAAAAGTTTCACCTTGAAACTCCTCTACCTTTGAAATTGGAATTTGGTTGACTCTACACTACATCAAGAAAATTGTAGAAAAACAATTATTAGAAAGTATAAGAACACAAAAATATATGACAATCTTGTGCGACAAAAAAATTTGCAGAGAATAATCAAAGAAGGCCACATTTTTGTATTAGTTAACAAAAAGATGGAATGTAGAGAAAAGGTAAAATTATTAACTATATAGTATAAGGGGAACACTCCTTGCCACTTTAGCATGGTCGTCCACCCATGTGGTACCTAGAGATTGGCCGGTGCTGACATGGAACTGATGCTGACCCCTTTTTTCTTTTTTGTTTAAACAGCATCACATAATTTTCTAGTGTAGTAAATACCACTTCTTCTACCTTTTTTGGGGGAACTAACCCATGTGGTGGGTTCAAGGCAACTAACCCATCAAGTCTTATCTGAAACCTTTTCTTCCATTCTCTCTTATCCCTTCTCAAAATTATTCCCAAACTACTAATTCCTCTATATCTCTTCAATGAATCACTTTCCATTATTCTCTCCTGTCTCTCTGAAAGATAAACTAGATTTTCACCATCTATAGACACCAAATTTTGTCACATTTTTTTTCTAATATTTGACATTTGCTTGAATTTTGTCTATTTAGAGGGTCATTTATTTTTATGCATTTATTTGCCCATTTTTTCTTGTTTTGTAGATTTTCTTTTGTTATAAAAAAAAGAGGAGAGGAGAAGAAAAGATTTTACACGCTCTAATCATTTTTCCCTACCAAAACCACTATTAACTCATTTTTACACTCAATTCCCATTGATCTTTCTATTCATTTTGGTAAAAATCCATCGTGTTATTCCATGGATCTTTCTTGTCATTTGGTAAAGAAGTCCTTCATTTTGACCAACCTAAATCCCTAACTTCTCCCTGACACTCTCTCGATTCACTTTGCACACAGAAGCACACCAAGCACAAAAAACTCCCTCAATCTCACATTCCAATTTTCCCCAAAGTCTCCAACTCACACTCGGCCCCTCTCAATTTTTCCACACTCACACACAACAAAACTCTCCCGGCTCTCTCTTTCTTCCCTCTCTCAATTTCACCATAATAACAACACACCCACACACAAATCAAACACAAAAGAGAGCAAACAAAACATGGTCAAGGCTTGAAATTACATCAAAAACTTCAACCAAGGAATTACCACCTACACTGAGGTAATTTTCCAGTTTTGTTTAGCACATTATATCCATGTTTCAGTGTTTAATCTTCTCTTGCTTTCGATTTTTTTCTTTTGTTGTTGGGTTGCTGAACTTTTTGAGATAGGTTATGAACAAAATTATGAGGAAAAGAATAGGATTTTGGTATGCATGCTTCGTATTCGAAAAAATGTCCAAGTGAAAATCGAATTAGAAGATTAATTTTGGTGTCTATATTTTGCTAAAATAAATGGTCATAGCTAGTATAGGGTTTGGAAAGGTTGCTTAATTAAATTCTTCCGAATTTTTTTAGTTTAAAAGGCAATGAAAAATGCATTTTTTTTGTAGGGGTTGTTTGTCTTTAATTTATCCTTTTGTTGTTGTTTTTTTTTTGACAAACTAAGATCATAGTTGTATTGTAGAAGTTATAAGGAGTGTTGTAGTATAAATTTTATGATTTTTGGTGAAGGTTTGAGTGTTTTGAAAAAAAATGGGCTATTTTTTGGCCATTTCGCCACTTTTGGTTCATTTTTTTTGTAAAAACTAAACCCAAAAATAGATTTTACGCGAAAAATCAAGTCAAGGTGTGTATTTTTGGTGATTTTTTGTGACCGGAGAGGTTGCCGGCGACCACGTTTCACCGGAAGAAGAAGAAGAAAAGAAAAGAAAAAAAAAGAAGAAAGGAAAAAGGAAAGGAAAATAGAGAAAATAGAAATTGGACTAGTTTTTTTTTCTAGCGGGCTTGTTTCTTTAATTTCAGTTGGGCTAGAGGTTTTTTTTTGGGCACTTTCGTCTGGACTTTGGGGCAATTTTCCACTTGGGCTTGTTTTTATTTTCATGAAAACAGCTCGCATTTTTTTTTGGGGCAGAGTAGTCCAGCCCAACCAAAAATGAAGGGCCCAATTTCGTTTAGTAGACAACGAATTTTTGCAGTTTAGCCCTTGATCTTTGGCGTAGTTTTACTGTGGCTCAGAAAATTTTAGATTTCTTTCAATTAGGCCATTAATTTAATTGTAATTTGGTCCCTGAACTTTATTTTTATTTAATTTTGACCTCTAAACTTTTAAAAATTTATTTTTGCCTCCAAAATTTTCTAATTTTTGCAAATTTAATCCCTTTGTGACTTGTTGACACTCTCTATTATGATTATTTCTTTCTTTAATAGGTAATTATATTACTTTTAAATGTATTCAACTTGTAATTTTTTAGATATCTTTAAGTTTCTTTATGTCTGACATATTAATATAAATTAGTACTTTTATTATTATTATTATTTTCAATTAAGGTGCCATGATTCTTTTGTTTATTTTGATTATAACTAGGGCAATTTGACTCCATTTAGTCAATATTTCAAAAGGAAGGTACCCCTATTATTATTTCAATGTCAATTGAAATGCTCTTTTGTACTCCTAAGTGCTCCTATGTGTTTATATATTTTCACATACTTTGTTATTTATTTGATTCAAATGTTCATTTAAATTTTCTTATGTTTGTTTAGTTAATTTTTATAATTATTTGGGACGTATTTAAATATCTCAAGATGTAATAGATAGGTAATATTTTTGCAAACAATTGCAATTAGATAGACCAATATAATAGATAGGATAAGTAGGTTTATTTTATCATATTTTTCCCACTTTAGATTGTAATTAGGTCCTCTATTGTACAGATAGAATAGATAGGTTTATTTTTTTATATTTTCCATTTTAGATTGTAATTAGATTCCTCGTTGTAATAGATAGGTTTTGTGTGTTTATGTGGGTTATGTGTTTATATGATTTATCCGCTTTCTTTAGAATTTTTGCATCTAGATATTATGTTTATGTGTTATGTGTTATGTGCTCTTACATGTTTATTTATTCTAATTTATGCCTTATTTGTTTACTATGTATTATGAATGCATGACGTTACCACATTAGTTCAATGTTAGTTGTGGTTTCTCCTTCCGCTTACTTGCTAGTCAACGCTAGTAAAGTTTTTTAGAAATGGGTTAGTCCAACGCTAGACCCTTAGATCGTTCATGCAATAGATTCATTTTTTGTGTGACATTCATTACGTTTTCATGCATTTTTTATTTTAGAATCTTTTCTCAATTGCATGATATTTCCTATTATATTATCTCCTACCCTCTATATATGTTAATCATATAATTTAAGATACATCTCATTTAAAAATTTGTAAAGTGAGTTAGTTCATTTGTTTGTCTAGATTAGGAGAATTAGTCTTCGAACATGAAAATGAGCGATTATAACTCTTTGGTTTAAATACCCCGTTAATCCCCTATATAAGAAAAATTATATCACGAGTTTTGCCCCCCGTACCCATTATGTTGCATCTTTTTTTCCTTAATCACTTATATCTATATATAATTTAATTCTCTTTTCTTCAAATTTCATTTTTGCATACTCGTGACTCCATTCAAGGAATTATTTTGGTCTTTGCAATTAATGCGATTGATATCAATTAGATCCTTGAATGGATATTTTGTCCCTTTCCGATATTTTCTATAAATTTAGATTTGCATTCATGTAGAAAATTTCGAAACGTGATAAATTTAAGGGTTAGATTAGGAAAATTTTGATAAAACCTTGCAACTAGTTTAGACTAGATTGAAAGGGTGCCTTAGGTTCGAATCGATCGAACCTTTGCCTTCCCTTTCTTCAATCGTGACTTCCAAACTCATTTTTCTCTTGTTTTTCAAGACTTGAAGTTGTCGAAAAGGGTTTTATTTCATTTTATTTTTAATTTTGTTAAAAAATAATTTTTGGGTGACTTGGTACACCCAAACTCAATACCAAGTGGCGACTCCTATATTTTTTAAAACCCTTTTTGACTAAATTTTGGGTCTAAATTGTCGCATTCTTTAAAGTCCCATTTTAGGCCTTTTTCATTTATATTCTTTTAAATGAAAAGCACATCTTTTGTAAATACGATTTTCATTACAAAAAAGATGGCGCGACAACTTAATTTTTTAGATATCCTTTTCACTTATTTTTAAATAAAAATAACATCTTTTGTAAACATTCTTTTTCAATCGCGAAAAAATGGGGCGCGACACCATCTTTATCTTCTTCTCTTCATTCCATCTTTTTTTCTACTGTAAGAAATGAGACAAAAAAAAAAAAAAGAAAGTCATGTGGAAACAAGAAGCAACAAGGGAAAAAAATGGACAAAATTTTACTTGATCGATTTGTTGAGAAAATTTTTTTTTGATCTTCACAACATCTTTTCACTTGCATGACTTTCTTCTTCCAAATTTCTTTTTTTCTCATCAGATTTTCTTTTTTTTTTTGGGCCTTTACTACAAGAAGAAGCATTCTTTATTTGTCGTTGAGGAATAATCAAATGTGAAGATAGCTTTAAATATATGTTTGTTCATCTTTTATTGTTGTTTTCCCTGCATGCTTTTACCTCTTTTTTAGACTACTGAGTAAACTTGAAGGTCTTGGCATTGTTTTTTTTTTTTCCTTTTTTGGTTTTAATGATAGATTAAGTTGTGACTAAATTGAGTTTCTGGTTAATTGATAGGTGAGAATATCTTAAACTAGGTGAACATAGTTGAACATATCTTGTGCACATCCATATTTTGGAACTCCATAGCATATTAGGTTCCTTGTTTGGCTCTCTACATAGACTATTCTGTAGTGTGAAGTGTTATCTTCTCTTTAAAGTATTTATATGTTCCCTTATTATTTGCCTATACTGATGCCCTTTTAAAATCGAAAATTCTATGAGTAAAAAAGAAATTACAACCTCATATCCTATCGAGTCATATCTGGTAGTATTG
This sequence comes from Coffea humblotiana, assembly GCA_023065735.1. NCBI lineage: Eukaryota > Viridiplantae > Streptophyta > Magnoliopsida > Gentianales > Rubiaceae > Coffea > Coffea humblotiana. The sequence goes on along the minus strand of CM041212.1, from coordinate 2,640,376 downwards.
TGTTTTTTTATTCGATTGTTTAGTGATTGCCTTTCTAGTTCTAAATGATTTTAAATTTTACAGCATGAATTCCATTCAATTTTGATTAATTGGTTAAAGTAGGGCAATTTGCATTCATAATGGGTATTATTGTTGCTTGATAGAATATCTGGCCTTAAACATAAGCCCTTTCTCATTGTCTTGCTCAATGGAATGTGAAAAAATATTATTTTCAACAAGATTTAATTATGCAATTTTGTTGGAAGTTTTGTATTTTTTTTATCATATGGAAGAAATTTTTATTATAGCTATAGCACATGATTTGCTTTAGGCAAGCAAATTTTTGCCTAGACATAAAAAAAAAAATCATATGCTTTTCTTTGGTATTCTTATTCAATATGCAATCTATGTTCTATAATTGAATTTTGGTGATTTTAATATTTCAGATTACGATTCTAGTTACTAAATTTATAGTTTTCATTACTGGTTTAAATAAAATCACCCAAAATAAAAGAAGAGCATAAACATATTGGAATTTATTGTATATTGAATTTGATGGGTTTTGTTTTGATAAAAATTTTAATTTTTTCTTTTACTTTTTTTTTAAAATTTTTTCAGTCATTTTTCCTTGTGTTTTGTGGAGAGGCTAAAATTATATTAAATTATTAGTTCATACTTGACTATTTTATGGCTTTGGTTCTTGATTAGTTTACTTGATTTTAAATGCTAGGCTAAGGTAGTAGTGTATGACACGTCTATTTTAACTGCATGCTTGCATATCTTTTACTAATTATATATAATTTACATGTCCTTCTTTAGAAATGAGGAACTCATGTGTGTGGTTGATCATAGGCCAAAATAAGTTACAAAGGTATCTTATGATGTTACTTTTTTTCATGGTTATTTGTTAACATTTATCGTTAATAGTATAGAAAATTTCAAGGCTATTTATATTGGTGAATCTCATTAAGAGTAAAGAACTTTTATCAAATTTTATCAGGTGCAATTGCAAATCTAAATGAGTGAAGTGCTTTCTAATGTTTATTTTCCCTTTATTTTCGTTCACTAACACTATTTTTCAAATTGAAAGCTGCAATTATGAAGAAAAATTACTTAGGAAATGCAGAATAACTGCTCAATTGCTTAGAGTTTCATCTATACTACTAATTCAAAAAATTCATATTTTATGAAGCAGCGACATGGCATTGATGTAAAGAAAGATCCTCCTATTGATGGAAAATGATCTTTACATATTTTGTTAGTGGAAACTCCACTGCACTAGTTATCATTTTAATTTGTGATTGCCAAAAGAAGGAAATTGATGACTTGAATTAGTATAATCTATTGATTGTTTGTTCTCTTTAAGTTAATATAAACAGTAGAACCAACGATTTGGATGGAATATTAGAAATTACACAACTTATTAATATCCTCCATGTGGTCAGTATGTTTATTTCTACCGAGACTTTAAATGATGACTAATTGGATGCACAAAAGTTTCTTTAATAATTAAGATTGATTGTTTTGTCTCCTGAATAACAGGATTATCAGGTGAGATTGACTTTGACTGTTTTTTTTTTCTCTTGAAAAATTGAGAAACATGGTTGTTCTGGATCTTTGAGTTTTAGATACATGTTTTAGCAAACCATTAGCATTACCAAAATTGAAAATACTTGTTATATCTAACATAGTCCAGACCATATTGAGTTAATAGATATGATATTATGAGTGTCTGATTGGATTTCTTAAAAATGTATTGATAGAAAGTATTTCACAGATTTCATTCTCTAACTTTCTCTAAAATTCTATCAACTTGATAATTGTCAATGCTTCGTGTCGCGCCCCATTTTTCGCGATGAAAAAAAGTATTTACAAAAAATGTGATTTTATTTAAAAATAAGTGAAAAGGACCTACACTGTTGCCATAATTTTTTAACTTCATGAACCTATAATTTAGTAAAAATATTCTCTCTGGCGTCTAGGCTCACTAGGGTTTCTAGGGCTTCCTCAAGCCATTGTTACGCCCCTTCATGGCTGCCCCGGCAGCCATGCAAGCCTCTGATGAGGACCATGGTCCTCCCCTCACGAAGGCGCTTGTTGATATCGTACTGCAGCACCCACGCAGCGCTCTACCGGACGCCTCTCTATCGCAGGTTCTACTGCCCCAAAACTCCTCCATTGTCCGAGAGCCATCCACATACAGAGGCAAACCAGCAATATTTTTCTCGGAGGAGGACATCCAACAACTCTCCCAACCATTCCGCTATTCACTAATTGGGAAGTTTTCCAAGGGGAGACCGACCATGGAGGAGTTGCGAAAAGCATTTCATTCAATTGGGTTCCAAGGGACCTTCTCGCTGGGGTTGCTAGAGCACTGCCATGTGCTCATCCGATTTGAACTTGAAGAAGATTATTTGCGGTGCTGGTTGCAGGGCGTTTGGTCTATCCACGATTTTGCCATGCGCGTCTTTAAGTGGACGCCATCTTCACTGTCGAAGCTGAATCTCCATTGGCACCAGTGTGGGTTTCTCTGCCACGGCTTCCCATTCACCTCTTTAACAAGGGACCACTCTTTTCAATTGCTAGGCTTATTGGCGAGCCGTTAAAGGTGGATACCTCCACCATCACCCTCAATCATCCCAGTGTAGCAAGATTCTGTGTTGAAGTGGACCTACGACAGTCCCTCCCAGACAAGCTTTGGATTGATAATGGTTCCACAGGGTTCTGGCAACCTGTGGATTATGACAATCTGCCACAATATTGCTATTGCTGTCAAAAGGTAGGTCATGCCCCAGACTACTGCCGAAGCTTGGGGAAACCAGCGCACAATATTGATGGCGATCCCAACGACGGCGAGATACGACAGCCGATTCCCAAGGCTCATGAGGAGAAAGCGTGGGTTGTCAAAAAGAGGCTGCATGCGCCGTCTCAGGTGCAACAAACAGCCCACCCAAATTGTTCTGGGCTCTCGACGGAAGAAAAGCAGCAAGAAGTTCGAACACAGCAACAACAGAGCCAACAATAGCAAATCTCTGTGCAATCCATTCTGGCTCCTCTTCAGGTGCAGATGGTTTCCACGGCAGTGCTAACCCTTGGCGACCCAGCTACGCGTCGAGTGCAGGATACCAGCACCACAACTCCTGGTATTGGGTGCGCTATACGGCCACTCACTCTCCCTTTTCTTGATGATAATAGGCTGCACTACTCCCTGAGGCGACCAAGGAAAAACTTGCCAACCAAGCACACGTCCGCAGTTTTTGACTATGCTTCCGATATGGACGAGCCGCGCTCTTCGGTGAACCAACTAGCAGATCTTCGCGTGTTCAAAGATTAGATAGATGCCCGGCTAGCTCCTGCAGCGAAACCTCACCATTTTCAGGAAACGAAGACAAGGAAAAAGCGCTACTTACGACTGCCCAAGTCAATGCTCACTGGCCAAGCTACTAAAGCCTCCCAAACTCAACCCTCCCTTTTGTTCAATGATTAAAGCCCTCATTTGGAATGCACGAGGAGTTGCCAATCGAGCAACTTCTCGCCGACTCAGGAAACTAATCAGGCTTCACTCTATTACCTTCTTAGTTGTGCTAGAGCCGATGGCCGACACATCTGCATTGTCTGGTTTTGTGGCAAAGTTTGGATTTCACCTTGGCCTATTCAATACTTCTAATAAAATCTGGGTTTGCTGGTCAAACTCATTTGCAGTGAATGTTCTCAACAACAGTGACCAATTCCTTCACTTGGCGGTCACCCACGAGTCCATCACACCTGTCTTCCATTGTGCCTTTGTTTATGGGAAGTGCACAAGACGCAAGCGCCAAGAACTTTGGTCAGCTCTATCAGAGATACATGATGCAATTGGACACCGTCCATGGCTCTTGGGAGGCGACTTCAATGTAATTGCCTCCCTGAATGAATAATCGGGCACCTCTCCCCCAGACTTTGGTGCGATGGCAGATTTCAATACCTTTATTCATAGTAGTCAGCTTAAGCATGCGCAAGTGATTGGGAGCAAGTACATTGGTCGGGGATTCGCAATGGGCGACGGATTTGGAAGAAGTTGGACCGCGTTTTGTATAATGACGAATGGGAACACCACCTCCCGCGGCTCTGTGTCCACCATCTCAATCGCACGTCCTCCGATCACTCACCCCTTCGTTGTCTGTTGATTCCCCTCGACCAACTCCAGCATCATTCAAATTTCAGCACATGTGGATTAAACATCCCACTTTCAGCGATGTAGTTCACCAGAACTAGAGCTTACCATTTGAGGGATATGGAATGTATGCTCTGGCAGGCAAGTTGAAGCACTTGAAGAAGTGCTTGCAGGCTTGGAACAAAGTTATCTTTGGTAATGTTTTTGACAGAGTGGCGCAGACAGAGGAACTAGTTCGTCAGAAAGAGCTGTGCATGGAGTAGGAGAATACAGAGGCAGCTCGGCTTGAATGGAGCTAGGCCCAAGCAAATCTCCTCCAGGCTTTGGCAAATGAGGAGCTTTTTTGGAAACAAAAGGCAAGGGTCAAATGGTTGAAAGAAGGCGACTCCAATTCAAAGTTTTTTCATTCGTACGTGCGGGACAAAAGGGCGAGATTACACATTAGTCGCATCAAGGACTCTAGAGGGAACTGGATTGAAGACTTGGATGCAATTGCAGCTGAGGGGGTAGGGTTCTTTCAAAAACTACTGTCCAGAGGCCTAGTAGATCCCACTGAAACGCTAGCGGAGGAGCATGCGACGCAGCAACTATTGCTAAATATTCCTTCGCTGGTCATCCCGCAACAAAATGCCGATCTCATTCGAATGGTGACTATGACGGAGGTCAAGGAGGCGGTGTTTGGGTTAGATGGCGATAGCGCAGCTGGAACAGATGGGTTCTCAGGGTTATTTTTTCGGCACTGCTGGGATATTTTGGCAAAAGATATTCTTAATGCTGTCCAAGAATTCCTGATTGGTGTTCCTATCCCTAAGTCCATCTCAAGTACACTCATAGTTCTTATCCCGAAAAAGGGAGCTTGTGGCTCTTTTGAGGACTTCAGGCCGATTAGCTTGTGCACCTTCGTAAACAAAATTTTCAGCAAATTGCTCTATAACCGCTTGAAACCATTGTTACCATCCCTAGTCTCAAAGGAACAATCAGGCTTTGTTCAAGATCGGGAAATTGCTGATAACATTCTATTGGCCCAGGAGTTGGTTGGCTCCTTGGACAAGAAGGTACGTGGAAATAATATCATCTTTAAGCTAGACATGATGAAAGCCTTCGACAGGGTCTCTTGGCCGTTTTTATCTAAATTATTGCAAACTTTTGGCTTTCACCCTCACTTTGTCGCCCTGCTCTTAAGCAACTTGGTTGCAAGTCGATTCTCATTATTGATCAACAGGAAACCCTATGGTTTCTTCCCGGCCTCGCGGGGGTTTAAACAAGGGGATCCATTATCACCATACCTGTTTATCTTAGGGGCAGAGGCTCTAAGTAGAGGACTCAATAAACTTTTTGAGGTTGGGACAATCGCTAGATATGGTTTGCCGCGAGGGTGTCCATCCATCTCCCACTTGAGCTTTGCAGACGACATTATGATTTTTGGCAGGGCGGATAGGAAATCGCTTAGGGGCTTGATGGACTTTCTATCTTTGTATGAAAGCGGGTCAGGTCAAAAGGTGAACATGATGAAAAGTTTCTATATTCTGCCTCGTCGGTGCTCCACAGCTCACTCTCGCCTGGTATCCTCCATTACGGGAATGCAATGCAAACAACTCCCGATTGATTACTTGGGATGCAAGCTGTTCCAAGGCAGGACAAAATCATCTTATTTTCAACCCCTAGTCGACAAGCTCAATAAGTTACTGGTAGGATGGAAGGGAAAATTTTTAACTGCGGGGGGCAGATTGGTACTTATCAAGCATGTGTTAGCCGCCATCCCTCTGTACACATTAGCAGTGCTTAACCCTTCAAAACAGGTGTTAATGCAGCTGGAGCAGTTAATGTCTGGTTTCTTCTGGGGGAGCTCTAATGAAACAACCAAAAGGCGTTGGCTCTCTTGGGACAAAGTATGCTATCCGGTGGAGGAGAATGGACTTGGGTTTCGGAAACTGGCGGATGTTCAACATGCTTTTGCGTGCAAGTTTTGGTGGAAATTTCGTACGGGCTCCTCCCTCTGGGCTGATTTCATGGCTGCAAAATATACAAGGGATATTGCTCATGCCTCCTTGAGCACCCCCCGACAATCTGATTCGCGAATCTGGCGAAGAATGCTGCGAGCAAAGGACATAGTGATCGGGAACACTCGCCTGCTAGTCCGCGATGACTCATCATCCTTTTGGTTTGAAAACTGGCTAGGTGAGGGGCCATTAGTCAACAGCCTAGCAGCCGTTCCAGCACCGGAGGCTCGAATCTCTTATTTCTATAATGCTGGAGTATGGCACTTGGAGACGTTGCCGCCTTTTGTTACCGATGGACAGCGAGCTGATATACGGCAATTTACCCTGACTAATGAGGTGCAGGATGAACTTGTGTGGTGTCCTGCAGCCTCTGGCCGCTTCTCCGTTTCATCTGCCTTTTTGCATCACCTACCAACGCCGCCTGACTATGATTTCCAGGAGATACATTTGGAGCTCCCGCATTCCTCTGCGAATATCAATTTTCATGTGGCGACTACTGAATCAGGCTATCCCCCTGGCTGACGTTCTGGAAGGGTTGGGTTTCAATATGCCCTCCAAATGTTCATTCTGTGACAGCTGCGAAACAACAGACCACCTGTTCTCCCAGTGCCCGCTGGCAGAAGAGGTCTGGGGATTTTTTGGACGTTTGTTGGATGTCCCGAGTATGCGACACGCTGATGCTTTGACCCATCTCCAAGGTTTTTGGGCTCACGCCTCGGTCTCTTCAGCAACTGGTTGTCTTCTGTATATCTTACCTTCCATAGTATGCTAGGAAATATGGAAAGTACGGAATCTCCAATTTTTTGAGGGGGATGTTCTATCTGCTTCCTAAATCTGCCGTCGTATTATTGCTGAAATTCACGCCATTTCCATCGCTAGGCCCTTGGCACATAGGACGGTAGTCAACGCGAAACTCCTTTCTGCGGGAGTGTTTCTTTTTCTCCATCCGAGGGTCCCACCGAAAGTTACCACACTGACTTGGCAGGCACCGGCGTTTCCTCTCATCAAGCTAAATGTGGATGGCTCCTCACTGGGAAACCCTGGGCCCTCTAGTGGGGGAGGTATCCTTCGAGATCATTGGGGTTATGTGATCACTGCATTTTCCACGTATTACAGCCATTGCACCAGTCTGGAAGCCAAGGCACAAGCTTTGTTGGAGGGTTTCAAGACTTGCACTGCGCTTGGCCATACCATGGTGGTGGTTGAAATGGACTCTAGACCCTTGCTCGACGTGGTCCACAAGCGAATTTGTTGTCCATGACGCATTGATGCTTTTGTCCGACAAGTCTGGAATACGGTTCAGGGTGGACAATTTCACCTTGTTCACAACTGTCGGGAGGTCAATGTCGCAGCAGATGCTCTAGGTCGTCAAACCAGTACAGATTGAGTATCTAATATTTATCGCGCTCAAAATCTGCCGAACCAAGTAAAAGGCTTGGTCAACTTGGATAGATTGAGTTTCCCTTACATAAGAATTTCATATCTATGTACTCTTCTATTTATAATCAATAAAATTTTTGTTTTATAAAAAAAAAAGTGAAAAGGACTTAAAATGAGACTTTAAAAAATGCGATAATTTGGGTCCAAAATTGAGTCTAAAAGAGTTTTTAAGAAAAAAAGGAGTCGCCACTTGGTATTGGGTTTGGGTGTACCAAATCACCCGAAAATATTTTTACCAATAATAAAATAAAATAAAACCCTTTTCGACAATTTCAGGTCTTTGAAAATAAAAGAAAATGAGTTTGGGAGTCACGATTGAAGAAAGGGAAAGCAAAGGTTCGATAGACTCAAATCTAAGGCACCCTCTCAATCTAGTCTCAATTAGTTGCGAGGTTTAGTCAAACATTTTCCTAATCTAACCCTTAAATTTATGACGTTTGGATGTTTCCTACACGGATGCAAACCTAAATTTATAGAAAATATCGAAAGGGACAAAATGTCCATTCAAGGGTTTAATTGATATCAATCGCATTAATTGCGAAGGTCAAAATAATCCCTTGAAAAGGTCACGAGTATGCAAAAATGAAATTCAAAAGAAAAGAAAATTAGATTATATATAGAAATATAAGTGATCAAGGAAAAAGGGATGTAATATAGTGGGTACGGGAGGCAAAAACTCGTGACATAATTTTTTTATATAGGGATTAATGGGATACTTAAACTAAAAAGTTATAATCACCCATTTTCCATGTTCAAAGAGTAATTTTTCTAATCTAGTCAAGCAAATGAACTAACTTATTTTACAATTTTTTAAATGAGATACAATCCTAAATGATGTAATTAACATATATAGAGGGTAGAGGGTAGAGGATAATATAATAGGAAATAACATGCAAATGAGAAAAAATCCTAAAAAATGTGCATGAAAATGTAATGAATGTCACGCAAGAGATGAATCTAATGCACGAACGATCTAAAGATTTAGTGTTGGACTAACCCATTTCTAAAAGTTTTTACTAGCATTGGACTAGCAAGGAGGCGGAGGGAGAAGCCACAACTAGCGTTGGATTAATGTGGTGACGTCATGCATTAATAATACATAGTAAAACAAATAAGGCATAAATTAAAACAAATAAACACATAAGAGCATGTAGCACGTAACACGCAAGTATAATATCTAGATGCAAAAATTCTAAGAAAAGCGGATAAAGCATATAACACGTAAGTCACATAAACACACAAAAACCTACCTATTACAACGGGGAATCTAACTACAATCTAAAATGGGGAAATATAAAAAAAAAAATAAACCTATCTATTTTATCTATTACAATAGGGGACCTAATTACAATCTAAAGTGGGAAAATTATGATAAAATAAACCTATTTATCTTATCTATTACATTGGTCTATTTAATTACATTTTTTTGTAAAAATATTACCTATCTATTATATCTTGAGGTATTTAGATACCTCTCAAATAATTACAAAATTAACTAAACAAACATAAGAAATTTTGAATGAACATTTGAATCAAATAAATAACAAAACATATAAAATATATATAAACACATAGGAGCACGTAGGAGCACATAAGAGCACGTAATTGACATTTAAATAATAATAGGGGTACCTCCCTTTTGAAGTGATGACTAAATGGAGTCAAATTTACCTATTTATACTCAAAATGAACAAAAGATCATGGCACCAATTTAATTAATAATAAGAATAATAATAAAAAAACTAAATTCATATTAATATGTCAAACATAAAGAAATTTAAGAACATCTAAAAATTACAAGTTGAATGCATTCAAAAGTAATATAATTAGCTATTAAAGAAAAGAAACAACTATAATAAAGAGAGTCAAAATTCACTGGGGACTAAATTGCAAAAATTAGAAAATTTTTGGGGTAAAAAATATAAATTTTTAAAAGTTTAGGGGTTAAAATTTTAATTAAGTAAATTTTAGGGACCAAAATCAATTAAATTAAGGACTAAAGTGAAAGAAATTTAAAATTTCTGGGCCATAATAAAATTACTCCAAAGATTAGGGGCTAAAGTAAAAATTTTGAATTCTGATTTGGGCAAGAAGAAAGGCTCTGGGTCATTTATTTTAATTGTTTGAGCTGGACACCTTTGGCCCAAAAGAAAAAATACAGGCTATCCTCATTAAAAGAGAAACAAGTCCAAGTGAAAAAATTACCTTAAACCCCAGATGAAAACCCAGAAAAAAGAAATCTCTCGACCAACCGAAAATAAAAAAATTGGCCCACCAGAAAATAAAACATTAGCCCATTCATTTTCCTTCTTTTTCTTTTCTTTCTTTTCTTTTTCTGTCTTCCTTCTTTCCTCTTCTTCTCTCAGGTGAAGCTGAAGCTTCCTTCTTGGCCGCGGCGGCGGTCTGGCGGTACACGGTAAATTTTTCGTTCACAATTTCACCAAAATATACCCTGTGGCGACCTCACCTCCCCCTAGGACGTACCCAAGGGTTTGGTAGACCGCCTGCCCAATTCTCGTCAGAACTCCCTCACTAATGTTCTTGAAATAACCGTTCAAGTCTCGAAATTAACATAAAAGTTCTATTTCCAACCAACAATTCAAACTTAATTTACAATCCAAGAGTAAAGCATATGATTACATTTTCAAAGAGTCCAAATATGTCTCATCTACAAAAGTACAAGTACAAGAGATCATATACACAAGTTCATGCCTACTTGCTCCGGCTTTCACTCCTGTAAGGAAAATGAACTAATGGAATGAGTTAAAAACTCAGTGAGATTCCCAAACAAGCAATCAGGTAGAGAAACCATGGAAGTATGGCATTTAACAGTTGGAGCACTTTGCACAATAATAAACAATCATTCAAGAAATAAACATTCATTCATTGGAAGGATATGTGCTTACTTGGAACCATTTAATCAGTCATTCAGTCGCCGACCATTTCCCTTATTCCTCCGTCATTAGAAAATATTTAACAGTGAAAACTCCTTCAGTGTTCATTGTCATTCATTAATTGATTTCATTGCAATGAATTCACTGGCCAGTTCTCAACTAGATTTCGTGATAATATTCAAATATACCAAACATTGTCCCAAGATCACCAGCCGCCCGACCGAGTCTGTTTCTGGCTCGAGTCGAGTGGCAACGAAAGACAAGGGTCCAGTTTAGCCAAAAAGCTTACATTCATGCACAAGTAGCATTCAATCATTGAAAACTCACTTTTGCGTGGGTCGAGTGCGATAAAGTACACTCTCGCCCATCGAAAATCCATTTAACAATCATTGGAAAACATTTAACATTTAGACAATATTCACAACATTCCAAAGATCAGGGGCTAAAGTAAAAATTTCGAATTCTGATTTGGGCAAGAAGAAAGGCTCTGGGTCATTTATTTTAGTTGTTTGAGCTGGACACCTTTGACCCAAAAGAAAAAATACAGGCTATCCTCATTAAAAGAGAAACAAGCCCAAGTGAAAAAATTACCCCAAAACCCAGACGAAAACCGAGATAAAAGAAATCTCTTGCCCAACCAAAAATAAAGAAATTGGCCCACCAGAAAATAAAACATTAGCCCATTCATTTTCTTTCATTTTCTTTTCTTTCCTTTCTTTTCTTTTTCTGTCTTCTTTCTTTCCTCTTCTTCTTTTAGGTGAAGCTGAAACTTCCTTCCTGGCCGTCGGCGGCGGTCCGGCGGTAGCTGGCAAATTTTTCGTTCACAAAATTTCACCAAAATATACCCTGTGGCGACCCCACTTCCCCCTAGAGCGTACCCAAGGGTTTAGCGGACCGCCTGTCCAGCTTTCGCCAGAACTCTCTCACTAACGTTCTTGAAATAACCGTTCAAACCTCGAAATTAATATAAAAATTTCATTTCCAACCAACAATTCAAACTTAATTTACAATCCAAGAGTAAAGCATAGGATTACATTTTCAAAGAGTTCAAATATGTCTTATCTACAAAAGTACAAGTACAAGAGATCATATACACTAGTTCATGCCTACTTGCTCCGGTCTTCACTCCTGTAAGGAAAACAAACTAACGGAATGAGTTAAAAACTCAGTGAGATTCCCAAACAAGCAATCAGGTAGAGAAACCATGGACGTATGGCATTTAACAGTTGGAGCACTTTGCACAATAATAAACAATCATTCAAAATATAAACATTCATTCATTGGAAGGATACGTGCTCATTTGGAGCCATTCATTCAGTCATTCTGTCGCCGACCATTTCCCTTATTCCTCCGTCATTAGAAAATATTTAACAGTGAAAACTATTTCAGCGTTCATTGTCATTCATTTATTGATTTCATTGCATTGAATTCACTGGTCAGTTCTCCACCAGATTTCGTGGTAATACTCGAGTATACCAAACATTGTCCCAGGGTCACCAGCTGCCCGACTGAGTCCGCTTCTGGCTCGAGTCGAGTGGCAACGAAGGGCAAGGGTCCAGTTCAGCCAAAAGACTTACATTCATGCATAAGTAACATTCAATCATTGAAAATTCACTTTTGTGTGGGTCGAGTGCAATAAAGTACACACTTGCTTATCGAAAATCCATTTAACAATCATTGGAAAGCATTTAACATTTAGACAATATTCACAACATTCCACATAATCATTTAAAGCATCCACATGCAAGAAACACTCACATTTTAAAGTAGACCAAAACTAAATGTTCGACTCTAGGTCGTGCTCATTCCCACCGTTAAACCTTAAAAGTAGCAAGACAAGATGTTACGATCCGATCATTCAAAACTTAGGTTAATAAGATGCTCACTTGAGTCTTAATCATGAGCCATACGTCTATCTAAAATCGGCCCCTCAAAACGCAAAATTCAAAGACAAATTTGACAGCTAATCGAAAAATGTCCAAGTGCATTCCTAAAACTATGAAGTACACTTGTTTAAGGTCACAAAACTATCCAAAATCACACCAATTAAAGTTTAAGAGCTAGAAAATTTTTCTCAAAATTTTTCAAGTTCCACTCCATTCATTTGACAAAATTTCCAGCTTTGGCGACATTCTTTGAAAAAGTATAACTTGAGTTTCGTAGATCGAAAAATCACAAAACTTACACCATTAGAAAATAGACTCAAAATACTAATAAATTTTAGAAGACATTTTCATGATATTCAACTCATAAGTTAGTCAAATTTTCAGTTCAAAATCACTACTGTCTCATGTACAAAATAGAACAGTCATGGTTTTTCAAGCAACTTTGTAAATTTGTTGGTATTTATAGGAATTGAAAACCCCTGATTTTTACACGGTTAAAAGATCTATGAGTCTAGTTTCAAATGCAACAAACGGAACTCAATTTGGATTTTTCTACACCAAATATAACAGTTTTCCTAAAACTGTTCAAAGTTTCCTGCTAAAACATTTCAGCAGCACTTCCTTTGTGTTTACCAAATTTTTCAGCCATTTCAATGCTACATTTTCTTCTCAAATCAGCCCACTCAACACCACAAGATAGCCACAAATCAAGTTCATAAGGTATAGGATACATAGAATACTTATTTTAGCCACAAAACTAGTTATAATCAACATATACTTAAGTTGAAAATCCTCTACCAAGGCTGAAATTTTACATCTAAAGCTGAAAAATTCTATTTTGAAGCTAAAATTTCATACCAAAACTAGAGTTCTTCATATCTCAACTTTTCATATCCAAATCAAAGCTAGAAACTCCTAATTCATGGCTGAAAAATATAAATAAAAGTTGAAAAATTCCAACAACATCACAAATCCATGAAACCAACCACAAAACTTCCATATTCAAGTCATATGCCCACTTGAATGCAAGATTAAAGGGAAAAGGTAGTTCCTTACCAATATTACCTTCAATTCCTAAGGAGAGTAGCGAATCACAGCTTTTTTTTTTCTCAAAATCATACCACACCAAGTTTCTTCCTTCTTTGTTGCAACCTTCTATGGATGGATTTAGGGTTTAAGGTTGATTTCCCCACAAAATCAAGTTAGGAATCAAGATGGAACTTGGAGAAATTTTCTCTCCTCTCTAATTTCGGCCATGACAAGAAAAAATAAGAGAAAGTTTGGCCAAAAAAAGATAAGAAGGAAAGAAAGCTTTCTTAGTCAACATGTCATGGATCGTCGACACTAGGCGAGCTAAGATTTTTCCTCTTTTTCTTTTCTTTTCTTTTCTTTCTTTCTCTTGGTCAATAATTTCGGCTAGCTTAGGGTTAATTTTGGGGTAGATTAAATAAAATAAAAACAGGGATATTAAGGAAAAAAGTATCGGTCAAATGGTGTACTCAACCGATAACAAATGACGCACGTCGGTTCAAGCTTATTTCCTTAATTCTTTTGTACTTTTGTTTTAACTTATGAGTCACTAACTTACTCTTAGCACTTTTAATCACATACATTCTCTTACTTAATACCCGCTTTTATCCATCAATTTTAGCACACACACCTCACTGATTGATCACACTATCAAAATGCACCAAAACCCTAACTACTCTAATTTTAAAGTAAAAGTAAAACTCTTGACTCAACTAATGAAATCACCATGAAATTTAGGCTAGTAAATAGTTAAATAGTCAAATAAAGAAATATAGATGGAAATATAAATTAATGGTTCAAAAATGGGAGGAAATTTTAAAAGAATTTTCGGGTCCTTACACTCTCTCCCTCTTAAGAAAATTTCGTTTTCGAAATTTTTACCTTCCATCGCCTCAGATGACTCCGGAGCTTGTTGCTTGTCCAAGGCATATTCTCATGCTGGTACTTTTGGTCGGTTCTATCTTTCATTAGTTTGTCTAGGTTTGGTTTTATCCACTTGTTGAGCATTATTCCCTTGTGGCTGCTTCTTCGGGCAGTTGCTAATTTGATGGTCGGTACCCCACAAACTAAGCACTTTCGCCCCTTCCTCCAACAATCATTCTCAGTGTGATTTGTTTTCCCACAATATCCACAGGTCAAACGAGAAACCACCTTTTGGCCTTCTCCAGGAATTCCCTCTTGTTTCCCTTTTTCCAATTCACTTCCCCTTGTAGAACCTTTTCTAGCGTTCCTAGTGTCCATGGTGGATAGGGTGAATGGTTTGTTCTTTTTACTTTGGAAGGTGTTGCATTTTTTCTAAATTCTCCATGTATACTACTAGGTGCACTCCTTTTGCGTGCGTGAAAAGTTTTTACATGTGCCTTTGCATTCTCAATCCTTTGGGCCTTCTCAAGAGTTTCAGTAAAAGTATTAACTTGAGCAGCTGCTAAAGCTTCTTAGATCTCCAGATTTAACCCCTATATAAACCGTCTCACCTTCCTCTACTCCGTAACCACTAGTTCAGGAGTAAATTTAGACAATTTAGTGAATTGAATTTCATATTCGGCTACGCTTAAGGTTCCCCGACGTAACTTAATAAAATCATCCTCTCTCTTCTCTTGGACCAGAGGTGGGAAGTATTTCTTATTAAACTCTCTCATAAAGTTTACCCAAATCCACGCCGTATGTTCTCTCTCCCATTTTGCCCTAATAATATTCTACCACGCCCAAGCGGGTCCCTCAAACTAAAAGACAGCAAATCCACTTGTCTTTCCTCCGTATAATTCAAGACCGTAAAAATATTAATCATAGCCTCCAACCAATGCTCAGACGTTTCTGGATCAGACCCTCCAAGGAATTTAGGAGGAACAAACTTTTGAAAACGCTCTAGAGTCCTGTCATCTCGGTTTTCAGGCTTCCTAGGCTGATTCACTGAAATTCGACCTTGTTGCTCTACCAATTGTGCTAAGATATTAGCCATTTGTTGTATTGCCGTTGCTACTTGATCCCCTGTTTCGGCCCTTGGTTCTTGTTGCTGCTCCGCCGCCACGTCTCTTGTTTCTCTTGGTTCTTGTACTTGCCTACCTCCACGTCCACGACTTACCCATGTCTCCGACTAACCCCTCGTTCTTGACTTCGTCTACCCTCCATACTCTTCTCTCTCTTTTCTTTTTTTTTAAAAAAGATTTTGTAGCACATAAATAAAATAAATTGACTATAATAGAAAAAGAAAGACATTTTTAAATCACACAGTTAAAGATAAGGAAATGCACTTAGTACACTTATAGCATTCTAAGTTCATTCATCAGGTTGCAAGATACTTTACATATCAATTTGATCAAAACCAAGTGCATAAAACAAAGCAAATACTATACACATTAGTATTGACACGTCACTAGCAGTATACATACAGTGGTAGAACAAGAAATGGTTTGTCATCCCAGTTACCTACACCCACGTCCTGCATTCTTGAATCTCTAACCTAGGTTTTTATCAAACCAACTAATTCTACTTCTCCCTTGGTTGCAGGTTGCCCTACCTTAGACTCAAGATTAAATTCGTTAGGGCCTGCATACCTTTAACCTCCCTTGATTACGTTCACTTCAACTACCTCAACCACAAGCATCTTAAACTAGTCAAAGTACAAATTGTTTCAATTGCAAGTACAAATTCAAATACATCATTAGAAATGTCATTCCAAGGTAATAACCTAGTCTTTCGATCCAGAAACAATTCATATAAGCATGACCCAATCACATCTTCCAGACTTACCTCAATTTCATTCGTAACCGTCATAAAAGTATCAACTCTTTAGTATTTGGGTACAAGAATCCAAAAATAGGATAATTTACAACTCGAGCCGGCCGGTTCCAAAAGTAAATCACCTATATTAGAGATTCCTACCGACATACATATTTATCTTCTTCAAGTATCATGATAAGGGTTTTACGCCTATAACATTCATGATTCATAGCTTATACTCCAGAAGAGTACTTAAACTTTTACTCATTCACATACTAGGGACCATAACACCACTTGGCCCAAGCTCACCCCGCTCAGAGACCACACAAAGTGGTTCTGATACCACCTGTGACGACTCAATCCCCCCTAGGGCGTACCCAAGGGTTTGGCGGACCGTCTGCCCATCTCTCGCCAGGACTCCCTCACTAACGTTCTTGAAATAGCCATTCAAGCCTCGAAATTAATATAAAAGTTTCATTTCTAACCAACAATTCAAACTTAATTTACAATCTAAGAGTAAAGTATAGGATTACATTTCCAAAGAGTCCAAATATGTCTCATCTACAAAAGTACAAGTATAAGAGATTATATACACTAGTTCATGCCTACTTGCTCCGGCTTTCACTCCTGTAAGGAAAATGAACTAACGGAATGAGATAAAAACTCAGTGAGATTCCCAAACAAGCAATCAGGTAGAGAAACCATGGAAGTATGGCATTTAACAGTTGGAGCACTTTGCACAATAATAAACAATCATTCAAGAAATAAACATTCATTCATTGGAAGGATATGTGCTTACTTGGAACCATTTAATCAGTCATTCAGTCGCCGACCATTTCCCTTATTCCTCCGTCATTAGAAATATTTAACAGTGAAAACTCCTTCAGTGTTCATTGTCATTCATTCATTGAATTCACTGGCCAATTCTCGACCAGACTTCGTGGTAATACTCGAGTATATCAAACATTATTCCAGGGTCACCAGCCGCCCGATCGAGTCCGCTTCTGGCTCGAGTTGACTGGCAACGAAGGGCAAGGGCCCAATTCAGCCAAAGGCTTACATTCATGCATAAGTAGCATTCAATCATTGAAAATTCACTTTTGTGTGGGTCGAGTGTGATAAAGTACACACTCACCCATAAAAAATCCATTTAACAATCATTGAAAAGCATTTAATATTTAGACAATATTCACAACATTCCACATAATCATTTAAAGCATCCACATGCAAGAAACACTCACCTTTTAAAGTAGACCAAAGTTAAACGTTCGACTTTGGGTCGTGCTCGTTCCCACCGTTAAACCTTAAAAGTAACCAAGACAAGATGTCACGGTCCGATCATTCAAAGTTTAGGTTAATAAGGTGCTCACTTGAGCTTTAATCATGAGCCATACGCCTATCTAAAATCGGCCCCTCAAAACGCAAAACTCAAAGACAAACTTGAAAGCCAATCGAAGAATATCCAAGTGCATTCCTAGGACTATTAAGTATATTTGTTTAAAACCACAAAATCATCCAAAATCACACCAATTAAAGTTTAAGAGTTAGAAAAGTTTTCTCAAAATTTTTCAAGTTCCATTCAATTCATTTGACAAAATTTTTAGCTTTGGCGAAATTTTTTGCAAAAGTATAACTTGAGTTCCGTAGATCAAAAAATCACAAAACTTGCACCATTATAAAATAGAGTTGAAGTACTAATAAACTTTAGAAGACATCTTCATGATATTCAACTCATAAGTTAGTCAAATTTTTAGTTCAAAATCACTACTGTCTCATGTACAAAACAGAACAGTCATGATTTTTCAAGCAACTTTGTAAATTTGCTGGTATTTATAGGAGTTGAACCAACCCTAATTTTTACACGGTTAAAAGATCTATGAGTCCAGTTTCAAATGCAACAAACGAAACTCAATTTAGATTTTTCTATACCAAAATATAACAGTTTTCCCAAGTCTACTCAAAGTCTCCTGCTAAAAAATTCAATAGCACTTTCTTTGTGTTTGCCAATTTTTTCAGCAATTTCAAGGCTACATTTTCTTCTCAAATCAGCCCACTCAACATCACAAGACGGCCACAAATCAAGTTCACAAGGTATAGGATACATAGAATACTTATTTTAGTCACAAAACTAGCTATAATCAACATATACTTAAACTGAAAATCATCTACCAAGGCTGAAATTTCACATCTAAAGCTGGAAAATCCTATTTTGAAACTAAAATTTTATACCAAAACTAGAGTTCTTCATATCTCAACTTTCATATCTAAATCAAAGCTAGAAACTCCTAATTCATGGCTGAAAAATATAAATAAAAGATGAAAATTCCAACAACATCACAAATTCATGAAATCAGCCACAAAATTTCCATATTCAAGTCATATGCTCACTTGAATGCAAGATTAAAGGGAAAAGGTAGTTCCTTACTAATATTACCTTCAATTCCTAAGGAGAGTAGCAAATCACAGCTTTCTTCCCTCAAAATCACACCACACTAAGGTTCTTCCTTCCTTGTTGCAACCTTCTATGAATGAATTGAGGGTTTAAGGTTGATTTCCCCATAAAATCAAGCTAGGAATCAAGATGGAACTTGGAGAAATTTTCTCTCCTCTCTAATTTCGGCCATGACAAGAAAAAATGAGAGAAAGTTTGGCCAAAAGAAAAATAAGAAGAAAAGAAAACTTTCTTAGTCAACGTGTCATGGATCATCGACACTTGGCGAGCCAAGATTTTCCTCTTTTTTTTTTCTTTTCTTTCCTTTTCTTGGTCAATAATTTCGGCTAGCTTAGGGTTAATTTTGGGGAAGATTAAATTAAATAAAAATAAGGATATTAAGAAAAGACAGTAATGGTCAAGTGGTATACTCAACCGGTAATAAATGACGCACGTCGGTTCAAGCCTATTTCCTTAACTCTTTTGTACTTTTGTTTTAACTTATGAGTCACTAACTTACTCTTAGCACTTTTAATCACATACATCCTCTTACTTAATACCCGTTCTTATCCATCAATTTTAGCACACACACCTCACTGATTGATCACACTACCAAAATGCATCAAAACCCTAACTATTCTAACTTTAAAGTAAAAGTAAAACTCTTGACTCAATTAATGAAATCACCATGAAATTTAGGCCTAGTAAATAGTTAAATAGCCAAGTGAAAAAATATAGAGGGAAATATAAATTAATGGTTCAAATATGGGAGGAAATTCTAAAGGAATTTTCGGGTCCTCACACAGGCCTACTCGATTTTTCGCATAGAATCTGTTTTTGGGCTTAATTTTTACAAAAAATGAACCGAAAGTGGCAAAAATTGCAAAAAGACAGCCTAGTTTTTTATTTTTTTAAAAACACTCAAACCTTCACCAAAATCATAAAATTTATACTACAACACTCCTTACAACTTCTACATTACAACTACACTCTTAGTTTGACAAGAAAACAACAACAAAATGATACATTAAGTAAAAATAGCCCACAAATGAAAAAAAATATTCCAATGCTTTTAATGCTCAAAACTCCAAAATTTTTAGACAATCCAACATTTTCGGACCTCGTGCCAACTACAATCATCTATTTTGACGAAAAATAAGCACAAAAGATTCACTAATTTGATTCGTTTTTTATTTTAGCATTTTATTAAACATGTAGCATGCATACACAAAAGTTATTTCCTTTTGCCTAATCTTGCTGGTAGCTAAACCCCAAATCTTCCACAACATAACAATAACAAAACCAGTGAAATAAAGCAACAAACAAGCAGCTAAACATGTATTTAATCTAATTAATTAAGAAAAAGGAAAGCTGGAAAAAAGAAAAAAGAAGTACCTAAATGAAGGTTGTATTCCCTTGGGTAAAGTTTTTTGATGCAATTTCAAGTTTCAATTCAACCGGCTGCTGTCCCTTTTTTTTTTATGTTGTGTGTGAGTGTGTTGGGAGAACAAAAAAAGATGGCCGAGAGTGAGTGAGATTGAGGGAGTAAGTAGAGTCTCTTTTTTTTGTTGTGTGGCTTTTGAAGAAAAGAAGAAGAAATGCCGAGAGCTAGGGGTTTTCTTTTTTTTTTTTTTCTCTGTTTGTGTCGTGGCCATTTGCCAATGAGCGGAGAGAGTGTCAAAGAAAAGATGAGTGGAATTTTTTGTTGATCAAATGATGAGTTCCTCACCAAATGAAAAGAAAGATGCATGGAGATATTGAGTGTAAAAATGGATTAATAGTGTATTTGGTGAAAGAGAAATAATTATGGGGAGATTTTATCTTCTCTTTTTCTTCTTTTTTTTTGTCTCTTTTTTTTTCCTAGAACAAACCTGCAAAATGAGAAAACACACATTAAAATGCAAGAAAATAAATAACTCATTTAATAGAAAAAATTCAAGAAAACATTAAAAATTGACAAAAATTTGGTGTCTACACTTCGTAAATTTCTTATGTGTCTCTTCTTATTTCTCCTAAAGTTCATTATGCCATTTGCTTATATAGTTGTGTTTTGACTTGTAGTTTTACTGTTCAATATTGACTGCTTAGCT
The DNA here is from genome assembly GCA_023065735.1 of Coffea humblotiana. NCBI lineage: Eukaryota > Viridiplantae > Streptophyta > Magnoliopsida > Gentianales > Rubiaceae > Coffea > Coffea humblotiana. The sequence continues at coordinate 2,619,753 of CM041212.1, read as the reverse complement.
TTAATGAAAATTCAAGCTACTTGGCAGCTTTATGGTCTACCTTGCATCAATTTGTTTGGAACGGAAAAATATGATGTTATATGTTCTCTTTTTGCTAATAAAGAAATAATAAGATATCGACTTGTTTAAATTTGAGGAATTCTGGCTGGTTTTGAGACTGTAAATATTGGCCAACATGTAGTATACAAGAAAATTATTTCATATCCTATTTTTGTTTTTGAGTTGCTTATGAGGTTATAGTTTGCTCTAGACAGATCTTTTCTTTTCTTTTCTTTTTCAATTTTTCCTCCCTTTCTACTTCATTCTTTCTTCTATTACTATCTTCTTCTCTTTCTTCCTCTTCTGAATGCCAATCATATTTTTTTTGCTTCCTCTCCCTTTCATGAAAAGTTTTTTTTATATTTTATTTGTGTGTATTGTTCTGATTTTTTGTTATCCTTTGGTTAAAAGTATCAAAGTTAAGTTGAAATTTTTCAGGAACTTTCTTTTATCCTACTTTGTTGAGAAATCTTCTTGATTTTTTTATTCTCCTATATAGAAAACGTGCCAAGTTGGATTTTGCAACACATGTTTGCACTTAAATTTTATTAGTTTTTAGTTGTACATAATGTCAAAACTGAAAGTAAATTTTGTTTGAAAACCATTGATGAGTTTTTTGCATGTGTCAAACCTCTTATTTTCATTTAGCAGTTTAGCTTGCATCTTTTAAAACAATTAAATAGTTGTTGCATAGTGGTCATGGAGCAACTCCAAATGATAGGTGTGAGATTGGCTTACATGATGTGAAGGATATGTTGTTAGTCATCTATGCCCTTACTATTGCAAGGGTACATGTAAATCCACTTGATTGATCTTTTTCTTGCATTGACTAACAAATTCCTTCCTTTCCTTAGTTGTTCTAACTAAAGTAGTAGGAGCAATTTTAGTAAAAAGTTTAGGTATTAAAACTCACTAGATTACAATCTTCTTATTCAGATCCAAAAGTTAAAGTAAAGAAGTTGGGACTGCTAGCTAGCCATATTTGGAGGGAATGCATTCAATATGCAAATTGATTGGGCAAATCCAACATCTATAGTCCATCAGGGTTACAAGTTCTTGATGACATCCCAGTAGAGATGCAAGATTTGTTGAGAGCGGATGTGTTAGGAGTTGCATATCCTCATTTTGTTTCTATTTAAGAGGTTATGACCTCTTCCAATGTACCCAAAAAAGAAAGAAAGAAAGAAAGAGATACCTTTATGATGTGTATCCTTGGTATTTCTTAGAGAATTTTATTTTTCTTTTGATTGGCCTTATCCCATAATGCTGTAAAACCTCTCTTGCAGCAAAACTGTGCAAAAATTGTGAGGTTGCTTTCCTCAAAAACTCAAAAGATAAGAATATGTTGAGAATGAGTTTTGAATTAGGATTAATCTTTTATACAGTGACAGTGTATACACTATCACCATTTGGTACATGACAACTCATTTGAATTTAAATTTAAAATTCAAATTTTACTTATGTGTCATGCATCCAATCGTGATAGTGTACACACTGTCAGTGTATATAAAATTTACTCTTTGAATTATGTTAAGTAATGCAAATAAGTTAATGTAGATGCTTTTTAAGAATGAGATTTTCATAAATATTGAGGACACCACAACATAATTTGTATGTTGGGCCAATGGCTAGTTGTATACATCCTAATCATGTTTTTCTTATACCCTATTACATATTTTAAAGGCATTGTATTATAATTTTTATCTCTTGAATTTCATATTTTTACAATTTTGAACTAATTATATACTTTCTAAGACTACAACTCTAAATATTTTATTTATTACATTCACTACCGTTATAATTATTTGTAAATTAAGTGGGTATAATTGGACATTTATCCACCACGCATTTACGCAGTGAACCCCTCCTAATCTTTAAATCATTACCTATGTCTTCTTTAATTGTGTACGGCCACATATTTTTGGGAGATTCAGATCCAGACTAATTCTAAGGAAAAGAATGAGAGAAAACATAAAACCAATTCTAAGGAAAAAAATGAGAGAAAAGATAAGTTAGAAAAGTAAGAAAAGTTGGAAGATGAATATATTTAAAAGTAAGAAAAGTTGGAAGATGAATATATTTATAGATCCTTAGGTATGATCCTCTTATGGTTTTAAAATCAAATCCGAAAATGCTTCCATCAGATCATCCCACAAGATTCCATCACTGGCTGTTCATACAAAGTTAAGAGCAAACTATTAGCAATAGTTGTAGTAAAGCCATTGAGAGAATGTTCTAGGAAAAATATGCTCCTACTTAGGCTAGAGTTTTATCCTTTAAGGTTAATTTTGGAGAGAGCAATGAAAGAAGAAGAAAGAGAAAGAATGGCGCATCTAACCCTAGAAAATTAAACAAAAAGAGGCGGATAAAAGTGTGGCAGAGTTCATACCACTTGTTCAAGACACAACCATAGCGCACATAACGACGTCGAATTACCTTTGATGTGTTGACAAAGTAAAACGACGTCATACCAAATATTCAGCACACATGCACAAACGCACGTGATGACGATAAAGACGAAACTTGAGCAAAGAGCCCTTTGGCTCTTATACTATTTATGCTGAAAATTCTTAAAATTATTACTAGGCATAACACTGCCTTTAACACTCCATTCAACCTCAGTTCCCCTGCCTAACAAATGTCGCCATTATAGTATTGCAAGTTAATTTAAAATACTGCTACTTTAATTCTTAAAGACGCATTGTAGACAATTTCTTATAATTAATATTGAAGTCAAATCATTCAAAATTGACTTTTAAACATGTTGCCACTTAAGAAAATCAAATTCAACTTAGAAAGGCAACTTTAGCAAATTTGCTATCACAAAATTTGTTCTAAAGTTTACGATTTACTAAAAATTTACTTGAATTTTCTAGAATCTCATATAAATCAACACTAATTTTATAAAATTCAATATGCAACTTTGATATATTTTTTAAATTACTCATGAAAATCAATGTAATTATTGGTATTTTGAAATTAAAATAGTACGTTGGAAAAGACTTGAATACGAAGTTAGTAACGGGTGTTTAGTAACAATTCCTAGAATCAATATCAAAATCAATTTTTTCTTTGCACATTATTGTTTCTTTACTAGATTCAGCCTTGATAATTGTCAAAAACCATAAGACATTCTCTGATAAATAAGAACCACTATCTACAAAGTAATATTTTATAATGTTTGATGTACATAATGCCTTGTAAATCTAATGTAACTGTAATATAATTTCAAGTATGAATAACTCATATTTAACATTCGCAAGTTGATCGAAAAATGACCAACAATTGGGAGTTTGAATTTTCATAGTTGCTATGGTCGATAAGATTATAGGAAACAAAGATATATATTGTCCTTAACGTTTTTCACTATAATCAAATTGATTTTTAAATTTTTGCTAAATGTGTCCTCAAACTATTTTCTAGTAGTCAATTTGATCATTTGTGGTTGAGTCATACAAGAATTAAATTTTCTCCATCAGAGACTAATCTATTCAAGGAAAGCAATAAAAAACTGCTATTTGAGGAAATAGCAAAGAAATTAAATTAAAAGTGAAGAAATGTTTTGACGCAAAGCTTACCTAAATTTGGATCCACCATTATCTACAAATCAACTAATAAAAATAGTCAACAATTGGAGTTCGTGGTTAATACGTTTTGAGAAAATCATGACGAACCAAAATGGTTGTTGTCAGTTTGACAAGATAACATGAATAACAACTTCATGAAAAGATTCAAATTAACTTAGCAAGAAAATTTCATCAATGCTACAAAATGTGTTTTATTTGAATTTATTGAAAAGAATTGGTAATTCACTATTATGTTTTTCCCGTGGGTTTAACTGGTCTTGGAGATTAATCTGTCACTTATGGATAAATCATATAATTTTTAAGTTTAATATTTTATTAGATTTTATAGTTAGAAAACATGCACAGATACATTGGGATGAAGTTATTCATTTTGGATACAAGATAATTTTAAAGTTTCAATGCTTTCTTTATGTTGATTGATTTTGCTGTTTTGGATGATTTTCAAATTTGTATGTATCTCTATTAAGTTTAATGTACTCTAGATATTGCAACTAGAACTTTATGTTATATTTACATATCTATGACGTACGTATCTATGTTTAGTACTCTAGATATCGCAATGAATTGGCTATCTATTTGAGAACTTAATTAGTTAAAAATAATAAGTTGAGGGTCCAAAAAATAGGAAGAGTGTTTGGATAGATAATTTTTGGATTTTTTCAAAAAAATATGTAAAATAGGTATTTGAATAACAAACAAGTAGTTCCAAATAATTACAATGTACATTCTTACAAAAAAAAAACTCCTAAGTGGCTACTCTTTAGAAACCAAACATCTGATACTTCACATGTAACCCATGTGCACATGAATAAGCAAACCCATTCCCACTTCTTCTTGACCGTGAAAGCAACACTACAGTTTCCTATAATTGCGTGAGACTACACTAACTATAGTTTCATTTTTGTATCGTTGCACAATTATCGTCTTGGTAAAGCAAATCTAAAACTGCTTCTATCTTCAGTAATTTTATTTCACCTTTCCTCTTGCACTTTCAATAACTTCGTTTTCTCCAATCAACAACTGCAAAAGTTGTTCGACAATTGCAACCTGAGGCTGCTACTATCAACATTTGCCGAAGGAATTGATTTTTCTGCCACAAAGTGATAGCGTATTGATTTCCTGTGTGAGCAGTGATTTGCCGGTAAGTACTATAAAGGTGTGATGTTGGATTTAGATATGGAAATACACAAGAAATAGTCAACAAAAAGGATGACTGATCGGAACTGGTTCAAACTTTCATCGCTTTTGGCCGGTCTCTGATTTGTTGGGCCACGGTGAGGGAGGGAGCTAGTCATAAACTGATATTCCTCTATTCGTTTGCCTTGAACTTGAACAATTTGGTGTGCAGCGGTTAGTAATTACCCTTATTCAAGTTTTATTGCCCTTACAATTTGCTCAATTTGATTGCAGTAGTGTTTTTTAGAACAAAATCAACCGTAATTGCTACAAATTTGTATAACTCCAAACATATGAAATGTTGAATTTCGATCTTCTTAGGGTTTGATTTGGAAATTCTCCCTGTTGTATGTATATATTTTTGAATTCGATCTCAGGAATCTATATTCATTTTAGTCTATTTGTTTTTTTTTCACTTTCTTATTCACCATCTTCTTTTATGGGTCCAATTGCCTGGATAAGTGGTTTTCATGTTCCTGTAAGGCATGTTTATAACGCCCCCACTTCTCCCTAAGGCGAACCAAAGGGTATCGGCGGGACGCCTGCCCAACTCTCGCCAGGACTCGATACAAATTCAATTCAAACTTAAGGGTAACTATCGATACTAAAAGTCGAAAATATAAAGAAAGTTCGCTTTCTTAATAAACATTCAAGTCTTACATCACAAGATACCAAAAGTACATCTCATTCCCAGAATATACAACCTCCAAAAGTTGTCTAGACAAATACATTCAAATCCCGATCAAAAGTACATCAAGTCCCAAAATACAACCATTATAAGTCGACTAAACAATTACAACCAAGGTACTAATCAAAAGAGTAATCTAGTCGGCTTTTCTCCAAAATCTTCACATCCGGTCCTGTTAAGGAAAACAAATCTAACGGGGTGAGCGGATGCTCGTGAGGCCAAGAAAAAAAAAAACAAAACATGCACATGCGAATACATAGTTCAAGTAACAAGTAACAATAACATATGTACAAGAATTAAAGCCAGAAAGTTCAAGTAATTCCCAATTTATAATATAACACACTTGTTAAGGATACGGGAGCTGTCAGGAGTTAGGTTCCACTTGCTTTGCCGAGTCTCGATCATATACCTCCGCATGATGACACTCCGTCATCCGAGTAGGTATTTTTAGTCCGTAGAACTCCACTTTACTCCACGAATCCCGTTTACCGTTACACCCTCTGTTCCGGGCCCGCTCATCATTTTGAAGGCGATACTACTCGAGTATGCCAAGCGAGATCTCTCAAATAGATCAAACTTTACGAATAATCTCAAGATTCACCAATTTTCTTGACCAGACCCATGCCGGCTCGAGTTACAAAGTAAGCCTATGAGTTTGGGCGTCCCCCGAACATGAATACGAATACGAATATGAATACAAATGTAAGTCGATGAGCAGCGCTCCATTCGACGATTCCAAATGCGAACCACAAATACGAATTACAAATACGAATCATATGAATATAAGTCGATGAGACAACGCTCCAATCGACGGTTTCAAGTATGATGCACATAGCCAAATTCGAATAAAATTTTCATTTGAAAGAGAACGAGTGCAATAAAGTACACACTCGATTCAAAATTTCCAATTTCACATAATTGATGCAAAATAATTCACGTATTTAACCACATAACATGCACCTGACACTCACCAATCAAAGTAAGGGAGTAAGTGCTCAAACAAGTGTTTAGGCGTCCGCTTCGAGATCTTCTTGAAGGTCCCCTTGAGCGCCTGAGCAAATAATAATTGCCTATCACATACTATTACTTATAAACCCCTTATTAACAAGGAAGATTGTACACTTGTACAATACTAAGAAAATATCATGAAAGAGAGCCTTAATTACTCGTAAATCAAGACTCAAAAGTGGGGTTTAATAACACAAGAAAAAACTGATTTCGTTCATGAAATCAAGTTTAAAACGGTTGATCAATATCAAAAGATAGGGAAGAGTTTCCAAAAACTCATTTCCCATCGAATCGGAAAAATTTCAGTTTTGCACGATAAACTTAGAAAAATCAGAACTTGCACTCAATAGGTCCAAAATTGGAAAACTTTATGCCGTTGGAATCTTGGTTCAAAATACTAAAAGTTCCAAGAAAACACGTTTCCAAGATTCTAAACGGAAGACATTCAAATTTCAGCTCAAAGTGGCTGACTTGAGCATACAAGACAGTTTCGGTCATGTTTTTCGGCAAACTTTGGAAATTCGGCAAAATTCACAAGAAGTGAAATAGCCTCTGAAATTCGTAATACAATAAGAATTTTAAACAAAGTTTCAAATACAACAAGTAAAACTAAATTCGGAGTTTTGAGTGCCAAAATATAGCAACTCAAAGTTGGCCAAAATTGAAGACAGTTCAGTAAATTTTTCAGATTTGAAGGACAATTTTGGCACATCATTTAGGTATCAAAATGGTCTTAGAACAACACCAAATTTGGTAAAATTAAGCTCCCATATGAGGGATATTCTTCTATCAAATTTCACGTAAAAAATCGTACGGGAAGGTAGTTAACTAAACTACCAAAGTTCAAGAAATTTCCCAAAACAAATCTGCCTTCTTGCTTCCTTTCCCTTTTCAAACATTTTGCACCGCGAAATCAGTCCCATTTTGGTTCATTTGTGAAACCAAGGTCCAAGAAACATTTCATAAGCAGTTCATAGTTGGTTGACATCAAAATTTCAAAATAAAACCTCTCATAAGCAACCAAACCAGTCGGCCAGCCCAAAAGAAGGGGTTTTTCAGTTTTGTCGCAGTTTAGAAATTGAACCATATCTCACTCAATACAAATTGGAATTGAGAATGGTTGGTGGCGTTGGAAACTAGAATCATAAGGCTACATTTCATCAGAATAAGTCATTTTGAAAATCAGTTCATAGGTAGTTAGAATTCAGGTGAAAACTTGCAGCTTCCCACTGCCATTCGAACAGAACACCAGAACAGAACAGACAACTTTGGTGAACCACTACGGATCACTCAATTCGAACTAGATGGTGAATTTTACACCGTTGGAAAGCTACAAATGTCTAGTTTCCAATGCCACAAACGGCACTCGATTTTTGACTTTTGTACAGAGATATATGTTCAATTAAAGAGACACTGTTCATCAGCCCAAAACACGTTTTCCAGTTTGCCTTTCATTTTGAAATTTCAACTTTTACTCTACCAAATCAATTGATTTTTGGTAGAAACTTTCTATACACACTATATAACATATATACATCAGTTTCACAATCATTTGAGCCCCCAAAATTCGAAATACAGGTACGGCAAAAACAGGACAGATTTGCCTAGCATTCCTGCGAAATTTTTCCTTCGATTCCTCTCTTCCTTTTCAAATCTTAACACTCATCTACACACTAACACTCACCACAAACACACTAACACACATATTATCATCATATCAGTCCATACAACCAAGGTGGGATTTCATAGAGCCCACTTCAACCATTCCAATTCAAATAATAACATCAATAATGAAGCTACAAGCTTCATAGCAAAGATTAAACCCACTAAAGCCGAGATTAAAAGATTGGATGATTACCTCCTAATCCTTGAGAGAAACCATAAATTTTTGCACCTCTAAAGGCCCAAGAAAACTGTGAGATGATGCCTATCTCCTAGCTTAAGTGAATCTCCAAATGATATGGAAGTTGTGTGACGATTTGTGAAGGATTTGGAGCAAGAATTGAAGTGAAATGGTGAAGAGCTTTTCTTCTTCTTCCTTGCTAAGTTTCGGCCAGCTATGGTGAGTGAGGAGAGAGAGAGAGAGCTGATGAATGAAGCTTCTTGGAGAAGTTTGAGTGTTTGTGGTTAAAAGTTTGAGCAAAAGTCAACTACGAATAGTGCTCGCACGCGCGCGTGTCGTGTCCGTTTTCTCTCGGGTTTGTTTCACTTGTGCACTAAACCTCTAATGTACTTCCTTTAACATTATAATTATTCACTCTTAGTAGTCTAGTATTAATTTCTTAAATCTCCATTGGGTCGATTTGACGCGAAAAAAGTGAACATCCAATTTGCGCGCGATAAAGCGAAACTTAAGAGGAATTCTTGTAACGATAATATAACTCACTAATACTAGGGTAAATAATCCTAAAAATAACTATTTTTGAAATAAAAACATGATTCCTCACAAGTATTAATTTCTCAAATCTCCAATTAGTTTGTACAGGCGCGACTTTCGGGAAACTTTCGACGCGTGCACGATATAAGCTTAAATTTTAACTCACTCACATCTAATCTCTCAATTAACTTTTCTTAGTCTACTATTGATCATTCTTAATTCTCCAAGATTATTGCACTCTCGAATCGAATTTTGTTTCGAAAAACGTGTACTCGTTATTCCTTACTAAACGAGTCTTCGAAAATTAAATTTACTAACATGACGTTTTTAAAATACAAAGTAAAACCTTTTTCCATGTAAATGAATTTAAAATGGTTGAAATGAATTATTCGGAGAAAACGGGTAAATAAATTTTTAAATAAACCAGTAAAATAAGATAAAAATAAGAAAATTTTCGAGTCCTCACAATGTTGACTTTTGATGACAATTTGACCCTGAAATTATCTATAATTGATAATTAGCTGGGATAAATTGTAGCTTAAATGCACCTTATTATTAGGACGGTATGACAAACCTACAAATCACCCATTTGAACAGCTTCTTTTATGGGACTTTAAACTTCGTTGACTTGGTGAGGCAATGAGAATATTTGTAACTTATAAGGCTTCCGATGAACAACATAGGATTTTTTTCCTGTCAAACAACATTGGATGTGTTTTTGTAATTTTTTTCAAACAACATAGATCTTAAAATAGCAGCCATTGACATATAGGTTGATCAATTTAATTGGTGTTCTAGTCTATTATATGTTTTGCGAAGTGATGATGTAGTTAGACAACCACTTCGGAAATTGTTAGGTAAGAGTTTCGTTTGACTCCCAACTTCTGTAAATTTGCTTGTGTTAGGATATAGAGGCCAAGCTTACAGGACCGATTTTTGTCTTTCCTGACATTTAATCATTTCGCTTTCATGAACTTCTTATGCTCATCCTCTACTTCTTGATTTCGTCTAATTTTTTTTAATAATCCAAACTGTGAAGTTGTAAGTCTGAACAAATAGAAGTGTTCATGCCTACGAGAAAAAGGAAGAAATAAAGATCAAATGTTGGTAAGACATCCCATTATCCCGAAAATAGTTCTAATACATTTTGCTGGTTAAATTCATGTAATAATTAAAACATTGGCTATAATTTGCATTATTGTGCAGAATCCCCTTCCAACCTTGCTTCTTCTATTAGTGCCAATTGCATGTGCGACTTTAATGACTTTCACGTCAACTTACTAAGCTACTTTGAGGTGAGATTTTAAAAAGGATTTGTTTAGGAACTTGGTGATTGTGCATACAACATGTTGCTATTATTTCAAGTACTTATTTGTTCGTCCATAGATATCTGACAAAAAATATTGGTTAGATGAGAAGAGGACCTCTATATGCGCACCTACATCGAATGGCAGAAAAATGGAAAATGGGAGTCAACCCATAACATGTTGGCAAATTTTCATATGTTGGCCAATTACTTGACCCAAGATTGTGACATCAATTGCACTGAAAGTCAATGCCAACTCAAGTACTATTGAATGGTGGAAAAATGGAGGTTGTTTACTCATCTTCAAGGAGATTCTTCCAAACCAGAGACTGGGATAGGGTGGGATGCCGAGCATAAATGCTTTTTAACAGGAGCAGCTCACTAAATTTATTTATACTAGGTACATGACTCTTTACACTACATATGCACCTTTACATTGACTGTAATTACTGTAGGACTTAGATAACATTATGGTATAATTAGAATTTCATTTTGTGATTGTTTGTATGCAACTGACATATGCCATAAGCTAAGAAAGGAACAACACATGTTCTGCATTTTGTTTTAGTCATTCAATCATTACATGCATAAAATTAGCAAATGTACGAGGCAACTGTAGTAGATGCCCCCATTTTTAGCTAGTTTTATTCATTATTTAAGTCTATTAGCAGTGTTGGTTTTTTTTTTGTCTTTGTTTTCAAACATGACACGTTAGACCCTTCAACGTTTATTGATGTGCAGTTACTAATTTTATATCAACACCAATTTGGGTGTTTGATGTAGTGACACACCTATCATTTATCGGTCATTTTTGTTTGAGAATCATCATATTTCGAAATTATACTATTGAGGTTGTGGAAATAAGAGTAAAAGCATTAGTAAGGCTAAGGTAATATGCAAAATCTTGAAGTTTTTGGACATATTCAATATCTTGGATGACGAAAATTGGACAACCAATTTTGCTGTGAGGTGAATAGTAAAATCATGACCATTTCACTAATAGTTAAACAAAAAAGGCCAAACTAAATAAATTGACCGAGGCATTTGTATATTTTAAATAGTTTCGCTGCTTGCTAGAAATTAGAACTGATTGGTCTTGTCCATAAAACGTGTACATTAAATTAGGAACTGTCATTACATGATAAAAGTTACTGTTTCCTTTGTCTTTTACATAGGTAATATACATGCATATTAACTATTGTTCACCAAACTTTGATATAATATGTCCACTTGGGTGTAACATTTTAAGTAATTTTGAGGTAATGCAAGAAAGGCAAGGTGGGCCGTTGCATAGCCATATATCCACGACACTGCATTTCAATAATACAGGCAAACGGTGACATTTCACTGATTTGGTGTTCCACTTGCTTCTGTTTTCCTCCACATGAGTACAACGGTTTGAGAATCTCCCATCTACGAATAACTCTAATGGCTATCTTGTTAACTTTAGCACATCAAAAATTGAGTTTTTTTCCTACAAAAAACTTGCACATTCCCTTTAAAATGTAGCAGAGTAGAGCCGAGTTATGCATTTAAGTTTCACTCGAGGTCCCAAACGTAGCAGTAATTAGTCCACTCGATAGTTGTTGCATTATAGGTGATTTTATTTGTTAGCTATTGCGAACTTTCTTCTAGGTATCACATGGCCAACTTCATCCCAAATTATAGTTCATCTTGTAGTTCAAATTCTAAAAATAACGATGAGGTAATTCTAAATGCTGTAGCAATGCTGTTATTTGCACCAGAAGTAGAACAATACGATGGATCTCTTATCAAAATGCCTTGTCGTACCAGAGATATGCCAGGTTAGAAGTGGGTGTAGGAGTTAATAACAGGTCACTTTCTTCGCATATTGGAGAATTATCGATTAACAGTTGATAATTTCATGAGACTTTGTGAAATTCTTGTGCAAAATAACTACGTTCCGCAAAATCCCCACAAGCATGTGTCAATTGAAGAGTCGCTGGCCATGACTCTAGTTATGTTGAGTCATACCATGCGCACTCGAGTTGTGGTTGAGAGATTTCAACATTTGATAGAAACTATCCATAGAAATGTAGTGGCAGTTCTCTTAGGGCTATGTAAATTTACACAAAAGATTATTCGACAAATACAAACAAATGGTGAGTATCCACGTATAAGATATAGCACCAAATATTATCCTTGGTTCAAGGTTAGAAATAGTCAAAATTTCTTCTAGATTTTATCATGAAACGTTTTTTTTATCTAATTAGTTGTTGTGAAGCTAATTTCGCTGTAGTATTTGCTATCTCCTAATATTCAAAATATATATAAAACTCTGACCCCCTTAATAAGGAGTAGGAACTTAGCAATTTGTAAAAAGGACTAATTAAATCTATTACTGTAATAAAATCTGTAAAATACCTACATCTTTGAAGTCTTTCAAATTTTGTTTGACTGACTATCAAATATTATATAAAATGCAGGATGCCATTGGTTCTATAAATGGCACTCATATCCCTGCTTTGATTCCTACAACTGAGCAAATGGCTTACATTAATAGGCATGGGATACAATCACAAATTATTCTAACTATATGTGACTATGATATGCGATTTACTTATGTGTATGCTGGATGGAAGGGTAGCACACACGATACCCGAGTGTTAGAAATTACACTGAGAATGGACACTGACTTCCCAGTTCCGCCCCCAGATTCGATCCATGGGTATTATTTCAAGTACTTAACATCAACATGCGAATATTTTTGTATTTTGAAGAGCATAGAGCTAAAAAGGTCATCGTATTTCCTATAATTTATGTAGGCATATAAGTACTACCTTGTAGACGCGGCATATAAGATAGTGCCAAGATTCTTAGCACTATTCAAAAGAAGACGTGATATACGAGTTGGACAAGGATGTGGGCAAGGCTAAGATCTGAAGGAGCTAATCAATACCCACCACTCTCAGTTTCGTAATATAGTTGAACGCACTTTCGATGTTTTGAAGCAGTGATTCACCTATTTGAAGGGGTCGGTTCCATATTCATATATGCAAAAGCAGATCAACGTAGTGATTATGTGTTGTGCATTACACAATTTGTTAAGAAAAAATCAACCTTCGGATGATCATTTCATGTAGTATGAACAAGAGGACATACAAGTTCAAGGCGAAGGTGGCGCTGGTCCATACCCATGGATACAATCGTTGGTTGTGTCCCTGCAGGCAATGTTTTCAGAATCGAACTGGACCGACTGATTCGATCAATTGGACTATGAGCTGGACATGTCATCAGTCCGGTCTAGTGTCAAACCTGGAAGTTAATGAAAAACTGCTAGAAACCGGTCGAATTGCTAGAAACCGTACAAACCAGAAACCGGTGGTTTTTAAATTTTCAAACATTACACCCCAAATTCAAAACATTGTCAAGAATGAAGCTGCTAGGATTCGAACCCAAGTCTCCATGGCCACAATAATGCATTCTTACCGCTAAACCACAGCCGCAAGACAAGTTCAATTTGTCTAGAATTCTACTTAACTTGACTAAAAAACTAAAAATCAGATTAAAAAAAAGAAACCCTAGCATTAAGAAAAGACACAGTAGACGGCACATTTCAGTTTTCTTGCTTCACTTCCTCGGCTTCTCCTCTTGATTTTTTTTTTCAATTTTTTCTTCATAACCCTTCCACATCCAAATATCCACGACAAGATCTTTCTCAAACCTTCACCATGATCATCAGACTATTATCTTTAGTAGATTTATAGATAAATTGAAAATTTTAACTTTCATAAGATATCCGAGACTCGAGAGCTTTTCCATCATCTTGGTGAGTTTAATTTTTCCCTTTTCAAGATTTTTGTTTTCTATACTATCTTTAGCCGATTTTTTCGTATTTTCTTCTTTTTTTTCCCCCAATTTTCATCTGTTTCCCCCAATTGTTGTTTGATTAGTTAAGGAAGAAATTATGAATCACGAATTATTTTGCAGTCATATTTGGAGAAGCTATTTTTTGGATGTAGTACCAAATTAATAAAATTAGACATGTTTGATTTTTTAATTTTGTATTTTTTTAGGAATTAATCTTTGGTTGAATTTTGTCTGTTCCATTCTTTTTGATGGCATCTTTCCGAAAAGCAATGATGCATTGAAAGATTCAATTTGACTAGACTCAATTTGTATCAATGATTGTTCTGCTTTTTCTATGTTGTTTTATTGTAATTTTATTGCTTTTTTAGTTCTATTATCATTGTTTCGTCTTCAATAGAGAAATCCGGAATGTCCTTTTTTTGTTCCTTTGATGTTGTTTGTTTGTGTGATAACCAATAGGTGAGCCTACGGATTGTGGAGCTTTTTGTATTTAATAAGATCAAATGCAAGTTCTTCACTTTATGTCATCTATGTGAGCAAACCATCTTAATTTACTTCAAAAGTCTGTTTGTCAAAGTTTGACTCAATGACTTTCTTAATATTTGTAGAAAATGCAAAGCACTTTCCCTTTGGACATTATCATAAGAGAACTAACGAAGTGCAATGCAAAATGGTAGTACCAATAAATTTGTTTATTGTTACAATTAGAAAAGACAACTTTTCTAATATTCTTGATACATGTACATGAGTTTGGTAGTCCATAAAATCCGTCTACCATGACAATTATATCTTAATTTTTTTTTGTAAATGAAAAAAGCAAATGTTAATAGTTGAGCTATTGATGTGACTAATTGATCTTCTTGTGTTACTGAAAATTTGTTAATTTTATTTTCTTATTGGTACACTATATTTTACAATGAACTAATTTTATCTAAATTAACTATGTGAAGGATAATGGATACGGTACTGGTACTGGTAGTAATTCATAATCTTCGACGGCTGAGCTGTCAATAGTGAATCAGCAAGTCAAAATCATAGACAAAAGTCCGATATAGCATGGAATCATTGTTTGGAAGATGTGAATAAGCAAGGAAGAAGAACTTTGACATGTGGGTATTGTTTTAAAGTAATTGCTGGTGGTGCATTCACCAAATGAAGCATTTGGCAGGAGAAGAAAGCATTGTTCCATGTTCAAGGGTTGACCCAGCAGTTAGACATGCTATTTTAGCATCTATGAAGAAAGGATAGAAATCTAAAGAAAAAAAGGGTGATTTTGGGTGAAAATCCATTCGGCCGCACACTTATGCATTTGATGGCGATGAAGTTCAGAAGATTCCTTCTCTTTAGCAAATGAGATAGGTTCATCTAGTAAAGGAAAGAGAAAGGTCGCACTTCAACAAGTATACGTGCTTTTTTTAAAGGTGGGCGTGATACTCTCAACCAACCATTAAACTTGTTTGCAAAGTAAGGAAAAATGAAAATACGGACATGGCTATTGCTCTTTGGTTTATGATGCTTGCATTCTATAAATGCTGTTAACTCTCCATTTTTCAAAAAGCTATTGATCGATAGCATCAATGGGTCATGGTTACAAGGTCCATCCTATCATTCTTTGAGAGTTAACATATTGTGAAATGCCAAGAGAGATGTGAAATTAGTTATTGATTCTTTTAGAAGTACTTGGCAGAAACTGGTTGCACTATAATGGGTGATGGATGGAAAGACACTAGCAAAGACCATTGATTAATTTTTTGGTTTATTGTCCTAACGGTATTTCTTTCATTAAATCTGTGGATGCATCTAATATTGTAACAAGTGCAGAAAATTTGTGTAATTTATTTGCGGAAATTGTTGAGATGGTTGGTTCAATAATGTGGTGCATTTAGTTACTGATAATGCTAGCAATTATAAAGCTGTTGTCTTTGTTAAGTGAAAGATATCCGAACATTTGTTGGTCACCGTGTGCTGCACACTGCATCAATTTGATTTTGAAAGACATTGGTGAAATGAATGATGTAAAAGCTCTAGTGTCTCTTGCTTCAACGGTGACTTTTTTATCTACAATCATAAGTTCACTTTGAATTGGTTAAGAAAACTACCGGGTGGAAAGAAATTATTCGTCCAGGTGAAACTGATTTGCAACTACCTTTATTGCATTAAAAAGTTTGCATGATCATAAGGATAGTTTGCAATCTTTGGTTACTAGTGGGGATTACAAAAAATTTTGAGAATAGAAAAAGGAAAGATGTGAAGCAAATTGTTTTGGATGAAAGGTTTTGAATAACTGTTTGATTATGGTGAAATAATGGGCCCTATCATTCGTTTATTGCATATTTGTGACACTGATGAAAGGCTTCATTGGGTTATTTATGAAGGCATGTTTAGAGCAATAAATGGCATGAAAAGCTGTTTAGAAATAAAGAGAGATTGTATAAGCCTTATATTGACATCATCAATGATGGGATAGAATGTTGAGAAAAATCTACATGCTGCTGCTTATTATTTGAATCCTGCTTTTAATATGAGAGTGCCACATTTTGTACAATCAGAGGTTATAAATGGCTTGCTTTTACATTGAAACAAAGTGGATTGGTGTAACCCTAAAAAATTATCACAAGAGGTTGGAATGTATCGAGAAAGGCAAGGAGTTTTGGGCGCAAACTTGCTATTCTTACTAGCAAATTTGATCGGCCAGGTTATTCATATTTTTTATATCTAAAAATTGTGAATTTATTCTTTATTTTCTAATATTTAATATGATTGTGACAGAAAATTGGTGGAAGTTATATGGTTGTGATGCTCCGAATTTGCAAAAGCTTGCAATTAGAATTTTGAGTCAAACAGCTTCTTCTTCTGGGTGTGAACGTAATTGGAGCGTTTTTGAACGCATTCACACTAAAAAAAGGAATAGATTGGAGCACCAAAGACTTAATGATCTTGTTTATGTGCACTACAATTTGCGTTTGCAACATAGGTATAATTGATTTTTTACTTTATTTTTACATTTTATTTTTTAAAGTAATATTAGATTTGTAACTAATGTATTTTATTGTAGGTTTGATCACCGAAAGAGATCTTATGATCCCATTGATTATGAATCTATTGATAAAACGGAATTTTGGGTCATAGAAGAAGAACAAGATGGCGAGCTTAATTGTGATGAATTGGAGGAAGAACTTGAAGAACTTCCTAAAGATGATTCTCAACTAGTTGAAGGTTGGTTTTAATATTAAAATAAATATATTTTTAACTTGTAATATGAGGTGCTAAAAATGCATTTTTTTTGAATTTTATTATAAATATGGATAAGTCCTTAATTGTTGCTTTATTTATTTATTTAGATGATGAAAGTGAAGTTAGGGAAGATAATGATATTGACTTGGAAGCATTTCAGCGTAGGCGCCTTTTGGATGGTGATGAAGATAATGATTGGTAATATAACATGTTAATTAGTGATGTTTAGTAGCAATTGATTTTTTGTGTTTGGTTGTATCTTTGTTTTTCAAAATTTTTTGGCCTTTTTTTGTTTACAATTAGATTTATATTTTTGTAATAAACTTTTTAACTTTTTCAGGTTAAATTGATGAAATTGTGAAGAGGTGCTGTGCCTTGTGATGCTAATGATGGACGTTTGTTATTCAAATTGTTGCCTTGAATATGAGTTGAACTCTTTTATGGACTTTTTTAATTGTGAAAAAGTTGTAACATTTATTTTATTTATTTTGTGTTTTTGTTTGTGATAATTGTGAACATTTGGGCTATATCTATTTATGTTTGTAATGAATTTATGAAAACTTGCGGTGAATTATGATATTTTAGTTATATTTATCATTCCAGGTTTCATGTATAATTTTTAGAAAATTTATTATTATCTCAACTTAAATTTAGTTTTTAAGTTATATTGATGAATGTATTTTAGGGACTTAAGTTATTAATAACTATGTTAGATGTATATTAGCCGTCAAGTTCCAAGTAGAGTGAATGTGAAGTATTAACACTAAAGTTGCAAAAAAAAAAAAAAAACCAGAGAACCGGTGAACTGGCCGGTCGAACGGTGAACCTGCCCCTTCTTCGGTTCGCTGGCCTGTCTGAGTTTAAAAACATTGCCCGCAAGTGATAGAAGTTTAGAAGCATTGTTATTAAACCCGATCCGACCCAACCCGACGGTTCAACTGGTCAACCCAATGAACTAGCAATTGAGTCAGGCCAGGTTGTCAATTAGATCATTTTTATGTATTGAAACCGTTGACTTTTCAACAGACCGACAGTTCAACCAATTAACCCAATGAATCAGCCGGTTTTATAAGGAACCGGGTCTACATGTTGTCAAGGGAAAAATGTTGTGAATATGTTAGAATGGAGATTCGAACACGGAACCTCATGCACAGAAGTAGAATACAATCACCGCTGGACAAACCGCCCATTTGTTGGTTATTTTGTCCTTCTTATATTATATATTGAATTTTTATTCTTATTTTATTTTTTCAAAACAAAATTTATTTGGAATCTTTTAATAACATTTTATTATTCTCCAAACTCTATAAATTATGAAATTGACTTAAAAAAAACATATTACACAATTCATTTTAAGGGTAAATATCATTCTTAATAAACTTTTGCACTTAAAATTTATAAATAAACTAGATAATTACACTTCGATAAAATTTTATACTTGAAATTTGGTGGATTACTAATTAAATTTAGATTGTTAATTCTTAAAAGAATTAATGATTCTATAATAAATTAGACTAACCGAATATTTATTATGGCATAAATGTGAGGATCCGAAAATTTTCTTATTTTTATCTTATTTTACTGGTTTATTTAATTATTTATTCACCTGTTTTCTTCGAATAATTTATTTCAACCATTTTAAATCCATTTGCATGGAACAATGTTTCACTTATATTTTTAAAATGTTCCGTTAGTAAATTTAATTTTTCGGAGGCTCGTTTAGCGAGTACACGTTTTTCGAGATAATATTGGATTTGAGAGTGCAATAATCTTGGAGAATTAATAATGATCAATAATAGACTAAGAAAAGTTACTTGAGGGATTAGAAGTGAGTGAGTTCAAATTTTCGCTTTATCGCGCGCGCGTCAATAGTTTCTCGAAAGTCGCACCGCGCGACTAATTGGAGATTTGAGAAATTAATTCTAAACTCGTAAGAGTGAGTAATTACAGTGTTAAAGGAATTACATTGGAGGGTTAGTGCATGAGTGTATCAAACCGAGAGAAAACGGTGGTATGAAACCCTCGCGCGACAACTATGAAGTTGACTTTTTGCACACAACCTAAAGCTACTTTCTCATCTTTCTCCAAGTATCACAACAACCCTCCTCTCTTCTCACTTGCTCAGCCGACCAACAGAAAGAAAAGGAGGAAGAAAGCTCCATTTCTTGGCTCCAATCTTGCTCCAAAACTCCATCTAATCTTCTAGTTCTTGAAGATTCATTCGGCTTGAAGAAAGGCATCCTCTTGTGGTTTTTTGGAGAGTTTTGGTGAAAATTTCTGGTTTCTCTAGGGTTCAAGAGGTAACCTTCACCTCTAATCTTTCTAATTTCAAAGAAGTGGTTAGTTTTGCATGGGTTTAAACCCTAAGCAAGAAAGCTAGAGGACTTGAATTTTCATTTCTTGCTTTAATCTCTAGGCTAGCGGTCTTGAGGTGGATTATAGGTAGCTGCCTTGAGGATTAAAATGCTTGATTGTTGTGTTTATGTGTTATATGAAAGGTTTACGGTTAGAAAATGGAAAGGAAGTTGGAAAAATTTCGGTTAGTGAGCTGGCCGAAACTGTCCTGCTGTTATCTTGCTTGTATTTCAAACTTTTGTTCGTTATTTGACTATGAGATTGATGGTTATATGTTGTATATTGTGTGTACAAAGTGCCTTACCAAAAATCATTTCATTTGGTTGAATAAAACCTGAGTTTTGGCAAGAACCAAATCTGGAAAAACGTATAGAAGAGGTCTCAGACAGTGCTACTTTGTTCAAACATAACTTGTTGTACAAAAGTCAAAATTGAGTGCTGTTAGCGGGCATTCAAAACTAAACATTCATAACTTTCCAACGGTATAAAAATCTCCTGCTGGTTCGTTTTGAGTGAACCGCAGTGAGTCGGCAAAATTAGCTGTTCTGTTTTGACTGTTCATACGAATGAAACTGGAAGCTGCGTTTTGTGGCTTGATTTTATCCCATTTGTGAAAGGATTTTCAAAATGATGTCTTGTTGATAAATTGTAACCTTTGGAACCTAGTTTCCAACGCCACCAACCATTCTCAATTTGAATTTATATTGAGTGAGATGTGGTCTGATTTCGAAAGTGCAACAAAGCTGAAAATTGGAAAGTTTTTTCCCTTCTTGCTAACCGATATGGTCAGGTTTGTTTTGGGATGTTTTGTTTCGAAAATTTTGATGTCAATTAACCATAAATTACTTATTAAATGTTTCTAGAATCTTGGTGTCAAAAATGGATCGATTTGGGGCTGATTTCATTGTACCCAAACTTTTTGAAAGGAAAGAAAGGGCCAAGTTGGCAGATTAGCCTTGAGAATTTCTCAAACTTTGATAATTTTGTTAACTGCTTCCCACGTGAGTTTTTACGAAAAATTTTGGTAGAGAAGTAGTCTACATATGGAAGTTTAAAGTGTACCAAATTGGGGTAATTTCAATACCATTTTGATATCCAAATGATGCCCCAAAGATTACTCTTTAAATCTGAAAATTCACTGATCAGTTTACAAAAAATCAACCAACTTCAAACTATTGTATCTTGTTGCTCAAAACTCCGAATTTAGTTCCGTTTGTCCTGTTTGAAACCTTGTTTGGAAATCTTATTGTGTTACAAATTTCAAGGGCTGATGCACTTTCTAAGAATTTTGTCGAATTTCCAAATATTGCTGAAAAACCAAGACTGGTTCAAACCTGTCTTCTTGGAATTGAAACTTCGAGCTGAATTATGAATGCTTTCCGTTTAGAATCTTGGAAAAGTATCTTCTAGAAACTTTTAGTACTTCAAACCTAGTTTCTAATGATATAAATTTTTCCATTTTTGGACATGCCAAACTCAAGATCCGATTTTACCAAGCTTATCGCGCAAAGCTGAAAATTCATGATTTCTTGGGAAATGAGTTTTTGAGAACTTTTCATTGTCTTTCGATATCGATTATCCGTTTAAACTCATTTTCATGGAGGATGCAAGTTTCTCTTGTGACTTTAAATCATCACTTTTGAATCTCGATTTTCGAGAGAATAAAGCTCTTTTAAGACGTTGTCTTAAGTTTTAAACGAATGAACTTTTGTCTTTAATTGATAGTGGTTTGTAAGTAATTGTGAGTGATAGTTAATTGTTATTTCTTCAGGCGCTCAAGAGGATCTTGAAGAGAATCTCAGAGCCGACCACTAAAGATCTTATTTGTACTTACTCATTTATGTTGAATTGGTGAGTGTCAAGTGCATGAATAGTTGCCAATTATGTGAATTGCTTCTTATTGATTAAGTGATTTACAATTGTCGAGTCGAGTGTGTACTTTATCACACTCGTTCTCTTTTAAGCGAATTATATTTGAATTGTATGAAATGAATTTGCTAAGTGAAATAAGTGAAGTACTACAATAGTGAATTATGCTATGATTGCATATGCCGATTGGAGTGAATCTCATCGGCCTATAACGGTATTTGTCGATTAGAGTGAATCACATAGACTTATAACGGTAATCGGGAGACGCCCAAATCTCAATTGGCCGACCTTGCGACTCGAGCCAGTATGGGCTTGGTCAAGAAGCTCGGTGAACCATGAGATAATCAAAAATTTGATCTATTAAGAGATCTCGCTTGACATACTCGTGGAGTAGTGCCTTTATAAAAGAAGAGCGGGCTCGGGACAGGAGGTGTAACGGTGAATGGGAAAAGTAAGTGAAGTTCTACGGATTTAATACCCACCCGACTGACGGAGTGTCATCACGGGGAAGTATTTGATCAAGTCTTGGCGAAACAAATGGAATCTAGCTCTTGAGAGCTCCTGTATCCTTATTGAATGTGTGTTATTATTATTTATGAATTATTTGAACTTTCTTGTTTTAATTCTCGTGCAAATGTCATGGTTATGTGCACTATGTGTTTCATATTTTCTTGGCCTCACTGAGCGTTAACTCATTCCATTAGTTTTGTTTTCCTTAACAGGAGTTTGGCATGGAAAGAATTTTGGAGAAGCCAGTCTTATTACTTTTGATTAGTATTTTGGGATGTAATTGATTAGTCGACTTCTAGTGATTGTATTTTGGGAAAAGCGATGTACTTTTGAGAACTTGTATTGTAAGATTTGAATATTTATTTAAGGAAGCGACTTTTCTTCGTTTTGACTTTTATTATTTGGTTGTTACCCTTAAGTTTGAATTGAATTGTATCGAGTCCTGACGAGAGTTGGGTAGGCATTCCGCGGATACCCTTGGGTTCGCCCTTGGGAGAAGTGGGGGGCGTCACAATAAAAATTATGAGACATAATATTTAAATATATTTAGTGACCCATCAGTTGACCACTCACCCACCAGTTGAACCAATAACCCATTGACCCACCTCTTTCACCGGGATTCTCCTCGGACCGGATTTAATAACTATACTTAGAAGGCAATAAGAGAATAAATTGCTAATCAAATGCATGCCGCATCACGTAGGCGGAGACAGTAAACTAAATATTGACTTTAATGTCAATATAGTATCAAGCAATGACTATGGCAGTTCTGCGTCTTTTACATTGAAAGAGGAAGACACGGACAACATTTTCAGTGGATTTAATAACTTTTGTTCTTTGTTGACTTATTCCAAGGGGTAGTTTAGTAGTAGGAAATCTTTAATGTCAGAACAAACAGAGATGCAATTTACTTCTCACAATGCACCAAATTTTGAGTATTAAGACATTAACTTTAGCGTACGGGGATCTTGTAAGGTACACTTTTTAAGGGGAAGTAACTGTTGTATTGGTGGTATAGCATCAAATGTAATAGACGGTTGGAAGAAATTCTGTATAGTTATAAACTGGTATTAAGGTGTAGAACAACTCCTCTACTATGGTGGATCATAGACTCCACCCATGCAAGTTTGTTGATACAATAAAAGAATTGTTTGGCTGCCAAGGCCACCCCTATAATCAACTATGTTGGTTTGAAATAGGTCATAACCATGGCTTGTCAATAACAACCTGCGTCAGTTGCAGTTTTTTTCCCAAACTAATCAGATGATGACATAATTTGAACTAATGAAGTACTTTCCCCTTCGTGCATAGGATGTTGTGGTAACTATTGATCTTCCACCAACTAAAACTGCCACGTCAAGGTCTGGTACCCGCAATTATGTGGCTTTTTAGATTTGTTTAGAGAAAAGTTGATGTGGCTTCGAATAACAAACATAGAACACATGAATCAGAAGGTTGATGAAGTACTGCATGAGACGGTTGGAAAAAGCTAATGGAAATAAGCTAAGAATGAATCCAGCTAATGCACCCACGTGGAAGAGCTCACGCGGAAATACGTGGTCTTGAGGGCAATCTTTTATTTGCAATTCAAACCAGTTTTTTGTTATTCGAAATATAGGTTGATTTGGTAAATATTATGTGAAATAATGAGCTTGTTTGGATAGGCCATTATTTTGATTTTTTCAAATAATGCTGGAAATAAGTGTTTGGACAACACATCAAATAACCTAAATAATTGAATCTCTCTCCCAAAACTGTTAATCACACGTGGAGTCAGCTTTTCAAGGTGGAAATAAAGTATGCATCCACGTGGAAATTCCTTGGGATCGCTGGTGGTCCCACGCATGTTCTTATCTGTATGTGTAAGACATCAATTAGCAGAAAACTGTGCAATATTTTACCATTGGTGCTATTGAAGGAGAAGAGTAAAGGTAAAGCTGCGATGATAGCTTCCAAACCTGCACAGAATTTATTCTCCTAAGTCGTGCTCCTCCTCTAGATTCCTGGTTGTCTTCTCTCATCCAATAGTGCAAAAGCTAGGCCTTTATCTTCTCCTAAGGGCAGATAGCTAGCAAATTTAGTCCTTGGATTCGATTCGCATGCTCAAAATCCAGCTGAAAGTAAACAAGAAACCCACTGACTGAAGAAAGGGGAAGCTATTTGATTCAATACAGTAGCTCTCCCTTGGGTTTTTGCCCACAAAAACTGAAATGCAGCTATTTAATTTCACCGTGGTTGGGATTCTGAAGTTGGGAGTTGCAAATCGCCTCTGCTTGGCTTGTATGTTCTTGTCGTCTGCGGCGTTCAAGCATGAATGCTTAGCTTCAGCAAAGTGACGAAGTTGCATGAACAGAAGTTGTGTGAAATTGAATTCGATAAGCAATTAACTTTCTTTGCCAACTGCAATTTATATAAGAGATGTCTCAATTTGATTTCTCCCACCTTTAGTACAAGTACTATGCAAAAATTTGGGGTACGAAACTCACTTCTGATGCTAGAAATTGTTCTGTGTTAGGTTTTTTGGGATTTGTTCATTTATGCATTACTTTCAAATTAATATGTGGAGGCATATTTTGGGACATTAGTAAATGATTGCTACCACCGCTATTCGTTTGTCTTGTTCACTATCCAACTAAAACGACAATCACTGGCTCATTGGCAACTGAATTTGATTCATACTTTCGGTTGATAATTTCGAATGCCATTTTGAATGAGCTTGCTTGGTACCTCTACATTGTGCCTCTGTTATTCATTGTATCTCCAAATGGTGCTTTCAATTAAGCCGTTGGTATTTTTGTGTGCTCCTATCTGCTATAACTGAGGGTCAAATACTAAAGTTTTCCTTTTAAATTTCACTGACTTAAAGCTTATGAGTTTATGGTATGGGAACTCCAAATTGCATGCTTGCTCGTAGGCTTCCAGTACTTTGCTTTTTATTGCCAAAATTTGATATGCTTATTGTCTGTAATCTGATACTTGAAGATGGTTCTTAGCGGCCTTTGCACACTGCTCGCTGTATTTTTCTAGAGTTGACAGAATATTCCATCCCCTGTCCTTTCTAAAGCATATCCGGTGATATTCCGTAGTTCAACACCAGAATCCCAGCTCTGATTTCTAAATGTCCCTTTCGTTCAGTGATTCTGCACTTGTTCTGTTCTTGTTTGAACATCTTCACGTGTTTCTGTCGGGCCGATTGCTTATTGTCCTTCGAATTATTTTTGTCACATTTTTTCAGAGCTGAAACTACAAAGGTAGTGGAAAAACATATCAAACGTTGACGTGTTAATGCCCACTGCAAAAAGGAAAAAATTAAGTTCAAATCCAGGTAAGACACTGCTTTGTGACTTAACCATGTTTCCTTTGAAATATCTTCCGTTTACAAATGCTATGAAGTTAATCAACCTCAATGCTTACCACGTTCTTTATTTCTTCAGAATCCCCATCAAGTTTGACTACTTCGGTCAGTGCAAAGTCTTTGTGCGACTCAAACGACTTTGAATAAAGCCTGATAAACTACTTTGAGGTGGGTTTTAAATTTTTGTTGCCTGGAATACTCAAAATGACTGGGGATTTTGCTGTTTTCTCTTGATTTTGCGTCCTGTGACTG
This sequence comes from Coffea humblotiana, assembly GCA_023065735.1. Lineage (NCBI taxonomy): Eukaryota > Viridiplantae > Streptophyta > Magnoliopsida > Gentianales > Rubiaceae > Coffea > Coffea humblotiana. Next base: position 2,594,166 of record CM041212.1, on the reverse strand, counting down.
AGTTTCCTTTTCTTTTCTCATCCGTAGATGTCTGAAAAGAAACACTGGCAAGACTGGGAAGAGGAGCTGTACATCCGCATCTATGTTGAATGGCAGAAAAATGGAAAGTGGGAAGCAACTCGGAGCACCTTGACAAACCACACTACAAGGCTGCCTACTTGACTCAAGAATGCGGGGTAACTTGCACTGGAACTCAATCCCAGTCCAAGTACTATCGTGTGGTCGATAAGTGAAGACTGTTCACACACCTCCGAAGTGATTGTGCCAAGTCAGAAACGGGGATAGGATGGGACTAGGAATACAGATGCTTCTTAGCCGGAAAAGAGCAATGAGGATATTTGTGGCAGGTATGTTGTTCGTTGACACCAAGAATGTTTACTTTCTGGTCGCCCTACAGTATTCGTCTACATTTTTCATGCATTCGAGTTCTGATCTTCGAATTATTTACAATTTAATTTGTTCTTTTGTGCTTGGAATATTTAATATGTGAGCACACATTTGCTGACAAATTAGTTGAAGTGTGTGTTTGTGCATTAAGTATTTTATATCAAATTCAGTTTGGTGAGCGTGTTTTTATTGGCATTTTTTACGTTTTAGTGTAGTGTGTGTTTGTGCTTGGAAATAGTACTCCGTTAAACATACTTTGTTCTTAACCAAAGAGTGATATTTTTAACGTATTCAATCCAGTGACTTTTCCAATAAACAGCACTTTGTAATTTATTGTGGAGACTATTTTTAATTATTTGCCTTATTCAGATAACAAAATATACTTCTGTGCTTACCACTGTCATGTTTGCTGCGAAATAAACATTTGGTTAGAGGTTACACAAGTTTTATTTATTAGAAAATTGCATTTGCTACTTCAATCTTTTGGTCAATTTGTACATTTCCACCAACTGACTAGGAATGCAACCCTTTAGTTCAATAACACCTAAGTCTGTACCTACGAGAGCATTGCTGTGTGAGATATCCCCGCACTGATCACTGTTTTGGTGCTACTACAGATTTGACATTCAGAAATTTGTCTTTGTGACCTCCGTGCTACTTCCCATTTGTTTGCTAATTAATGTCTTATGACACCATTTCAGTTCTCTCGTTTGTATTTGAAAACAGCAATTGAAAACTGTTGAAAAGCATTAGATTCCTTGGCCATTATTTGCTGGATTCTGATCTGTTAAGAGTGCTTTGTTTTTAATAAACTATCTTATACGATGTTTGCCTAATAGTTGGATCATCAGTATGTGGACTTCCAACGCCCACATAGTGCTGATTTGATGATCTTATGGGATGAGGTGATGGACGGCAAACATGTCACAGGCAATCGTGCTCAGTTTTCGGCCCAACACCCACCTCAATTCGTGCCTCCTCGTGTCCGTAGATGTAGGGGTGATTCTAACCTCAAAGACAAAGGAGTGATTTCAAGTTCTATCATCAACCCAGCAGATTCGAAGGGAACATCGGATGACGATGGAAGCCCAATTATGAGAAATCCTAGCAAGCGACCAATGGGTAGTGCTCACCACAGTTCTGAAAATGAAGGCTCAAGAGGAACCAAATCCCAAAGGTCGGGTTCGGATAACTACCAAGAGGCACTGAGCAACTTCAACAGATTTTCCTCCATAGTTTCTACCGATAGAGCAGCAAAGGAGAAGTTTTCAATTGAAATAGCCAAAAAAGTTGTTCAGGGGCTGAAGTTAGAGAGAACTCTACAAATGTATCTCTTGAAAGAATTGTTGGATGAGGAGTTCCGTGCTTTATTTCTTAGCTTCAATGAGAGTGAGCAGATGACATGGATTGAGTTGTTCATCGTGCCAAAGATCATCGGGAAGTAGGGAATCTCACGGGCCTAACTTTGTGAATTTAAATTTCCTGTTTCTGTTATTGCTATGATCAGATAGCTTGTTTTCCTGTTTTTATTGATTATATGTTGTTGTATTTGGTGGAATTTTATTATTAGTTTGATCACCGGATTGTATTAGTGAATGAATTTACCTATTTTCTAATGATTCTTAGTTGTTATGAACATCAAGTTTGGAGTCGGATATTCATTATATAAGAAATGGCAGATTACTTTTCTGTTGTCCCATGTTAGCAGCTTATAAGATGACATTTTTTATTTTGAGTGAGTTATTGTGGACACCATAGCTTTAATGGATTGCATCCAAGTGCTCATAGTTGGTTATCCAATGCTTTCTCGTGGATTTATGCAAAGTGTTTGTGAGCACCATAGAATGCTGCTATGTGAGCTTCAGTCAAACTGACTTTGGACTGTTTGCTCGAAAGCTAGTTTTTAACTTGCTGCTCCAAAGTGAATGTTTTACTTTGGAGTATATTTAATCAACCAGGGGAAGTTCTGACGGGCAGGCTGAAATTATTTTGGGAGGTGTAGTAGGACACTAGGCTTTGTACTTCCCCACAAGATTTCCTTAAACAGGTTGACTTTGGATTGTTTTCTAACACATAAATTTCAAGTCCAATGTGGATATGGATATTTCAGTGACTTATGCAATGGAAAGAGAGTCACTAAACTTGCAGGTACTTAGTTTGGAGTCTTATTTTCCATTTCTTGAGTTTATGTTTTTCTTTACTTGATTCTTATCTATAATGCCCTTCCCAATCGGAGTGAGTACCAAGGATGATCATTTTTTGTGCACTTTTAATCAATTGTGACCTGATCACAACCTCTAATGGCCACGTAAAAGCTGATATGATTGATTTGCTCAATTTGATTTTTATGATTTAGCAAAGGAAAATAAATTGCTCAAGGAGAAATTAAGGAAAGTACCGAAGGCTGAGTGTTTTGCTTCATGCAGCAACACAGATCATCAAGGAAGAAAAGTCTGGGGTCCTACTACACCTCTAACAAAAAGCTATGACCTTGGGTACTTGGGTGCTTTTGTAAACGTCAGACCTGTCTAGTTGAAGTGCATCCAGTGAGATTGGTATACGTTTGTTTCTCATTTGAAAATTGGATGATTTACCTCATGCATTGTATATGCAATAATAGAGAGCATCTTGTCTCAATTCACCGACAGTGGCTAGAGACCCACTAACATGCCTCAAATGCGCTTTTCGCGGAAGGAAATAACTAGAGCAAATAAACAGGGGCCACCAAGGAAGGCACATGAATGAACAGATTGATTAGGCATCTCTTTCTCTGTTCAACATACTGCACTCCTACAACTTTACAGCATACGACAAAAGTTATGCAGGTTTCCATCACATCCATGTCCCTGAATCTGCCCACTATATATATAACATAACATCAAAACTAATTCATGCCACCTTTAGTTCTCTAAACACTAAAACATTAGGATTTCTTGTTTCTTACTTGCCTCAAAAGAAGTGCATCATCGATCCTCCACCTTTACTTTCCCGTAAGGAATTGGCACTTAAACTTTAGTCTTCCCGAGCAATTAAATGACTACTGCTGCAACATCTACTTAAGGCCCTGTCCTGTATTAACGCTCCCCCGCCCATCGTCCTTATCAGTTTTTCTTTCAGTCATAACAACGAGGTGAAGTCCTGAGATTTTTAGATTTCAACTTGCCATTTAATTAACAACTACCTTTTTTCATCCATTGCAGGCTTATAGCTATTTTCCATACATGGCCAACTTTAATCCGTACTTCGCTTCCTCCTCTTCCGGCTCACGCTCTGAAGAAGATGAAGAGGCAATTCTCAATGCTGCAGCTATGCTACTTTTTTCACCGGAAGTGGAACGTTACGATGGGGCCTCTTATCAAAATATCTTGTTGCAATTCTGACATGCTTGGTTGGAAGTGGGTTCAAGAACTAATAACAGGACACCTACTACATATTTTGGAGAATTGCCGAATCACTGTCGACAATTTTGTGCAGTTTTGTGATGTTCTAGTAGGCAATAACTACGTCTCTCAGAATCCACACAAACATGTGTTGATCGAGGAAGCGCTAGCCATAACTTTAGTTATGCTAAGTCATAGCACGCGAACTTGAGTAGTAGCTGAAAGATTCCAACATTCAACGGAAACCATCCATAGAAATGTAGTGGAAGTGCTGTTGGGGTTATGTCGATTTGCACAAAGAATTATTCGTCCAAAACAAAGTGAGGAAGTGCATCCAAAAATAAGATATAGCACCAAGTATTATCCTTGGTTCAAGGTAAAACATGTCTACTTTGCATTTTTTCGATATTTTTATTTTTGGATGGAATACTGGATAACATATAGTGAAATTTAATATATTTGGGCAAAATTTGAGGTCAATTTGTGGATACCCCGGATTTCTCCATGACATAGAAATTGGGGTAAAGCTATGACTATACATGAATCATTCTTCGGTCCTCATTTTTCCAACCGCACATCAGATGCTATGTTGAAAACATCATCTTCTTAATAGTGTGCCAACCTGTTTTTGTCTAGATTAATACTATGGTCCTTTGAGAAGTATTTTTATAATTGACTTTTATGCATATGTCAAATAAATGCAGGACTGTTTAGGTGCTTTGAACGGCACACATATCCCAGTTACAGTTCCGGCAGTTGAGTAGATGACCTACACAAATAGGCATGGGACTCAAAGCCAAAACATATTAGCTGTATGTGATCATGATATGCGGTTCATTTATGTCTATGCCGGATGAGAAGGTAGCGCACACGATACATGGGTGCTAGAAAGTGCAATGAGAATGCACACCGATTTCCCATTTCCCCCCAAGGTTATTAAATTTGGCTATTATTTATACGCCCCTGAAATTCCACATATATATTCAAATTATGAATACTAGGTTGGTATACAATTTTTTCCCCCATAAATGAATTTCCCTGGTGTCCTAAGCTTCTTTTCTTGGATGAAGGCAAGTTCTACCTCGTTGACGCGGCTTATAAGATGGTGCCAGGTTTTTTAGTACTGTTCAAGGGAGGACGTAACGTAAGAGTTGGACAAGGACGTGGTCGAGGCCAATGGCCGAAAGAGCTATTTAATACTCGTCACTCTCAACTTCGTAATGTAATTGAACGCTCCTTCGGTGTCCTGAAGCAACGATTTGCCTATTTAAGGGGTCCGGTTCCATATTCATATATGCAAACGCAAATCAATGTCGTTATTGCATGTTGTGCACTACACAATTTTCTTAGGAAAAATCAGCCTTCGGATGATCACTTCATGATGTATGAGCAAGAAGGCATGCAATTCGAAGGCGAATGTGGAGCTCCTCCATATCCACATATACAACCGTTGATGTCCCCGCAAGAAATAGAAGAATGGAAAGGAATGAGAGAAGAAATGGCTAATCAAATGCATGTTGCGTCAAGAAGGCGGAGACAGTAGGTGAATGAGAATCACTGGCTAACACCCACAGGTGTATTAGACGAAGTGAGGCTGCAACCAAAAAACTGGGTGAGGGTACGGTGGAAATAAGCTATTGAATGCATGCTATTTTTAACTCTTTGTAATCAAATGGTGGTTCTTAGTACAAGTACTATGTAAGTCTTCGTATAGTAGGAGAAGCTCCTGTTTGAAATAAATTGTGCTCCTCCTTTTGTTTTCGATGACTTGGATTTGTCTGAACTTAAATTGGTATGTGCATATAAATTCCGCATTTCTTGGGCAATCTTATAGAGTGTTGAACATGCATATCAAAAGAACTTGAATTATTGCCCAGTGTTCCCACGTTGGTGCTTAGTACTAGTCAAAGGACTAGTGGGCCCATAAACCATTTGAGGCATCCAGCCTTAAATATGCTAAACTGTTACCCACAATTTTTTGCACCTAAGAAACAGCTGAAAGTTTGAATGGCCACATGCATCCGACTTGGCTTTTCCAACCGTCAACTTCTGTCCTCATCAGCAAACTTCTATTACACCCACGCTGAATAGGATTATTTGAGGATCCAAACATTATTTTGGTTATATCTATTAATTTGAGGGAAAGTCTAATATTATTGCAAATAGTACCTATCCAAACAAGGCCAATATTCCAAAATTTTGATATCCAAACACTACCCGCACCCGGGTTTTATGAGAAAAAGTTGAAGGACTAATAAGGTTTTTGTAAATGAGTTGAGGGACTATTCCAGTAATTTACTTAAATCTATTATTCGTTCTTCTCTCTGTCGTCTCCAACTACCAGTGATTTGGCAACTGAAACTCTCAAATTCAATTCCCAGAAGCAAAATTGAAGCCCAAGTTCGCAGCTTCAGGAGCTCTTGATTCTCAATCCCCCATTGCAAAACCCAAATGGGTCGTTCTCGCGCTGTTCCTCACTCCGCCGATGAAGATCTCAGCCAAAGGTAACTTTTCTTTTTCAAATTTTGAGCCCAAGAAGAAATAAAGGGGTGAATTTTATGTAAACCCTATCCTAAAATTCTGTGTTTCTACAACTCTGTATTACTTTTTTTTTTTTTTGTCAAAATTGGGGAAAAAGATTGCAGCATCTTTGAGGATTAAAGATGGAATGAAGTTTTTCGGTAAAATTCCTCTTTCCTTTTCTTTGTCGTACTGAGAAAGCGTTGAAATGCAGAAAAAAGTGTCAAAAATACCGAACCAAATTAGTATTTTTGGAAGAATTAGCCTATAGTAGTTATTCTTTCACCATTGTTTAAGCATTCCCAGTTATTTACTTAGGTTTAGTAAAAAGTGAGGGTTCTTTTTTAAGCATTGCTTACCTGTTATTCTTTTTGAACTTTTTGTGGGCATTTTTTGACATCCCTTTTTTTTCCTTTTCTTTTTGGCCCTGCTGCTATACTCTTCAGTAGGTCAAAGAGGAAAAGGACTGCTTCGAATGTGGAAAATTCGGAAATTGCTGCTGCAGGTATTGATCATTTATTGACATGTATCGGTTCTGCTTCTACTTGTGTAGTTATTGATTTTGAAAGCATAAACGAGATGAGCCCCAATTTATATTTGTTTTTTCATGTTTATATTAGTTTTCATATTGTCTTAAAAGGTTGGGATAGTACTGAAAGTCTTAAACCACAGGATGTACTTGACTTTGTTTCTATTATACACATTGATTTGGCTTGTGTGCTTACATAGGCATACTCAGTTTTTAACTGATGACAATCCTTTGTTTCGTTTATAATTCCCCTCCATTTCTCTGTAAGAATCACTTTTATAACTTGAAAACATGGTAATGGTCATATTGGAGCAAATGCACTTTTTTTCCTTATCAGATTTGTATAACTAATTTTCTTGTGTTCCCTGTTTGAGAAGAAAATAAAAAAAGAATGCCATGCGCAAAACTTATGCAGAATAAAAATGTATTTATTAAAAAAAAAATAGAATGGACTACTATACTCATGTTCTAAGTGTATATTGCCTTCCATCTCAAAAAGGGAAAAAGCTCCTGCTGAAAGGGATTAAAATTGTATTAGGAAGTTAATAGCAAATGTTTGTTCATTCTTACAATTTATCAACTATCTTGCTATTTTAAAACATCCTCGACTGTAGAACAGGTTCTCCACAGAAAAACATGTTAGTTGGACCTACCAGCTATTGTAATAACTGTTTGATGTGGCAAGGATTACCAAAATAGTCTTGTTATGCTATATTTTTTTACTCTTGCACAATGTTTTATGAAGACTTGCTGATCTTTTTATCTCTTAAAACACTTGGGAAATGTGGAAGGGAAGGCATATCTGTTTGTGTAATTGACGTTCTTTCACACAGTCGATCTGCTTGGCCTCCTGTGTTGCTTTAGCCTACATGAGGAGAATTTATTAAGGTTCACAATGGGCTTATGATATGGATATCGCCAAAGGACTGAAAATAAAATTGTAGCCCGATAATGTTGCCATGGTAAATTCAGTTGAAGGCATGTTTATATCTTTTTATCTATCAAAATTTTGATGCATGCTCCCAAAATGTTCTCTCTAATTTGAGCATGACTGTTTTCTTACTTTGAAGGTCAAGGGAAGGCTGAAGGGAAGGCATTATACCACTGTAATTATTGCAGTAAAGATATATCAGGAAAAATACGCATTAAATGTGCAATATGTTCTAATTTTGACCTGTGTGTGGAGTGCTTTTCGGTTGGGGCTGAGGTCCATCCACACAAGAGCAATCATCCCTACAGAGTCATGGTCAGTACTAACTTAATATGTATATGTTTGTGTACTATAATAAATTTACATGAACCAATACACTGGTTTTATATGTGCGTGTAGACAGATGACACAGTCAATTTTGCATCACTGTCTCTGCAATTGTTGTGTAAAAGCCACAACACTGTTCACAAGTACCTTGAATTTTTGTCTTCTTTATACAAATAGTTTTTTGAACCTAGTAATCTGAATTTGACTTCCCTAGAACTACAGACAAGTATATGTGGAAGTGCAATAATTTCTTTGTGGATAAAGGAAAGGGATTTAGTAACTGATTAAAGGATTAGAATTAACCATTGAGAAAGGACAAGTACAAGAAGCAGGTTTCTTTCCCTTCGGATTACGGGTCAAGATAATAGGCACAATGGTTGTTAAATTCATTTAGAAAAGAGGAACAACCTTCATCAGACCTACGTCCAAGGCTGAATGGGATTGCAAAAGTTGTGAATGTATCTCTTTTAAAATCATCCAGATGACTGGGGAACCCAAGCACAGTCTTTTAGGCCTTTTCAGCTTCCTCGTCTATCTTTCCTAATCCAATTCATTTTTAATCCTAATTTTGGGACATTTTGGTGAGATTGAAAAGTTTGAAAGGCAGAGTCTTATATGTACAGGAACTATAACCAATTTGTCTGAAATCTTTCGCATCGTGCTTGGTTTTGTGTAGAGGTTCTAGATAATGTATGGTTCCAATACTGCTGGTGATTAACATGACAGTTAGTGTGTGAATCCAGCTCAAGTTTGTATAACAGATATCCCATAGTACTTAAAACTACAGTTGTTTCCCTACTTTATTTGCAGACCAGCTGTTTTGTGACCTCCGCTTATCTAGATTAATGTAAGTTCAAAATCTTTTGAGCTGCCAGTAGTCATTCTTTTCACTTTGAGCTCTCTACCTGCAGGATAATCTTTCCTTTCCCCTAATATGTCCTGAATGGAATGCAGATGAGGAGATACTTCTTCTGGAGGTACTTCTGTACCTTAGTAATCTGCAATTTCTCATATCGATATTTTGAAGATGACAGTATGTAATTCTCATTTATTGATTTGTCCTTTTTCTTTCAAGGGAACTGAAATGTATGGACTGGGAAATTGGACTGAAATTGCAGAACATGTTGGAACAAAAAGCAAGTTGCAGTGCATTGATCATTATAATGTTATATACATGAATTCGCCATGCTTTCCTCTTCCGGTATGGTATTGTGATTTTGTTTTATCTCTACTCATTAGAGGCTCATATGATGTGTAATGTTCATTCAGCAAAGTTTTCATTAGACATATTAAGCATCAATTAATGCATTCTGAAATATTCTAGGACATGTCTCATGTTATGGGAAAGAATAGAGAGGAACTCCTTGCTATGGCCAGAGAGCATGGCGAAATAAAAAAGGGTTAGTTTCTCTTGCTCTACCTCTCATTTAAAACCCCCCCTGCGGGCCCCAAATAAGAAAGGAACTCCATCTTTTTTAATTGTTTGCCTTGTGATTCTTAGTTAATCTTGCTTCAACTTACAAGAGGTGGGATACTGTGGGCTCATTTTCTCCTTTTATTCCTCGAGGACTTGAAGCTTATATAACTCCCAGCCTCCTCTCAATATTCCTTCTATGGCAGTAGGATCTTTGGAAGCAAACTTTTGAAGCCATAGCTTTGGTTTCGCATTTCCACCTCTGCCCCAAGCTTTGATATGCTTTCTTTTCATTGAAGGAAAAACTTTTCGCCCCCTATGTTCGCTGGGTGGACCAATGTGGTCCAAAAAGTTCTAGAGAAAACCCATTTAGTCCCTCAACTTTCAGTCTTCACCCAATTTGAGACAATTAATGATAAATCAGCCAATTTGGATGGAAAATGATCACATGATGAGCACGGGCTGTTACTGCAAATACCTGGGGGTGAGAAAAATATCTCATAAAGCAAAGTTAACCTTTGCTTCCCATGTGCCCTAAGTGGAGTTCCAGGCAACCCTACTCCCATTTACATTAAGAAAATAAATTCTAACTGAAATTAATTTCTTAGATATTGAGTACACTTCAACATATTAAAAGGTCAGAACGCACTTGATCTCCTGGGAATTGAGTCCTTAACCACTAAAAAATATCATTGAAATGAATTTCCTGGAAATTGATTCAGTTCAACATTTAAAAGCAAAAAATCAAAATGTACTTGATATGCAGGATTTCTAGTTTAGTTCAACATTTTATAAAGAAATTCTAAGTGAACTAGAGTACAATTTTTTGTAAATGTTTAAGTGAACTCAGGTAGAGTTTTTTTTTTTTTTTTTAATTTTAAAATGTTGATCTGAACTCAAACTCTTAAGAATCAGTACAATTAGAATTTTGTTTTTTTCAAATGCTGGGCGGAACTTGATTTCCAAGAAATCGAGTTTACTTAATGTTCAATTGGACCTTTTTCCTCAAAATTGAGTTGGATTTTATTTTTTTTTCAGATTTTTAAGTGGACTTGATATTCTAAAATCACATGTATTTTGATTTTTCTTTTAAAATGTGTATGTTAACTTGATATTTCGGAAACTCATTGAACTTAGAATTTATTTATTTTTTAATTCTAAGTAAACTCAATTGCCTAGAACTCAACTAAAGGCTATTGGGAAAAGGGCAACTTTATTTTTCTTCTGATTAATTCCCCCACCTCTGGGGCATTTGAAGTCACCGGCCATGCACATCATATGATCATTTTCTGTCCAAATTGATTAATTTTTAATTGTCCTAAATTGGTCGAAAATTGAAACTTCAGGGACTAAACGTGTTTGCTCTGAAACTGATAGGACCAAACCCATGCATCCCCAAAACACTGGGTTCTAAAAGTGCATTTTACCCTTGGCATTGAATGTGTCTTTTAAGTCTTTAGAGAAATAAAACTCAACTTGAGAAAATTCTCTTTATGATCATTTCTGTTAAGAAATTCATTTTCAAGTTTCAGCCTAATTTTTCCTATAATGTATATACTCAGACACCAATTAATTCTGAAATTTAAGTGATGTTCTAATCTTTTGATGTATATTTTGTATACTTGAGTTCAATGGTAGATTTTATAAAAGCTAGTCCTAGATTTGAGTTTATTAATTAATTATGAAATAAAATCTCGAGAAATTTTGTGTTGAGAAACAGCAACGCCTTGGAAATGTTTCATTTTTAATGCCTTGCTTCAAATCCTTTCACTTTTTCTTTTTTGAGGTTGGTATACTAATGTAGATGGTTAACCTTTTCTTTAAATTTGCCTATTGCTAAAAGTAGATGTCAATCTGGAATACGTGCAGCTAGTCACATTGTCGCTTAGCCTCATTTTGATTAGTGTGTTTTCCTTACACCTGCCTCCCCAAAGTTGAAGTCCATGGTTTGCCTGGATGTTGTGGACTTGCTGAACTTGGTTGATGGTGTTAATTGCCAAAGAAAACAGGAAATAAGGAAGAAAACTTTTTGCCTGTTTATTTCATTGCCATCTGGCTAACTATGATATCTCTTGCACACATTGATTGCTGTAAAGATATTGCTAATTTTTTATGTCTCAGGATCCTCTGCTCCTGGAGAAATTAAAGAGGAGTTCCCATTCTCAGCAAAAATCAAGTATCTTTCTGCTTCTTGCTCCTATACCTTTTCAAAGTAGCACTTTTGATCTCCTTTATCTTATCTTTTGATCTTTTTGTCAGGGTGGAAGATCAGAAAAAAGATGGTCAAGCAGGACATTCATCATCTAGTTTAACCTCAGGTTTTTTTATACAATATGCTGAAATGTAACTGGTATCTAGTTTTACTATATATATTGTCCCCTCAACACCCAGAAAGATGTAAAAATGCACTGGTGGGATATATGGGACTGCCCCTTGATGTCTTGGTATATCAAATGTGGGTGCGGGCTCATGTTTAAGCATGGTAATGGATGTTTAGGAGGAGCTAAGAGGGTTTCCAGTGTCTCAGAGAAAAAGTATGGCTGTGATTGCAGCAAGGTAGAAAGTGTGAAAAGTGTTCATGGCCATCATTTTAAAAGAACTAGCAATTTGAGCTCCTTTTTTCTCAACTCCTTTGGTGCTTGATTAGTCTAGTAGCCTTTCCTCCTCCTTTGTGTCTATGGGCACTAATTCCACTCATATATGTAGCTATATGTTTGTCTTTTTGGCCTGTCTCCTCCATTAGGTAGTTGATTTTCTGTTAGATGATGCCACAAGTTAATCTAATTTTCGGTAGTAGTGGCACAACTTTGGTGGTTGACAGATGGTACGTTTATGAGAATCTAATATTGGAGTACTGTTTCAGTGAAAGCACTGTTTTGTGGATTCATTTTATATTACAGTTAATTTCCCATGCGAAGACGGGAGATTGATATTGGTAGCAGTGTTAAGTTTTTCACCCTTGTGTACCTTTTCTGCTTTTTTTTTTTTTTGAATCATATTAGATCTTGGGGAAAATGGTGTAGATGGTTAGGAATCCCATCTGGATGAAACTATGTCAGTTTTTAGATAGCCTTCAAGCAACTCTATTGTGGTTATTACGATTTAATTCTGTTATCTAATTGGAATGAAATCTATGAAAAGTGTTTTCTTTGGGTGATACATGCCCCCCCCCCCCCCCTCCTTCTCTCTTTTCCCAGGTATGCTGCTTTTGACACAATAAACCTTATGGACTTTCGTACCACATTTCCAGATTCTCTTGTAGACAGGAGTATTGGAGAGAAAAAGCCTAGAACATCAGGAGATGAGGGGCCTTCTGTGACAGAAGTTAGTGGCTACAATTCAAAGAGGCAAGAGTTTGAAGTTGAGTACGACAATGATGCTGAGCAGTTATTGGCTGACATGGAATTCAAGGATACTGATACGGATGCTGAACGAGAACTAAAATTGAGAGTGTTGCGCATCTATTCCAAAAGGTACTTTGGGTTACTTTATCATCTCTCTCTCTCTCTGTGTATCTCTTTCTCTTCACACACACACTCCCCCCACCAAACTTTGTCATACCTGGTTCCACTTTATTATGGTAGAGGATTCGGTGCTTTATTAAAAATCTTCTGCTTTTGTTGACCTTCAGGATTCTGGAGCATGAATGTTGCAACTTAATAATATAGGTAGACAAGTTAAGAATCTTGTGTTAACTACATCCTAAACAAAGAGTGCTGCACTCAATAATTACTTTCTTGCTTAAATGAGAGAATTTTCTATAGTTTGGTCCACAGACAGTGAATTAAACTGTAAATTGAACTTTTGGACTCTAGCTTCGACCTGCTATAACATGAGAAGAACAGATGCTGAAGCAATGGTCATAGTAACTGTATTTGAGAGCAGAATTTGTCTAGTGTGTACTTGGGTTTGATTTTATTTGTTTATTGATGGAGCTGTTTTAATGTTTTAAACAAGAATGGGATAGCTCTGTGGATTTCTTCTACGAATTTCATTGGTCTTTGTGATATGAGGAGGTAGCTTGCCAGTTGGGTCTCCAACTTTAGGGGACGTGTGGTGTAAAAGTTCTTCAGCTAACATTGGTTTGAGAAAACCTGCAAAGCAAACTTCTTTTATATGAACTTAAGCTTAAGAAAATTAGTTTGACATACTTAAATTTGGGGTAGAATTGGGTTTAACATTACACTGTAGGAGCAGATACCAGATGCTTTTAATTTAGATGCAAATTGTGCCAAACCAGGTGAGCAAGTATTTTTGCATGCAGTCAATATACTAATATACATTAGTGTCAATTGTCATATCTAGATCACTCTCTATTATTATTCATCTTACATATTTGTCAAACTTTTTGTGAGTTCTGTAGGCTTGATGAAAGGAAGCGCAGGAAGGATTTCATATTGGAAAGAAATTTACTTTATGCAGATACTGTTGAAAAAGAACTCTCACACGAAGAGAAGGATATATGCCACCGTTACAGGGTGTTCATGAGATTTCATTCAAAGGAAGACCATGAGGAATTGCTTAGGAGCCTTGTTGAGGAGCACCGTGTTTTAAAAAGAATACAAGATCTTCAGGTTTGACAGAATATTGCATGTCTCAGTGTTAAGCTTTGTTCTTGCTCTGCGGGAATAAAAAAGTTTTGTTCTTGCTCTTGTTGTCATTACTTTTATTATCTGGTTATTAACTTGTAGACGTGCTTCATCCAAAAAAAAAAAAAAGCTTTTGGATGTGCTACTAGGTGCTGAAAATGCTTGTACCATCGGTAGCTCAAAACCATTTTGGAATACATAGAATTTCATGATAGGTTTTAAGATACCATTTTCTTTGATAATCCTTGAACTTGCATGTTCTTCTTAACCTAGGAATTGTGGTCGCTGGATGAAAAACCATACTGAACTAGGTATTCAAAGATGCTTTTGTTGATTGGATAAGTTATGCTTATTCTAATTGGTTGATCTCTTGGGCAAAAAATTGATACAGTACATGATGGTTTAAATCTAGTTATTAGTAGCCAGTATTTCTCACCAATCCAACGAGGGGCTTCTCTTGCTTTTGTGCAACAAGTAAGCCTAGCTTCTTTGGTGTCTGTGGCACATGAATCAGCAGCTATCCTGATCTTTCATTCTTGATTGCTTAGCATTGAAGTTCTGAACAGTTAATTACCTTCTGGATTAAACATCAACAATCACTTCTCAGATTGTGCACCCCTACAAACTAGGACATTGACTTTTCCCTACCATTCATGAGTCCAAAAGCAGGAAATAAGTGGGAAACAAAGTTGTGATTTGCCATATACATGGGTTGATTTTAGAATGTCAATTGCTTGAGCTCATAACAAGCGACGGGAGCTTCTGATTTGGAAGACTCTGCTTAGAACCTCTAGCTCATTTTGCATAAAAAAGTGTGAGAGGTAGGACATAAACAGAAAATAGAGGGTTGTGTTGCTTTCAATGTCGTATACCCTATACAAAGGTAAAAGGTAGAAATTGACCATATAATTATATTCACTAATTATGGAAAGGGAATCTTGCTTTTTTCTAAATGTGAACCTTTCCTGCAAGACTTTGTCTAGAACCTCCAAACTCAGTCATGTGAGTTGATGAGAAATAATATACAAAAGAAAGGGTTGTGGTGCATAAAAGCCTATGCCCCTTTATTTTGACATGGCCTTCAAAGTGGGACTAACATTTACTTTACTGCTTGTGTAAGGGGCTCATTGATCTTTAGCTTTGTGCTGGTGGAACTGAGTGGAGAAGAGAATCTTATGAAAATGAAAAATTACTGGAGGATTGTTGCATCACATTATAATAGAATCATTTTGAAATACCATGCAACGAAAAATTGATAGCATATTCGTAGCTTTAGGAATGCTGTAAACCTTCAAGTGAGGTCCTTGCCACCATATGAAGTTTCATGGTATAGCACTCCTGTGCAACTTGGGTTGGTAGTATAGGATACTTCGCTGAAGTTTTTGCTGGCTGGAAAGCGTGTGCAGATCTATTGGGATATGTTATTTATTACTCAAGTACTTGGGTTCCCATCCTAAAATGTTGCAAGTTTTTAAGAACCGAAGTTTCATAGGCTTCTGATCTTGTTTCGCTGTTTCCTTTGGTAGCTCTCTCTCTCTCTCTCGCTCTGTTTTTTGGGGGGAAGCGGTGGGGTGGTATTGAGCATTGCAAACTTTGCTGATATACTATGGTTATGACTTGAATCTGTTTGATCTTAAAATCTACCCTAATCCTCCCCAAAAAAGAAAAAAGAAGAAGTATGCAGAACAAGAAGTTAACTTACAGCTTTTAAAACCATTAACCCTGCTTTTGTGTTTCAATTGGTAGAACTAACTAGTCTCTGAATTAAAGAGGTTTGTGCAAACAAACCTTTTCCAGGATGTGCTTTAGTGTTATTTTTAATGAAAAAAGTATTGAAACTTGAGAATGGCTAGTTAATGATTTGCTATTTCGTAAAATGATAATATATATAATTAAAATACTTGACCTGATGTCTGACACCTAGAAGTGCTCTTCATTGCTAGGTATTTTACAAAGGTTGTGTGGTCCTTGTTTTCAAAATTGATGCCAAGAAAAATTTTGTTTTCCTATATGAATATCTGTGACTAGCTGGGGATCAGGTTTTTTGTTGGCATATGATTTGGTTTTCTTATGTCTTTGTAATTGCTCATGATAACTTGTTTGCGGAGAGGAAAAAAAATTCCTTTGAATGAAAGGAAAATTTCATTGAGATAAACTTCTTATACTTGATAAGCTGTGCTAATGCAGGAAGCAAGGGCTGCTGGCTGCCGTACATCTGCAGAAGCGGAAAGATATATTGAACAAAAAAGGGGGGAAGCAGAAGAAATGCTCTTAGAATTAGTGAAAGTTTCCCAGGCTGGTCCTTGTGGAAAATTTCTTCAAAGGGCAAATCACCTGGATTTTGACAGTAGCCCAAGAGGTGTTATCAGAGGCCCTACAGTTTTAGATTCTGCAGGAATAGAATCTCCAACAGCTAAAAGGCGACTAGATGTTATAAATGCCTTAGATAATTGGGATGTCACTGGATTTTTGGGGCTGATTTACTGTCTGAATCTGTAAGAATGCTGCATACAATTTTTCTTTACTACTTGGAAACTTCTATCACTTTTGCTGAATCTTAATGAGTCTGCAACTTGTATATTTAGAAAACTGGGTCGGTTCTTAATTGTCTGGTCATGACAAATAGAAATAATCAGTGTCATTAGTCATAACAAGCACGGGTATTTATTGCTCAAGAAGAATCTAATATGCTTCCAATTTATTAGGAAGAAGCTATGGTCAGACACTTCTTCATGCAAAGGGAAGAGAGAAACTAGAGGCCTTGTTGGGAAAGGGGAATGAGCGAGCGTTGCTTTAGTCATATTGTTAGTTGGATGTCGTCAGCTGGATTCACATATAATGACTTATCTATGCAGGAGAAACAGCTATGTGTTGAGATCAGGATCCTTCCAGCGCATTACCTTAACATGCTGCAGACCATGTCAATGGGGATTTTGAGCGGCAACATAACGAAGAAGTCTGATGCTCATGGGCTGTTCAATGTTGATCCAAGCAAGGTAGATAAAGTTTATGATATGCTAGCGAGGAAAGGGATTGCCCAAACATGATTGTAATCTTGTGTAGTCTTGAGCGGGATACCAAACGAAAAGTGTTGCCTTGTGGTCCTGTATTTGACAAAGTACATTATGTCAGATGTTGTAATCTAGTTACCTTTAACCATTGCTAAACAATTGTTAACAGTTTTAGTGGCCAGTGATTAGGAATACGTGTGTAATTGAAGGGCCTATTGTAATAGTTTTAAGGGTTGTAATCCCTAATTATACACACAAACAAGCCAGGGATCAACATCTGTAAATTATTGTCATCTGTTCCTTTTCAGTTGAGATATGATATGTTGGAGCAATTTCTAATCCAGTTGGCTATTTTAGTATTACTGTTGATTAAATTGAAATATAAAAGATGTTTTTATGTATACAAAGAGTGAGTGTTTTGAAAAGACGAATTACTTGTGAAAGACACAGTCAATTTTCATGAAAGTACATTTGTTGTGTTAGGCTGGTTCAAGTTTTAGTTTATGACAGAAACAATTTAGTGTCTTGTATTCTGGCAAGGAAGCAAACTGATCATCAAATAGACCTCAGTGACTTCTATCATGCACAACATTTTACATTTCTTTTATCACAATTGCCAACCTGCAAACAAAGATGTGGAAAGCCACGTTGATAAAGATTGAAATAACATGTCAAATTGGCTCCACAAACCTGATTACTATGACAATGGTTTCCACCTTTTATTTATAGGTTGCACTGATTAATAATCTGTTTGGATGGCTGAGTTTTTCAAAAACTAGTTTTTTCAAATGTTATTAAAATTTTTAAAAAGTACTCTAAAAGATACTCTAAAAGTAGTCTAAATTTTTTTTAATATTTTAAAAATATCCTAAAATATATTTTAAAAACACTTCTACTCTTAATATCCCAAAATATTTTTAAAAATATCCCAAAATATACTATAAAAACTCTGCTACAGTAAAATTTTTCAGAAACACCCCCCCAAAAACAGCTAATCCAAACGAACATATTTCAACAAATTGTTGTCAACAAAACAGTGACAGCAAATGGATTTTCTAACAAAAAACAAATGGGTAACCTCGACTAAAGGGCAAGATGGCATAGGAAAAATCATGCAATAAGATGATTTTTTTCCCTAGAAGAATAAGATCATAGTTCACACCCTGACTAACAATGTCTAAATGGTAGGAAAGGATACAGATATCGGCTGTTGGATAACAATATCTGGTTATAATGTCTTTGTAGTTAGCATGATGATGTCTTGATTCCACCAAAACAGCTATTGTACCTTTTGAATATATACTAGTTGCTTTGATACAATCATAAGACCTGTTGATTGTATGAATTGTCAAGAATGCTTTTGAATAATTCATAGACACAAGGGTCCATCCAAGTCATCATCCTCTTTTTTTTTTTTTTTTGAATAATTCATGGACATAAGGGTTCATCCAACTTATCATCTAGTCATTATCTATTTTTGTGCCAAGAATTCTGATAATTGTGATATTTTCATTGAATGGAATCTAAAATTCCATAGCAATCGTCTTCATTTTGATAAAGACCTTTTCCTTCATTTAAATCTAATTCGATCTGAGATAGAGCCTCTAGCAATTGTGCTTTTGAAATAGTTGCCACAATTGAATTCCGAATTTGGTTTTTTTTTTTTTGCTTGAGAAATTCTTGAATATTACCAGATGGGGTAACTTTTTTGCATTGGATGTGCAATTGTGATCACTTTATAGTTATACCACCACTTCACTTGGCATTGTTGTGCCAAGGCAGGAAGGCCAAAAGAGACTTCTTTGACATACTTCCAACCAAAAATTTAGGTAATTTTTATTTTTGAAAAAAATTCTAACATAATTGATAATCTAGATTCTTAATAGTAGAATCTCTCAGATTTTCTAACCATAGAATTTCTGAAGGGAAATGGCATGAAGGCCTGATCTTAGGTCTCTTCCTACACACAATCCCACTATAGTTAAATCAAAAAAAAAAAAAAATCTTGCACCAAAGAATTTTATGCTATGAAAACACCAACCTTCAAAAATTGCTGTTAATGGAGGTGCTAACACTTTTCCTGCATCATATTCTCACAGTTTCATTGTTTATACACACACACACACACTCTTTCTCTCTCTCTTTTTTGAACTACATGTGGTTTTGCACCTAATTTTAGTGAATAGTTTGTATAGTTTACATGCATAACATATCATATGATGTCACACAAAAATAAAAAAGAGCAAATCCCCCAATTAGTAGTGCCATCGTCTGGTTTGTGCATAAAATTTCGCTGCCATACAGTGCAATCTTGCCACTTCAAATCTCACAATTTATTCGTTGTGGGAATTTCTATAAAATAGCTGTGATAGCCATTTTTATGTGACATTCAAATTTCCTTTATTTATTTATTTCTTCTCCAATGTATTTTTTCTGTGCCAAAATCCCTTCTCATTTCATAAGCTAACTTGAATTCCATATAAAGTGATTAATTAGAGAATTATTCCAAACGTAATGATTAGGGTGAAAAAGTTATGTGCTATCTAAACCATTGTTAATGTATGTATACTTTAATTTTCCCAATTGCAATCCAGTGTTCAAATATTGCAATCAATTTACCATCTCAAAAATGCTCTTGTCAAAATGGAGCAAAAGATTTTGCATGATAACTCATCATTTGTAGATAAATTATGCAGCTCGAAACGCCCACTTTTGCCTCCAAGATAACTAGGGGAAAAGAAAGAAAGAAAGAAAAAAAAAGGGTTCTATTCAATGATACCAACCACTAGGAAAAAAAAAGGGTTCGACACAGATTACATTTTCAATCAACAAGTTAGGTTTGGATCTTACAGTTAAATTGATGCTCAAAAAAACTAGCAGTTGGACCCTATTTGCGGGGGCGGATTTACACTGGGTGCCGGGGCCCATTGCCTTCTTAAATTTCTATAATATCCATAAAAATTTGATATAATTTCGAATGTGTCCCCGGAGTTTTGTGTATTCATTGATTTGTATGTTCCTAAAGTTGCCTTTGATTTTACCTATTGCTATAGCTACCGTAGAAAGGGCTTTTTCAATTATGAATATAGTGAAAAATTATTACGAAATAAAATGGAAGACACTTGGATGAATGATTGTTTAGTTACTTTTATTGAGAAAAATATGCTTCATGAAGTTCAAAATGAAAAGGTTGTAAACCGTTATCAAAATATGAAAACTCGTCATGAGCAATCGTAAATGGTTTAGTTTGTTTTTTGAAATAAAATTATTATTACATTAATAATTTTGAGTTTGTCTTTTTATATTTTCCATGGAATATATGCATCATTTGTACTTGTTGGTGAATATTTTTTTTCTTAAAAAACTAGAAAAAAAGTAGGTAAAAAATTTTAGAGTTATTTTTGCCCCCACTGAAAATTTTTTCTGGCTCCGCCACTGCCTATTTGTGTTTACTATATAAGTTTGAAAAACAAGATTAGGGAGCAATACAATTAAATGATCTAGAGTTTGTTAGTGATTTATCACATTTTGTTTCCAATTTTGTGGAAAGATGGAGTTGGATGGTAAATGGAAATTACTCAAAATTGAATTTGGATGGTTTGTGCTAATAATCAATTAAATTAAATGTATAGTGAGTTTAAGCTTCTTTGAAGTCATAGTAATTACCCATACACAAGTTTAATTGTAAATGTCATCAACATGTCTATATATATCTTCCAAACAAGCCTTACGACATTAACCCTTCAACAGATGCAATTACTCGATCATTCCAAAACTAAGCTTGCACCCTATTTGGATGATACAAAATTTCTTACATTCAATAATGATATTTACTTGCCTAATTGCCTTATAATAATAACCTCTCAAAAAATGCATCTTTTCAATCATACTAAAAATAAGCTTGCATATTACTACCTTGCTGCAGAATAAAACCCAAAAAATTAGTAGATGATGCAATACTTGTGAAACAACAATATGGAAATAGCAATATTATAATATCAATCAATCCCTTGGGACATTGATAGGAAATAAAATATTCAAACCAGGCATGTTAAACACTTTTAACCACAACCCATCAGAACATATTCATCCTCTCATCTATCGTTTCTTTTCTTCCCCCAAAAACCAATACTTCCACCATCAACTAACAAAACTGCATTTAACAAAATGGACCACTTTCATTTACATACTTGCCAACAAAGTCTCGATTCCAGAATTGCAAAATTGCAGAAGAGAAATCATATGATTGTCAAATGTAATAGAGACACCGTTAGTCCAATACCTGTGGAAAAAATTCACCAAATTGATAGCTACTTTAATCAAATTTGGAAAGAAATACGTTGAGTTAAATCCCAACTATTCTAGATGAAACATCACAAGGATGGAATTGATAATAGTGTCTCGAGTCATATGAGCATTGTACATATTTTTATGATATACATTGTATTTGCACACCAGAATAGTGTTAAATTGCCACATTTCGATTCAGTTGATATTTCATACACAAAAGAATTTGTATATAGTTCATAAATTTACTAATTGAGTTTTGCTTCATGCGAATTCTTAAACTGTATTTGGCTGAAAGTTGACATCAATTTTTACAATTTTCAATGAATTTTGCTTATGTTTTTTTTTTTTGGTACCGTATTCAAGGCTATTTATGTAAGCCAATTATAAAATTTGATAGTGTATATGTTTGCAACTTTGCATGATAGTCCGTCTATAACTCCCTCTGTATATTTTAGTAAGAAATCCCATTGATTAGGGTGCAAAGGTTTCAGAGTTTTGCAAGAAAATTTATTAGAAACAAACCTAATGACAGTCAAATATCACTAAACAACTACACTAATTGCTTTTCTTTGGCATCCCAATTTCCATTTGCATGACGACAGATAATTGTGATTAAAAGTGTAGGCTATATCCCAAGAAACATTTTGAATTTTTTTTCCCTTTCACAATGTGTTGTTTTTTCAGTAGTTCAAAGATAAAAGTTAATGTTAACTTGAAGGGATGATGCAAAATTGTTTAGAAGTTTGTCTAAAACTTTACTGTAACTTACTGTAGAAGTTTTTAAAAAATTTTTGAAGTGTTTTTTTTTTTAATATTTTGAAGTGTATAGTTTAGAAACTTTGAAAAGTTTTTTGAGGTTACTGTAGCTAAAGTTTTTAAAAAACTTGTAGCAGACAAACTTAACAAAAACTTGTCTTCCAAACAAGGCCATTTCGGGCTAGGCTAACTTCTTAAGCAGCTTGTGGGATTTTCGGCAGATCATTTAATCATTCTAATTTCCATCAATCATTTTTTTATCTATTTTTTCCTTAAATATTCTACATGTATAATTTAAATAAGTGTATTTTTTCTTCCTTGCAAACAAGTCTAATTTTCTTAAAAGATGTATTAAAAAAATCATGTAATGCCATTTGCAATTATGCATCACATGTTGATCCTGCATCTATGTCTTTCCAATAGTTAACATTCTTATTTATCATTCAAAGTATTAATGGTAAACTTTTAACACTTTATCATAGTCAATTGATAGATATTTTACAATACCGTTAACAAAAATGTAGGTTATGTCCCAGGAAACATTTGAAAATTTTCCCTTTCACAATGTGTTGTTATTGTAGTAGTTCAAAGATAAAAGTTAGTGTTAACTTTAAGTGCTAATGCATAATTTTATTCACGTATTCATAAGCTTTTATGTTAATCAAGTCAAAATTGAACAAAATTTTGAAGTTTATTTATGAAGTAACCTTCTTTGGATTAAAATATTCCCAACGCGATGCTCTTTTGTAAATTATTACCTTTTTCCATTTCTAATGCAGGGAGATCTTCTCATTGCTGTAACCCTATTCAGTGTTTTTTTACCTCATGGTTATCCATTTCTATATTCATACTCAAAATTCAAACACAAAAAACCAAATCCAAGGAAGGAAAAAAAAACCAAGGCAATAAACATAAGGTTGCACGTTTGATTAATGATAAAAATATTATGATCAACAAGTATTGTATATTTTAAACTCTTCAATCATCCAAGGTTCTTTATTTTTTCATGAACTCATAAACTTAGCTTATAGAAATAATTGTCATGAACTCATATAAAACATAAAAGAAATGCTATTATCATTTTATAATATTTTAGCATAATCAAATCTTGAGTCTTTTCCTATGTTTATTCCATTGTTTTTTTTTTAATTTTTCTTCCTTGGATTTTGCACTTGGTGTTTTCATTTTGAGTGCTAGTGCGGAAAGGATTAACCTTTTTATGCACTGACAGTGTAGTAATTTTTTTTTATTAATAGTCTTTGATATATACCACATGTGCATGATTTAAATTTCAAATTCGAATTCATGTTACGTAGTATGATCTAAGCTTGTGTAAAAAGAACTTTACACTGACAGTGTGTATAAATAGTTATCCATATAGAAATAGAGAGATAGAAAAGATGAGCAGCATTACAACAGCAGATAGTTTCAAAAACCTCTTCCAAGATTTCTGTAAATTTCAATTTGAACCCCTGTACTTTCAAATATAACACGTATCTCGCTTTTAAGGACTCAAAATGACTCCAATAACTTTCCCAAACTTTGCAAAAATTCTGGCAACAATTTTTTAGAAAAGGAAAAAAGTAATAAAAAACTTAGTATCTCTCATCACTAAATAATGTTGTCACCCCTATCGCTATCTGTAGCTTTAATCCATTTTTTTTCCTATATAGGTTTTTATATCCTTTCCCTAATCCCAATCTCCATGTCTCACAAATTCCAGTTTTTCATCATGCTTTTTAATTGACCCATCTTTCATTCTTCCCATTTATTCTCATTTTTTTCTCTAACCAATTTTAATAAACAATTACAAAGCCAAATATTACGTTTATAAATTGGGTCAAAAAATATGGAGGAAATGATCATTTAGGCCTTCGGCAAGGCTGTTTGAGACTAGGAGAAAAAAGAATATATTAATTGACAAATTAGATTTAAAACATAAAAACTTCTTAAGGGCAATTTTTGATATTAATATGGTTTTGTTCCTTTCGTCAGCTGAATGAAGCCCAAACCTACCATTTAGGGGATGTATGCATAATTTTTTAACTGTAAAAAGAGCTAAAAGTAATTGTTATAAATCTTTGGGGATGTTTTTGAAATTATCTTTTACACAATGAAGAGCTTCATTGATGCGAGGTTTCATAACATTTAAGATGGGAGCTTACATCGCATAAAAAAAAAAGATTAAAAAGGTAATAATTTCTGAAAGAGCATCAAACTAGGAATATTTTATCTACTTGGGAAATAATCTCCAAAATTTTGGGATTAATTAGCTTCTTAAGCAGCTTGCTGATTTTTGGCGAATCATTTAATCATCCCAATTGCCATCAATTATTTTTCCATTTATTTTTCGTTAAATAATCTATAGTTACAATTTAAGTAATAGTATTTTCTTCTTCCTTGTAAACAAGTCTAATTCTCTTAAAAAAAGAAATATATATTTAAAAAAAATCACGTATTGCCATTTGCCATTATGCACCATGTGTACCTCTATTTTATATTGCTATCAATCGATTAACTTCTACGTAACTTTTGGTTTATCATTCAAAATATTAATGGTAAACCTTTAACACTTTATCGTAGTCAAAGTTTATTTTTCCATACAAGTGTAATTTTCTAAAACATGTACATAATGCTGCTAATAATGTCTGGTTGGCAATTTTGAAAGGTGTGCCCAAAAGGATCGTAGCATGGCTGAGATCTTACAATATACCTGCATGGTAATGATTTCAAATTCAAAACGTATGTGGATATCAGAATTTGCTATATTGCATAAGTTAAAATTAAATTAAACTTTTTTTTTATATAAATTATGCTACATCTGTCTATACATCTATGTCAAACAAACTCCAAAATTAAATGTTTTTATGCATTTTAAAGGGTTGAATACATTCAGGTGACAGCTTACATTGCTAACATTGATATAGAGAATATGTTTTCTGAATTATGCAACAACTATGGACATTTAATTCAATCTTTCTATGACAAAATTCTATGCCTCAACTGTAATGATATTGTCAAACAGTTATTAGGTAATCTCTCTCTCTCACTCACTCTCTCTCTGTATATATATATATATATATATATATGTATATCCTTAATTAATTTTTTTAATGCAGCTATTATATGAAGAATTTTAATTATTAGGTGTCATGTTAGCATGGAAATTAGAGATTCTAGTGACAAATTGCATATCAATCCTCAAGCTAGGGATGCAGAATACATATTTGGTCGCTCTGCAGTGTATTTAAAAGATTTGCAAAAAAAAAAGGTACAAATTTCTTACACTCATGTTATACTTTTTCTTGGTAAATGGGATATCTTGAAACCAGGTTCCTACTTACAATCCCTATCACCTTATCACCCAACCTAGCCTCGTCCCATGTATCACTTATTATTTTGACTTGCATTATGAAAAAAATAAGAAAAAATATTAACTATTATTATGCTATTACTTCCAGGAAAATGAAAATATGTTGTTGCAAGAGCACATTAATTCACGTAAAAAATTGTGCATTTTCATTTGTGATTCAATCTCCAAAAAAGTCCACGGAATTAATGGAGTCGCCATTGGTGACATTCATAATTGCTCCCATATTCCAAGAAGATTGGCAAATCAATCGAACAATATATGTAATGGGAGAAACTAATTAACATATTCAACAAGGTATTACAAACCAGGTGTATTGCTTATTTATTGATATAGATTTTGTCTTTTATTTCATTAATTAAACTTTATTAGAGGATGTTGAGAAATTATTCACTTTTTTGTTGATATCTTATGTGAGTTATAAACAATTTTTAATTTTATATGCAACTCCTGGTGTAACTTTTTTTTTAATAAAATATTATCTTCCATTCAATTGATTTACGTCGTGGCTTGAATTCACTTTTTAACTAAGTATTAATTCAAAATTTGAGTTATATGCATATTAAGACAACTTTTTTTAAAATCCATTCATAATACGGGAAATTCTAGTTAAACTTTATCAGAGGATGTTAAGCAATTATTAACTTTTTTGTTCATATCTTATGCGAGCTATAAACGATTCTTAATTTTTTTTATATGCAACTCCTAGTATAACTTTTTTAATACTCCCTCGATCCCATTTCGAAAATTCTTAGTTTTTTCATACATTTTAAGAAAAGTTAGTTAACTTTGTGGAAGAATGAATCTGTAACTTACTATCTTCCTAAAATACCCTTATATTAAATGGAGTGTGACTAATTAGCTTTACATTAATTACAATAATTATATCGTTACAAAAGTTGCATCATTCACTAACAACCTACATTAAATAATTTATGTTATACTCAATAACAACCAACATATAAGGGCATTTTAGAGAAATTAAAAGTTAACTACACTCTTCAATTAGAAAGTGAGCTACAATTTGAGATTGATGAAAAAGAAAAACAAATCTATCAAAGTGGGATAGGGGGGAGTGGTAAGATATTATCTTCCATTCAGTTTATTTACATCCCGGCTTGAATTCACTTTTTAACTAAGTATTAATTCAAAACTTGAATTATATGCATATTAAGACAGCTTTTTTTTTTTAAATCCATTCATAATACGGGAAATTCTAGCTAAACTTTAGCAGAGGATGTTGAGAAATTATTCACTTTTTCGTTGATATCTTGTGTGAGTTAGAAACGATATTTAATTTTTTATATGCAACTCCTGGTATAACTTTTTTGTAATAAGATATTATCGTCTATTCAATTTATTTACATTCTAGCTTGAATTCACTATTTAACTAAGCATTAATTAATTCAAAACTTGAATTATAAGCATATTAAGACAACTTTATTTTTTTAATACATGTCCATAGCACACTCAGCATTTTAGTTACTACTTACTAAAAAAATGGCCACATCGTAATTATTTAATACCAAAGAAAGAACAAAAATTAGAGCCCAAGAAATTAAAACCACTTGGGAAGAGCAAGGTTAGGCCAAGAAACTAATATTGTACTCTTTCTCAACCTTAAAATTAGCAAAATTAGTAAAATGGTACCAAAGTTCATCTTGTGTGAGTGCTATTAGAAAAATTAGAAGTTGTACAAAGAAGTGATTCTGAAGGAAATAATACAAAAAAGCAAAAACAGATCAAAAGTTAAAGGGTTGATAGGAAAAAAAAAAGAGAAAGAGTAATTAAACTTCAATTTTTAAAGACAAAAATTAAGTTTAGAATTTTTATATTTATGTTCTTTCTGAGTTCCTAAGGAATAAACATTATCACCACCTCTCAATAAAAAAAAAAAAAAGAACCACCGAGTCCAGGTTACTCTCCATTATTTAAGCCAATTGGCAATAAAATCATGATTATTTTAAATTGGTACAAATATATAAAGCAACCCGTAGGCTTGAATCCAAGCATTCATGTATATAAAAAAGTTAAAATCATTTAAGAAGAAAAATAATAATTTAAACTAATGATCATGTTGCCATGCTTGGAATATAGCAAAATCTTTCTATAGCACATGAAATTTCTGCCTTAGCCATCGAAATAAACAAACACCTTAAAAGAGGGCTATCGCTATTCGATCCATAACCTTAACGTGTAGCTTCTACAGAAGTTTTACCTTCTCATATAGTAGTCATTGTTGTCTAGGGTATTGTTTGATAATTTAGTTTAATACTTAAATTTAATAGTTTCAGATCTTAACATATTCAGACAGTTTGATAATTAAAAATTGAACATCTAAATTAATTAAATGACACTAAATTTTCTAAGCAAAACTTACTTCCAAAATTAAGTGATAAACTATTCATTTATCATTAAATGTGATATGCACTCAAATGTATTAGATTTAATATTTAAAAATTCAATAAGTTAATGAATTCAGATTTTGGATTTCAAATTTTAAATTTCAACTTTCAAAGTTCAGTCTTATCAAACGTGCCCTGGAGTTGAGCATATTTCAAAACTACTCTTTATGGAGAAAATAAGGGTAAGCTCTCTAATTTTCTTCTCATACTCAACTTCCTCACCAATTCTCTATCCGCTTGCGTCCACACAGCATCCAAGAACTCATCATTGGGATTTTTGTCAGCCATCTTCTCCTTTTTGGCAAGACTACTGAACATTGATTAATAATTATTGACAATTCAGCAGATATCTTTTAACCACGTTATTTGCTACTTGTTGAGAGTCAAATTTAATGTTACTAACAACCAAAGATGCATAGAACTTTATAATTAACGTTTTTTAAATGTTAAATTTAGTATTGCTAATGGTAGAGTCACGTAGAATATCAAAAGTTTCTAAGTTTGAGAGGCTCAATCACTATTGCAGCTTGCAAAACGAAAAAGCACTTTTTTTTTCCCCATCATTTAGTGGTCATGATAGTTAGTGTAGGTATACAACATTGCTTTTAGGATCTGATACATATTCATCTCATGTACAATGCAACCATTAGGAGAAATAGGAAATCCACCAGTGCTCCCATTGGATTAGTGTTGGAAGGTTACCTTTTCTTGAGTTCCCTAAATTACTACTTCAGTAGAAATTAGAAATTTCCCCTATGCTTGAAGCAACTCGTGATGATGATGAAAATCTTGCCAAAATTATGAAAGTAATTTAAAATTTCAAATACCAGTTTAATTAATTAATTTTCCTGTTCAAGCCTACGTACTGTTTATTATATGGACGAAGACTAGTTATGAAAGTAATTACTGCAGCTAGTTGTTCTTAAATTTCAATAATTTCATTAGATCTGATACTAGGGGAAGAGCCCGTGTAATCTACGGGAGTTTCATGCTTGTAGTTAAATAAAAATTGTAAGAAAGTTCAACTATTCATCCTATCTTAAATGATTAACAGCAGAGAATGACCTTCCTATTAAATGGATTAAAAAGTGTTATTGATAAGGTTAGCAACTTGAAATGATGATTTTTTTTAGAGTGAATGTATGACTATTCGCACAAAAAAAATATGCATAGTGAAAGTAATTTTAACACATATAAAAATATGTGAAAAAAAGAGGAGAATAAATACAAACAAATATGCATTAATTTTATTATGATTAATTTTCTATACACTGATAGTGCATACACTTTTACCATTAGATGCATGACATATAATTCGAATTTGAATTTGAAACTCAAATTTTGCATATGTGTTGTATATCCAACCGTGATAGTATATACACTGTCAGTGTTTATAGGATTTATTTATTTTATTAACTCAAAACTCAACAAGAACAATATCAACAACTCACATATTTCAATGTCGAGACTTTCCTTCAAAACTACTTTTCAAAACTCAACTCTTCAAGTAATAATGTACTAGAATGGTAGTATTTATAGATTGCAAAACTTCTTAAACGAACACAATTACAAACTGAAACTTACTTGGAAACTAACTTGAGATTTTTTAAACTAATGTGGGAACTAAACAAATAGGGCACCAAAACAGGAAACTAAAAGAATTAGGAAATAAACAGATAGAATAGCTTAATTCAATTTCCGTCATTGCTTCCCATAAACTAAACTCTATATTATCATCACTTCTAATACCATCTCAAGCTTGAATCTCCATGGAAAATCGCTGTATAAACAGTGCAGAATACTAACTTGCAATTGATCTTTAATTTCATGTTCACACATACTCGTGGACGAAATTTATACTTCTCAAACAATTTCTTGGCATGATCTCCTTTGTCAAAAAAACTTAAACATGTTCATTCATTCTTTAACTGCAATTCCATAACTCAATTCAGCCATAACATTGAGAAAATTTTTCAAAATCACAAAATCATACTTTCCACCCCCAAAAATTTCTACTGTACCATGAACTTGTTTTGATTCATCCATATCAACAATCACATTAGTTTCAGCAATACTACAATTTTCGAGGAATTTGCCAATTCCATAATTAATCTCAACCAACTTCAATGTTTGATTTGTCTTTTCAAATAAATTATCAATTCCAATAAAGTCAATATTTTTTTCCACGCCACAATTTTCAATCACATCTTTAATCTTACCGATGCTTTTGCTTTCTTTCTCAAACTCTTGCCAATTTTCCTTTCAAACCACATATTCGTCATCTTCAAGTGCATCCTCAATTTATGCAGTTTCTTCTTTCTTTTCCTCATCCAAAATTTTTTTTTTCTTTTTTCTCTTCACAACTTTCTTCTCTACCATGACCTTGATTAGAATTTATTAGAATTGTCCAAGCCTCCCTTACAGTTTTTGCATGCATGAATTTTTTGAATATATGCATATGGACTTTGGTATTGAGTATTGACACAGTGAAGTGTCTTGTGATTCAACTATCTATTCTTTTCTAACTCTTTAACTGCATTGCTTGATGATTACATGCCTTCTGTAGGTTTCGTGAACCCTGTTCGGACAATATTCTAAATTTCAATAGTTTGAAAAAACATGCACAACATTATAAAATAATACAGATTCATGTTTCAATTTTTCATCAATAGCACAACATTATAGTTTGAAAAAACGTGCACAACATTATAAAAAATATCGATCCATGTTTCAAACTTTTTAATCTCTACTCAATTAGGACCAATTTTGTATCCTAATTTTAAACAACAATTCTTCTATTTTTGTACCTTAAATTTCATGAACAAGCCTTAGGATCAAAACCTAGAGGTTTGATATCACTTGTTGGCCCAAAAAAATACGCATCGTGGAAGAAAGTTTAACACATAAAAAAATATGTGGGAAGAAGAAGAGAGTAAATATAAAGAAATACTCAATAATATTATTAACTTAAAAGTCAACAATAACAATATCAAATCGTATCGGTTTATTTACGACAACTCACAACTCTCAATTTAGAGGCTTTCCTTCAAACCTACTCTTCAAGACAATTCAAGTCTTAACGTAACAATGTACTAGACTAATAGTATTTATAGATTGCGAAACTTTCTAAACAAACACAATTATAAATCAAAACTTATTTGGAAACTAACTTGAGATTTTCTAAACTAATATGGAAACTAACCAAACAAACAGGACGCCAAAACAAGAAACTGAAAGAATTACGAAATAAACAAATAGAATAGTTCAGTTTAATTTCCATCAATAACTAACTTCATAAGAAGCTTCTCAACTTGATTTGAATGATACAAGCTTCTCAATTATTACTACACCATGGTGTCCAACAAGCATACCATGGTAAAAGAGTTAATCAATTAGGTAGAAAAAGTTTAATAATACCAAAACGCATACCATAAGATTCAAATCATAGTAAAGCATAACATTGCACAGCAAAGAGCACAACTCCTTCTTGCATAGTTTCATAGGTTTTAGTGATAACAGTTCATAGGTTTTAGTGATAACATGAGTTTTGCATTGCACAACTCCTTCATTTGTGGTAGTTTGAAAACTCAGTCACATGAGTTTTGCATTTGCCTCCTGCTTTGGAGTAATCGTTGACATCTAAAAATGAAGATTTTAATATATTAGCCTACTAAAAGTTCTCGGATGTGTCATTACCTTCTACACAAAGGCATTCTACTCAATGATGGAGCCAAGGGGGGAGGGGGGCCATGAGTTTTGAAAATTTTAATTCATAATATGTAAATATGTGTGTAAAATAAAATTGGCCCCCCCCCTAAATTTTTACAAATTTAGTTTATATTATGAGAGTTGATATATATATATATATATATATATATATGAATTAGTCATCTTTGAATTAATTTTTTCTTCAAAAAAAATTATTTATTTTTTATTGTACTAATTATTTAACTTTCAAAAATTAAACATATAATTTGATGTTCCATAGTAAATTGACCCAATGTGATGTATTAGAATAAAAAGACCCAATTCATAATTGTTAAAAGCAAGAACTAGTACGTCTAAGAATAGAACTTCAACATTTTGAACTCGACATTCCAAATCATCCTGAATTGCACGAATTATCTGGTATTCATGAGTTATGTCAAGGCTTGGTGAAGACAAGAAAATCAGTGATATATCCTCTTATTGACAGATTGATTAGACTTGTTCTTACTCTTCCTGTATCAACTGCAACTACAGAGCGGACATTTTCAATTATGAAAATAATCAAGACAAAGCTCCGAAACAAGATGGAAAATAATTTCTTGAATGATTGTCTAACTGTGTATATAGAAAAGGAAGTTGCTGAAAAATTTAGCAGTGATTCAATCATAGATGAATTTAGTTCTATGAAAGAGCGTAGAGCTCAATTTACTTCTAAGAAAAGACACATGTATTTCAAATTATGTTAACATAACTTTTATCTTTTTTCAATTGAAAATAGTTACATTTATATTACATGGTTATATATATATATATATATATATATATTGCATAGGTGACATATTGGAGAGCATCTTCTCATAATGTGCAAATTGGATGGTTTGTGATGTTATAAGATATTTAATCAAAAGTTATCTTTTTTGTTAATTTTTATTATGACTATACTGCATATTTATGAATAGACATACCTTTATAATTAAATTTAATATTTGATATTTTTAGATGTCATCTATTTAAATAGAAGAAAATTATTTTGAACATAATATATTAAGATAATTTTATTAGGAAAAAATTTTGGCCCCCAAAAAAAAATCCTGGCTCTGTCACTAATTCTACTTGTCCTGCATGCACTATTCTTGTTAGGTTGTGTATATCATCGATTCTTAAAGGTTGGTGTAATGACAACCTGTTAGCTTGATCCTCATTATCTAAATACACACCGATCATGCACGGAAGACATGTAATTAATCTGATCATATTGAATGATTCTCTTATTAAACTTAGACTTTATATGTATATGCCTCTATCAACTGCAATAAATACTCTTATCATTTCTTCTCTTATATGCATCTCGCACTTTTGCTGCTCAAACTCTTTTTGTTCCTCAGTCAGTAAACTAAACTTTAGCTTTGCTTTTTCATTAATTACGATGCCAGTTTTGCTCTTCTAACTTGTTACCATTACTTAATGTAGTCATTTTTTATTGCAATAACCATAGATCCTAAGCAATTACCAGAGATAAAAGCAATGTTCACAAGAAAAGCCTAAATAATAATAACACAATTTTCTAACATAAGCCATAATTGGCTTCAACCATTGCATCATGCACATCTAACTCTTGTAGTTCCAGTAATAAACTAATCAAACATACAAGCAAACACATAAATAAATCAACTTTTTTACCAAAGCAAATCGTTGAGTCAAAGCAGTAACTGCCACCAAAATAAATTGTGCAACTAAGTACATGTATAGCAAAATAATTTGTAACATTCAGCGGTAATAGTGAAGGGTTGCTTGTGTTATTCCAAATACTCGCACTAAACCTTTTCTCATAGTTGCCCTAAACCGTTTAAATTATACAAAATAGCTAAATTTGTTGGGAAACAATAATTTCAACCCTAATTACGCTTACAAAGTATCTATTTTTGAGAATCAAAGCATTCAATTTAAAATTGAAACTATGATTTAACAAGATAAATCTCACATAAAAAAAAAAAAGAAAACATAGAAAGCTCCTCAAAGTGAACCACCAAGAGTAGTTTCGTGAAACAAAGAGTACAATGATAGTAGAAATAAGCATATATATAGCGGAAGGTGAAAAGAAGACAATAGAAGAATGTGAAGGAGGAACAATTTGGACAAGTTTCACTAATTGTTCAAATTGATGCTCAGACATATAACTCGTAATAAATAAATCACTAAATTTCCTAGCAAGCACGTTTTTCTAAAATAGATTAGTAAGGGTATTAGTGTAAACCAAGAAACAGAGTACTAATTGCTAATATAACACCTTACACAATGGCACTCTTTTGAAATTCTCATAGTTAACAACGACTAATAATTCCTTCTTTGACTCACAAGACAACCCAAGAGTGTTTAAATGAATCCAAGATATCCAAGTAACTGCAGCAAAACTAAAGCTATCATAATTTGTACCTACTACTCAAAAGACGATCAAAACAATCTCACATTTTCAAAATACTCATAACTTTGAATATATCAATGATGCATTTAAATGAATATAAGGGCATTTAA
The DNA here is from genome assembly GCA_023065735.1 of Coffea humblotiana. NCBI lineage: Eukaryota > Viridiplantae > Streptophyta > Magnoliopsida > Gentianales > Rubiaceae > Coffea > Coffea humblotiana. Next base: position 2,560,017 of record CM041212.1, on the reverse strand, counting down.
GCAAATGAAGGAAAACACATTCTACCATATGTTCTACCCACACTACAACCACACTCCAAACCCCTCACAATCCCAAAATACTCCTACCCTTGCAGTTGAAATTTAAACATAATATTTGATCACAACTCATTTTTATATCATATAAGAAAATTAAGTACAGTATGCTGGTTGCATACCAAACAAATTTCTTAAGATATTTAAAATAATTAAATATCTTTGACAGAAAATAACATCATATATTTAAGTGCCAAAAGAAATTTTAAAAGATAAATAAGATAGAAGAAAAAAATAAAAGCGCATCACTAAAATAAATATTTAATTCGTATGTTTATTACTATTAATGCATTACAAGGAATTCATAGTAAAAATAGTATTTTTTTCATAAGAAATAGTAATTTATTTTTAAGCACTAAAAAGAAATTCTTTTGCACATATGGATCATATGGGAGTGGGAAAGGAATAAAGAAAAATCTAAACATAACAAAGATGAAAAAGAAAGAAAAAGAAAAAAAATGATTACATGACAATTTCTTTCGATTAGGGGTCATCGAATAATACACTATGAAAGTGAAAAAAGAAGTAAAAAAGATTACATGACAACTTTTTCAAATGGTTCCAATTTTCTTCGAGATATTGACTAGAATGAAGTATGGGGAGCAATGTATAGGTTTCATGAAAGTCGAGGTTGATTTGCTATTTTCTTAATTATTGGGGACAATTTGAAATTAAGCATTTCACTCAAATAAATAACGACGTTCCACAAGCAAGACACCTTCCTCCACCACCTCCTTTCTCCTCCGGCCACCTCCACTTCCGCCGGTCGGTCTCTTTTCTCCGACCCTTTTCTGCCGGAATCTTCCCGTCTCTGTAGTCCACCACCGGGCCTTTTCTTCATTCCTACCTTCTCCTCTTTCTGCTACTCCTGGTGTATTGTTGTACAAGAAGTAAAGTTTCTGTCGTAATCTTGGGCTGATCTAGATTGTTTCTTGCCAAATTCAGGATCAGGGTGTTGCTCAATTCATGTGATTAACCAGTAATTGCACTTTAATTTGGAGAATTTTGAAGGTAGTATTGGAATGTAATTGTTTCTTGCTGAACTTAGTTAGCTGATATTCACTTACTTCTTGTTCTAGTTACATGTTCCTTTTGTTTTGTTTTCAGATTTATTTTGAAAATTCATGCACTTTTCTGGGTTTTTAGTTGTCCAGAAATAGTAGTTTCATCTCCAGGCAATAGCTAAAATCAATGAATATTTTATTGGTGATATGTATGAATTAGCAACAGTTAGTTTTTAGTGCAGTTTCACATGTTTCTTCAGTTAGTTTTGTGATGTTCGTTTTATACTCTTCACCTCTTTGGTTGAAAAAGAAATTGACAATGAGTTCTGTTAGTGCAATAATTGGTCTGTGTTTCGTCGTGTTTGAGGACGGATTCCTGTATTTTACATGGCGTGAATGAAATCAGCCAATTGTAGGCACTTGTGGAGCTTCATGTTATATTTGTAAGGATGAAGACTTGGTGTATTCTATCTCATTCTGCTGAAGTTTATCTTTGATTGGGATTAATTTACATTGTAGGTTCTTTGTCTTTTTTTCTCTTTTAAGTGTTAGCATTTTTACATTGTATGTGATATACAATGTACTGTTACTGAGGTTCCGTTTGGATTATCCCGTGTATGAGAATTTTCCATGTAACTTTTCTATCCTGGGATAGAAAACTAACTGCCTAGAATTTCATTGTTTCCTCTAATACTACAAATTAAAGGGCTCTTCTGGATCTTAAAAGTTGTTTTAGTAAGCCTTGACACCTATTTATCATCCCTAATGTCTATTGCTTTTTTTCAGGAGGATGGATTGATTTTCTTACTGGCTTTAGAACCAGAGGCTAATAAAGTTATGTGTCCAGTGGGCTCTTGGAAATTGAACAGACAGTACATATTGATTGATCAGGTGTTTCGTTTGGAACCCACTGCACTGGAATATTTACCTTTACCAAAACCCTGAGCAGTTTTTTCCCTGGGAAAAGAGAACAAAAGAAAAAGTGAGGTCTCCAGTGACCCAGACCCTTAATGGATGTACTGTTCAATTCAATAGATATCCGAGATCTTCTCTCAACACCAGACCTAGATGACCCCTCAACCCCACTATCCGCACCTGATCTTCATCTCCTCATTGACCGCCTGCAAGTCCGCTCTCTCCACATTAAATCAAAAGTCCATGACTACCTCCGATCTCACCAACTGGACTTCTCTTCCCTCTTCTCTCAATGCTCTGACGTTGTTACCAGGACTGAACAGCTCTCAAGTGAATTGTTTAATCTACTTAATCTAATCTCAGACCATCCTGTTGACACCAAAATCAAGTCGGTTATTGAAGAAATGGTTGCAAAGAGGAAAGAGGTAAGGGAGAAGAGGGAAGTGTTGGAGTTGTTGGGGCTAATTTTGGAATTGTGCGAGAAATTGAGACTTGTGAAGGAGGATATCAGAATTGGTAGAGTTGAAGAGGCTGCAGTGGCCCTCAGAGAACTGAAGACAGCTTTACGTGTGCATAATGATGAAGCAGCTGCAGCACAAGATGAAGAAAGTCAACTGTTGGCGTATGGACTGTTAAGAAAAGAATGGGCTGACTGTTTCGACAAGGTAGAAATTTTTCTTTTTTGTTGTTTTGAATCATCCTTTAGTGGTTATATTTGTGTACCTATTAGATCAGTTAAAAATTTTGAAGTTTAGCAATTGTTTTAAAACCTGTGAATAGGGTTGATGTATCTACAAATTAAAGTTATATGCTGTGAAGATTAATCTGGATATTTAAGAGCTTAATAAGCTGTTATCTTGAATAAATTATATGTAAGATGCTTTATTGTCTGGAAATTATCCAGAGTTTGATGCATAAAAAATGATACTTTATTGAACTATCCTCTTTTGGGATAAACATTTATTTGACATTGGCAATGTTTGTGAGGATTATTATTCTCATCTGTTTTATCACTTTTGGTTGTAGTTACATGAAGCCCTAATGAGGTTTGTGGAGAGTGCTGTGAGATTTGACCAGGATAGCAGTTCATTTCGTGTAAAGTATTGGTTGGGCATGGATGGAGCTGAAAAGATTGAGCTTCATACAGTCTTGAAAGCCATGGATGTAGGTTTGCAGCTTCTCTCTCCCCCTCCCTCCCTCCCTCCCTCCATCTTGGTCTTTTGTTATTTGTTTGTGGTTTACTTGTTTCAATTTGTGAATTGTATCTGCTTTATAACTATAAAGCATAAACATTAGTTATGAGTTATGCCTCATGGAATATTGAGGCCATATAGATATGATATTGGCAAGCATACAAGCACTGAAGTGCCATATTGAAACATGAACAGGTTTCTAATTACTGCAGTCAAAACTCACACACATCAAGCAATCTAAGCTACTCTAGTATTAACTATTTACATATATTTAACTTTTCCCGAACTTCAAAACTTGGGGAGCAGTTTCATTTTGTAATTGTTGTTTTACTAGGCAGTTGGCATTTTGGATTATGGGCTAGCAAGAATAGCCGACTTAATGATCAAACATGTCATTGCTCGAGCAATTAGTTGTAGATCACCTGTTTCAGTTGTGGAGGAAATTAGTGAAGACCAGGGGCCAACCTCTGAGGCAGTTCTTACTATTGTTTGCTGTACAAATGATATGGTACAATTTTGGAATCTTTTTGTTTAACTCTATGTTTCAAAATGGTACATCATATATCCTTTTTTCATGGTAAGAAATGCCCAACTTGCATCTCTCAAACTATGCAGGTTAAAATTTTCATAGATTCTCATGAATCTGACATTTTTCATTTGTAGAGTGACAGTTTAGATGGTGAAACAGTCTATTCTGCACTAGTTCAGATTGTTATGTTTATAAACAAATCGTTTTGCTTCCAAAATGGACTCTGGATGCGCCGTTTTGGAAGATTGACGTGGCCAAGGATGTCAGATATGATCATTTCGAAGTTTCTTGCCAAGGTTTGTGTAAACCCACTTATTCTTTGGTCTTGGAAATTATTGCTGGTCTCAGTGAGATTTATCTGGCTTGTCTTTGTTAATGTTTTGGTTGCCTTTATTCTTAGGTGTCTCAAGTTGGATTTTGGTTGTCTTTTTTGCCTCCTCTAGATTGTTAATTTAATAATGAAAAAGTATTAGAAAGTTCAAGTTTAAACATCTGAATGCATGCATAGTGTGTGTATCAACGTCTGTATGAAAACATAAATATGCAATTGTTAGTATTGTATGTGTGTCTCTTTGTGTATGTGTGCGCCTTTTGTTAAATATAGGTAACTACCTATGTAGGGTGAGAATTTCACAAGCTCAGGGTAAAACTTTTTCCTGTATGGGTTATACTGAGATTTGCTATTTTTGGTTTCAGTTTGTCCCGGATGATGCTTCCAAACTTGACAACTTTCAGAAAATTGTGAAGCTTTCCTCAGAGTTTGAGACAGATTTAAAGGAGTTGATGTTCATTTCGACCTCTGATAACAAGGATGAAAGACTAACTGAATTTGCCAACAATGTTGAGGTTCACTTTGCTTCAAGGAAGAAGGTTGAGATTTTAGCCAAAGCTCGATGTATGCTTCTACAAGCTGCCTTCACTATTCCTCAAGTGAGTTGTATATATCATATTAAGTGACGTTTGATCTTTTAGATGCATGGAGCTGAGATTATCTGTGGGAATCTCTGTAGGACCATACAAGGATAAGTAGTGAACTGGAAAATGAAGAAATTGCTGAAAATTTCTCCAATCGTGTTGTCACTTTGCTTTTTACATCTGAAAGGTGTGTTGTTTCTGAAGCAGCTTTAAATTTGATGGAACTGGTGCATAAAACCCTTAAGGTGAGTTGACTGAAAGGATAATTTGATCTCTGCTAAATCTATGAAAAAGTCATGTTAAATCAGTTTTATCCACTGAGTCAAAGCTGCTCCGTATTTATATTTGCATCTTCTCTGCTACCTTCCTTGCTTTGCATTTGTGATGGCTTGTTCATCAAATTGCTCCATTTTATTCTCTTGTGCTGGTCATTTTAGTAAGATGGTGAAGTATATTTGAGCAATTTTTGAACCAGAGTAGTACTCAGAAGATATTATCTTCAACATGAAGCCGGGCTAGGGAGAGTACTGATCATTTTGAGAATATCTTTTCATGGATTCTTAATCCAATTATCCTGTTTGATTCTCTCATCTTGGTAATGATGATGAAGTACTCTGGAAAAATTTTCTTTTGAAGAATAAATTATCTGGGAAATGAAAAGGTGGCTATGGAGATGCTTTTTTTTTTGGGTAGTAAACATTTGCTTAAAAGGATTTAAATGACCTAAGTTTTACCTTGAGTTTAATATTCCATTCTGTGAGAGTAGGTAATACCTTGCAATCAGGGATAAATAATATTTGTCAAGATTTGGTTTCTGGGAAGTCGGTGCTGAATTTATTCAGGCATAATGCTGTGTTGCTTTCTGGAGAGTACAGCTAACTACATGATTGAGTAGAGCTCTTGAGAAGATTCTAATCTGATTCAGAGCAGTTTATAAGTTACTGAGAACCAACTCCTGTAGGTTACTTGGTAACTTGGAAAATCAGAGATTGAAATTTCTTATCTTTTGTTTGTAGAGTGATTTCATGAAACATAGTTGACTGGAGTATGACCTCATGAGGTACTCCTTGGGGCTGTATGCATTATATTGCATCTTACTCAACTGTCCTCCGCCATTCACCCCTCCCCACAACCCCAAACAACGCATGCACACACAGGGAGAGAGAGAGAGAGAGAAAAAAAACACTGAGAGAGAGAGAGAGAGAAGAAACAACAGATGGACAGAGTCAGAGAGAGAAAAGAAGCAACACGCACAGACATGCAGAGAGAGAGAGAGAGGGAGAGGGAGGGAGGGAGGGAAGAAATTTTTTTCTTCTAGTGGCTGGAGGGAGACGAGAGTTATTTGTCCTTCCATTTTGTACCTCAACTATTTTGCTACTTTTATGTGCGTATCAACCTGAACTCTTCCTGTAAAACCACCGTTTAGGAATCTTGGCTTGTCATTCAAGATAGCATTATGCTGCGTCATTGTTACTAATAATGGTTTTACAAACAGGATGTCTGCTTGTCATCTCCAAGAGTTGGATTAGAATTCTATTATGCTGCTAGAGATGCTTGTCTCCTTTATGAAGCTGTTGTACCTGTCAAGGTCAGTAAACGCATGGTATCAATTAGTAATATCCATTGATCTGAAGGATGGGTTTTCCTAGCTGTTAAACATGTTTTCTAGCCTCACTACCTTGCTGTTCTATTTGGCTCAAGATATGCTGCTGCACTCTTGGGATTGAATTTTTTACTCATATTATACAGCACCCTATGGTCATAATATCATCTTTTGATTTCTTGAAGCTAGAAAAGCAGCTTGCTACCATTAACCAGGCAGCTGTTCTCATGCACAATGACTGTCTATATTTGGCTCAGGAGATCCTTGGTCTTGCCTTTGAGGTTGGTATTTATATAATTTTTTGCTGCTAATATATTCCCAATATGCCAGAATCAGAAAATACTAGATAGATTCTGTTTTTGTTGCTGACATATTCTTAAACTTTTATATGCTTCTGTTTGAAACTTAAAACTGGTTTACATTACCTCTGGCAGTTTCATATATATCTGGTTATGGGGCCAAACTTGTATAGAACTTCTGATGCTGAAGATGTTTTCATGCTATCTTATGGATCAAAGGTGCTAGTTTGGTATTTGCTGGCAGTTGGTCCATTTCACCTAGTTTTGTACTTCTGTATTTGCAGTTCTTTCTTAAAAAACAAGAAAAAAACCTCATGCTTGTTCCTCACAATTTTTTTTAAGTATTAGAACTTACCCAGAAGTGTGAAGAACTCATATTACAAGACTCCTTAGGTTTTTATACTGAAATTTCTTTGAAAATAGTGGGGATTGGGCAATTCACATATGTTGAATGGGTTTGATGATCTGGCAGAAATTCCAATTGATTCTTTCGTAATTCCATGCTTTGTGAAGTTTTTAATGGGTTTTCTACAAGAAAGATGACAGTTTTTTCCCCCTTCCTGGAATTCACATGATGTTGGAAAGGCTAGTTGAATTACAAGGCATGACACTTGCAAGAAAAAGGTTTTGTGCTGATCTTTGTTTTGACTCACAGAAAGTTTTAGAGCAGGAAAATGAATAACTTGAGACTTGGTGAACAATTAGATTGCTCAATGTTCTACAGCATTACTATAAGTTTGACCTTAAGAACGGAGTGCAGAGGTTTTCCTATCCCTAGGGTTTCCAAGAGTTTTCAGTGGTGACCCTCGGGCACTGGGCTTGACACCTAATTACTGGAAAAAAAAAACGTTGCTCAAGGTCACTATTTCCTTTAATTGTATTATTGCACCTTACTGTAGAACAATTCTTTGTCCGGAGTATCATTTGTTAAGTGAATACTTGCTTTGCTTGTGACGTCTGTTCTGACATGATCATGATTTATAGGTTTTGTGCTTCTGACTGAAGATTGATTGCTGTTCTTTTCAATAAACTACTTGAGCTTATACTTTAATTGCAATTTAGTTATAATTCTTATTCATGTAATTTTAATTTTTCAGTATCGTCCAGACTTTCCAAATCCTATCAAGGAAATGGCTGTCTTTGCTGATTTGGCTCCACGATTCCAGCTGATAGCAGAAGAAATATTGCAGAGACAAATTCAAGTTGTTATTTTCAACTTAGAGCAGGTAAGGCTGAAACACAACATTGTTTCTGAATGAGGTCTGTACATGTTCCTTTTAGAGCTATACTAAAATGTTTTGAGTTTGTAGGCTATTGATGGTACTGTTGGGTTTCAAAACACCCACCTAACAAAGCAATACGAGTCTGCTAAATTTAGCATTGACCAGGTAATCTTGATGGATGAGGGCAATTCTGATTTAGAAATCCAATATTCTGTCTTTGCTATGAAGTAGCTTTGACTGTTTCTTGTTTAGGTTGGATTTATACTTGAGAAAGTACACATCATATGGGAGCCTCTGTTAATGCCTTCAATCTACAAAAGGAGTATGTGCATGGTTCTGGAGGTAGTTTTCTCAAGAATTACAAAAGACATTCTTCTTTTAGATGACATGGCAGCAGAAGAAACTTTACAGGTACAATGTTGATCTGCTTTTGAAATTTTAGTTGAAAGAAATTAGATTTTATGTAATTAACCTCATTTATGATTGTTTGAAGCTTCAAAGACTGGTTCATTTGCTTTTTGAGAACCTGTCATCTATATTAGCATCACTATTGGACATCAAGCAGACAAGGAGTTCAGAACAAAGCCAAGTAGTCTCAGTTAATGATCTTATTCCATCCCTTCAAAAGTTACGCAAATTGGAAGGTATCATATTCTTTTCTGTGCTTTGCATGTGAATGTTTGAAGACAGTGATCCACAGTTTAAAGGAGGTTGGCTTTTCGATTTTTTGCTTAACATCTTGTAATTTGTCAGATCTTCTGGACATGCCTTTGAAGTCCATTACTGCAGCCTGGGAGAGTGGTGAACTAGTCAGTTGTGGATTTACAATGACAGAGGTAAAATAACACGCAATGACATTTGATACATTTTCTTTCTTTTCTGTGTTTAGTCTAAGCATATAGCAGTTCACTAACTTGTTGAAATGATTCTCAAAGAATTGAAAACTTCGTACATAAATGTCTTTGTGAAAGAAGACACTTTTTACTTCTTACTAAATTCTAAACAATCTTTACAACTTGGGTGGCGATGCTGCTACAGCCAAAATTAGCTGCCAGAGCAAATGTATTATTTAAGGACAAGTTTTCCATGTTTATTTATTTAACTAAATACTTATTGAAAATTTGTAGTCTGGTTACGTAAAAATACTCTGAGCTCACATCAGTGGCCCTGTCTACTGCCAACCAACTCTCGCGTTTGTTTCTTTTATACGAACAAAAAAGAGAAACCCCTTTATTTCTTTCCGGTTGTGCACCAAGTCTTAGTTCCACTTCCAAATGTCCAAAATTTGCACTTCATCTCTAGCATGCCATCACTACCATTACACTGATCAAATATTCTTCTTGTTTTGCCCTCTCTGTGGTGCTTCACATAATTAAAACATGTGAAAAGAGTATACAAAAATGGTTGATATCCTCATTTCACAAACATGATGAATAAAATAAAGAGGATAAGAGGTTAAAAAAGAAAAAAAATCTAATTCATACCGTGCGACTAACTTCACATATTTTTAAGTCTTAAATCGTCACCAAATTATATTTTCCTATTTTTGGGGCAGAAGTACACTTTAATAGAACATATGCCCAGCAACTAGCTTATCCTCCCATTCCTTGCCTTCATATAAGGAGAGAGAGAAACACCATTGGTTTTAAATATCAGGGTTTGATTGGATGAGGATGTTGGTGAATAAATTTGTAGTTGAGAGTGCTCGGCATCCACATTTGGGGTGCAGGCTTTTGGAGAGAGAAGATGGAAGAGATGCGGGCTTTTGGAGAGAGAAGATGGAAGAGAAAGCTAACAGAGTTGTGAGGGTGAAGTTGAGTTGTAAATGAGCCAATTATGACTCGTGAGAAATAGTTCTACTTGAGCTCGAGCTCAATCGAGCATCAAAATCAGATTTTGTGATGGACTTGTCTTATGGACGGTGCGTTCAAGCTCGACTCATGCTCTCTTGAGAGGCAGACAATTGATCGAGCTCGAGCTGTTACTGAAGATGAGTTCGAGCTTGAACTCGATAAAAAAGATGTAATTTGTCCAGAAGGAACAGACATATTAGTACTGTTACATATATGTTTGAAAATCATATAAGCACACACATATATAGTGTATATACATATATGTATGGATGTGTGTGTATATATAGATGTATATGGTTATGCATGTATATATAATGTATATGGTTCTATATGTAGATATATTTCACAGACAATCTTGAGTTGCTTGATGTGCAATCTAACAAGCTCGAGTTTGGCTCGTTACCTCAACGAGCATGCTTAAACTCGTGTTTGACCGAGATGCTTCTGAGCAGCTTGGTTTGTTGACTAGTAGTGGCACTGGGGAAAGAATAAAGAGGAAAAGGAGGAGGAAGGGGTGGTTGCCATTGCGAGATTTCATGGTTTTAGGTGGCAAATTAATCAACGGAGAGACTTTGGAGGTTGTGGGGGATAAAGTTTGTTTATTGCCCTTGAGTGTTATACGAATTAACAAACATTTGCTAATGACGGGCAAACTTTTCCAAGTCAGAAAATTGCTCTGGTAATATTGCCAACCTTAACTTTGACATTTGGAATAATTCCATTCTAGGGCGCATCAGCCTTACTCAATTTTCTTTCTAATTTTTCTTTACTTTGCTTAAATGTTGATGGATTTCTATGAATGAAGTTAAATCAGTCACTGTTTCTTAACTAACATGACTTTTATAGGTGGAAGACTTCATCAGGGCCATTTTCACTGATTCACCTCTCAGGAAAGAGTGCTTGTTTAGAATGGAATGTTCCGGCTTCTAGAAATGATTGTAGAACGTAACCCTTTTTGTCGTTGCAGTTATCCAATTTTTTTCCTATTGAACAAATAAATTGTAGATGCAGTTTTGACTCATAGTGACCTCAGAGGTTACCTTTTTCCATTTTTTTGCTATGAACAGTTACTCTACCTTTATAAGTAAAATTTCCATAAAGAGTAACTTATTCTCCTGCTTTGTATTAGTTCCTCTAAACATTAATAGGGGTACATATAACAGTGGAAAGGATACTGAATAGTACTAGTTTGGCTGCTGACCTGCGGTTTGGGTTTATGAGGAGTTGGTGATTTATGTAAATATGACGGTGGAAACACAAGAACTTCTAGGAAAACATATTCTTGGCAGGCTGTAATAGTAAGACTTCCTGGCTTTTAAAGTCATTCGGAAGGCAATTTTTGACCTGCAGTATGGGGTTGAATGGAGTGTTGCATTTTGGAACAACTGTTGGTGCCGCTCAGGTACTCTTGTTCAGTTGGATACTCAGGCCTGTTCCTTTAGACTTTTGTTCAGTTGGCTACTCAGCCTGCACCTTTAGAGTTCTTCAGTACGAAGGTCTGAGTAACTTGCACCATTCATAACTCGAAACTATCTGAGGTTGAAGCAGAGTATCATTATGATAATCAGGAGTTGTCCTTGTCCAGTAAATGACATGGAGCATGTCTTCTTCTAGAGACATGGTGCTGATGATTGCTACTGTCACTGAGCATAGTCCTTCCACCCTGCCTACATTCAATTGAGGAGGATATCGCAATTAAGCCTTCCACAGAGAGAAAATGTTTTCTCTTGCATCTTCTACCTGTTCGTGCTTGCAAGTAGCTGTTTTTCTGTCTTTGAGCTTTTCTTACATTTGCTACTTGCCCCTGGGGTGCCGGAAACCATATAAAGCACCGGCCTGCCCTTTCCTCTATCACTAGCTCTTGCCTTCAAGGATCTTGGACCAAAGCTTTGCAAGCTGAAACTCACTTAAATTTTATCTCCTTTTCTTGAATATAGTGTTACAGGTGTGAATGTGATCCAAGTTTCTGCAGTTCCATATTGATAACTTCAGAAGGGCAAAATGATTTCAATCTCAACATGTGTGCACATAGATTCCAACCATGTGGGGGATTGTAAAACTCAACATGTTTGCTTTTTCTAAGAATGATGGAAATTGTTCTTAATTGTGCTTAACTTCTTGCTATAAGCGAGGGTCTTCATGTATGTTACTAGAACTCATGACAAGTCTTCTCATTGAGGCAGATTCCAGGTTAATCTCTGATTCACTTCATAAGCTATGGGACCGTCAGTAGGGTTTAAGCAGAATATGAATGTGTTGAAGGGCTGGTTACAACTTGTGCAGCACTTCCACATAGTCCAGCTTTCCTGTTGTTATCCAGATTAATCATTGGCAGTTTAACTTCTTAAAGTTTGGGGTGTGAATCCCCTTCTGCTCTTGCCCTTATGACCTACTTTACTATAGACAAAGCAAGGACCGTTAGTTTTTTCATGTGCACTTCATCAAAACTACCTCCAGAACCAGACCGATTCCCTGTTTTGGTTTCGTCCGTTCTAGTTCTTGCTTTTTCTTATGGTCTTTGAACACTTTGGAAAGTGATAGAATCAGACCGATTCTCAAAAATGCCTTTCCGGGGTATTCCTCAATGGTCCGGCTATTCGCCAAACTTGAGAAGTAGATAATTTGCTTCTGGAATAGGTGGAAGAATTGCCCCGTAGACATACAACAGATCAAACATTAATTTCAGAAATAGGTTTACTCATGTAATTATCTACTTACTAATTTGCATTGACAGATCACAAATTAATGACAGAAACAGATCAATGTAATTTCTACCATTAATTCAGATATTATTTTTCTTTTTGCCTTTGAATTAGATTTCTCCATAGGGATTTTCTTTCTTTTGATTTTTGTCAGATGTGTTTTTTGCTGCAATTTACATGCCGATTAAAGATGCCACGTTTAGTTCACTAACCAATTCTACTCAAACTTTATCACGCATACATATATATAGTTTAAAATTCAGTAGTCAAAAAGGAATTTTCTCCTATTTGCATTATGCTTTTAGGCGCAGTGTAGTCAATATTTTACGCACTTGACATGATTTCTGCTAAAGTTTAAGTTGGGGATGATTGAGTCTTTCGGATTTCAACCCTTTTTATCTACCATCACCCATATTTATTTCTAATTTCACAATTGACAACACTACTAATATTATGTTCTTGAAATTTGGGAGTTAAGATAATAATTAATTATCTAATTACTAAAAGAGGATCACATAATAGGAAATGATGATTAAATCAATCGCCGGCCTGTGTGGTGGGATGCGCCAAATTGAATTCATATAGTTTTGCAAAAGTGTATGGTAAATGGCTTTTTACTGTAAATAGAGATGACAATGTGTAGGATAAAATCCGATACACATGGGTATTCGATCTGATAGTTAATTCAATTATACAACCGATGGGTTATCCGTCAGGATTGGTATTAATGAGGAGTTATCAATGGGTAATCCGATAGAATTTGATGAAAAAAAACCCTAAAATCCTGATACCCCATATATATATATATATAGTATGTATTCCTAATTTCCAATCTAATAGTCCAATAACACGTTAATTTTATGACCCAATAATATATAAATCTAATCCAACACATATAAAGATAGTTATGATTAAAAATAGAAGAATATTGATTTAATCCTTCATTAAATGTTGGATATTTCTCATGCAAGCTCTAGTGTTAATTCAATATGATGTATATATTGATTTTAGCTTAATAAAGTTAATTTTTCTTTTTTGTACTATTTAGTTTAGTGGGTAGAGGGTATCAGATCAGTAACCTGAACCCATGAGTAAGAAGATTTGGTAATGAGCATTAAAATCCGTATGGTTACTCAATAGAATTTCATAAAATACTTAGCTATACATATTAAGATTTGATAAGAGAGATTTTTAAGAGTATCCGACTCTCTGTCATCCCAAGTTAAAAACTGAAAATTCTTTTGTTTGATCCAAAAAGTTTGCACTATTATTCTCGTCCTTGTGTGCCACTGTTGTTGTCACACGTATTGACTAGTAATAGTAGTCTAAGAAAATAAAATAACTAATAATAGTTCTTTGTCTTGCCAACAAAATGTGAAAGATAGAGACAGAGGGAGAGAGAATCACACTAAACGTCTAACTATTCCCACAAAAAAGTCTCTGTCTAGTTAAATTAAATTGTCATACTTAATTGTGCAAGGGAAATAAAATGAAAAATTGATTAGTAGGATGGGCAAGTTAGAAGGTTTAATCAGACTTGGTCCAAGCAGAGAGCTGGTGAAGACACTGGGTAAATTAGTTACTATTCCAACAAGTCAATTGGTTGAATTACGTACAGACATACACATTTCTAATATATATATATTTTTGGCAAACTCGTACATGGGGAGGGATGCCAACCAGATTTTATTAACGTCAAGATAAATAAACAAATGGAGGGGACCAAATCAAAACCTCCAATACATGAAAAAAACTAGAAATAAGGAGTACTTACTCTCTTACAGAAATTGTTCTAAAATTAAAAAGTCCTTGAGCATCTAACTTAACTAGCACTTTACATCGTCTAGGCGAATCTGCTAATGACATAAAAAAATTTTGAGAAGCCGTACTCGAAGTAACCAACCAATCCGCTGCTGCATTTGCCTCCCTAAACACGTCCTCTACCACAAGACAAATATATCTATGAATCTACAAACTGAAATATTAATCGCATCTCACTTTTTGGTAATTGCATCTCACTTTTTGATAATCGCACTCCCATCATTTGTTTATTATATAGTCTAATAAATAAAAATTATATGATAAAATAATAATGAGAGTGCAATTAATAAAAAGTGAAGTGCCATTAACGTTTCCCTACACAAACCCTATGTTTAAATTTCTTTTGTTCTTACCTCGTTTGCTTTTTCCCTGCTTTCTCCTATCTGCCGGTCCTTTACTCCAATCATCCAAGTTGCAATAAGAATTCAGGGAAAAATTGTCAAGGAAGATGCATTATTTACTCTAAATTTCTACTGTAAAAAGTTAGACAATTGGGAACAGTGAATTTAGCCATCTAGTCTTTTTAAGTGTCGTGGATAGGATATGGTTTAAATTATGATTCTAGCCTGAAGTATTGCCTCAATTTATCCAACATAACAGCAATATTTGGTAATTTGTTTACACTAGGAAGAATGAGTGGAGTAGCCACCACGACTATCAGCCAATTGATGGCTCTCCGCCCGCTTTTGGCTAATCCGTGACCAAAATCATGCAATATCATGCTCAGCATGAAATTTAGAGTTTAGAGCTATAATGTCATAGACTTATTCCTTCTCCCCTTAAACTTTCATCCCTCCCCACACCCTTCCTATCCTTAATTGTCAGCTCAGAATTCAAATTCTAAATCTAACAATAGAAAGAATTATAAGAGTCATCCCCTAATCACCCTTCCTATCCTTAATTGTCAGCTCAGAATTCAAATTCTAAACCTAACAATAGAAAGAATTGTAAG
The DNA here is from genome assembly GCA_023065735.1 of Coffea humblotiana. Classification (NCBI taxonomy): domain Eukaryota; kingdom Viridiplantae; phylum Streptophyta; class Magnoliopsida; order Gentianales; family Rubiaceae; genus Coffea; species Coffea humblotiana. The sequence goes on along the minus strand of CM041212.1, from coordinate 2,544,954 downwards.
AGTCATCCCCTAATCACCGGACCAACCCCAATAGTTTATAATGTCATAGACTTTAGCCAATATAGGTGACAATTGTGATCGGTGCCACAAGAAGGTAGGGGTTGGATTTGGAGGGACGGATCGAGAGTATTGTAGCATTTTTTATAAGGTACAACTACAATAAGAATATATAAATCTAACATAGGAATATTTGGACAGGATAATGACCATGGAATTTTATTTGCTATTAGTATGCCTAGGCAAGCAACTGACTATAAATTTTAGGGCAAACTATTGCGAAGTTTAACTTTTGACTCTCCAACTATTAATTGATAAGTTTTATCTTTCTAATTAATTAAAACATATAATTCTAACCCTTCCGTCAAATTGAATCATTATGTTTAATAGAAATAGCATGACGTGCATAGCAGTGGCCCTCAAACTAATATAAAGTTTAACTTTTGGCCCTACAACTACTGATAAATTTTATCCCTCAAACTAATTAAAACATATAATTCTAACCCTTCCATCAAATTGAGTCGTTATATCTAACAGAAATATCACCACATGCATAGTAGGGACATAAACAAGAGGCGTTTTCATCTTCACAGGATATGTGTTAAAGTAAAGTTGTTTTACCCCTATTTGACTTATAAACTAATAATTTACCAAATCTCCAATTGTTGAAATTGATCCAAATCAATTGAAATCCCATAACCCAAAACTCTGAACAGAGAAATTTCAGTAAGGATAGACAATTTGAAGAAATTGAGTTGTCTTCATTTGGAATTTAACTCATTTTTTGGTGTTGTTTTAGGTTCATTGGATTCATGTGCTTCTCTTAATAACATAAACCTGACATATAATTGATTTTTTAGAAATATTCCAACAAGCCTTGGTTCCGCTCCGAGTTTGAACTTTTTGACTCTCTCAAATAATCAATTCTTTAGTGAAATTCTTCCAAATCTACAATTTGGCCTTCTTGATTTGTCGAACAATATGTTGGTTGGGCACATCTCAAATTTTTTTATCAATAGATGTTTCTATTCGACATAATGACTCAAGTTGATGGAAGGGTTAAGATTATATATTTTAATTAGTTGGAAAACTAAAGCTTATCTGTTAATAGTTGAAGGACCAAAATTGAATGTTGTAATAGTTTTAGGGCCACTTGGGCATTTTGATCATCTCATGAATCCTGTAGCTCTATTAGACATAATAACTGAAGTTGACGGAAGGGTTAGAATTATCTGTTTTAATTAGTTGGATGGATAAAACTTTTCAGTTAATAGTTGGTGGGCCAAATATTAAATTTCATAATAGTTTGAGGGCCACGGGGACATTTTGCCTCAAATTTTATAGTCATGGAATAATCGTTTCTATTCTTTATTATCTTTTGCATTTTTGTGATTCCTCTTATTCAATTAAACAAAGCTTTATAAGTGGATTGGCACGATACTGGAAGATTTCTCTGGGATGAGCAGTTTCTTTGAGAAATGTTGTTTGTCTTTTGTCAAAAGGAATTGCAACTTTGTAAGTCACGCTTTGGCACAGGTTGCCACCAACTATTGTAAGGAAACCTCTTGGAGGACCTCCTTCCCTGTCTGGCTGATGAATGCAACTAGGGAAGATATTGAGAGCAGTTGCTCAAACTTTTGTAATTAGCAATTAGTTGAATGAAATACATCTGCCGCTTTTGGGAAAAAAAATTAAACAAAGCTTTATAAATCTTCAGGATTCCAAAAGTTAAATTAGTACATATTTTGTAGCATAAAAATTGAAGTTGCACTCTTTTGTAAAGTTCTTTGCTATTGAGTTGTGAAAAGCGTACTAAAATGCACTGCCAATTAACATTAAATAAAATTTATAGCAAACAATTTTTAGTTTTAAGTGAAATACAATTTTCTTGGAATTTTTTTGACAAAGCATTATAATTTTATTAAAATCTGCAATAATGATAGAAATTATGTCATTAAACAAACACAGATACCAACAATCTAAAGAATACATATTCCATATGAAAAGAATTAAAAAAAAGTATACAGTAAAACTCCAAAAGTATCTAGAAAACAGATAAAATACTATAGCACCAAGAATTTCTGTGCATGCTTCCATTAGTCAGATCTATTGATTAATTGTTTCAAATTCAAATATTATGATGAGATCTATCAGACAGATCTAATGAATTCTAGGTTTAACAATAAAATTTGAAAAAAAATTAGATCTAATAAAAGAAATTGAAAAAACTACATAAAACTCCCACTAGAAATCTGTAGGAAAAAAGCGATACTTTCATTAGGAAAACCAAAGAGATTAGAGAACTCTTATTAGGTAACTTAAGGGAGAATATTTCCAAAAGATTTAAGATTGCAATGATCGCTTGCATTATAACACTTTTTGCCGTGAAAATTATTATTTCATTTGCTTTCCTTTAATTTCATAAAAAATTCACACCAATGGTTACTAAAATATTCTAAGTTTTATCTAATCGACTATACTATTTTTATAAATCAAATAACAAAAATATCCTTTCAAATATGGTGTGCTGCTAACATGCTTAAATTCCATCACTTTTAACTAAGAAAATAGACAAAATAACCTAATCGAATACTTTTAAGAGTTTAGTAGGTTAATTGATATAAAAAGATATAAAACTAACCCAATCGAACACTTTTAAGAGTTTAGTAGGTTAATTGATATAAAAAGAATATAGTAGGCTAAATGAGATTTTAAAAAAGGTTCAGTGACTAGTGATACACTTTACCCATAAAACATTAACGAGATTGAAACATTGTATCTAGGAAATTTTGTTTTCAATATAGTTGTACATACTTTTTCTCTCTCTCTCTTTTTTTTAAGTTGTGCATACTTAACTATAAAGAGTCAAAATAACAAACACAGTTTTATAGCTTGTAGCTCGTCATTGATAGTATAGTTGGTCACTTATATAATGCTTTAAGAAAAACAAAGGTTAAAATACTCAGGAAATAAATTTAATTTGCACGTTTCCACGTACTATACAAAGCAATTGAAGAGATTGTTATAGGATGAATATTCCTCTGTTCAATTTTCTTTGACAATTTTATTTAAGTTTTCAAGACCATTTTTGTAATTCTATAAAATTTCACTGTCGTAAATCACTTATCATCTACATGTGGGCACTTTGCAAATGTGGAATCTTTGAGACAAATCATTTTACGAATTTAGTGTATTTTATGATAGTAACTACCTGTCAAACTTAGGATTAAGATTGTCCTTAATGCATATTTCATATGGGAGATGAATTTCTACCACATATAGTTTTTTTCAAAGGGGTGCTTAGGATTAAGATTGTCCTTAATACATATTTCATAGGGGAGATAAATTTCTACCACATATAGTTTTTTTCAAAGGGGTGAGATTTAAGAAGTTGAAAAGGAGAAAGGAGAATTGAACTCAAAACCTTTAAAATTTGAAAAATCAACCTTAGCCACTAGACTAAAGATTCTTTCGCATCCACCACATGTAGACGTAGAATCAATAGTTCATACATTTCCTCTTTATTTTTTTTTATACTTTTGAATGATCAATAACTTCTTCTAATCCATGCGATAAATTTGTAATTCATGAATACTACACTGTTACTTTTCTTGCATTAATTCCCATATGGACAAACTTCACAACTCCTTTCATGAATACTATGGATAGGTAAGCCAATTGAAGTGATCCATTGCATATTTCTTTCTTAATTAAGTAATGTTTGTTATGCATAATCTGTCCTCCTACTTAATTAGATACTCTGCAATTCACAGCTCTTAATCAACAAGTAGTTATTGACATCCAATTGCAACTTTAAAGGTACATTCTACGATCATCCACAAGAATTGGCATTTTGCTAATGACAGTGACATCCTTTTTCATTGCATTATGATTTGCAATATTATACTATGCTTATATACCTTGTATCGACACTTTACCTTTTTTTTTTATCAGCATCGGACTAAACGGGAGAACTACACATCCGTATGGATTTAGAAAAATCCATATATAGTGACACATTAATGGGAGGTAAGATTTGAACCATTGACCTCCCACCCCACCAAAACTTAAAATCTTTGGTGGTGGCCAACAGCCCAAAGAATCGTTGTTGTATTGACACTTTACATTTGAGGGAAATTTCAACAAAGTCTACACTCAATGGGCAATTTAAATACCCCAGGAAGTACATGTGACGCCATGGTTGCCACGTATAACATTATTGGTAATAAGAAGAATTCATTGATCCTAATATAATTGGTAAGAAGAAGAGTTTATGAATAGTACAACAAAGTTTCTGTTTGAGAATTTTCAAAATTGGCCATTTATATGTTCGGCACTCGACTTCGAATCCGATATGAGGCCCGCCATTTTTTGGTTCGTGCAATGGTCAAAAGTTGTTCAAGTTTATTGTTTGGCACCTCTTTAGGTTTTTGATGATTAATTACCATCCAAATGGTGTATAAACTTTCAAAAACTGCCTGAACACTCGCATTAGTATGGATGAATCTTTTGACCAAAACAATTCAAAGAAAAGTCACAAATTAGTGAAGAAAAGTTGCAACTCTTGATCATTCTCAATCTCAACTCTATAAAAGTCTAGTAGGGATTATTTGGTGCAAAGGATTATTTTCCTACTATTAGAATTTTCTACAAAAGCACACCATGGTTCAACTAGGTTTGTCTAACTTTGTGCAAGAGTTAAAGATAAACACCTTCAAATTATCCTAAAGGATATTTGTCTAAGTTCTTTGCACACTAAATTTGAGACAAATAAAGGTTAAAGAAAAGTGATCTTGAGTCACGATTTAAAGTCTTTTTGCATCATTTGTTTTGTAACTTTTAGCCATTTTATCTTGTATTATCCTAATACTTTTTAGGTTTTATGTTTCCTATGTAATAATGGCAAGTTCATTGAGGACTTAGCAACCGACATTGTGAAACTTGATCGATTTGATGGAGGAAACTTCATAAGGTGACAAACATGAGTTCGTTTCCTTCTCACATTCCTACAAGTAGCCTATGTACTGACCACTTTGAAGCCGCTCATTGTCAACCCTGAGAAAGAGGCTCTTGATAACATTTGAAAGTGTCAAAAGTTGGAGGATGACGATGAGATTTGCAGCAGACATATTCTCAATGCCATGAGTGATAGCTTGTTTGATGTCTACCACACTATTACAATCGCAAAGAAACTTTGGGACCTATTGGAGGCAAAATACAAGTGGGAAGATGCAACTAGCAAAATTTTCTTGTTTCTTCATTTAATAACTACAAGATGGTAGACAATAAACTTGTTATGGAACAATTTGCTGAATTTGAAAGACTTCTTAACCATTATAATCAACATGCCTTACACATAGATAAAGCCATTGTAGTGTGTTCTTTTATAGATAAATTACCATCTTTTTGGAAAGATTTTAAGAGAGACCTCAAATTTAAGAAAGAGGAAATCTCTCTTGAAACTCTTGATAAATTCCTTTGTATAGAGGAGGGAATTCACATGCAGGAAAAGAAGGATAATCAAATTATTGAAGAGAACAAAGACTCTACTATAAAAGTGCATGCGATCGAGGAGGGACAGTCGAGCAAGTTCCAAGGTAGCAAAAGATGCCTAACAAACTAAGATCCAATCCAAAAATAACAAGAAAAGGAAGAAGGGCAAATGCTTCTATTGAAAAATAAAAAAAAACGGACACTACAAAAACAAAATGGAGAAGGAGAAGCAAAACTCTTTCAATAATGCAAGTAAAAATCTGGATACTATGATATCTAAAGTCAACTAGATAGAAGATGATTTTACTTGGTGGGTTGATTCTGGTGCTATATGATACATTTACAAAACAAGGAGTTCTTCGAGTCCATGAAACCAGCGGATGAAGATACTATGGCCTACATGGGAAATTCTACCGCCATTTCAATTCAAGGAGTTGGTGAAATAGAATTCAAGTTCACTTCCGAAAATGTAACTTTAACTAATGTACTCTATGTATCGGCAGTTAGGAAGAACTTAGTGTCGGGTGGTTTATTGAATAAATTTGGATTTATACTTGTTTTTGAGGCTAACAAGTTTGTCTTATCCAAGGGCGATATGTTTGTAGGCAAGGGTTAACTTTGTAATGGAATGTTCAAGTTGAATATACTTGCTATTACTAATAATAAGAATGATGTTATTTTTGCATATTTGGTTGAGTCTTCCTTTAGTTTATCACATAATAAATTTGGTCATGTTAATTATAGAAGAATGCATGAAATGATGAAACCTAATCTTTTACGATATTGTGACAAAAAATGAAGGAAAATGCAATATATGCATGTTAACGAAGAACACAAGAAATCCATTTCCTAAGATTGAAAATGCTTCCAAAGTGTTGGACTTGATTCATAATAATGTATGTGATTTACATGGCACACCTACTTTAGTAGGAAATAAATATTTTATCACTTTTATAGATGATTTCTCTAGAAATTTCCAAGTTTATTTGTTACATTCAAAAGATGAAGTCATGCATAAAGTTAAAATATATAAAAGCAAAGTTGAACTTCATTATCAGACATTTGTAAAGTGCTTAAGTTTCGATAGAGGTGGAGAATTTTATGATATCAACTATTCTGAGTCAATTGGGATTAAACATGAAGTTGCTGCTCCTTATACACCACAGCAAACTGGTATAGGTGAAAGAAAGATATCATGTATTAATAGAAATGGTTAATGCACTTTTATCAAATTCTGACCTTAGTAAACATTTTTAGGGCAAAACTTTGTTGACAGTTTGTCACATTCTAAATAGAGTTCCAAATAAATAAAAGAAATTTTATCACCCCTTATGAACTTTAGAATAAAAGGAAGTCTAATCTCAACTACTTGAGAGTTTGGGGTTGTAAGGTTATTGTGAAATTCCCAAAACCTAAGAAAAGAAAATTGGGAGAAAGAGGCATTGAGTACATATTCATAGGATGTGCATGTAATAGCAAAGCTTAAAGGTTCATGGTAATTGAACCTAATGACTCAATTTTGGTTTATGCCATAATTGAGTTTCGGCATGCTATTTTTTTTTGAAGAAAATGCACTCAACTTTATTTCTAAAATAAATGATGATATTCCAAAGTCAAATGAATTAACAAAAGATGATGGAAATGAATCCATTGAGTTAAGAAGGAGCAAAAGAGTTAAAAGGTCAAAAGACTTTGGTTCGGACTTTTATATGTATCTAGTCGAAGGAACTAGAGGTGCATTGAGTAATCAAATCCCTTATTGTTTCAATACTAAGACTGATCCTAAGACCTTTGAACACGTAATGAAATCACAAGATGCTCCCTTTTGGATATAAGTAATAAATGATGAAATGGACTAAATTATGGATAATAAAACCTAGAAATTGGTAGACTTACCACTTGGTTCAAAACCAATAGATTGTAAGTGGATTTTCAAGAAGAAAATGAAGCTTAATGGAACTATTGATAAGCTTAAGGCCAGGATAGTTGCCAAAGGATTCACACAAAAGTATGGTGCAAACTATTTTGACACATTCTTCAATAGTAAGAATTGCTACAATTCAGGTACTGCTTGCTTTTTCTTGAATTCAAAATTTAGTCATACACCAAATGGATCTTAAAATAGTATTCCTGAATGGTGATTTGGATGAAGAAGTGTACATGCAACAACTTGAAGGATTTGTAGTACCTGGACAAAAGCACAAGGTGTGTAAACTTGTTGAATCCTTATATGGATTAAAACAAGCATCTAAACAATGGCATCAGAAATTCGAACAAATTATACTTTTAGTAGATTTAAGGTTAATGAATCTAACAAGTGCATTTGTAGCAAGTTTTAATGAAGGAAAATGTATCATAATTTGATTATATGTGGATGACGTGTTAATATTTGTGACTAAATTAGAGCAAGTCAAATTCAATAAAGCTTTGCTTTCTAGCAAGTTTGATATGAAAGACATGGGTGAGACAGATGTTATCCTTGGCACAAGAATCTCAAAAAACAAAAACAATATAGCCTCAATCATATTATATTGAAAAGATTCTTAACAAGTTCAATCAAAGTGATTATATTCTAGTCTCAACACCATTGGATCGAAAATAAATTTTATGAAAAATGGAGGGAATCTGATGTCACAATTGGAATATGCTAAAGTTATAAGATGCTTGATGTATGCGATGTCTTGTACTAGACTAGATATTGCATATGTAGTTGGCATATACTCTGCATATTTAGTAGATGTACAAGCAATCCTAATAAATTACAATGGCAAGGTGTAATTAGAATTTTAAAGTACTTAAAGCCACTAAGAACTATAGTATATGTTATACCGATTCTCCTTTAGTTTTAGAAGGATATTTAAATGCTAGTTGGATTACTAATAAAGATGATCACTTAGTTACAAGTGGTTGGGTCTTTATGCTAGGTGGTGATGCAATTTCTTAGGGATCCAAGAAGCAAACTTGTATCACTGATTCAACAATGGCAACTGAGTTTGTAGTACTTGATTTTGCTTGTAAAGAAGTTGAATGGCTATGAAATTTACTTTATGATATACCATTGTGGCCAAATTGTTGTCACTTATCTCTATACATTGTGATAGTGCAGCAACATTTGCTAAAGCATATAATCGAATGTATAATGGCAAATCAAGACATATTGGTTTGAGATACAATTATGTGAAAGATTTGATCATAAATGCAGTCATATCAATTGACTTTGTAAAGTCTAGTGGAAACTTGAGTGATCCTTTGACGAATGGATTATCAAGAGACTTGGTATTAAAGACATTAAGGTGGATAGGTTTAAAGTCCAAAATCAATGACCATTAATGGTTGAACCTCAATTCAATGCTAGATACAACGTTTAGTCTTGAATTCAATGAGTGAAAATGCATCATTCTAATGGTTGGAGCACTATATCATTTTTCACCCCAAAGTAAAATAGTACGTGTTATTCTTGCCAGCTTATGGTTAGGTTGAGTTATGAACTCTAAAAGAATCTTGAAACTGCCATTAATGGTAGGGCCACTAAGATGTCGCATATATGAATGTAAGTTTGGCAAACTACAAAATTAAGGACTTTACTTTGAAACATTCATGAAAGGATAGTGATACAAGGCCATTAAATTTATCATTAAAGAATATATGGCAATGTATTGATATATGTGTAATATGTTTATGAGGCTGGTCTATTGTACAAGTGGTTCAAAACTGATCTATCATTTCGTATTGATTTGTTTCAAAGAACCTTCATTAAGATAGTGGTTCTATTGAAAAACACTACTATTATTTATGCATATGATTGTCAGATTATTTTGAAACCTTTTTAGAAAACTATTTTCTAAATTTTGAAAATGGCAAGAGATTATTGGAGAATTTTCCAAATTTGGTCATTTATATGTTTGGCACCTGACATAGGGCCCATCATTGTCTAGAACTGGCAACAGTTAGAAGTAGTTCAAATTTATTGTTTGGCACCTCTTCATGTTTTTTATGGTTAATTACCATTCAAATGGTGTCTAAACATCCAAAAATCATTTGAAGACTTGCATTACTGTTGAGGAGCCATTTGACCAACATAATTCAAGGAAAGGTGACAAATTAGTGGAAAAGGTTACAACTCTTGTCATTCTCAATCTTAACTTTGTAAATGTCTAGTAGGGATGATTTCCTATAGAAAATTATTTTCTTAATATTAGAATTCTCTGTAAAAGCACACCATAGTTCAAGTAGGTTTGTCAAAATTTGTGCAAGAATTAAAGACAAACACCATTCAAATTATTATTAAGGATATATGTCCAAGTTCTTTGTACACTAAATTCTGGACAAATAAGTCTAAATAAAAGTGATCTTGAGTCACAATTTGAAATCTTTTTTGCATCATTTGTTTTGTAACTTTTAGCCATTTGCTCTTGTATTATCCCTAACAGTTTCTGCAACTCTATGCATTGTAGGTATGGTATCCGCATGATAATGTTTATTTGCTTTTAATGGAGTTTAGCTTGAAAAATAGGAGGATAGAAAATATGAATTTTAATGATAAGATACGAGATAACGAGAATTTATAGCAGGTCCAATTGGTATAATTTAACCTAAAAAAGGGATAATACCAGGAAAAACCAAATAGACCAGACGCGAAAATACTTTTTCTAGTCCTATCAGTGTAATTTTTGAAGTTCCATTCAGTTTGAAAGTGATGGTTTATCTAACTTCAAGCTAAGGAAAAGGAAAAAATTATTTAATAGGGTACATGGGACACCCCAAGCCTTTGAAATTTATGCTTCTTTTTCCTTCATAGAATTAAAAGTTTCAAATAAGTCCTGTCAAAAATTTAAATTTGCTTTCACCCAACATTTCTAAAAATCAAATACAACCTTTCTCAATACTGATTGATATAAAAATGGGATAATTTCAGAAACCTCCCCTGAGGTTTGTGATATTTATCACTTAGCGCTCTTGAACTTTGAAAACTATCACTTACCTCCCTTATTTTCAATTTTTTATAATATTGTAAACCTATTTTAAAATATATTATTAAAAACTCATTTTTGGGTAGAGAATATATTTTCATTCCAATATTGCGCTTTTCTTGTGTACTTTTTTTGTTTTCATAATAAATTTAGTTAAGCCTTTAAACTTTTAAGAACTTCACTGATAGGGCCTTATGGTTAAGAATTATCGGATGTTAACAAGGTTGAAAAGTATTTTAATAGTTTTCATGTCATTAGTTGGCATAATAAATATTAAATTTAGAAATTCACAAACACTTTTCAGTCAAAGAATAATTCCTTTTGGTCTTTGAAAACGTATCTTTTTTTTTCATTAATAAGATCATTCAGTCAGGCTTTTGAATGATCCAGTTTGTTATCTTTAGTTACTTTCAGGAGCCTCTGAGGTCAAGTTTGGCTCCCCTCAAAATCTTTGTATGTTATTGGTTATTTAATAAAATAAATTTTATTAGAATGTTTCCAAATAAGTTCGTATGCATTCGTAAGATTAAAGCTATTATGAGATGCCTACTCCTTTGAGACCCACTATTTTACTCCACCATCATGAGCATCAAGAACTTCATTCAAAGTAGAAGCATCAAACTTCATATACTGATTATTGACTTCAGATTCATGCAAGACATCTTTTGAAGCATTTCAATTGCAATAAAATTATTTAACCTTTGAGAGACGAACTTTCCTTTTACAAGTGAGGAGGAGTAACTAGCTTATTCCTTCAAAAGTGTTATCAGATATCAAATTCATCCATATCCTCTTCCTTCACGATCCTGCCTCTCAGCATATAACGATGATTAAAGGGAGTTAGTTTGCATGTCTTTTCTTCCGCTGATTGTTTTTGCTTCTTCTTGATTGCAACAACTTTGGTCACCATGATTGTGTGGCTAGGGTTTGAAAATTATATCAAATGAGTTTGTAAACATAAATTTCAAAAAAAAAATTTCTAATTTTCAGAAATTCTAAACAATTTAAAAACCTACAGAAGTTGACTGGAAACACTTTGTAGTTAATAATATTTTTTGGCTTGAAAACACCTTAAATATGCTCTTAAAAATAAATCATTTTTTCCTTAAAGCACATACCGTTATATTGCGTCCCACTAAAGTTGCACGTTCATATAATTTGTCTATTGATTCCAAACTATTCTTAATATACTTTTAATTTTGAAAAATGAAATAGGATGACAAAATGTACTTTTGGAATGAAAACATCTTCTCCATAAAAAATGAGTTTTTTAATAATTTATTTTGAAATGGATTGATAATGTTACAAAAAGTCAAAAGTAGAGAAAGCAAATGATATTTTTCAAAATTCACGGGTACTAAATGAATTGTCAAAAACCTGAAGAGAGGTTTTTGAAATTATCCCTATAAAAATTGCCCCAACACTCAAATCCTTCATCAAATCCAGAGCACTGACGTATAACTCGAGTATTACATACCCATAATTCCAGCAAGTTATTGAAGCCAGCATGCCTAGCCTACGATTAAAATGCTGAGCATTACATGAAGATGCTCCACGTGGTACATTTAACTTGTTAATTAGATTAAAATACATGATAAATGGAGAAGAACCAAGTACAAAAAAAGAATTGTTTTATCCATAGATGTGTAGGTTTTTCTTGAATGCGACCTGTACGTACGCACCTTCATTCAAATGTCACAACCTAACCAGCTATAGGCTTAGAAAAATAGTGCATAGATAGGTATTATTCAAACCAAGAATAAAGTTGCTTTCAGGAAATTCTAGGGTTAGCTTTCTTGTTTTCCATCCACATTGAAATTTTTGATGGAGTTTAGTGTTGAACACGGCAGCACATGTTACAAAAAAGATGGGTCCAAGAGTAGGCACCGCCTTTTGTTGACATGAAAGTGATAGTATAAAAATTGAGACAAACATGCCTTTTGGTTGCCTTTTTTCATTTTTTGCATCTATACTAATAATTCACACTTAGACTAATTTGCTTTGCTTTTGCCATTGATGGAACTTTAACTGTGTACTTTTTGGCTGCTATTTAGAACTAATTAAAAAAAGATGCATGTCCTAGTTTGTAGGTAGCACAAGGTTTAGTCGTAATCATTATGCTATTAGTGAGTTAAAGATGATAATTAATTCTTCGAATTTTTACATTCAACTTTGTCTATGCCACAAGATCCACGGCTATACTAGGTGTTGAATTATGGCATCGTTGAAAAGTTTATATGGCTTGAGTAGATTTAAGTATCTTATAGTCACATAAGCATTAATTTTTGTTCTTTTCTTTTGTTTTTTTCTGTCTTTTTTTTTTCTCTTTCAATGACTTCTATTTTTATCGTATGGAAAAAATTAAAGCATCTAATCAAACTAAACCTCAGTTACTAATAAGCATGAGGGGTCAAAGCCAAATTAAAAAAATTTTCATTAATCACTTTTGAAATTCCTTACTGAATCTTGCTATTGTCAAGAATAAATAGCCAAGAATTTTTAATAATTTTCTTTATCAAAAACCCGTAATTTAGGGGGAAAATCCACTTTTTTATCCTTAAACTTTGAATTAGGGACACATTTTACCTCCAAACTTTTAGACGCAACATATTTAGTACATGAATTAATAAATTCTGATCACATTTAGTCCAAAAATTGTAAATTATTCAATTTGAATGGAGAAGTCTCACGTGTCTAGCACGTGGCCGTTAAGTAAAAATAATTTATTGGTCAAAATCAAAGGTCACGTGCAAGAAACGTAAGTCTTTTCCTCCCAAATTGAACAATTTACCCTTTTTGGACTAAATGTGATCAGAAATTATTAAATCATGTACTAAATGTGTTGTGTTTAAAAGTTTGGGGACAAAATGTGTCTCTAATCCAAAATTTAGAGACAAAAAGTGAATATTTCCCAAATTTTAGCCATCATAGGCATCACCATTAACAAAAATGTACTATGAGAAAAGTAGGTTCAACCTAAATATGGTAGAGGAGAATTTCAGGCACCACTATCATACAAAAACGTGCTATAAGAAAAGTCTGTTCAACCTAAATATGGTAGAGGAGATTTTCTCTACTGAAATTATTAGCTGTTCAACAAATTCAAAGATCACAACAACGTGGTCCATCGTTGTCTCTCTAGCCCTTCTTCAATTAGAGATAGAGACACTTGATCGGGGATCACATTTTCAAAACTTCTTTAATGGTGAAGTTCGTCATTTGAATTGAAAACAGAGGCATGTTTATTTTGACCACATTTAACGTGCAAAAATTGGAGCCCCAAAAAAAAGCCAAAATTGAAGCCTCAGAAAAACGCAAAATTTAATTTGGAGTCAATTCATCCAACTCTGGGCAAATCAAATTGCTGGAATTAGAGGTTCTAAACAGCCCACACAGAAATTCTTAAGTTAAATTTTTTCTGTTACATATAATTATCAGTCATAAATTGCTTTTTCTTGAGAAGATTCAACTACTTTTTCTTGGCCTATCATCTTTTCAAGTAAAACATTTCCCATTGTTGTATGTTACATGCATTATCTGACAAGTAATAAATGGGATTCAGTGAGCAAGATTTCTTCTAAAAATCCACCAATGGAAGGTCAAAACTAAAATTGCCAAAGAGCACAATATGAGATACTAGCTTATAGGTTAGTCATTTTCTCTTTTTTTTTTTTTTGTTTTTTGGTCTACTAATTTCACAAGTGGGCACAAGGTTAACTGAGGTACTTAATGGTACCTTAGGCCCTGTTTGACAACCCAATTTAGTATTTAAATTTAATGGATTCAGATCTTAATATATTCAGACCATTTGATAACCAAAAATTGAACATCTGAATTTATTAAGTGGCACTGAATTTTTTAGGCAAAATTTGTTCTCAAAATTAAGTGACAAGCTATTCACTTATCACTGAATGTGATATGCACTTGTATTAGATTTAATATTTAGTAATTCAATAATTTAATGAATTCAAACTTCAGATTTCAAACTTCAGTTTTTAGACCTCAGTTTTATCAGACTTCAGACTTTAGTTAGCATGTGGTATTGTATCAGCTGACTAAACTTTTAGTCAAAGAATCAGCCAGCAATTCAAAAATGTTTGGCAGGTTGTGCAATATTGTCAATCTAATGTACTAAATTTCAGTTTCATTGAATTATTCTTCTAGGAAGAAATTATTCCATTACTGTGCACAGAATTCTGTGCAACAATAAAACTATTGTAAGTCTGCCATATTTAATTTAGAGGTACTATATCATATATGGGAACACCAATCCAAAGAACTTTTAAGGTTGAATATCCAAAAGTTCAATAAAACGGACAATTAGATTAATACTCGAACCAATTGTAACTAATTTTCAAACCGATAAACAATAATTGCTTCAATTATTTGTCTCATTCTTTTTCCCCTAATGTTGAGGCAGTAGAGAATTTTTCTCAAAGTCTGCGCAGGCTCACAAAAGTCTAAGCTCTTCAATACATCTTATCCTTTTCCCTTGTGGTCGTGATCTAACCCTCTTTTGTATTTATGCTGAACATTCCTGAATGTCAAATAAACCTGCAGAATATGGAGACCTGCATTAAAACTGGCGTTAGGAAGTATAAGAAATCGTCTTTTCCACGCCTCCGGTGGACGCCGGAGCTTCATGAGCACTTTGTTGAAGCTGTTGAACACCTTGGTGGAAAGCAAAGTAAGTTTAAATTCCTCAAGGAAAACCCTTTTTCTTTTATTTTTCATTGATAAAAGGCTTTCCATAAACAAGGACATGTAGCATGGCATATATACTCAGTAGCTACCCAAGGATTTTCTTGTCAACATAAGACTACTCAATCTGGTTTATAGTTAATCATCTAGTACTATTAAAAATATTTGTTGTAAGAGCACTAGTATAACAAACAACTTTATAACTAGGGTTAATTTTTATATATTTTTACTTGATCATGATACCATATCAAGTGTATATGGATGGATATATTGCCTGGTCTAGTAGTAAATGTTGAATTTATAATTGATCCTGTGAATTTTTCAGAAGCAACACCCAAGAGAATCATTCAAATGATGGGTGTAAGAGGGCTTCAGATGTCTCATGTCAAAAGTCATCTGCAGGTATAGCAATCAGATATACTTCTCTTTTATTTTTTTTGTCAATTTTACTTCATTTTGATGCTGGCTTTGGTTACCATAGATGATATCCTAGGAAACTTTCACGACTAAAATGCTTGTTAGGTTCAGATTCTCAAAAGAAGAAAGAAGAAGAGTACGAAGAGAAGTAAGTATGGTCACAAAAAAAAAAAAAGAGAGAATCAAGCACACTAACTTAGATGAGAAATCAGAAATTGTGAAGATTACATAGTCATCTAATAGGGAGTGAAAAGAGTACTTTAGGATAATTCCATAGATTCTTACACTCCTGCACGGTTATGTGTGTCCTAAGAAGTCTCAAAAGAAAGAAAACCAAATGGACAGAATGAAGAAAACAGTATAAGGAAGTAGAATTATAGCAACATACATTTCTTGAAAATCTAAGTTGTCTCAATTAGCGTCTGAGAGTTTGGCCTTGCAAAAAGGGGAGGGGTTTCAGATTGATCATTGCATTGGGCGGGAGGGGTTGAAGTGTTTAAGTTTTCCAATAATTTTGTGACCCCCAAAAGTTTTGGTAGCTAGATCAAGCCTAGAATCAGGCCTAGCCACACACTATATGTCTCATTAGTTGCTTTATTCCATAGTTAGTTTAGACTATAGAGTAATGCATTCTTTTTCACTTCTTTCTCTCTCTCCCTTGCTTTCGTTGTTGGTAGCTTGCAGGTTGGCATAGATATCCTATACACTCTAGATCTAAATTTTTTCACTTCATCTACCTGGAGCCAGATCATTGTGGTCACAAATCCTTTGAATTTTTTTTACCCTTGGAATCACTATTTCTAAGTAGTTTATTTTATGTCCCTTGAAATCCTGGAAACACCAAACCTGGGTAAGAGGTAAGGTTTCCAGTTCGTCATTCTTTATGTTGATACTATCCTTTTCTTAGGGCTCTTGTTGATATTTGACATAATTTAGGTCTTCTTTGGTCTCAATAGAAACCTAAATGAAAAGGTTTGCCAAAATGGGAGAAGCACTTGGTGCCTTAATATCGACTACTAATTAAAAATAAACAACCAAGTAGGTGAACTCATTATTCGGATTCTAGTAATATCAGTGAAATTATAATTTTGAAAGTTGCAGACATACTAAAACTCTCTCAATCTTTAATTCGTACCTTTTGAATCTTTAACTTGTACCAATTGAGATTTTAAAAATTTACAAAAAAAAATTTAGAAATTAGGGGTTGAAGATACCTAAAATATACTGATAAGGAGATAAATAATAATAGAAAAGGAAAACAAGCAGTTAACGGTTGTCTTTAACATTTTTATGTCATCTGATAACGTTTCTGTTTTCCTTTAACATATATATATATATATATATATATATAACCTATCTACTCATCCATTTTAAGCATTGCCATGTGACCTAAGATGTCCTCATATACGTTTATTCTGTTTGTTTAACTAAATTTTTTGTACCATTTGAGAAAACTAAAGAGCCATTACTAAAAGATTAAAAAGGCAGATAAGTATTGCATATTCATGCTAAACATATTTCCCAAACAAGAATGTTAATATTGAGGAGACTGAATTCTTTATCATACAGCAGAATTTGTGTCGATGAAGTATTAGTATTTATAATTATGGAGGTCTTGCATTAATAAATGAAGTAAAGCCGTCTATAGTTCAATACAAGCACTTTCATTGGATGAAATTCTATACTAACATATTTTCTTATAGTGAACACTATAGTTATGTTTAACCCAAGAGTCATTTTCTAAAATTATTTTGAAATTTACATTTCAAATGCTTTCAAACTTAAGTTTGAAATAATCAGTGTTGCCCAAGTGAGAGAATGTTAGAATTATTTCCTAATTTGGGCTTCCACTGATTAATTTTGTTTGCTCAAAAACTGGTTAAGTGAAAACTAGTAGAGCTTACTATAGTATGATCCACTATAGTTGGGGTCTACATCTGTTTCAATCATCTATTTAGTGTGATATACACGGTGTATGGCTTGTTATTCAAATTAGGGTTACCTGGGAGATTCCATTACAGTCATAAAAGGTTACGTCCCTCTCTCTGATCTAATACTTGTTGGTATGGTGGCTCACCCCATTTATAGCCACTATACAAAATTTGGAGAGGGAGAGGGATCGAGTCACCTTTGCCAAGCACGCGAGCCACAACGTGTTGATCAAAATTCTCAAGCATCTCTCAATCTCTCTATCTTTGGAGAACGGTACACATTTACATTGCAGTTATATTCCAATATCTAATATTGGAATCGTCGAAAATCCTACGTTGCCATGTGACCTAAGATGTCCTCATATGTGTTTATTCCGTTTGTTTAACTAAATTTTTTGTACCTTTTTGACAAAACTAACAAACCGTTACCTAAAAGATTAAAAAGGCACATATTTTCCAATTAAGAATGTTAATACTGAGGAGACTAAATTCTTTTCCTCTAGCAAAATAATCCCTCCATCAATATTTTGAAACTCGAACCAAGTAACAACTCGATAGAGTTTAGGGGTCAGGGATCAATGGGTTCAACCAATTAAACCCAGGATTGAATTGGATGACATCATAAATATATTTTAATTATATTATAAACAAAATAAATAGAATAAATATGTACTCATAGTGATTTCAATCTTTCCCCATATGTCCAATATATTAAGGGCTCAAATTAATGATAAAGTAGACAAAGTGCTTTGATAGAACTTTTTTAGTTAAGATATAATAACATTAATGAGTCTTTAATTCCATAAGATGATGAATCTAGAATGAAAATATGAATCATTGTAAAAATGCAACAAGTAAGGCTGCAAATGAGTTAGAAAAGAATTCTACCTGTGTAATTATGATTATTTAAAATATTGAGGGGTCAAAGTATAATATGAGAAAAGCTTTTCAACTTATAAAGGATTCCTTCTTGTTTCTTTTTCTGGTTTCTTCTTCTCCGCCTGTCCATCATCAAAGCTTTCCACCTTCCATTCCAGCATCAGAAAGTTTCCGGGTGATGTGTTTTTTTCTCTCTTTTCTAATGTTCTCTTTTTATTTCTTTACACTCTCTTCTTCTTCTCTTTCTCTTATATTCCTTTCTACCATTCTTTTTTTTTTTTTAGATCTTTTCACCCTTTCTCATGTGAGATTCTAGACCTCTTCTTCTTTTCTTCTCATCCTTTCATACATTTTTTCATTTATTTTTCATTTGATTTCAAATTTGTTAAAAATTTGACCAAATCTCAAGCTTTGAGAGTTGCTATGTTATTGTTAGTCATTTAGGAAAATATAAAAAGGTCCAAGAAAAAAAATGAAGATTCAGTAAAAATAGAAAATAGAAAAAACCCGATTTTTTTGGGTTTTACCTGTTCACACTTGGTTTCTATACTAACTTGGACCGAAGAACTAGCCAATTTTCGATTCAATCGATCGAACCAGTTGGTCAGATTCGAGTTTAAAACACAACTTCCCTCCCACTGAAAATGGCACATTTTTTATTTTGGAATATCCTAAAATGTTTGTCATGTTGAGAAAGTCAGAGCACTTTATAGTTTCTCTTTTCAATATAGTCTCTCCCTTTAATCACTTGCATGTTACTATTTAAATTCAAAATTTGAATTTATGGTGTAAGATTGGAAAGAGAAATATAAACATCACAACCAAATCACTATTTTCAAAATGTTGAATTACCAAAACATGACAAAATAATTGGAACTGAGGTAGTACCAAATAGGCTGTACAAATTGCCTGAGCTTGTGTTAATGGAACATGAAAACCATGCAAGAAAATGCTGCCCGAGATCATTTAAAGGAAAAAGAAGAACGATTGTATATATGTTTAGACCACCCTTTTCTAGAAAACAAAAAAAAAATTCTGATCTGAAATAGATTGAGTCATGGCTTTTCAGATGTATAGAAGTCTAAAGAAGAGGACCACCATTAACCTAGTGGTGCCTGCGAAGCTGCATGAGGAGCAGACACCAGATGCTGTAGTTCGGTCCCCTCCCAGGTAGGCGCTGCTATAATTAGTTCATTTTCTAGGTGACAATCAATAATATCCTGTTCTATGAGCATCTGTATGATAGGGCGGGCAGGCAACTTTCCTCTGGTTTTAGTTTATACTTAATTAATGGGCTTTTCTTTATGTTGTATCATATTTTTAGTTTATACTAAATTAATGGAATTTTCTTTATGTTGTACTATATTATTACGTTGTTTTCATAACATCAGCCAAGTTTTGTGAACTTAAAGTATAAGGAAAGAGAACGTTTTGATGATAACAAGGGCATTGAACTGATGCAAACCTGCGTACCAAATATTTGGAAAACTTTTATACACTATTCCATTTAATACACAAAATTTGTGTATGTGGAACAAAACCCTAATATATGGCTTTCTCCTAGCTTTCAAATTATTTTGTCGATCAAAAGCCCATCTATGGCTAATTCAATGGACAATTTCATCTTAGATCAAGTTATTTAAGTAATTATGGGAAAAAAAATTAAATGAGAGTTGTCCCAAGGAGTAAGAAAATAGTGACTTTTAAACAACTTTCAACCTCTGAAAAAACAAACACTTGCTTATTTTTGGAGTGCTTGAATGGTAAGGTGCCTTCTTGTTTCTTATCATTTTTCCTTAGACGTGTGAGTGTGTGTGTGTGTGTTTTTTTTTTCTTTTATTTGACATGATTACAAGTAATAACCCATAAATAGTGGGATAAATAAATAGTTATATCCAACAATGTCCTACTCATTATTCTAAAAATGTATGAAATCTTGCTTTTGCAGTAAAGTTGGCAAAGATCAAGAACCACCAACAAAGAGGAAGGAATCTTGGAGCTCGATCACTTGCAAAAGCAAAACTAAGACCATCAGCCAAGGGGATTCCCAGGTAACCCCTTTTTGTTTTTTTTGGACAATGCCCAGGTAACTTCTACTCATAGTGTTAGGAAAAATAAGAATAAAGATATACTCATATTGCAACAGATTCAGTGTACTTATATACATAAAAAGGACTAATTTCATTTTGTTTCCATGATATTTATATCGATTCTAAGATTGCACCACAAATTTCCATTTTGGAAAATTAACTCTAAACTTCTTTATCTTCCTCACTTTGTTCTGGTAGTTAGGTGTGTATTGAAAACCTTATAACAAAAACTTAGCATCACATTGCACCCTTAAACTTTACACAAATAATCATATTGCACCTAAAATTTCAATTTTCAGGCACTTCATTCCCCCAAAGATGCCATGTGTTTTACTTGCTCTGGTTTAGTTTTGCAGTGACCAAACAAATTACTTAAATCATACTATCATAGGCATGTGAGAGTCAAATACTAGGAACTTTGCACTGGTTTCTTGTTGTATCACTAGTCATAAATTGTTATCGCATTGTTACTTTGATGATACTAAGATTGTAAAATACTATTTGCTGACAAACAACCAACTATAAATAAAAAAGAATTGAAAGATCCTGAAACATTAGATTGAGATTAGGAATAATAAAAATTAATATTGAAAATAATTTTAAAAAATGTTTCTTACATTCTGGAAGCTAAGTGGGGTTGAAATCATTTTGTGCTAAAATGTGTAGCAAGTAGCAAATAGAAAGCTAATACTCCATCTTCACTGGATAACTTAGGTACATTCTTTACAGCCCACACAATTAACGTTCCTTTTAACATAAAGAAAATGACCATGTAGGATTTATTACTTCAAAATCTTATGAAAATTTGTAATAACAATTACTAGTCAAAAGGGGATAATTTTGAACTACGTTTCTGAAACAAATTAAAGGAATTTCCTTCTAGTTGGCAGCTATTTGTACGTGTAACTATTAACTTTGCTTTTTGTAGAATATCATGGCAAAGTTAAATAACACACTCCCATATGCATAATTTGCACCAATATTGTAACAGCATTAGTGACAATTAAAGCATTTTAGGGTTCAACATTGTCCCGCGCTGAAGTTTGGGGTATGGTATATGGAAAAAATCAAAAGTTAGGGTGCATAGTAGAACTAATTGAAGAAAATTCATAGTGAAGAATGTCCAAAATTAAAACCTGTGGTGAAATCTTAACATAAGTTCAAGAGTGCAATGTGATCCTAAATGAAACTAATCTGAATATAATAACTAAATAACCCCTATAAAAGATGCTAAGTGCACTTCGCCCCCCATGTTTTTGACGTGCTACTAATTTTTTCCATACTGTCAGTTCTTAACAACACAAGATCAACTATAAGTGCCCAAATATTCCTATTACGGAAATGGTGTGGGGTAAGCATTTATGCATATGTTAGCCATTTTTCGAGTAACTGTATGTAGGGCAGTAACCAAGAAATTTGAAAGCAAAAACATAAAGAGCTGGATTTTAGAGCATGGCAGGGACATGGGGTAAGGTTATAAAAATCACAGGGTATAATTTGCAGTTTGGAAAAATGTGTATGAAGAATTGTGCAAATTAACTTGAGTTATAATTGATATTTAGCAGGTCATTCAAGGTTATACAAGTTGCGATACTTCGAAAGAAAATCAGAATGGAGTTTGTAACTTTTTACAAGCCATTGCTGAATGTGGGAAAGGGAGAAGCTTGTGGTCCTCTAATGATCGTCTAGTCTCGCAATCTAGTGCCTCAAGCAATTCTTTTAATCTTCTTCACCAGTCTAGCAAGGACAATCATGTTAACTTGGACTTGTCTATCTCATCATGTTACCACTGCTAACTCCCAAACAGCAATATATAACTAGTTTGTTCAATATTAATATTATTAGAACATAGTAAGAAAACTTGGACCGGTTGAACAATTTTGTATAAGAATGTAGGAAGTTTGTATGGATTGTTTTAAAGATATGAATATATTGTTGACATGCAGTCTTTGTCTAGAATGAGAAGGATACAAGTAAGCCTACTGAATAAATTTACCAATTGAAAAGAAAAAAGGAATCCATGCTTCGCATATATTTTCTATTTGAAGAAAAGATATTATTTAACTCTTTTCTTTTTTAAGAATTAATGGATTAAGTGTAAATTCATGCCTTATATATTGCTGTACGTCTGTAATTGATGTCGATGAATTTAGCTTTTTTTTTTTAAAAAAAAAAACGAAGAGATGATGTGACATGTATCCAACCCACTTTTGTATACACTTTCAGTATAGAATTTAACCAATATAATATGCCTTTGATTAAATACAAGACATGGCATCTTATTTTTTTCTTGGTCAATAACTCTCATGTTACATATAATTACTTTCAAAAGCTTTAGTACGTGTTCTAAAATTTTAAAGCAATTTTTATATGCTGTTGTAAATAGTATAAATGTATCGCGTATCTAATTTAGATATACACATACACAAAATCATTTGTACTTTTACGAGTTATAGGTATTTGCCTCATGTAACAATGCCTTTGCCTTAACTATTCATTCAACTTTGTATCTCGACACAACTTTGGTGGATTATTTGCAGATAAAGGTCTCATGCTCGCTTGAAGGTCGATAGGGATATTCCGGCATCAGTTGTTTTATGTTCTCTTAAGGGCTAGTGATTCTGTCGTTGATTTATCTCGAGTGGCAGAAACTCAATCTAAAGTTCACAAATAATACTCAACAATTATACAGAACACACATTAACATGCAATATATTACAGATAACTCTAAACTTAGACAACAACTTACAACTCGCAAGGCAATAGACTTACCTCACTAGTAACCCAATAACACCCTAACCTATATATCAATATTTTAAAAATTGGATTGCATTAGACAGGTTGACTTGTTGAATCGTGAGTTAACCTAACATTGGTCTGATCGCTAGTAAATTCGATCATTAAATCCGGTCAAAAATCAGTTGAACTGATCAAAACCGATCAAACTAGTTCATACTATTTTTTTTTTGTTTAATTTCAAAGTCACACAAGTTACTTAATAATTAAAATAATTAAAAAAAAAGAAAAAAATCTTTTAGCTAGATTGAATTGGTTTGAAACAATGAATCGAAAATTCATTCACTTAATGGTCCGGGTTTAAAAGCATTGTTATTTGTAGAGCTTTAGGTCGATTGACGAAAGGAAAAGCCGCTTTTAAGTTTGCCACTTCACATAACTAGCTATCACATTCGCACCAAATTTGTTTCTTGAGAATTCTAGAGTGAAGCTTCCATAAAATTCTATAAATCATTTGAGAATAGAGAGAGATGGTACATATTTAACATCTGTATCCATTGACATTATAGGCTGTTGCAATTCAAACCTTGTTGAATTATGCTTCATCACTGTTTTGGCTGTCATTCGTGCTTGGATCTGGATAGAGAATTCCCAGTGATTTAGCTATTGGAGAAAGAAGAGGTATCTCCTTTTGCATGCAGTATCTTCTGAAATAGGGTGCCCGGTCAGCTTATCATGTGCTGCTGCGAGTTTTGTGTGTAACGAAGTTCCAGAATGATTCATTGCAAGAATTAGATGAAGTATCGTAAATAGCATGCCTTGGTGCAAATCCTGGTTTGGGATCAAAGAACTCAAGTTCCAGCCCGTAGCAAGTTGAGATCAATTCCGATAGTAAAACATGAACGAATACTGCTCAAAAAACAAAAAACCCAGAACTGGAATTTGAAAGAATTTTTCATACAAAAATGCATGTCATCTATGTTCTATAGTTCTAGATTCCTTCTGCATATATATTGATGATTTTCTACTGACTGAATCTTGTTATTCTTTCAAAGTCTAGGAAGTTTAGAATTGATAGACTGTATTTTATGTATTATCAATTTACACCACATAGCTTGCAACCTATGAAACAAGCTATTTATCTATTAATCTAGAGCAAAAGTTTTGGTTAGCCCTTGAACTATTAAGTCTGTACACTTTTAACTCTTTGACTATGATTTATATACTTTTAACTCTCCAACTTCTCAACGTTAACATTTCTAATATTTCTGCCAATTTCAACCATCATTCTAATTACGGAATTTACGTCAAATTTGATGTAGTTTTGATCATCCTTTTCCTTCAATCACGTCCAGTCATTGCTACAATTACGGTCAATAGCCAGTGATCACTGTTCACCATGATTTGATTCCTATTTTAATGATTTAAAACTTAGATAAAATTATATCTCTAGACTTTGTATTTCATGTAGGTTCCAAATTTGTTCTCAATTTTCTGTAAATCTTGTTAGGTATGAGTAAATTTGAACTTGATACAAATTCAATCCAACAAGAACCTGTCTTAAAGAACCAAATTAATCAAGTAGCGGAAGAATCTTTCTTGATCAAACCATGGATACAAAAAAATGGATTCTAAACGATTAAGGACAACTCGAAATTGATTAGAAGGGTAGAATAACGTCACAATTCAACGTGATGTTAAATTGATAAGTCGATTGAAAACTCAAGAATCCTTTTAAATATTCAAGTTTGAAGCTCTTGGATAGGAGACTCACAAAAAACACAAGGTGTTTTATCCGAAATTTAATTCATCATTCATCTTGTGGAAAACGTTAATGTTGAAGACTTATTTATAATCTTTTTAAGACTCAAAGACCTAAACAAACTTGAAAACAATTAGCTACTTTCCTAAACCTTAACTTCACTAGAATAAGAAACTAACTAATTCAAATCGGCTTAATAATGGCCCACATGACCTTTTGCCATTTATTCAACTGACTAACAACTCCAATTAACTAATTAACCAACTAATCAATGTTGGAATTTAACTAAACACACGGTAGGAATTTTAAGAAAGCAAATGACACTTAGCCAGCCATTAAACAAATGACAATGACTTATGACTTTTTTTTTTGAGTGAATATTGTTAAATGCTTTGTGGTAGTGGGCTCAATGTTTTCTGACTCATGCTGTCATACATATGTTCTAGCATGGTTAAAATTACAAGACTCTTTTTTTTTTTTTTAAAGTTCATACTATTATTAATGCAAACCAAAAAAAAAGTATAAAGTTCGGGACGAACCCTTCCCCCGAAGCACAAGATCACACACTTTGCCCTATCTCTAAATAACCCCTACCACCAGCATCTACGAAAATTTGGAAACCCAAACGTATCTAAAGAAATATCTCCCCTCACTAATCGAGGCAATGCATTATAGGTCTCATAAATTACAGTACACCTAGTCTCCACGCCTCCACGCCAACATTAGACAATGACTTATAACTAACATAAATCACTAAAACTAAGGAAATTAAGGAAAATCAAGGAAGGGATCTCAAATTTGTGAATTTGTGAATCTTCAACGAATCAACCTCTTCCATGATTTGACCATGAACCATTGGAACCTATGATCGCATCAGAACTAATGAATGATAGTTTCACCACCAATTTGCAAATCATTTACCAAATCTTTGAAGCTTTACATCAAAATGTTTGTCGAGTGAGGAGAGTTCAAATAGACAAGGAATTTGGCATGAAATCATTTAAATTTTCACTAAACAACTTTGCATTCTTAGGACTGCTTTGTGGGTATTTCAGGGCTCATTTGATGTCAAATTCTCTGGTATTTAATACCAATAAACTCCCTTTTTTTTAAGGATATACCAATAAACTCCTTATGGCATGGGTACTACAAAAATGTGATTTATTTGGTCCTGTTTGCATTGAATGAAAATACCTCCAATTTTGGACTATCTTTTTACTATGTTAACTTACTACCCATTCACCTTTCGCTTGTCTATTTTGTGTAATTCAGATTCCGTTGGTTTTTGATGCCTCAAATGAATGTAAATGTCGGAAATGTACACTTTTAGAAGTTTGAGCGTTAAAATTATACAAATGATAGTTGAAGGGCTAAAAGTGTACAAATTCAAAAGTTTGAGGACCAACCAGGCATTTTTACCCATTAATCTGTCATCTATTATCTCTTATCTGACTTCAGCAAATGAAGCTGGACAGAGATATGCTTTTCCAGTACCTCATATACCAACTATGAAGAAACATCCTTTTTTCTTTGCATACGCATCATTTATCATAGTATTAAAAGCAGCTTTTTATCCAGAAGTAAGTTGATGGATAAATATTGGATCTGCCTCTGATACAGAAATGTTGGTCTCACTAATGGTTTCTCTTGCACCTTTGTTTTCTGAAACATTAAATTTCAAGAACTGTGGAACTAAGCCAAAAGTATTAATGTCTTTGCCCATAGACTCCAAAAAAATTGCTTATATAAGGTATAACTTGATAATGAACATGATCATCCGATGATGCTTGGCGAAAATCTTCAATAAAAATTTCTCAAATTTTTGCCGTACCTCTTCAGCATTAGCAGGAGGAAAATAAACCAATATAGTAGCCAATAGTTTCCTTAAACCATAGGACCTGCGCTATGAAGATGCTTCATTTAAACATTGTTTTTGAAAGTTATCTAATTCAAATTGAAATGACCTCTCCAAGCTTCAGCTTCACGAAAAATATGCACATCATCTCCATTGACAGTTTTCAAATCATCAAATGAAGTTGGAGCTCTAACATATTTGGATTTGTAGTAACCATTCTATATTTAGCTTTCTTGTTTTTATCAACATTGAATTTTGGTAGAGTTTAGTGTTGTACACGGCAGCGCATGACACAAAAAATATGGGTCCAAAAGTAGGCACCGCCTTTTGTTTGCATGAAAGTGATCGTATAAAGATTGAGACAAACATGCCTTTTGGTTACCTTTTTATTTTTTTTGTATCTATCCTATATTAATTCACGCTTTGACTAATTTGCTTTGCTTTTGCTGTTTCATGGAACTTTAACTATGCATTAGGAATTTTAGCCGCTGTCTAGAGAAACTAATGAATAATAATAATAATAATAAATATGTACATGTCCTAGGTTGTAGGACATCCATTAGTACTTAAACAAATGCAATCATATCCTAATCATAATGTTATTAGTAAGTTAATGATGACAATTAATTCATCGAATGCTTTCATTCAGTTTCCTAGGTGTGTATGCCACAAGATCCGTGGCTTACTACTTGTTCAATTTCGGCATCATTGAAAAGTATGCGTGGTTTGAGTGGAGTGTAAGTATCTTATAATCATATGAGCTTTGATTTGTTCTTCTCTCTTTTTTTTCTATTTTACTTCTCTTTCTTGGGAAGATTATGTTGGTCAATTTCTTTTTCTTATGAAAAGTTAATGCATCTCAATTAACTCAACCTCAATTGCTGACAAGTGTGAGGGGCCGATTAAAAAGTTTTTGTTTAACTTGTTTTTGAATTTCTTATTGACTTTTGTTATCATAAACGAATTAATTGCTTGAAAATTACTAATATTTGTTTCTAAAAATGCTCCGTTTGAATTAGTTGTTTTTGGGGATGTTTTTGAAAAATTTTGTTATAACAAAGTTTTTAGAATATATTTTGAAATATTTTTAGAAAATATTTTGGGATATTTAAGAGTAGAAGAGTTTCTAGAATATATTTTGAGATATTTTTTAAATTTTTAAAAAAATTTAAGCAAATTTTTAGATTACCTTTTAGAGTACTTTTTAAAAATTTTTATTATATTTGAAAAACTAGTTTTTGAAAAACACCCCAAAAAATAAGGGATCCAAACAGAGAATTTTAGTCGTCACGCTGCATCAACATTACCAAATAATTCGTAAAAGTCTGCCCAAACTAATTATGGTACAGGCAAATTCCTTTGCTGAAACTGTTAGCTGTTCAACAACGTCAAGTTCTTAATAATGCGGTCCATGTTCTATCTCTCTAGCCCTTGTTCAATCATGGATTGAGACACTTCTTCGGTGATCATATCTTCTAAACTTCTTCAATGAAAAAGTTTGTATTGAATTGACAAATAGGCATGTTTATTTTGACCGCATTTAACAAGCAAAAGCTGGAACCCAAACAAAAAAAAAATTTTGAAAACTTTGGTGTCAAATGGTCCAAGTCCAACCAACCTGGGCAAATCAAATTGCACGAGTTAGGTTCTACAAAGCTTCGAAAAAAATTCTTAAATTTGACTTTTTGTTGCACACAAGTACTATAGTCATGATTTGCCTTTATTAAGAAGACTCATCTACTTTTTTCGGCGCCTCATATCTTTTCAGGATGTAGGAAGATATTTTCCAAGGATCTATATAAGTGCATTTTCTGGGAAGTACTATAATGGAATTTACTTAGCAAGATTTCTACTGGAATCCACTAATCAGATTTTCTATACCATATGTGAGAACACTAATCCAACGAACTCTAAGTTTTTTTTGTTTTTAGCTCTAAGGGTTGAATATCAGCAAGTTCAATAAAAAGGATAAGTAGATTAATTCTCCAATCAGTTGTAACTGATTGTCAAACAAACAAACAATAGTTGCTTCAATTATTAGTTTCACTTTTTTACCCCTAATGTTGAGGCATTAGAAAATTTTTCTCAAAGTCTGCCCAAGCTCACAAAAGTCTAGACCCTGCAAAACATCTTATCCCTTTCCCATGTGTATGTGATCTAACCCTCATTTGTATTTATGTTGGGCATTCCTGATCGTCCAATAAACCTGCAGAATATGGAGAGCTGCAATAAAACTGGCGTTAGGCAGTACAAGAAATCGGCTTGTCCCCGTCTCCGATGGACGCCGGAGCTTCATGAGCACTTTGTTGAAGCAGTTGAACAGCTTGGTGGAAAGCATAGTAAGTTTAAATTCCTCAAGAAAAACCCTTTTTTCTTCTCCTTTTCACTACTGAAAAAAGATTTTCCATAAACAAGGACGAGTAGTATGGCATACATATTAAGCTGCTTTCCAAGGATTTTTTTTTGTTAGCATAAGACTAATTAATCTGGTTTACAGTAAATCGCCTGGTACTTTTAAAATTTTTGTTGTAAAAGCACTGCTACTGTAATAAACCATTTTATAATTATGGTTAATCTTCATATCTTCTTACTTAATCATGATACTATAGGAAGAATATATGGATAAATATATTGCTTGGTATGGGAATATATGTTGAATTTGTGACTGAACCTGTAAATTTTTCAGAAGCAACACCAAAGAGAATCATTCAGATGATGGGAGTAAGAGGGCTTCAAGTGTCTCATGTCAAAAGTCATCTGCAGGTATAGCAATTAGATATATTTCCCTTTTTTGTCAATTTCTCTTTTTTGGTTAAGAAAGAACATGCAAATTATCAACATTGAAAGCTGCAGTAGAATCGTTGATATCCTAGGGAGCTTTCACGACTGAAAAGCTTGCTAGGTTCGGATTCTCGAAAGAACTTACTATGTGCTCTTTTGGAATTGAAACTTGTTCAACAAGAAGAATTGGAGCATATAGAAGACAGAAAAAGAGAATTAAGTACACAAAATTTAGTTAAGAAATCAGAAAACTATGAAGATTAATATTCATCTAATAGGGGATGTCTAATAGGGGATGAAAGGAGTGCTTTACAGCTATAGATACAGACACTTTGCAGGTTTATGTGTGTCTTAAAAAGTTTCAAAAGAAAGAAAACCAAATGGACAGAATGAAGAAAAACAGAACGAGGAAGTAAATTTATAGGAGCTTTTAACATTTTTCGAAAATCCAAGATAGTCTAAATTAATGTCTGAGAATTTGGGATGGCAAAAAGGAGTATCAGATTGATCATTGCAAAAAGGGATTTCAGTAAGATAGAAGTGTTCAAGTTTTCCAATAATTGTGTAACCCCCACAAGTTTTGGTAGCTAGATCAAGCCTAGAATTAGGCCTAGCCAAACACTAACTAGGTTAAATGTATCTCTCATTAGTTCGTTTATTCTATAATTAGTTTAGACCACAAAGTAATGCATTCTATTTCACTTTTTTCTTTCTCTTGCTTTCTTTGTTGGTGGCTTCCGGGTTGGCATACATATCCTATACACTTTAGGTTTAAATTTGTTTCACTTTATCCATCTTGACCTAGATCATCATGATCGCAAATCCTTTGATTAGTTTTTACCCTTGGAATCAGTACTTCTCGGTAGTTTATTCCATGTGGCTTTAAATCCTGGAAACACCATACCTGAGTAAGCAATAAGGTTTCCAGTATTTTAACGGCAATGGATCTTCTGTTATACATTAATTATAATTTTCATGTTACACACTTTAAATAGATTGATACTATATTCCTTAAATTGTCACAATAATACCCCTAATTAGATTTAACTCTTGAAAAAGATACGTCTCAATACATGAGAATGTGTAATATGAATATTATACCTTAGCACGTAACAGATGGCCTATTACCCATTTTAACAACACACACATATATAGGCCTACCTATCTACTCGTCCATTTTAAGAATTGCCATGTGACCAAACATGTCCCCATATACCTGTAGGCTGTCTATTTAACTAACTTTTCTCTTGTACCTTTCAAGAAATTTAACGAACCATTATCTACGAGATTAAAGCAGCAGATTAGTACTGTATATTTATATTAAAGATATTTCCCAAAATAGAATGTTATTGCTGAAGAGACTGAGTGAGTTCTTTTCCTCAAGCAAAATGTATAATAGCATGTACAACATTGCTGCAGGGATCATCTAAAGGGAAAAATATGAAAAAGAAATTATATATATGCTTAGACTACCCTTTTAAAAAATTAAATCTGATCTGAATTAATTGCAATCATGGCTTTTTCAGATGTATAGAAGTATGAAGAAAAGCACCACCATTAACCTAGTGGTACCTGCGATGCTGCATGAGAAGGAAACCCCAGATTCTGTAGTTCCGTCCCCTCCCAGGTAGGCACTGCTACAATTAGTTCACCTTCTAGGTGACAATCAGTGGTATCCTGTTTTATGTGCATGCGTATGATACGGCAGGGATTTTTCTTATTATTTTATCATGTTATCACGGTGTTTTCCTAAGATCAGCCAAGGGTTTTTGTTTTTCTTTAATTTAATGAACTTAAATTATAAGGAAAGAGAACATTTTGACTACAAGTAATTATAGGAAAACATTAAATGAGAGTTATCTCAAGACTAGAGGTGGGGCAGATCGGGTACTTACTCTCATCCACTATTTGACTGATCCGACCCGCACCTTGCAGGTCAGCCATTTTTTTATCCTTATCCCCCCAGTATATCAACGGGTACTTGATTATAGGGTTCCCGCTAAGATAGGGCCAAATCAACGGGTACCCGTCCTGCTCCATTTATCATTTAATTTTAAAAAAAAATGATTTATACTAATTTAATTTTATATTTTACACATTCATCTAAGATTTATTAAAGATTTTTTTTCTCAAAAAAAAGTCTCCCACCAAGAAATAAGCATGCCAAGAGAATATAAGATAAAAGAAAAAAATTAAAAGAATTCAAAATCAATAAAAGTTTAAAATAAGTAGCACATTTTTTAAAATAGTCTCTCATATTTGTACTGCAATTTGTTCAATGAAATTAATTATTTAATACTAAATTATTATTTTATAGTATGTATATAAAAATAAAAATATATATATGCGGGGCAGGGTAGGACGGGTCGGGTCGGGTACCCGCAAGTTTTTAATTATGTAGTCCTAACTCACCCTGCATCTTAGAGGGTACTTGACCCTTTTTTAATCCAATCAAATAATACAAATTGGATATCTTGATTTTCGGATTGAATCGGATCGGATATGACGGATTTTTGAGTTAGCGGATAATTTTGCCCACCCCTGTCTCAAGTAGTACAAAAGTAGTGAATTTTAAACAACTGACGTCTTTAAAAAAAAAAAGGAACAAACAAACAAACACTCAATCGTATGAGTGCTATGGTAAGTAGATGTCTTCTTGTTTCTTTTCATTTTTCCTTACTTATTTTGGGTTTTATACAAGATGAGGACATTTGTTTTGGCTTTTCTTTTTCCAGTTTCAATTGAAAACAAGCAGTAACCCATAAATAGTGGGATATATACGTAATTATATCCAGCAAAGTCCTACTCATTATTCTGAAAACGTATAAAAATCTTGTTGCTTTTGCAGCAAATTTGGCGATCAAGAACCACCAATAAAGAGGAAGGAATCAGGGAGCTCGATCACTTGCAAAGGCAAAACTAAAACTATCAATCAAGGGGATCCTCAATTCGATTCCCAGGTAATTTTTTTCTTTTTTTAGAGAATTCCACGGTAACTTCTACTCATAGTGTTAACAAGAATAAATCTACTTATACTGCAACAGATTTAATGCACGTATCTGCATAAAAGGACTAATTTCAATTTGTACCCTTGAAATTTAAATCGATTCTTACATTGCACTGTAAATTTTATTTTAGAAAATTTAACTCTGACCTCTTTTATTTTCCCCACTTGTTCTGATAGTTTACTGCGTTTGAAAACTTGATGAAAACAGAAACTTAGCATCACACTGCACCCTTAAACTATACAAAAGTAATCATGTTCCATGTCAAATTTCATTTTTGAGGCACTTTATTCCTCAAAGATGCCAAGTGTTTTATTTGTTTCACTTTAGTTGTTACAGTATTCAAACAAATTGCTCAAATCATAGGCAGATGAGTGTCAAATACTAGGAATCGCACTAATGTTTCAAACTGCCAGTAGTCATAAATTTTCATTCCATTGTTCCTCTGATGACATCAAGATTGTATAATACTACTATTTTTAAATGGACTACCACCTATGAAGTTTGGGTGTGGCATACGGGAATTAATTGAAAGTTAAGGTGCATAGTAGAACTAATTGAAGAAACTGTCAAGCTCACATTTTGTCCTTTATTAACTTCTTTTAACTATTGGACTAAAGTGGGCTGGATGGAAGGTTTTGTAGTGCAAAAATATCTACAATTTAATTTTGAGGTGTAATCTGAGAATATCTATTAAGTTTAAGGGTGCAACTTGGTCATACATCTCTATCTAGCAACCCTACCCAAACTTACCTGAAATATAAAAGATGCTACGTGCACTTTGCCGCCATTGTTTTTGGGCATGCTACTAATTTTTCCTTGCTCTCAATTGTTAACAGCATACGAACAACATACGCCCTTTATGATATGTGACTAAAATTATGAAGCTTTTGTTGTTGACTGCTAAAAGTGCCATAATATTCCTATCACAGTAGGGGAGCATTTATCCATATGTTAGCCTTTTGATATGAGCTCAATGCTTAAGCTTACTAGTAACTAGGGCATAACCAAGGAATCTGAAAACGCAAACATATAGGGCAAGATTTAGAGCTTGAAGGGGTAAGGTATAGAAAACACACGGTATAATTCGCATTTTAGGGAAAAGTGTATGAAGAATTATGCAAACTAACTTGGGTTTTAATTGAAAATTTGCAGGTCATCCAAGGTAGTACAAATTGTAATACTTTGACAGAAAGTCAGAGCGGAATTTTTGACTTTTTACAAGCCATTGTTGAATGTGGAAAAGAGCCAAGCTTGTGGTCCTCAAATGGTCGTCTGGTCTCGCAGTCTAGTGCCTCGAGCAATTCTTTTGACCTTCTTCCCCATTCTTCCAAGGACAGGCATGTTAACTTGGACTTGTCCATCTCACCATGTTACCACTACTAACTCCCAAAGAACAATATATGACCAGTTTGTTCAACATTAGTAGTATCAAAACATAGTAAAAAAACTATGACTGATAAAACAATTTTGTATAAGAATGTAGAAATTTTGTACGGATTGTTTTACAGATATGAAAGCTTGTGCAGTGTTTATCTGGAGTGAAAAAGAGAGAAGTAAACCTACCGAATTAATTTGTCAATCTAAAAGAGAAACAAAATCTACCGAATAAATTTATCAATCTAAAAGAGAAACAAATTCACACACTGAAAATATTTTCTATTTCAAGAAAAGATATTCCTTAATTCTTTTCTTTTTTTGGAGAATTAATGGACTAAGTGTAAATTCATGTCTTACTATTGTACTTCCAGCAATCGAATGTTGATGAATTTAGTTCAAATCAGTGAGGTGATGTGGTATGCATTCATACCCACTTGTATATATACTATCAACATATTACACATAATTAATTTCAAAAGCTTTAGTATTGTATTCCAAAATTTTAAAGCAATTTTTATATGCTGTTGTAAGTGGTAGAAATGTATCGCCTTTTTAATGCAAATATGCATATATCATTTTGTACTTTTACGAGTTATAGATATCTTCCTCATGTAACAACATTGAAATTTTGGTGAAGTTAAAATTTTGGATACATATGGCCAACTATGAAATTGGGAAAAGGCAATTCTAGTAAGTGTGAGACTGAAGGTAAAACAAATAGAAAAATATTAGGAATAATGTAAGTTGTGCCCTCTACTGGAGAAAGTATCAGGCTTAGCCACTGAATTGCATCATCTATCAGGTCATCTACTTCTTATTCATGACCAACTTTGTATATAGGAAGGTATCGCAGAATATAAGATGAAGACAAGAACTTATCAAATAATAAGAATTAATTTTAATTTGCACCATCTAACTTGTATGCAGTTCTTACTTTGTACCTTAAATTTTAATTTTGGACATATTGCACTCTAAGCTTTCAAAATCCATTCCATTTGAATCCAATCAGTTAACATTGTGAGCAAAACTAACACAATTAAGGACATCAATAAAAAAGACTAATGCCACTTTGCACTCTTAACTCATATTTGATTCTTAATTAGTAGTCTAAACTTTAATTTTTGTTTACATTGCACCCTAAATTTTGGGATTTGTCCTATTTGAATCCAATCATTAACACCATAAGAAAATTTATGGAAATTAATAATGAAAAATGTATAATTTTCATCAGTTCTTTTGTCTAAAAAATCAACTAGAAATTAATATCTAGCAGATTAGTAGCAGCAGCAGTACATTATAGTTTTTTAATCGGAGATTCTTGTTCTTTAATTGTAATTTAGCGAGTTAATCATTTATCTAGTGGAGTTTAGCAACGTGTTCACTAGTTCCCTATATTTAGGCCATAGTTTGAGGTCAATGGATTGAAAAAATTTGGAATCTCTAAGTTGCTATAAAAAGAATAAAAATATGCTCCTACCATGAGTATCATGTCTAGAGGAATTGGTGATGCTAATCCTCCAAATACGAAGAACTAGTTTTCATCACTAATTTGGTGTTTGGCACATCCTAAGAATCTTATTCTAAGTCTTAGATTTGTTCATGCTTGAAAAATTCTAGTTGAATTTCTAATTTTTTATTGTTAGCCTTGTTTTACTTTGTCAGGCAATCGTGTTTCTTTTTAACCCAAAGACTCGATATATGGGACCAAATTTGACGGTGAAGGAGGGACTATCATTTTATCTTTCACTGATTGCAATTGTTACACTTTGCGTGTTGTGTAGACAATATTTTTTTCCATTAGTTTTGCTTAGTAGTGGAAAAAAAAATTGGACTCAAATTTGATAATTTTGAGAGTTCAAGGTGCTATGTATCCAAAATTGAAGTTTATAGTGTAAAGTAATAACTAGATACAAGTTAGAGGTGCAAAGCGAAATTACTCTTTTAATGATGTACAATTGCTATACTCACGCATTTTGTGCACGTACCTTGATTCAGATAGTTTTGCCCACAGTGTCAAATGTTGGATTCAAGCAGGATAGATTCGAGAGTTTAGGGTGCATGGTATTCAAAATTGAAGTTTAGGATATAAAGTAAAAAATTGAGTACAAGCTAAGAGGTGCAAAATAAAATTAGTCCAAATAATAATTTGTACTACACTATCAAGTTTTAACTACCCCGAAATTAGTTTAATCCCTAGCAAGATCTTGATGGAAGTTAAACTAAGCTATTTTATTTCCTAATTGTTTTAGTTTCCGTTAAGTTCCAGAGTTGTTTGAAGACTATTACTAGTTATTAGTTAGTTTCCTTTTCAAAGGCTTAGTCGGTGATAGTTTGAGTCCGAATCTAATTGAATAGTCAGTTTCCTATGTGTCATTGGTTTTCTTGTCCGAATCTTAATCCGAGTTGTATCTTGATTCGTTAGCCGGTTTGGATTTGTACTTTATAATTAAGAAACTAATTGGTCTATAAATACTACTAGCAGTGCTAGGTTAAGTTTTGAAGAGTTAAGTTGAGTTTCAACAGTAGATTCGAAGGAAAATCTCATAGTTGAAATTTGTGAATTTCGTGAGTGAGACGATTTGATATTTGTTATTTTTGAGTTTTGAGTTAAATAAATTATTGAGGTTTGATTGTGAGTTTATTTCTCCTCCTCTTCCCATATATTTTTATATGTGTTTAAATTGTTTCTGTCATGTGCATATTTTTAGTGCCAACAAGTGGTATCAGAGCTTTAAACTTTGATCCTAGGACTTGTTTGAAAAATTGGAGCATAGGATCAGAAGATTTGTTTTTGACAATTTGGACGCAGAATTTGTCCTAATTGAGTGGAGATTAAATAATTAAAATATGGATCCACATTATTTACAGCATTGTCCTGTTTTTATCTTTGATGGTAAAAACAATTTTGAAACTTGGAGGTCAATGATGAAGAATTTTTTCAAAGATATTGGAGTTTGGAATATTATCCAAAAGGGGTTCATGGAACTTATAGCAGGTACAAAATTATCAAGCAATGCAGTTAAACAATTACAAACGAATAGACAATTCAATTACAAGACATTTTACTATCTCGGTATCCAAATCCAGTTACATGTAGTGAAAAAATTCATACATATAAAGATAGCAAAGGAGGCTTGAAAATTTTTGATAAATTCCTATGGTCATGGTGGAAAAGAAGAAATTTGCAGTGAAGAAGAAGAAAAAGAATATTTTGATGAGTCAAAGAAAGAAAAAATTATAGAAGTTGTGAGTGCGCATGAAGATGAAGAATTTGTAATTCAATAAGAAATCTCATGTGTGGTTGAGGAAAAAGGTGAAGCCATTGATAAAGTTAAAGATGTGTTTGAAAATCGTGGCAACATAGCAATTGTTAATTTTGTTGAGATTGATGAATTTTTTGAAGATCATGTGATCAATTATGATGTAGACGATTTAGTTGAAAATTGTGACATTGCTAAGGTTGATGCAGTTGTCAATGTGAATCAATCAACACAAAAATATGACGATGTTAAAAATCTTGGTGGTAGAAATTATGATTTTCTGATTTTGGGAGATTTTATTAGTGATATGCATGAATTGAATTATGGAGCATTGGATGGAGTATGGGTGAACATGTTCGACTTTTTTGATAGAAGTGATTAGGCAAAAAAATTATTCGAGAAGAACAAGTTTCGTCCACTACCAAGTGTAAAGATGAAATTAAAGACCAATTATAAGTTGGGGTTGAATGTTGTTTATATAGCGACCGAGTTGTTCATGGAAATTCAAGCTCAAGATGGCATTGAAGGTGACCATAATGAAGAGTTTAGTTTAACAGAGGCAATAATGGAAGTTAAATTAAGCTATTTTATTTCCTAATTGTTTTGGTTTCCTTTAAGTTCCAGAGTTGTTTGAAGACTAGTACTAGTTATTAGTTAGTTTCCTTTTCAAAGGCTTAGTCAGTGATAGTTTGAGTCCGAATCTAATTGAATAGTCAGTTTCCTATGTGTCATTGGTTTCCTTGTCAGAATCTTAGTACGAGTTGTTCCTTGATTCATTAGTCGATGATAAATGACTAATTTACGTTTTAAATGTATGACATTTTATATTATTTTTAGTCACTTTGGTTATATTACTGGAAGAAAATAAATCATTTTGGCTATAATTGGTGAAAAATGCTTTTAAGTGAATAACCTCAGTTTTTTATCACTTTTTACTTGCATTTTGTGCATTTTTGACAGTTTTGACACGTTTTAGTATTTCGGCTATAACTTGAGCTACAATGATCATATTGAGATGATTCTTAAACCAATTTGAAGATAAGAGATAGATCTACAACTTTGGTGAAGACATCTGAATCCAGTTTGAAGGTTTTCCAGGTCAAAAAGCCGAATTACAGTAGCCAATTTCTATTGGTCGAAACTGAAACAGGGCAGTGAGCAGTTAAGGGTATTTTGGTCATTTCTCAGCCTACACAAATCCAAATGAGGTGATTCTTGATGCATTGGAAAGATAACTCAAAGGGCTACAAATTTTATGTTTTGGTCAAGAGCTAAATCAGCTTTTATCAGCAAGAAAAGTTCAGTTGAAGTTGACGCAAAATTGGAGCAGAGCTGGAAATTGAACAAAAGTGCATCAAAATGTCACTGTAGCAATCCAGCCAAAAATTGGCCGGATTGTGGTCAAAGAAGGCTGCTCTTTACGCGGAAAACTCAATTTCACCTCCACTAAGTCACATGTAATGCTATACATGTGAGAAACATTACCAGCTGTAAAAGGGAGGTGTAAGCCTTATTTTTTTGACCAACTTTCATCTTTATATAGCCAAAACTTGCAAGATTGAAAGTGAGAAGAGAGACATACGGAGGAAAGCTTGGAGTGCAGAAATGTAGTTCTTCCATTTCCTTAGTGTAGGATAGTTTAACTAGTTAGTTTATCCTTCTTGTTTATTAGCTAGATAAAGAATAGGTTGGAGGATGAAGAAGGCAAGGAGATGAACTCATGTGACAAGGGTTGCATTCCTTTCCAACTCTTTATCTTTTGTACTTGATTCTAAGTTTAGTTAATATACAAGTTCTGGATTTTGTGTTTAATATGTATCTTTAAAGTTTATGCCTTGGGTTTGGTTGAACTTTCTATGATTGTTAGTGTTTATTATTTGGTTATTTAATTGCCATGATTTGAGCAAGTTATTTAGCACTTTAGCTCTTTAAATCATGATTAATCTGGTACCATTAATTGTGATTATCTAAGGTGTTGTTTCTGCAATGAAAATTGAGATTTAACACTGGTTCAAGAAGTGCTAAACATAGGGAGTACACTCACGAAAGTAGAGGTGCACCTATGTGGTTTTAAGTGATTCATTTCATGTAATTTCACTGAAAAAATGAACTTGTAACTAATCCCATAACCATGAGAATAGGTATGGATTAGTTATGAGTATTATTGATTCACTACGAAAGTAGGATTCATATGTATAAGGAAATTACACCATAGCTAACCAAGATAGTGGTAATTAATGAGCCAAATATAGCACTTGTATGAGTAGTTAGGGATACCATAACCTAAGGAGCTTTCATTTGTTATTTTCCATAAGTTTAGTAGGTTTTATTACTTATAATTCATTGATAGTCTAAATAATAGAGAAGCTTTAGTAGTGCCGGTAATTATTCAATCTTTCTCGTGGGATCGACCCAATATATACCCTAAACTACTAGTTGACCTGTATACTTGCAGTGAAACAGGTGTATTTCGAATTTTTTAACTTGTACGTATATCAAAAATCCCGTCAGTCGGTTAGGATTTGTAATTTATAATTAAGAAACAAATTGGTCTATAAATACTACTAGTAGTGTTAGGTTAAGTCTTGAAGAGTTGAGTTGAGTTTTGAAAGTAGGTTTGAGCAAACATCTCATGGTTGAGATTTGTGAGTTGTCGTGAGTGAAACGACTTGATATTTGTTATTGTTGGCTTTTGAGTTAAATAAATTATTGAGGTTTGATTGTGAGTTTATTTCTCCTCTTCTTCCCACATGTTTTTATATGTGTTAAAATTGCTTCCGCCGTGCGCGTATTTTTCGTGCCAACAAATCTTAACACGTTAGCATCCCATTGGTCCTTGGACATACATGTAACTCTGCATTCCATTATTATCCCTTGTCTATATGTCTTGGTGGATAGAATTATATTTTATGTTTATATGTTATTACAGAAGAAGGATTTACTGTTAAATTTATTATCAACATGTTGTCTTAAACTACTTAAGAGAAAATATCCACGTCTCCTCATTTAAAGGAAAATGGATGCTATGAGAACCAACTTATTGGAATAATGAGGTTAATATTTTAATATTTAAATTGGTGATCATTCCTCAATGTTAGGTCTGGTCCCAAAAATTGACAAATGAGAATAATAGAATTTTTGGCAACTTAATAATGACAATAACAAAACAAATAAATCAAATAGAGAGAAATAGAATTTTTACGTAGTTTGGTCCAATTAACCTACGTCCACGGGTGAAAGGGTAGCACATTTACTATAACATAAAGAGAATACAAAAAAGAGAGTATAAAATCGTATGAAATAATTCCTAAATCCAAAAGGCATGTAAAACTGAAAACAAAAAAGAGTTTAAATAGACAAAATGCTTAATAGTCCAAAGGCCCATAACTTACTCTTTTGATTTGATGTCTAACCAAAACTCTTCTCAAACTAGAGTGTGGGCCTCCCAAAACTCTCTTGAATTGATGCATATGGCACTTGGGTTGTTGCCCTTAGCACATTTAAATTCAGTTAAACCCACTCTATTTATAAACAAGGAGAGATTTCTTTATAGACTTTCGATGTGGGATTCAAAGACACACTTACAAATCTCCACCTTTGCGTATATCCAACATCGGTAAATAACAAACAAGTTCCACTTTCTCCATAAAAGTCCCAACGAATTTCAACAAATCACCAAAGTCCCAACAGACCCCAACGAGCCACCAACGAACCAAGATCCAAAAGACTCAATAGGTTCTATATGGACCAAAATTCACAAAAGGTTCAACAGATCCCAACGGGATAAAATCCTCAAATATAGTAATCTTTCTCCACCTTCTTTTCAAAACTCTCAACGAGTTTCAACGGGTCAAATAACTCATCTTCAAAACTCAACTAAGCTCCAACGAAAATTTTTTGTTCTTCACTCTATGTATCATCCAAAACCTGTTATTGTCATCAAGAATCCAAAACCAAAAACCTGAAATTCTTATACTAATTTATTAGGTCTGGTCCCAAAAAATTAACAAATAAGAATAATAGGATTCTTGGTAACTCAATAATGACAATAACAGAACAAATAAATCAAACAAAGAGAAACAAAATTTTTACGTAGTTCGATCCAATTGACCTATGTCTACGGGCAAAAGGGTAGCACATTTACTAGAAAGAGAATACAAAAGAGAGACTATAAAATCCTAGAAAATAATTCCTAAGTCCAAAAGACGTGTAAAACTGAAAATACAAAAGAATTTAAATAGCACAAAATGTTTAATGGTTCAAAGACCCATAGCTTGCTCTTTTG
The DNA here is from genome assembly GCA_023065735.1 of Coffea humblotiana. Classification (NCBI taxonomy): domain Eukaryota; kingdom Viridiplantae; phylum Streptophyta; class Magnoliopsida; order Gentianales; family Rubiaceae; genus Coffea; species Coffea humblotiana. The sequence goes on along the minus strand of CM041212.1, from coordinate 2,503,412 downwards.
GTCTGATACCTAATCAAAACTCCTCTCAGACTGAGAAATGTACCCCTCCAACTCTATTAGCTTGGTGCATATGGTACTTGGGCTGTTGCTCTTAGCACACTTAAATTCACTTATAAATTTCTGATGTGGGATATAAAGACACACTTAATACTCAATGCTTGGATCAATATGATCGGGTGCAGGATCCTTTGAACCATCAAATGCAGAATCGGATTCGGTCCGGGATATGGTTTTTGTATACTAGTGGATCGGGCCCAGATCTTCGCTAGAAAATTTTGTTGGCACCTTTTCACTTTAATTGGTGATTATTTTTTGTGCCAGAAATTGTGTTTTGCAAACATATTGCTTCTGAGTGTTAGAGACAAGTGGAAAACTTCTTTTCCTATACTTTAACAAGTCTCTTAATAGTTGATACCAATAAGATTCATTTGATAAATACTTAGAAAAACTTAATATTTGCTGTCAAACTTCTCTTCTCTTGTTATATTTTAGGGATAAATTGCTAAATATTTACTACAAATATTTAGTGTAGTGACGGCAATTAAAATCTTAAAAATAGTGTTCAAACACACCTCAAAAGATCTTCTTTCTTTTTCCACTGTTAGTGGATTTTCAGTAATAGAAATTTCTGCAGTTTGTACTACTTTCATTAACAGCCAAACAGTCTCCTTAAACCACAAGGCATATCCTATCTAATTTAAAATAACCTCTCAAAAAGCTCCATTGACAGTTTAAAATAATTAAATGAAGCTGGAACTCTTAACATTTATTAGCAGCAGCAGCAGAAAAAATTGCTATCCTTTGATTGGATTTGAACTAACTATTCTTTAGTTAGCTTTCCTGTTTTCGATCCACATTGAATTTTGGTACAGTTTAGTGTTGAACACGACAGCCCATGACACAAGAAAGATGGGTCCAAAAGTAGGCACCGTCTTTTGTTTACATGAAAGTGATGGTATAAATATCGTGACAAACTTGTCCTGTGGGTTGCGTTTTTGTTTTTGCATCTCTACTATCATCACAACTTGACTAATTTGCTTTGCTTTCTATCATCTGATGGAACTTTAACTGCGGATTAGGTTTTTTAGCTGATCCCTAGAGAACTAATTGAATAAAAAAGGAAATGTACACGTGCTAGGTTGTAGGACATGCATTAGTACTTAAACACATGCAAACATATCCAAATCATAATGTTATTAGTGTGTTAATGATGACAATTAATTCATCAAATTTTTTTCAATCGTTTATCTAGGTGCGTATGCCACAAGATCCTTGGCTTTACTGCGTGTTCAATTACGACATCATTGAAAAGTATGTGTGGTTTGAGTAGCGTGTAAGTGTCTCATAATTGCATGAACTTTGACTTCGTTCTTCTCTTTTGTTTCTATTTTACTTTTCTTTTGGATAAAATACGCTTTACTCTTGTGATTTAGCATTTTTTCACATAACCCTCCTATGATTTCAAAAGCAATACATAACTCTCTTATGATTTAGATTAAAATGTCAAAATGACGAAATCTATATTACATAACGGAGTAAACTAAAATATCAAAAGTACATCTATATAAAGTTGAAAATTATTTGGATTATTTATGTGATAAAACATTAAATCATAAAGAGGTTATGTAATAAAATATAAAATTATACGGGGTTAAAGTATCGTACATATTATATTTATATATTTTGGTTAGTTCAATCATATTAATTTTTAAATAAGGATAATTTTGATATTTTCATAGGTTCCGTAGCAGAAGATTATTTTCGTCACTTTGATACTTTAGTACAAACTATAAAGGGTTATATATAGCTTTCAAAACTATAAATGAGATATGTAAAAATTGCTAAACCACGAGGAAGTAAAATGTATTTTACCCTTTTTTTTGGGAAGATTAAGTTCATCAATTTTGTTTTAATCTTATGAAAATATTAGTGCATCTAAATCAAACTCAACCTCACGTAATGATAAGTATAAGGGGTCAATTAAAAATTTTTAGTTTTAACTTGTTTTTCGATTCTTTAGTGGCTTTGGTGATCGTAAACGAATAAATTCCTTGGCAAGGTACTAATAGTTCCTAAAAAATGCGTAATTTAATGCTTGTCACATCACAGGGCATCAACATTGCACAAAAAAAATTCGTAAAAGTCATATATGGTAGAGGAAACTTTCTCTGCAAAATTATTTGCTGTTCAACAGATTCAAAGACGCTAATAATGTGGTCCATAGGGTATCTCTCTAGCCCTTCTTCAATCCGCGACCGAGACATTTCTTTCGCGGATCATCATCATATTTTCTGAACTTCTGCAATGGAAACTTTCGTCAATTGAATTGACTATTGACTAATGGGCATGTTTATTTTATTAGCATTTAACACGCAAGAACTGGCACCAGAAAAATTGAAAATATTGGAGTCAAGTTGCCCAACCTGGGCAAATCAGATTGCACGAATTAGGTTCTGCACAGCTCCGACACAGAAATTCTTTAAATTTGACTGCTACAATAATTAAGTATTAGAGTATGATTTGCAAATTAATAAAAAGATTTAACTAGCTTAGTTGGCATTTCATATATATATATATATATATATATATGTATGTATATGTATAATATTTTTTAAACTCATTAGGTACTCATTAACTTATCTAAATTTATTTTTAAGTGTAAGTGAGAGAGGTCACTCGAAACCTCTCAATTGCACTTCCTCCCCCGAACCACTCAACCCATCTCTCCTTCCAACTTACATAAATTACACCTTATCACAATTATTGTACCTCTGTATTTAGATTTTGTTTTCTAAATGGTCACCTATTAGCCAAACCCTTTTGGCATACTAATTACAAAAGTAGCCAAAAGGTGAATTGCGGTAATCAATTGTGCTTAATGAGCATATGGCATATATCTAGCTAGCTGACCAATTTTTTATGTAAATTTGAGAAATTTTATTAATAGAGCAAGGAAGTTTACACACACGCACATTACATGTGTGCACAGTTCTCAAATTGGATATAATATATGTCTATTATCGTTTCTAACTATTAATAATTAATTGATAATGAGTTCTAAAAATAAAACTTATTAAATTTAATAAATATTAAAAACTTAACTTATTAAATTTAATAAATATTAAAAACTTAATATTTATACTCATTATCAATTAATTATTAATAGTGATAAACAATAATATACATATATTATATCAAATTGAAGGCTAACTATGCTAAAGAAAATAAGCATATGATATATTATTAGTATGAACAAATAAAATAAATAAGAAGTTTAATTATAATTCTTATTGCCCATTTAATACTATTTCATTCTAATTTGCATCTCAATACATGCTAAAACTCTTAATATCATTATTTAAAGTTTAGAGAAATATACTAATTCAAAATCAAATATTGGAAATCAAAACTGCGAAGTCAAAGTTATATTTGATGTTGACCGTTAGTCATTATTCCATTTCCATTAGTTGTTTTAAATCTGCCTAAAATTACAAACTCCGGGGGACTAAATTTGTTTTGACTAAAATATTTGAGACCAATTTGGCACATAGATCAAATATTGGGTACCAAAACTGCAATTCCCCCTTTCGAGTTTTATATGAGAGGAGGACATCTTTTGTTGGTTTTTTTTTTAATTACACATGATTACAAATAGTACCCCATAAATAGTGGGATAAATGCGTAGCTATATACAACGAAATCCAACTAATTATCCTGAAAACAAATTAAATCTTGTTTCTTTTGCAGCAAAGTTGGCAAAGATCACGAATCACCCAAAAAGAAGAAGGAATATGGGCGCTGGACCACTTGCAGAAGCAAAACTATAGCTGTCAATCAAAGGGATCCTCTATTCAATTCCCAGGTAAATTTCATTTTCTTTTATAGACAATTCCCAGGTAACTTCTACTCAGAGTGTTAAAAACTAAAAATCTACTCGTACTGCAACAAATTCATTGTACATATATACATAAAAAAAAACTAATTTCATTTTGCACCCATCAAATTTATTTGTTTCGCTGTAATTCTTATATTGTCCAAACACATTACTTGAATCATAGGCACGTAAGTGTCAATTACTAGAAATCGCACTAAATGTTTCACAATGCCACTAGTCATAAATTTTCATCACATTGTCCCTTTGATGATATTAGGATTGTATAATACTATTTTTTGACGAAACTAAAAAAGAGTTAAATGATCCTAGAATATTAGGAGTTGAGAAAGCAAATTACTATCGAAAATTTTTTAAAAAAATTTTGCTTAATTTCTGGCAACCGAGTAGTTGAAATCATTTTGGGGTAAAGCATGTAGCAAGTAGAGATAGGAAGCTAATACTCCATCTTCACAGGAAAAACTAGGTGCATGATTTAGAGCCCACACAATTAACATCCCTTCTAATACGAAGAAAATGACAATGTGGAATAACCAGTACAAAAATCTTATGGCATTTGTTTCATTAATGATCATTAGTTAAAAGGGGAAATTTTTTAACCACAAAAGGACAGATGAATGGCATTTCCCTCAAATTGGCAATGACATGTAACTACTAATTTTGTATTTTGTAGAATACCATTGCTAGAGTTAAATATAACACTTACATGCATATGCATAATTCAACCAATTCTGTAACAGCATTACTGACAATTAGAGCATTTTAGAGTGCAATATCCACGCTGAAGTTTGGGGTGTAGTGTAAAGGAATTAATTGGAAGTTAAGGTGCAAATGGAACTAATTGAAGAATATTTGAAGCTCACATGTTGTGCTTTATCAGCGTTTCTAAGCTCTGTTAATTATTGACCCAAAATAGGATAGATCTATAAAAGAAGTTATAGTACAAAACGTCTACAATGCAAACTTTTGTGTGTGTGTATATGCGTGTGTGTATGTATATATATGTGTATCTACATATGTGTGTGTATCTACATATGTGTGTGTATGTACGTATATAAAGTTCAAGGGTGCACTGTGGTCCTACGTGGCTACATGAAACTAATCTATATTTAATAAGGTAAATGATACTTATACCGCAAAATAATCTTCTGACACTCCACCTTTCTTTACATAATAAAATATTAGTACGGGTTGTAGGCAGCTACTCACCAAGTTATCACTTGCCTATACCGCAAGTTAGTAACCTTCCCAACCCAAGCTTACTTGAGGAAAGTCATATTTGGTTTGCAAACTTCCCAAAGGAGATTATGTACGCTGCAAATGCAGATTTACTTTAGTGAAGTTCAGTTTCATTATTAAAAAAAAAAAAGCTTACTTTAAATATAAAAGATAATACACGCACTTTGCCCCCAATGTTTTTAAGCGTGCTATTAATTTTCTGTGTTTTTAAACTCGAACGGACCGGCCAGTCCGACCGGTCAAACCGAGAACCGGCCAAGTATCCAACCCGAGTTATTCTAAAAACTCAGACCATTATTGTGATAGTAGAAATTTTTTTTACTAAATTAAGTCTAGTAATTTTTTCCAATTTAGATTTTTCACGTAAAAATATTGGTGTCTTATGTATGTTTTTTATTTTTCCTGTATTTTATTATTATTGTAAGCATTGTTAGTTGGTGATTTGATTTATTCCTATTTTAACTGATATTTGGGAAAAGAGTAATTTATCTTGGGTTAATTTTGATATTATGTGCTTGCACCGATACCTCTTTCCCAACAAAATGGTATCAGAGCAGTTAGGTTGGACTGTTCATTTGTACTAGTTAAAATAAATGATTTGGATAGTAGTTGTATGATAAAATTAAAAGCAACTAATTATTCGATTTAGAAGTCTAGAATGGAAGATTACTTGTATTACAGAGATTTGTTTGAATCTAGGGGATAAGAGTAGGACAAGTGAAATGAGTGATGAAAAATGAGTTGTTATGCATAGAAAAACTGTTGGTAATATTAGAAAGTGGATTGGTCAGAGTATTTTTCAGTATTTTGCTAATGAAACTAGAGCTTATGTACTATGAAAAAAGTTAGAAAGTATGTACGAAAAAAAGACCGATTTAAATAGCGCCTCTTATCTGAAACCAATTATTCGGATGAAATACAAAGATGATGCAGATATAACTGAGCATCTGAGTAATTTTCAAAGTTTGATAAACCAAGCAGCTACGTTGAACTTGAACTTAGATAATAAGGTGCAAGTTTTGCTATTGTTCAGTTCACTACTAAATGGTTGAGAGACTGGTGGTTTCTATTAGTAATTCAGTTCCAAATGGTGTGTTGACTATGAATATAGCAAAAGAGGCTGTAATGAATGAAGAACTTCGGAGGAAGGAACAAGGAATTGTAAACGAATCCTAGGCCCTGGTGACAGAAAAGAAAGAAAGAAAGGGGAGAAGCAAAAATGGAGGACCCTACAATAGGAATGACAAATACAGAGGTAGGTCTAAGTCGCGAAAAAATATTACATGCTTTTATTGTAAAAAAGAATGGGCATTATATAAAGGAGTGCAGAATTTTAAAACGAAAACAAATTGAGAAAAAAGGTAAGGTGTAGGAAAAAGATGATGAGGAGACTATAGTAGTTGTGGCAACTCACGATAATATATTTGTATTCTGTGATGATAGTCATGTGAATATTATCTGTTATGACAGTTATTAGGTAGGTGATTCGGATGCATCCTACAATATTATTTCTCACAGGCATTTCTTCTTAATCTACACTGAAGGAGACTTTGGCTATGTTAGAATGGAAAATGAAGTCTCATGCAAAATTGTTGGCATGGAAGACATATATTTGGACACAGATACCGGGTGCCAGCTAATCTTGAGAAATGTTCGACATGTTCCTGATATTTGTCTTAATCTTGTTTTTACAGGAAAATTTGATGACGAGTGCTACCATAACTCACAAGGTGGAGGCAAAGGAAATCTTATTGTTGCTAGAGGAAAGAAGCAAAGTACCATCCACTTGATACAATTTAAGTTAGGAAAGGGAGAAGTGAATGTTGTTCGTGATTTTTTAATTGACCTTTGGCATAGACGACTTGGGCATATGGATGAAAAGAGGATTCAGACACTTGTTCGCAAACAGTCCTACCTGAAATTAGAGGTAATGCACTTAAATTTTGTGTTAACTGCATTTATGGGAAACAACACAGAGTTGCAATTCAAATTTTTCTCTATCTAGAAAATTGAATCCGTTAAAGTTGGTGCACACTGATATTTGCTATACAAAAATAAGTCTCTTGGTGGTGCCATTTATTTTGTAACTTTTATTGATGACTTTGTTAGAAAAGTTTGGTGTTTTGTTTTGAATTCAAAAATCAAGTTTTGGATGTGTTCAAAGATTTTCATAGCAAAGTTGAGAGTGAGACTGGCAAGCAGTTAAAGTGTGTTTGCGCTGACAATAGTGATGAGTACAGGGGATCGTTTGAAAGTTACTGCAAGTCCCATGAGATCATACTAGAAAAGACAGTACCAAAAACTCCTCAAGAAAGTATAGTAGTAGAGATGATGAATAGATCTATCACTAAGTGGGTCAGATGTGTACTCTCCAATGCTAAGCTACCAAAATCTTTTTGGGGTAAAGCAATGAGGACTGCAGTTGATTTGATTAATTTTTATCTGTCAATTCTTCTAAATGGTGATATTCTAGAAAGAGTATGGCTGAAAAAAGATGAATCCTTTAAATACTTGAAAGTTTTTGGTTACCGGGCATTTGTTCATATTTTCAAAGATGAGATGTCAAAATTTGATGTAAAATTAAAGCAGTGTATTTTCTTATGTTATGGACATGAAAATTTTGATTATAGACTGTATGATCCTGTTGAAAAGAATGTGATTAGAAGCAGTGATGTTGTCTTCCTTGAAAATCAAACCATTGATGACATAGATAAAGGTGACAACCCAAAATTCTCAAATGACATTCCTGCTAGTTCAGGTCCAAATTCAAATCTAATTCCAGTACCTGTTGATTTTGATTATGGGGGAGCTGATACAGATTAGAGAAAGGATATTAATGGTAATGACGCTGCTACTGATGAACTTGAACAAGAGACACTGCCAACTCCACCACCACCACTACCACAAGATGAGTTTAGGAGGTCTAACAGAGAAAGAAGATTTTCTAACAGATATAATTCTAATGAGTATGTGTTGTTGCCAGATGGAGGAGAACCAGAACCCTATAGTGAGGCTTTAGAGTATGAGAGGAAAGGAAACTGGTTGCAAGTTATGCTAGAAGAGATGATATCTTTACATGAAAATCACACCTATGACTTGGTGAAATTGTCTAAGAACAAGAGAGTACTAAAAAATAAATTGATCTATAGGTTGAAGACTCCAGACCACAGTTCACAGCCAAAGTACAAGGCAAGATTGGTTGTGAAGGGATTCAGTCAGAAGAAAAGTGTAGACTTTAATAAAAATGTCATCAATTCAAATCGTTCTTGATATTGCAGCCAGTTTGAATTTGGAGATTGTGTAACTTGATGTAAAGACAGCTTTCCTACATTGTGACTTCGAAGAAGAAATTTATATGAAACAACAGGAGGAGCTCAAAGAAAGTGGCAAAGAGAACCTTGTATGCCATCTAAGAAAGATTTTGTATGGATTGAAACAAGCGTCAAAATAGTGGTACAAGAAATTTGAGTCCTTCATAACAAATCACGAGTAGCATAGGACGAAATCTGATCATTGTGTCTATGTGAAGAATTTTTCTTATGGTGATTTCATTATTCTCTTATTGTATGTTGATGACATGTGATTGTTGACCGTGACGCTATGAAAATTAACAGGTTGAAAAATGAACTAAGTAAATCATTTGCAATGAAAGATTTGGGTCCGACTAAACAGATTCTTGGAATGAAAATCTCTCGGGACAGGTAAAATGAAAAACTTTGGTTGTCTCAGAAAAAGTACATCGAAAGAGTGCTATAGTTTAACATGAGCAAAATTAAGGAAGTCTCTACTCCACTTGCAGGTCACTTCAAACTAAGCATTAAGCAGTGTCCCACACATGAGAAGGACAAAGAAGACATGGAAAAAGTTCCTTATGCGTTGCTATTGATAGTTTGATGTATGCTATAGTTTGTACCGGGTTAGATATTGCACATGCAGTTAGAGTAGTTAGTCGATATTTCTCTAATCCTGATAAGGAGCATTGGAATGCTATCAAATGGATCCTCGGGTATCTCGAGGGAGCTTTCAAATTGTGTTTGTGTTTCGGTAATGGCAAGACCATGCTAGATGGGTACACCGATGTAGATATGACAGGTGATCTCGATAATAAGAAGTCTATATCTGGGTACTTGATAATTTTTACAAGGGGGGTAGTGTCATGGCAAAATAAGTTACAGAAGTGTATCACCCTTTCCAATACGGAGACAGAGTATATCGCAATCACTGGACCATAAAAAGAGACTCTTTGGTTACAGAAATTCCTTTAGGAGTTGGGTATGAAACAAGAGAAGTACAGTCTTCATTGTGACAGTCAGAGTGCCATTCATTTGTCTAAAAATTTTACATTTCACTCTCAGTCCAAACACATTAATATGAGGTATCATTGGATTCGAAATGTATTGAATTCCAAGTTATTGACACTTGAGAAAATTCACACTAATGACAATGGTACTGATATATTGACTAAGACATTCTCTAAGGAGAAACTATTGTTTTGCGGACAAGAAATAGGTTTGATGGAACCCTAAATGAGTTGGAGGGGGAGATTGTTGGACTAGTGGATCTAGCCCATTTGATGGATCAATCACAATAAATCCACATGTTAATGAGTTTGATCAATTTTGACCAAATCAAGTAGGGAAACCAAGTCACAAGACTTGAGGAGTTAATCAACTGAGGAAAAGAAAAAGGTGCAGCCGTCACTTTTCTTGGTTTTGAGAGAAACAAAGAGAGAGAAATTAGGAAAGAAACTAGAGAGAGAGAGAGAGAGAGAAATGGTTTCAAGATCTTAATTGGAGGGTGATTCGAAACCCGATTGAGACAAAATTTTATCCACGTGATCCTCTCATCAAATCCTACTCATCTACTGGTTCATATTTTAGATTTTCTTTTCATTTGATAACACATTTCTAAACTCACTTCTTTGACAGTTATAGTTTTTGGGGGTGATTTTGTAGCGATTTAATTTGGTTAATATTGATAATATTGTTATCATTTGAATATTTCGGGTAGACTTATGTATTTCCATTATTATGATAGTGGAAATTTTTTTGACTGAACTAAGTCCTGTGATTTTTTCCAATTTGAAGTTTTCATATAAAATCTTGGTGTCCTGTGCCTTTTATTTTTCCTACATTTTATTATTGTTGTTGGCATTGTTATTTGGTGATTTGGTTTATTTCTATTTTAACTGGTATTTGAGAAAAGAGTAATTTGTCCTGAGTTAATTCTGATGTTGTGTGCCTATACTGGTACCCTTTCCCGACAAAAAAAACATGTTAAAATAATTTATTCCAATATTAACGCATTGATGCCCACTAACAAATAGGGGTGGCAATGTTAATTCCCCCTGCCCCCGCCCCCCCTTGCCCCGCTCGTTTCCCCCGCGGGGTTAAAAAAAATTTAAATTATAATTTCATTATAATTAAATTTGAGCAAATAATCAAATACTAAAATATCAATATATTACCAAATTATTATTCATTGTAACTTCACAATTGAAACTCATCAAAATAATTAAACAAAAGTTATTTGAATACAATCTAATATGATAAAACAAATGTAACTAAAATAATCAAGTTTTTACTTTTGATACAAATACAATCACTAAATTATTATTGTGTTTTTTTAGAAAAAAGTGTTATTGTATTAAGTGTAGTTAGGAATTTAATATAAATGTATTAATAAATTTAGTATAAATAATTAATAATTTTTATTAATAGACATGTATAATTAGTAATATAATTGATAATATCATTATATATATATAATTATGCACATATATATATATATATATATCTTTTTTTCCAAATACTCCCCCGCCCCATTTCTAAACGGGGGGAAAAAATTCCCCTCCGCCCCAACCACCACCCCAATAGACCCCCACGGGGCGGGCGCCCGCGGACACCCGCACCCCCCGTTGCCATCCTACCAACAAAGTTGTTATCATACTTTTAAATGGCAAGATCAGCATATGATGGTGATCTTTACTCCCAATTTGCGTTTTTTGTTTCTTGAAACATCCAATCCCTCGTAAGCTTTTTTTTATAGCATTTAAATCTAAGGCAGTTTTTGGTTTCAAATCATTTTCATTAGGTCTGGGTTTATTGGCATTTCATTTCATCTATGACGTTAGCAAGTTTTTAAGGTTTTGCCTTTGCCTTTGCTTTAACTATTTATTTAGCTTTGATTCTTGACACACCTTTCATTGACTATTTGAGGGTAACAGGTTTTTCATGCTCACTTGAAATTCGATAGACACACCTCTCCTTATTTGTTGGGACCCCATGAATCTTCTGGCATCAGTTGCTCTCTTAGAGAAATTCTGTTGATTTTTCTCAAGTGGTAGGCCCAAACCAAAGTTTACAAATAACACTCACCATTATACATAAAACACAATGCACCAGAATAAAATTCAAGAGACACTAAAGCGTAATACACTACACACAGCTCTAAAATTAGACACTAGCCTATTTGTTGGGGTAATATCAGCTGACCATAATTGGCAGATCAATCAACAATTTATCAGCCGCAGCCACTTGCTCAAAGATGATGCCTAAAGGAAATGTGCAAATAGCAAAGAAAATCGGCAGCAATAGGTGTCGATTTACCATAGGGGTCAATATCCATACACTTAGCTACACAGAAGTGTAGGCACCAGAAGGAAGAAGAGCCAATTATGCTCACCGGTTTGACACTAAAGCTCCCAAGAACATGTCCATAAAAGTTAGGAAAGTGAGAGACCATGTGCTCCTTATAATGAAGTAGTGGGTAGTTACCACTATCAACTTATTGGTTGGTATGGATGACATGACAGGTTGTTACTCTTAAATGGTGACCATGATTCACGAAGCGCGGGAGTGGACTAATCAGCAACTATCACTTTTAGAAGGAAACTTCATCCATAAATAGTTAAAGGTAACATTCAACCACAAAAAACAATTCTAGAGAAAGTTCTTTTAAGAAATAGTAGTCTTCATAGAAGTGCTCTTATTTTAGAAGCTTTTCTAGAGTCGTTAAGCAAAGTTTAGGATTTCTTGCTTTCTGCAAATATTTCCATTTCCGTGGAAGCTTTCAATTACACGTCTTCAATTAGATTCATGTTAGGTTTTGCAAATGCTTTCCTAGTTTGACACGAATTCCTTTTCATTCCAAGCAGTCCTTTAGTTTTAGCAATCTTTACCTTTCCGGCAAGCTTTATGTTCTAATCAAGCATTCAATCTATATTGGGTAGTTTTCTTATAATTTCTTTTATAGATCAACTTTCCCTTCAATTGCTTTCTTTATCCGAAGCTTTGTCACAAATTTCAAGTCCTTGAGAATAGTTAAGGCGGACGAACAGCGATTGACTATTAGTCAGGTTTATTGGCGCATTGCAATTTCTACACTTCTCGACACATTTTCACCTTTTTCTTGATACACATCAAGCGGTAGGTTCAGAATCTCAACCTACCAAGTCAAATCGATTTTTGGTTTATTAGCTATCAAAAATCAGTCCGAACGCTAGTAATAGAGCTTTATGTCGGTTGAAGAAAGGAAAATGTGGCTTTCAAGTTTACCACGTCACACAAGTAGCTATCACCTCTGCACCAAATTCATTTCTTGAGAATTCCAGAGTGAAGCTTCCCTAACATTCTTGATCATTTGAGAATAAAGAGAGGCTGCGCATATTTAACATCTGCATGCATCAACTTTATAGGCCGTTGCAATTCCAACCTTGCCGAATTAATGATTCATCCTAGTTTTTACTCTTATTCGTGCTTGGGTAATTCTCTTTGGGATGGAGAATTGCTAGTGATTTAAGAAATGGGAGATAGCTCCTTTTACATGTTTTATTTTCCAAAATCCCACTTTCTAATCCGTGAGTTCAGTGTGTAAAGAAGTTTCGGAATGATTCATTGCAAGAGTTAGATCAACTCTCGTGAATAGCATGTTTTGGTGCAAATCAACTTGGTTTTATCCGACTTATATGTGGTAAGATCAGATCAAATCTGATAATAGTAAAATATGACATACAAGACTGAAATAGAAAGCATTTTTTTTATTAAAAAAAAATGTGATTTATGCTCTTTAGCTCTAGATTCCTTTTACTCATATATTGATGATTTCTGCTGGCTGAATGCTGGTTTTTTCAAAGTCTTGGGAGTTTAGATCTGACAACTGTGTTTAATATATTATCAATTTACACCACATTGCTTGTTACCAATGAAACAAATGGATTATTTATTATTCTATCAGCTACTATCTACTACCTAACTGCAGCAAATAAAACTAAATGATTGACATGCAAGCACAAGTATACTCTTCCTTCTCTCCTCCTCCTCTCTTCCTTCTCTCTAGAAAAATACTTTCTAACTAAAATTCCTTTCAACTTTTCCATAGGAGAGAGATCAGATTTTTCTGATCTTTCCCATAGGAGGAGCCTTTTTTATAGTTTCTTTTCATTTGTATAAACAAAATCTCTTCTAGGATTTTTTTAGTGAGAGTTTCTCCTCTCCTTATGATTGTCTAGTGAGAGTTTTTTATAATTTCATTTTTCTTTTATTAGATTTGAGTTTTCTCAAATTTTGATTATCAGATTTGGAATTTCTTGGATCTATTCGGCAGATCTCACCATAATATCTAGATTTGAAACAGTTAATCAGCAGATCTGACGATTGGAAGCATGCATAGATGTTCATGAAATTACAATTATTTTATCTCATTTTTTAAATTGGGAGCTTTACAATATAATTTTTATTATTCTTCAGATCTGTTCTTTAATATTTGTGTATGGTTGATGATGTAATTTTTGTCATCAGTGCAGATTAATGAAATTATGATATTTCATCGTAAAAAAAAAACTCAGCATGTAAATCTCGATAGAGATATATTCACCATCTATAAAGAAACATGTTCTTTTCTTTACATATACAGCATCTATCATTGTAATAAAAGTAATTCTTTGTCCAGAATTAAGTTGATCGATGCATATTAGATATGCCAGTGTCTCTTGCATCTTTGTCTGCCTTGCACGTGGTACCTAAAAAATTGCTTATCTACGTAGAAATTGATAGCAAACGTGATCATCCTTTGATGCTTGGCGGAAGTATTCGAATTTCAAATTTTTGCCACCCCTCTTTAGCATTATTAGCCGGAGTTAAGTGCACCAATATGGTAGCCAACAGTCTCCTCAAATCATAAGGCATATGTTATGGAGATGCTTCATCTAAACATTTCTCTTGAGAGTTGTTTGATTCGATATGATCTCTTGAAACTACTGCTTGATGAAAAATTTGCACATAAACTTCATTGGCGGCTCTAGAATCACCCAATGAAGTTGGAGCTCTAACAACTTTTAGCAACAGCCGCAAAAAGTATCGCTCAGTTAGCTTTCTTGTTTACCATCCACATTGAATTTTGGTGCAATTTGGTATTGAACAAGGCAGCCCATAACACGAAAAGATGGGTACAAAAGTAGGCACCGTCTTTTGTTGTTTACATGGAAGTGATAGTATAAAAATCGAGACAAACTTGTCTTTTAGGTTTCCTTTTTATGTTTGGCATCTCTTCTACAATTCACGCCTTGACTAATTTGCTTTGCTTTTGCCAGTTGATGGAACTTTAACTATGCATTAGGCTTTTTAGCTGCTATCTAGAAAATTAATTGAATAAAAAAATGTACATGTCCTAGGTTGTGGGACATGCATCAGTACTTAAACAAATGCAATCATATCCTGAAAGAGAGAAATATCTCGAGAGAGTCCACCAAAGAACTTAATATGTAAGTCAGGAATCCAACTCTGACCTAAAAGCTTAAACTATTAGGTCTCCATCTCTCGGACCAATATGAGACATGATTCTTCACTCATGAACCTAACAAATCTCCCTTCGTGAGTAACCCCCACATTAAATCCAAATTTACAAGCTCTTCTTTAAGTCCATTCTAATACTCAACGCAAGCCCACCTCTGCTAGCCCTTGGCTCCATCTCACACCAACCGGACCCTTTGCCAAACCCATGGCGCACCTGATCCAACATTAGCCAAACTCCTTAGCACCTTGGTCCACCACCAAAAAGAGAATTTTCACTGATCCAACATCGAGAAGAATCCACTTGCCCATGAATAATCCAGTCTTACAACCTAAAGCTCTGATACTAATTTGATAGGGAGAAACACCTCGAGAGAATCCACCAAAGAGCCCAATATGTAAGTCAAGAACCAACTCTGACCCAAAAGTTTAACCTATTAGATTTTGAACCCTTACTTACATATTAACCGCTCTTTCTCCATTTCCCGGACCAATGTGGGACATGACCATTTACTCATGAACCTAACATATCCTAATCATAATGTTATTAGTGAGTTAATCATGACAATTAATTTATCAAATTTGCGCATTCATTTTTCTTGGTGTGTTTGCTACGAGATCTGCGGCTTTATTATTTATTCCATTACGGCAGCATTGAAAAGTATGCGTGGCTTGAGTGGAGTGTAAGTATCTTATTCTATTTACTTTTCTTCTTTGGGAAGATTAAGTTCATCAATTTTGTTTTATCTTATGAAAAAATTAATGCATCTAAATCAAACTCAACCTCAATTGCTGACCAGTACTAGAGGTCCATTAAAACCGTTTTTGTTTAGCTTATTTTTGAATTTCTTAGTGACTTTGGTGATCGTAAACGAATAAATTGCCTGGAAATTTAATAATAATATTTCGTGCAAAAAATTGCGTAATTTTTGTCATCACATCACAGGGCATCAACATAACACAAATAATTCGTGAATGTCAATCCAAACTAAATACGGTGGAGGAAAATTTATTTGGTAAAATTATTACGTGTTCAACAAATTCAATGACCCTAATAATGCGTTCCGTGGGTTATCTCTCTAAGCCTTCTTCAATCATAGATCGAGACACGTCTTTCGTGGAATTGACAAACAGGCATGTTTATTTTGACCGCATTTAACGTGCAAAAAGTGGTACCAAGAAAAAATGAAAAAAAAAAAAACTTTGAGTCAAATAGTCCAATCCGGGCAAATCAAATTGCATGAATTAGGTACCACACTGCTCCGACACAGGAATTCTTAAATTTGACTATTCTGCTACACAAAGTTGAGTCTTAGAGTCATGATTTGCCTTTTGATAGAAAGATATAACCATTTTTCTTGGCATTTAATATATATACCTTTTTAGGGAAAAAAAATTAAAAAATATATATATATATATATATATAAACATTTTCTAAACCTATTGGCACTCTTTAACATACCTAAATTATGCCTAACTTATTATGTGATTACACACATAATCAAAATTATAACACTTGAAATCTCTCTTAACTACACTTTTTTCAAATGGGCACCTGTTAGCCAAATCTTTTGCTTTTGGTCTACTAATATTTGTTTGGAATGTGATTTTTTTTCAAAAAAAAAACTTTTACATTTTTTGTGAACACATCTTTTAGTCACCTTTTTATTTCACATGCATCAAATCGCTATAGTATATTTTTTTATAAAAACTCCTAAAAATAACATTTCAAACGAATAACTGAATTGTGCTCAATTATGAGCATATGGGGCTACGGGCCATTAAGCATATATCTAGCAGAACAAAATTTTAGTCAAAGAATCAGCCAACAAGTCAAAAATGTTTGGTAGGATGTAACAATATTGTCAATTTGACGTACTAAGGTTTCAGTCACATTGAATTGTTCTTGTAGGAAGAAATTACTCTCGAGCAAAGAATTTTGAGCACACCATAACTACAGTTAGTCTGCCATATTTAAGTTAGCGTTCGTATACTATTTATGGGAACACCAATTCAAAAAACTATTAAGGTTGAATATCTCAAAAGATCCAATCAAGAGGTAGTTAGGTCAAATGGTCCAGTCACTTGTAACCAAGTTTCAAACTAATAAACAATAATTGCTTCAATTATTTCTTTCATTCTTTTTCCCCTAATGTTGAGGCAGTAGAGAATTTTTCTTAAATTCTGCTCAGGCTCACAAAAGTCAAAGCCCCCCAAAACATCTTATCCTTTTCACATGTGGTAGTGGTCTAACCCTCATTTGTATTTATGTTGAACATTCCTGGATGTCCAAGAAACCTGCAGAATATGGAGATGTGTAATAGAACTGGCGTCAGGAAGTATAAGAAATCGGATTTTCCGCGTCTCCGGTGGACGCCGGAGCTTCATGAGCACTTCATTGAAGCTGTAGAACACCTTGGTGGAAAGCACAGTAAGTTCCAGATACTGGAAATTAGTTAGCTATATTCAGAAAAACCATTTTCATTTCATATTTTTTACTTAAATGTTATGTTTCATAAAGAAGGACAAGTAGTATGGCAAGAATATTAATCTACCATCTGAGTATTTTCTTGTTGAGTGGATCGAAATTTGAAAACAAGACTAACCATTCTGGTTTGCATCAAATCATCTAGCTAATGCTATGTAAGAGTTTGTTGTAGGTTTGACTTCATGTATTTTTGTCAAACGTAGTAATATATTAAGGTTAAGTGAATAAATACATTGCTTGGTGTAGTAGTATATGTTCAATATGTGATGGAACCAGTAAAATTTTCAGAAGCAACGCCAAAGGGAATCGTGCAAATGATGGGTGTAAGCGGACTTCAGATGTCTCATGTCAAAAGTCATCTGCAGGTATAACAATCAAACAAGCTAATCCTTTTCTTTTCTTCAAATTTCCCTTCATTTTGATACTGTGGCTTCGGTTAACATTTGCTCCTTTGGAACTAAAACTTGAACAACAAGAAGAAATAGATCAATTTGGAGAGAATTTAGTAAACTTCCTTCTTCTTCTTTTTTCCTTTTCGGGGACTTAGTTTACTGACATGATTAAGAAATTTATTGACATAATAAGACCAAACTTCCTAATATATAGTTGACATTTTCTATTTCTAATTTAGAAGTTTTGATGTATATTCAAGTTTTAGTAATTTACTTGTTTAGGTTATGGTGTAATCATTTAGTAGTATTGCCTCTTAGTAGTTTCATATTCACTAAGTTTTGTGTTTTGTATATAAGGTGTTTAAAATATTGTATTCATTTGAGAACAGAGAGAGAAAAAATTAGGATAGACAAGCAAATGTCTTGGGTATTGGAAAGACAATATTGTTTAAAATTTATGCTGGTCTCAATATGAATGTGCTTCTCATTTTTATATATGTCAAATACTCTCTACTGCATTCTGCTAATAAAATATGAAGATCAATAATATGGAGTCGAAAAATGCATCAGGATAATACTATGTATACACATACTTCTGGACTCCTATGTATTTCCAGAAGTCCCGAAAGCAAGAGAGTATGGACAGAATGAAGAGAAACAGAATAAGGAAGTAGACGTTTAGCAGCTCTTGGCATTAAATTGAAAGTCCAAGTTAATGTTGGAGAAATTCAGCTGGCGAGAATGGGTTTCAATTAATAATGAAAGGGATAAGCAGCAGAAACAGAAGTTTTTTTAAGTTCTCCGAAAAAAAAATGCAGGAGCAATAGTTTCATTATTCTTCACAAAAATTTTGAAGTTTAAAAGGCATGCAATGCATGAGTATCTTCGTCATACAAAACAATGGCACCAATGCGCAATAATTGTGACCCCACAACTTTTGGAAGCTATATTGCAGAGGCAAAAATCTGCAATAATGATAGAATACTGGAGGAAGAAGAATTTCCTGGTGGATTCCGGGAGAATCCACTTGCTTTCAGCTGAAAATGATCAAAACGGGGCTAAATCCCCCGGCATGGTTTCCATCGATCAAGTTAGAGTCCGGTGTATAAAAATGAGGAGCAGAGGGTGAGAGAGTCTGATATCCATAAATGTAAAAAAACTATCAGAAGCCGGCCAAAAGATCTGTTCAAGTTGGCTGATGCTATAAGAATTGCATCCTGGCCTTCGACCTCGAGGTCGAGGTCGTATGGAGAGGTGTTGGAACCTGTCCAGTATCTGCATTTTTACCTTGGTGACTCACTGACCACTTTTTACCTCCGACACCTGTTGTACATGTGCCAGTTGAGACGTTGAGCAAACGACACCTATCCTTTCATCATTTTTAGACGGGATCAGGCCTAGCTCCTCAGTAACTCCGCTAACTGTTTGATTGTTTTGTTGCTTTATTCCATACGTCCTTTTTCACTTTCTTTCTATCCCTTATTTTCTTTTCTGGTAGCCTGCATATAAGCATATATGTCCTAGGCACTTTTAGATTGAAAATTGGTTCACTTGATCTATATCTGGAGTTAGATCAATCACAATCACAACTCAGTTGACAAATTTTACTTTGAATTAACTACTTTCCGGTAGTTTAATCTATATGCTAGCTAGCATGGCTTCAAATCCTGTAAACACCAAATCTGAGTAAGCAGTAATGTTTCCACTTCGTCAATATTTATAATTATTTGCTGTTGATATTTGACATCGTTTAGGTCTTCTTTGGCCTCAAATAGAAACATAAATGAAAGCAGAGAAGAATTGGGTACCCAAATATGTAACTATTATTTCGGAGTAGACAATCTGATACTAGCCTATTAACTCGTCCACTTTTAGGCGTTACCATCTGAACCAAGGTGCCTCCTCTCATATGTATATCATTTCATTAATTTAACTTTTTTGTAATCTCATGAAAAACTGATGAATTATTATCTACAAGATTAAAGCAGCAAATTAGTATTCAGGTTAATGCCATAGACATTTCGCAAAGAAGAATGTTAATGCTAAAAAGACTGAATTCTCTTCCTATAGTAAAATATGTTATGGCATGCATAATTGGCATGAGCTTGTTTTAGCCAAAAAAAAAAAAAATTGCAAAACAGTATTGCTGCCAGAGATCATTTAAGAAAAACCAAGAAAAAGGAAAAAGATTATATGCATGATTGGT
The DNA here is from genome assembly GCA_023065735.1 of Coffea humblotiana. NCBI lineage: Eukaryota > Viridiplantae > Streptophyta > Magnoliopsida > Gentianales > Rubiaceae > Coffea > Coffea humblotiana. The sequence goes on along the minus strand of CM041212.1, from coordinate 2,483,407 downwards.
CCGATCTGAATTAAAATTCAATCATGGCTTTTCAGATGTATAGAAATATGAAGAAGAGGACCACTATTAGCCTAGTGGTACCTATGAAGCTGCATGAGGAGGAGACCCCAGACGCTGTAGTTTGGTCCCTTCCCAGGTAAGCACCCGCCAAGTTAGTTCATCTTCAAGGTGATCATCAGTGATAGCCTTTTTAATTTGTATGTACGTGATATGGAAGGCAAACAACTTTTCTATAGTTTTCCCTTTTAATTAAAGCTTCACATTTGTTATACATAGTTATATATATTCTTGATTGATAGATTTTTTTCTTTATGCATCATCACAACGTTGCATGATCTCTTCATAATATTAGATATTTTCTTTTTTAGTGCTTGAACTTAAACTATATGGAAAGGGAACATTTTGATTATATCAAGGAAACTGATTTCTGTACCAAAGATTTCAGAACTTTTAGATACTATACCATATGGTAGGGTTTTATGTTAATCAAAACCCTACTATTTCCAATTTTCATATATGTATGTTGCTCAAAATCAGACATGGCTATTTCAATGGACATGGCTATATATGCTGACAATTATTTTAAATTTTATAAGAATACATCAAATGAGAGTTATACCAAGAAAAAATGTACAAAAATAGTTAATTCTAAGCAAAGGTCGTACTAAAAGGGAAAAACACTCGATCTAAGGAGTGCATAAATGATAAAGTACATGTGTTCTTCTTTAGTTTTTTGTTTTTCCTTTCAAATTATGAGGTCCAGAGGAAGTAGGGTTTTCTCTGTTTTTTTTTTCGTTGTGGTTGCATAACACATAGTAGTAGGGTCTGCTCAAATTCTTCTTGCTTTTGTAGGAAAGTTGGCAAAGACCAAGAAGGACCACCAAAAGAAAGGAAGGGACCCGAAAGCTCGATCACTTGCAAAAGCAAAGGGAAAAACGAAACTATTAATCAAGGGGATCCTTTACTCAATTTCCAGGTAACTTAAATTCTACTCCTAGTCTCCTACAGTAACATAATCAATGTGCATATAATAAAAAGGACTAATTCCATTATATACCCTACAAATTTATATCAATTCTCACATTGCACCATATATATGATTTGGACTTTAGAAACTTTAAAATTCTTTTATTTGTCCCACTTTGTTCCAATAGTTACTAGTGTTGAGAAAATTTGATGAAAAGCAGTACCTTAGCGTCACATTTATTCTCTGCACCCTCAGACTTTACATACATACTCATATTGAACCTCAAATCCCGATTTTGAGATACTTTTTCCCAAAGCTGCAAAATGTTTTGTCTATTTCACCTTAGTTGTTACACTTCACAAAATGTTTCCGGTGAAGTTCCGATGTAGGTTGGGAATCAATTGAAAATTAAGGGAACTCATTGAGCAAAATGTGATTGCAGAACTTGTCCTTCTTCAACTTTTCTAAGCTCTGTTAATTAACTATGGGACCAAAGTGAGATGGAAAAAAGAATTTTGTGGTGCAAAATTTTTAAGATTAAACTTGAGCAATCTGGTCCTACATAAAACAAATATGTATATGAATACCTGTTCCCTAAGATTACTTGAAATATAAAAGATGTTACATTCCCTTTTACCCCCATACGTTTGTTTCTAATATCAATTTTTAACAACATAAAACTACACCCGTCTTTTATGTGTTAGGTGCTATAGGACCTTCTCACCCTAAAAATGCAATGAATCTTTTGTCTCACTCTCTATTCCACTTTTTATTATATTACTATTTCTCCTTTATAAATATCATATTTTAATTCTTTTTTTTCTTACTGCCAAATAAATACTAACACAATAAAAACTAAATACAGCAGTCTCAAAAAGTAATATATAATAGAAAATCAAAAAATATGGTAGAAAATTCATTAAAAAAATCTCATTCTTTTATGTATTTTGATTATTTGAATTTGTTAAATTTTGTGTATTACTTAGCTAATAGTTATTGGATCTAAAGACACAAAAAAGAATTAAAATATGGTATTTAAGGAGGAAAATAATAATATAATAAAAAGTGAGACAGAAGATGTTGCGACATAAAAGCTAACTCAAAGAATAAGACTTTCCTTCACTCTTACAACCAAGCACTCAACTCAACAATCTCCTCCTCACACATCAAAACCTAAGTTGAATTATGTTATAACTAGACTCTGATACCAATGTTGGGTGATATTGAGCCTTCTCACCCTAAAAGCTAGTTCAAGGGGCGAGAATGTTCCTCACACTTAGAATCAAGCACCCTGCTCCTTCCACAATTGATGTACGATAAACTCAACATCATGCAACTAGAATTGTGAAACTTCATTGGTAAGTGGTAACTGCTAAATTGTCTTACTATTCTTAATATAATAATGATGTGAGGTGTCTATATGTATATATACACAAGCGCGTATGTTTGCCATTTTGACATGATCTCAATAAATAAGCTTGCGAGTACTTGAAGGGCATAGCAGCAAGGTAAAGAGCGAGAGTTTGTATCAAAAAGGGGTCAAGTTTTCTTTTTGAATAAAAAAAGAGGTAAAGTTTCAAAAGTCACGGGATATAATTTGCATTATGTGTTTAAAAATGTTTTTTAGATAGCAAATTATTTGCACAGATTTATCTACTTGTATCATAAATACATTTTTTAATCATCTTTTTGTTTCACATACATCACATAAAAAAAATGCTATAATATTTTTTTCAAAAAATTATCCCAACTGATCTCCTATCCAAACACATACAAATTAACTTGAGTTTTAATGACATTTTGCAGGTCATACAAGGTGTTACACGTTGTTTCTATGCGTCAAAAGAAAGTGAGAATGGAATTTTTGACTTTTTACAATCCATTGCTGAATGCGGAAAAAAGGGAAACTTGTGGTCCTCTAATAATCGTCTAATCTCGCAGTCCAGTGCCTCGAGCGACTCTTTGGACCTTCTTCACCAGTCTAGCAAGGACAGTCATGTTAACTTGGACTTGACTATCTCGTCATGATTCACAGAGTAATATGTCAAACGAGTAGTTTGCTCACTGTCAATGTTATGGATTTATTTTATTTACACTAATAGTGTGTACATTAGCAAGTCTGAATGCATTACAAATATGTAAAATTTAAATTTTACATATATGCGATGCATATAGACCTGATAGTATATATAGTAAATGTAGAAAAGTTTTTGTCCTAGCAGCACATGGTAACAAAATTTATATCGATAACACAATTTTGAACAAAAATTTAGAAAATTTCTACTCATAGTTTGAGGGTATGAAATCTTGTAATATAATGTACGCGTGCAGTTTTTTCCTAAAATAAGAAAAAAGAAAAAAGTTAGAAAAAATGCCTTTCAAATTCCAAAGTATCCAACACATAAATCCCATCATCAATGTTCTTCTTGGTAGTTTGCCGGTTCACCATAAACCTTTTCCTATCTTGTTCTTTACTTTTCATTCACTTCTTTTGCTTGCTAAACTGTTTGGTGATGACTCTCAATGTCAATGATTCTTGTTTTCTTTTCTGCCTAATTTTCGCCTATCTGTTGGTCCATTTCAGATGCTGTTGTTTGGCTTATGACAATTTTATGACTAACAGTCTTAGATATTTGTGGATCCAAAGTTGATGAAATGGGATTTAAGGTTTCGCCTCTTTGTCTCTTGGTTCATGAATCCTTCATACTTTATTTCTCTTGGTGTAAATTTTGTGGATTTTGATCTTGATTTAAGTGTAGAGATAGAAGAGGAGTCACTGCTCATTTAAGATCATTTCGAGATTCTACATCCATTATCGGCGAAATCTTAGGTTAGAATCATTGGTCCATGTGAAAAAACAAGTTTTAAAATGTAATTTTTCTCGAATTTTGCCATTGACCATTGATGGCACTTTAGCTAAACCTCGAGATTCCAAATCCAACCCAAGTCCCCAACCAATCAGCTGATTGGTCTTATTGGTCTGATCTCTCAGTTTTTTAAGGAAAAAAAAGTAAAGAACAAAATGAAATTCCTTTCAAATATTTGACTATACAGAAAAAATGCAAAAAAATGTGAAAATGATGTAAAATGCAAACGCATGAAAAGCACATAAATCCAACCTTGAAAAGTTAAAGCAATGCTTTGTTATGATAGTTTGTGCCCGCATATGATGGGTAGAGCAGGTCTGCAGTCCAACGGTCATTTAACATATGATTTAATTATTGGTAGCTAAGCTTTGCGGTCCATGTGATCATTGAGGACTAGTCTGTCAGTGTATTTGGGCTCTTCATAGTCCACACATGTTTGGTCCAAGTGGGTTGGATTTGCTTTTCTATGGCACAAGTTTACGCGTATAATTAAAAAAAAAAAAAAAAGCTTCTCAATATTGTTTTACTATTAAAATACTTTTACTTTTCACAAAACCTTATAAAATACATAATAAATTTGTAGCAGATTATACTTCCCCAGTTATACTTCAATTTTTTAAAAAAATATAAAAATATGTGTAACTATAATAAAATATCTTTCCAGTTATATATAAAACTGCACCTATGTATATAGTAGTTTCAATATATTTACACACGTAAATATAACACGGCGATAAAGTTTTAATAACTTTTATATTTGATACACAAAAATAAAAGTTAAAAGTGATACTAATGTAGCGTAACCTTTGAACCCTTTAGCAATTTTACCTGCATTTTTAGTGCTATAACTTTCAAGTATATTCGTATTTTTCACCTCCAAATTTATATGCATAATTTTGCCAAACTTGCAATTTTATACCAAACTTTTAATCACAGTTTTGAAGTCGGAATGCATAATCATATGTGCTACTGCATTGTATGTATTAAGAGACATTATATATGAAGGTTTGAGAAATCAAAACATTGAGGGTTGCCTTTTGCGAAGTCCGACGGTCATTTCTTTCCCTTTCTAGTTTGTACGGCCTGATTTATTTCTTTGTTTTCCGGAGCCCAAATTTCGTCCTCTTGTAGATTTTATGTGTTTCTTGCTACCTGAATGGATCAATTCCTGTATAACAACGTGGAAGTGCATATTTCCATGGAAAATTTCAGTTCACGTTTGGAAACAATTAATTAACACAATTAACACATTTATGTCAGAAAAAGGACGGATCTCAGATTAGTCAACATCACACTGACTTCTTTCCAGATGTCTTTTTCCATTTCCTCCACTTACGTTAATTTCAACATTTGCTTTGTACTTGGTAACTGTTGATGGAGACGTGCATGGGGTGTGGGGGAGCTCTCCAGCCCTATCAGAAAAAATTGGCACCAAATTGCTTTTCATTATACTAATCCATTGGAAATTCTTTGACAAATTTACAACATTAGCCCTGAACGTGTAAACAATTTATGAGCTTTTGTTTATCGTAGGTAAACTAAACTGTGTTATTGTCTTTCTTTTGCAAAATAGTCCTCCACATTTGCAATTTAAACAGTTTTAGCCATCACATTCCAAAAGTGTTGCATTTAGGTCCTAAACCATACTTCTAGTTTAATTTCATTGTCCTAAATTTGGCCTAATTCTGAATTGGATTCGTAACATGCCTCTGTCCCATAGATTCTATTAGAGTAAAAGTTGAGTTAATCGATGTTTATTTAGAAAACAAACAAAGGTTTTATTTTTTTCTGATAATGTTTGTTGAATTTTTGGACCAAAATTGCATGTTATGCCAAAATTTGGGTTTGGCAGTCTATTGGTTGGTTGAAACCTCTAGGTAGAGTTAGTGTATTGGTTAGGTATTGTGAGAAACTGTTGAATAATTTTATTTTTCTACTGTATTGGTTACCTATCAGGAATTGTTTACAATTTTGATGAGGTCATTTCATTCATAGACTAAGTTCATCGACCCTTGATTATATAACACAAATACTTTCAATAGATTAATTGATAAATTCTACACAAGGATATTTCGTACGGTTAATTAGGTTTTTTTTTTTTCAAATACGCATTATTTGTTTTTTTTAAAAATTGTTTCATCAGACAATTCTGAACCGTAGAGTTGTCTTATCCCTTTGTTCCTTGTTTTCAACCAACATATTTGTCAAAAATCCAAGTCCAAAATGGACTTTCATGCTTAAGAGTCTACTGAACGCAAGTTGAGACAGCCTTTTAGCGCTTTGTTTTCTATGGATATGATCTCTTATCTTAGCTTAGAGATGCAGCCCGTTTGGATTGTAATTTTTTGAGAGTTTTTATGGAAACATTACCATAACTCTTTTTTAGCATATCATGTATATGAGGTAAAAATGGCGATTGAAAATTGTGTAGAAGGAATATTCGTGAAAAAATTTTAAAAAAAAATTTCCAAAAAATGACAATCCAAAATTTTTTCCAAAAAATCACAAATCCAAGTAAAGCAGTATTTGACCTTATTTAGTCTACTATTTCTCTCTATCTCTTTGTATGCATGCGAATTCTTTAGACTCTTTTGGGACAAATTAGTGTTATGACTCAATTATAATGGTAAGAAGAACATAGTCTGAGAATACATTCAACTGCTACAAGAAATAGAATCCCATATTTATTTCAGTTCTTCTCCCATTTCGACTACTATTGATCACAAGCAACAGTCAATCTTTAGCACCAGCATTGCCAGTGGTTTTGCTGAGTTCATGAGTCTCATATTGGCCAAGATCAAAAGAACTTATTTTGGTGAGTCTCATATTTAGAGTCAAAAGAACCCTTGGGAGCATCAACCAAACTTATTTTGGGATACTTTAATCTTTTTTTATAGTAAACACTCGCATCAGACGGCAGGAACGGGGCACCAGAATAGTGTGACGCTTTTTAAATGAGTTGTAATTATTTCTTAATTTATAATAGGAGTGTAACATTTTGTTACTATTCTTTTTTTTTTTTTTTGACATAGGGGTATAAGGGTTTTCGGCCCGACTAATCCCCTACGCCCGAGAAGAGAGGCCCATTTTTCTCGAACACGTTAACCCCGAGACTCGATCCTTAGTGGTCATATTCTAAAAAGGAGTAACACACCACACGACTTACCTCAGGTTAGACTAATATTTTGTTACTATTTATATGAATCCTATATGTAATAAGTATGTGTCGATTATAAAATTGTATGGGTAGTTCACGTTGAATTATAAAATTATAAAGTGTTAAAAAGTATCATATCATTTCGAACTATTATTAATAACAACTGTCCGTGCCTCGTGTCCAGCATCTCATACGAGCAGTTTAGCGTGAAAACGGACCTACTGTACCGAAAATCAAAATAGCAACCGGCAGAGCATTGAAGACAATTCCAAAAAAGGAAGCTTCGAATGGGAAATTGGGGCCCAAAATTAACATGGACGGGACATAACCAAAAGAATCATATGAGAAGGAACGTTCTCGTTTTTTTTTCTCTTTCGAGTGGAACGTTCTCGTTCCGTGAATCCTGAAACTATCCATTATTGTAGGTGATGGATTCATTTATGGTGCGATGATGAGTTTTCTGTGCAAGTGTAGCAAGGACCCACAACAAAAGCGGAGGCAAATTTCAATAATGGACCACAAATTGCAATGTATTGTTGACAACAACCATATGCCCATCCAGGAATTGTGGGCATTTTTGAGTTTTGCACTAAAAGTAACAAGTAATTGGAAAGTGGACCAAGTAATTTAAATAGGGTGGGAAGGCAAGGAAATTTTGCCAATACAATATACTGTTTAAAGTTTAGTCGATTCATGTGGATTTGTGCAAATGAACAATCAAATCAAGTCAAAATTGGAAATGATTTATGTAAAATTGAAACATATTTAGAATGCAAGACATAAAATACAATAATTGAACATTTTAAAGCTAGCCAATTTTACATGGTATTGAAGATCGACCAATGACTCGCTTGTAGTCATGCCTAAGATTATAGGTGTCAATGCTAACTCAATTGAGTGGATTTGCTTGAGTCCACAAATAAATGGGATGTGTATGCAATAAATTTTTTTAATTAGATCTAAATGAGTGACTCAATTAAATACATTTAATTAGTGAGTGAGAGCTAAATCACCTATTTAGACTCGATCAAAACTAGAGTGTAGATTCAAACTCCATTAGTAGGACTCAAGTAAGTAAATTTGAATTTCCCAACCATCCAATAAATATTTGTTAAAGTTCTCAGGATATATTTACTTGTTATTTTCCTTTTTTTTTAAAATTGTTTGCCCTTTCGTTCTTCCTCCCTCCTTTCAAAATTCAAGCAAACCCTTCAAGTCTTCTGTTAATTGATTTCTTACATTAATGCTTAAATATTTTCAAATTTAATAATATGATATTATTTGAAGCTCGCCATTTTTTTGTTATATAAAGTTTTAATTGGCTTTTCCTTTTCATTTTTATTTGGATAAAAAAATTCCTTTACTAACTTGATATGTATTTATTTTTTTATTATAATATAATATTGTTATTTGTTATTAAACAACATGTGTAAAAGAAATTTAATAAATTTTGTAAATGATCATAAATGGGTAATTAGATGATCTACACCCATATAAGACCACATCCATTTATTACGTGTATATTTTGATCAATTTATTAAACAGGTATATTGGGTTGGCATAATTATGTCAATTACTCAATTATGACCCACTGAAATCACTTATTTTGACAACTCTACATGATAAAGATGGTGGATTGCAAGTATGAACTTCCTAAAAATTATAAGTGAGCATTTAAACTATGAGTGTTCAGTGTTTGCTATGCTTGCATATATGTGCATCTAAACTTGTATACATTTACATATACATCAATTATGTAATAGAATACCACAATACAAAAGATATGGTAAATTAGCCAAACAAAATTATAGAAACATGAAGAAAGAAGATATGTATGTCCTTGTTATGAAATTTGGATGCGTTTGGGCTATCAAAAGAGAAATAGCTTAAGATTAAAAACCTCTAGCAAAATTGAAATTTGAAATCATGATATACTTGTCCCCAAAATTGAACTTGTAAGTGCCATAACCTCAAGTGCTTAATCAAATTGAAATAGGGTGTTAATTACACACATGTGGTTGTGTGAGTAATTAAACTTTAGTTTCATGATTTTTTTTTTTGTTTTCCATTTTAAGCAAGCTATGTGAATCCATTCCGATGAGATCGATCAATCATCCTATTTATATATGTGTGTGTGTGCACTCTTCAAATTTGAGATATTAGGGATTAGATTTGCTTTGACCTAAATTTAGGAGAATAAAATTGCTCTTCTACCAAATTTTGGGGATCAAAATTGTATTTTTTTTCCAAAAATAAAGTAAAGGTCAGTTTATCCAAAAAAAATCAAAAAGGGGGTTAAGTGCCAATTAGAAAAGTTTATAAGGTAAAATGCAAAATAAAGTAAAGGTGTGTTTATCCAAAAAATCAGAACGGGGATTAAGTGCCTATTAGAAAAGTTTAGAAGGTAAAATGCAATTGGGACTAAGTTCAAGGAGTTGATATTATGTGTACATTAGGATCATCTACCTCCCAAGATAGCCGAATGGGTCCCATGCTGAGTTGTTAAACTTCTACTCGTTCTCTGCACCTCCGAAAAAAATCGCTCTTTATACATTAGAAACGTGAATGAGCAATTTAGGAGATAATTCTAGAAAAACAAATCTCGAGTTGGAACTTGGAAGAGCAGTTGGACCAATGCCAATTCTTGGTTCTCAAGACTCTTTTCCGTGTGAACAAGTACTTATAAAACAACACTTATTCTTGTATACTAAGACTAACTTGACTTGAATTCAATTATTTTTCGTGCGAGTTTTGCTTTCCCTCTTCCACATCCTTCTGTTCAAAAGGACAATCAATCCTTCTGTTCAAGGTAATACAGGACAACCCCATTTTGTATTTAATGATTATCTGTATTTTCTTCCAATTTTTCAGTTGGGATTGTCTTACCTGAGCAGAGATTTTTTTATGGGTATTTTTTTTGTTGAACTTTACTTGGGCTTTCTGATATTGTTTGAGAAAAATACATTTATGGCCTTTTTTTGGGTTCGCCCCCGGGGGGGGGGGACTAAATTTTTTAGTTGGTGTTGAAGATTGGTTGTTGATCGCAAAGTTGATATTTGATTTTAAGTATATTGATTATAATTGAAGATGAATACGGAACACTGCAGGGCTGAAGAGAAAGGAAAAAAAAAAGTCTTTTTATGTTTTTCTTTTTTGGTTTTTGTTTTAAATTGCGAATTTGTTTAAGTTTAGCATTCTGAAGTTATTGTTGTTACTCTTTTATGTTGGCCAGAATTTTTTATGTCAAAAGAATGTGCTGATGATTGAATTTAATTGGAGCTGATTGTTCGTAATATGCTGTTGAGGTTATGACTGTTAGATTACAATCATGTTTAGTTATGGATGTTGAAATTTGGTTTCGCGGAACAATATTTGATGTTGTCGAGGAGGAAATTCTGAAATTTTTTTTTTAACATTGATTTTGGTTTAATCTATTGGAAAGTCAGCTGATGATGTTTTTATTAGATTGACCATGTTCATTGTGGGCCTTCAATTTCAAAAAATAAGTTGTTGTAATTGTCCAGAATATCGTGCTCAAGTTGATTGTGAATTTTGTAGCCTCCTGCTAGCAATATGCAGCTCAAGTTGACTGTGATTTCTGTAGTCTACTGATAAAAAAATGCAATCTTTAAGTGCTCTTTCACATTTATTATGTTGCAAGAATTTTTAGATGAAAAAACATGAAATCCCTTTTATGTCAGATGATGTAGTTGTCTATTGTTAGATTTGGGATTGAATGCTTAGAAGTTAGGAAGTTTGAAACTCAGCAGAGATTGTTTTCCCTGGTTCTGTCATTGTTGTTTTATCTCCGAAGGAATTACAATCACATTTCTGTTAGCCATAAGAGGAAATCATTGTGACTGTGCAATTGCAGAGATGGCGATCAAGTCCTATGCAACCCAAGCTGAGCTACTTCTGCGGAACTATATGCATGCAGATTCTTATGCCCTGTGCACATCTATTATTGGCAGCATTTGTGCTTGCAAGATGGTACGAACACTTCTTGCCTTTCTCAACTTCACTTTCAGCACATTGTTTGCTTTCTTGAGTACATTTGTGGTGGATTGTCATATTGAGCTGTCTAAAACCAGAATATAGTACTGGTTTTTGGGGAGCATGTTCATCCTGGCAAGAAGTTTTTTCGTTTTTGTTGTTCCATTTTAGCTTGTTTACACTTGTTTTTCTTGACTTTGGATTTGTTCTATGTTGTTCAGGTTTATGATCTCAGCCAGGTCATTAGTGCAGCTTACTTGAAGAGCTATTCTAGACTTTCAAAACTTAAAAAGATTGAGTGGAACAATCGGTAAGTAGATATATTCCTTGACATTATTCCATTTCCTATCAAAGTTATCCGTCTTGTTCAATTACGGTGATCTTCCTTTCTGTTGTATCCTTATATGTGCCTATCTATGATGCAGTGCCATATCAACCTTCCATGCTATATTCATCACAACCATGTCACTTTACTTTGTATTCTGGTCAGATCTGTACTCCGATGATCGTTTTGCTCCTGCTATTACTCTTCGACATTCAAAATTGTCTACATTTGCGTTGGGTGTAAGTTTTGTCCTTTTCGTTTGTATGTTTCTGACTTCCATTCTAGACCACTACTGCCACAACTTCCCACCTTCACCCATTCCCTCTGCCTTCCCACCTGCTGCCCTGAAAAATCAATAAATAATAAATTAAAAATAAATACAACAATCGGTTATTGGAGTTTATGTGCATTTTGACTTGGTTGGGAATACATGGAATGATAATTTTTGAGTTACAAAATTTTTGGCCCCTATAACTTATGCACAAATAAGTACCATATTGCTGTGGGAGTTCAAGAAAGTATTCTGTGATTACTGCATTAATGTAAACTAGTCTCAGCTCACACAAGGAAATGTAGACTTGTTTATTTCACATATGAATTCCAAATGTAGTTGATTGTTTTTATACTGTTACTCGTTGAACTGAATTTGATTCTTGATGTCAGTAAAGCATCCATGGAAAAGTGCAAGTGCATGTTGATTTTAGCATATTGTTTGTGAACAATGCAAGTGCATGCTCAACTATAGGCAGAATTATAAAGCATTTTAGTACAGAACAATGTGGGAAAGGTTCAAACAACTAGTAGAATTTCAATAACTATGTTGAAAATAATATTTTGAAATGAAAGTGAAAGAGTACTGCTAATCTCTGTTTTTCTACTTCTTTCACATAGTTGAAAAAAAAAAGAAAGAAAATTGAATAGGTTTGGAAATAAACAATGTTCCCAAACAGTTTATCAATGGGATTCATTTGTAGAGGTCAAGCAATGGGAGAAGGATTTTGTGAGCCCATTTTTTCAAGAAATGTTTTTTGTTCCACTTCTCAGACAGTTACATGTGCTGTTAAATCTCTTAAAGTAGATTGCATTTGAAGCTGTACATTTTGAACTAATAATTTACCTCAATTGAGCTACTTGAGAGAGAGTTATTTAGGATGATATCGAGTATTTTCATAGTATAGCTTATTATGGTTGTCTCAAATGATACTCTTTGTCTCATATAAGATTCTTACAGATCGACGGATCTTAGAAATGACATAAGTGGATAAATTCTGGATAAAAGATTTACTAGATCCCCACAATCCTGACTTTGTACTTAGCTCTATTCTGAAAACACTCTAAATTAGTAATAATTCCTGTGTTTTTATTGAAGGCCAACTGGAAAGCAAAGTCATAGTGATAAGGGCTGTCTATTAAGGGTAGGCCAAGGTGGTGGATGGGGAAATGCTCACATGTAAAAAAAAAAAAATGCTGTTAAATGTAAGACAACCCAAGGTCAATGTTACCTGAAGTACATCTATGGATGTTGGTGTATAAACACATTTATGTCAGTTAAACATGCACACAAAGTTAAAATATTTCTGTTTCGTTAGGGTTCATGTCTGTGAACTACCACCTATCTTTTAGGCATGTTACATGGTTTTTTTCCTTTGCTTTCCTGGAAGAGAAGGGGGGTTGGGGGTGGGGGGAAGGGAAGGGGGCTTCTTCAATTCTCACACTGCACTTGCATGCTATTTTGTGAAGTGCACGACATTGAAAGTATATCAAGCTTAGAATGCTGATATCTATTGGTAATTTAAGGAAAAGAACAAAGAGAGAAACCCAGCTTGGATTTAAGCATGAGACTCCCTGCGCCCTAGGATAACAAATTATCCTGTTATCATGAACCGGCCCATCTGTATTGACTATGCATATTTTGAGCAAAGCAAACAATCGTAGTCCTTTCCAATTGTGGCCAAGAAAAGGGATATTTGTTTTCAATTTGAACCATTTTGTGCTATCTAATGTGGTCTAGCTCTAGCTGCCAAGGCCTCTTATGGTGAGGTGTATGAGAGGAATTTTTTTTAAAAACATAAATATAATCCTGGCGGTGTTTGTTATAGCATTCAGTCAACTGCAAGAAACTCTCTTCAAGCACATCTCTCGTTGTCTAGCAGTAAAACATATGTTGCATGTAAAACCTGACCAACCAACTCAAGGTTTAACAAATATTGGATGACAATTTTCTGTGTTAATCTATACATTGTCTGAGTTTGTGGCAGTGCACCAGAATGACAAATTTTAGGAGATAGTATCTGACAGCTAGAGAGTTGAGATACATGTTCAGCATATTCACATGCCTGTGTCAGAGTTCTGTGGCAGTGTCACAAATCTCAGATTTTAGGAGATCAAATGTACAACTTGCAAGTGACTAAACTTTAGCTCTGTGGAGGTGACAAGATAGCAAACTGGTAGAATGTTTGTATCCACGAGCTGAATAGTGGCAGTTGGCACTTTTCATTGCTGGAGAAACTGTGGATTTCAAATTGGATAACTTTGTATATTGACCAATAGATTTTTGACATGGCTGAAAGTACATTCAAGACCTTTGACATTTAGCTGTTGTGGGCATCTTATGGAAATTTCTTTTTCCATATGGAATTTGGATTTCCGATTGAACTAATTTTTGGGCATCTTTAAAGGAATTTAAGAGTTCTAGGTGAGATGCCCACATAAGATTGCTTCTGCAGTCTTGATTGATTGCTTGTTCTACCATATCTTGTTGCTTATGACTCATATATTGCTTAACATAGTGATATATGGTAAAGGTAGCTAGATATTCCATAAGGATACTTGACTTGGGCCAATTATGAGCCTAAAGTGGTGCATCATCTGCCTTGATGGGGTAAGTATCCACAATACTTGACTCAATCTTGAATTGAATTTTGCTGTTTAATCTTATAGACTTGAGAAAAGCTATGACATTGGCCTCTCTTGTGCACTTTCTGGCCTTTTAAGACAATATAGTCCTTGGGCTTGAGTTCACTGGCCCAATTACGGACCTTGTCATGGCTTAGTAGTGCACTTTAACCTCTCTGGAAAGTGATCGGATGAAAATTTGACCTGATGAAATACTGAATCGGGAGATTAGCTATGTTGCAGAGATTGAGATGCGAGTATGTTGCAGAGATTGAGGTGCGAGTATATGTCTAGGTTTTAGATTTGTTGATATTGTAATATCTAGGGATGAGGACAGTGCCTGGAATTCAGACCTTGGTATGTGGTACTCTGGACATGTGAGAATTACAATAAGAATTTATTAGCAAAGTTTTGACAATTCCGTGCTGGTATGTGGCATTTTTTTTCCCCTCTGAATTTTAAGTTTTACTGTTGAAACAGTGGGATGTGGGGCGTTTGTAGAGTCGCTTGTTACTTATAAGAGTTTTGTCCTCTAACGTAAATTGATGACAATTCTTGAGGAGCCTGAAAAACATCTTATTGGAATCTAAGGAGCTAATGGCAATAAAATTTTGCTTTTTTTAAATGTAAATGAAGATGCTCGTGTACTTCCCGATGGATGCCTGTATCATCAAGGGAAAGAGAAACAAAACTTTGCCAAGAGTTGGAACCATTTTCCAGTGTTTTCAATCACAAATTTTGCTGCATTTCTATATAGTTTTTCTGTGCTGCCTTAAGTTCTAATGGTTTGCGCATATGTTGTCAAATATTGTCTTCACATATGTCATTGTCTTTTTTACAGGTTTCTACTGGTTATTTCCTTAGCGATCTGGGAATGATCATTTGGTTATATCCTTCTCTTGGTGGTTTGGAGTATGTAAGTGTATTTCCTTTTGATGCAAATGCAATTGTTTGCTGATACTACAGTTTGTTTCTTGCGATCTTGTAAAAGCATAAGTTCAGTAGTTGAACTTCCGATAATAAAATTTTGTCACCTGAAAGTTGCATTAAGAGAAGTTCCTAGGTGGTTATTTAACCAGTCATTGACATATTCCTGATGCTGTTTCAGGTGGCTCACCATCTTCTTTCCATGTTATCTGTGATCTACGCAATGGTGACTGGTGAAGGACAGATTTATACATATATGGTCTTAATTTCCGAGGCAACAACCCCTTCCATCAATTTAAGATGGTACTGTTACGTTTGATTCTTGATACTCTGGAAACAGCATGAAGCACTGTCTTGCTAGTTTTTAATGAAGAACTCTGATCTGTTTCATTTTTTATTTATTTTTTGTGTTTTACCTTGAGAAGGTATCTCGATGCAGCTGGAATGAAGACATCTAGGGCATATCTCATCAATGGGGTTGTGATGTTTTTGGCTTGGGTGGTGAGTAAAACAATAGACGTTATTGGACAGTTGAATATTATTCCTTTTTTACTCCTTACATGATTTAAGACAAGATTCGCACTCTGTATTTCCTGTATTTTGTTTTATACTTTCCTACTTGACGGTCCTTGGTAACTCTCTGCAGGTTGCTAGAATCTTGCTGTTTTTGTACTTGTTTTATCACATATGGGTGCATTACGACAAGGTAATAGCAACAAACCATGGAGTTTGACCTTTGTAATTAGATCATCATGGGACGTGATCTCAGAAAATGCAAGTTTCTGTTTTCTTAATGTAGTCTTTACTCTCACTGTTGACAAATCGCTGTTATCTGCCAACTGTTGGTTGCATTTCTTGGCCATTTGTTCAAAACAACATTTAAACAAAGTTCTACATTACAAATGTGGATGACATGGTGTCTTTTGTCTTGCAACAGGTGATGCAGATGCAGACATTTGGACATTGCTTGGTTCTTGGGGTTCCATCAGTCCTTACTGTCTTGAATTCGGTATGGTTTTGGAAGATTTTAATGGGATTGAAGAAGACATTGGCAAAGAGGCATTAGAAGTCCCTGTTCAATAATTACGTCAAGGCACTAATCTATTTTTTTGTTTGTTTTTTTTTTTTGTACATTGACCTGTATATTCTCTCTTTTCAACTTTCTATCCGATCAAGGAGAGGAGGACATTGAAAAATGGACTGCGGATTCCCTGGTTTACTACCAAGGGAAATTCTGTTTTGAGAAATCGAACGAGTTCATGTATAGTATATATTCCTGTTAAATTAAGAGCTGCAATAATATTGCGATCATTAGCTTTCTAGATATTATGGAGTGTATTTCAAGATTTGCATCTGAATGGGATTAACTTTGCAACTGGAAAACTAGATGCAATATTTGGTAGGCACGTTGGATGTTTCGAAAATTTTGAGTTGACTGTTCATTTTGGAGCAACAAGCTTTTGTTTTTCTTGATGTTGTCTTGTTCCTCTTTGTTCAAGGAGAGAGAGTGAGAGAGGTGAACATCTATTGAATTTCCTCAAGTCAAAAAGGTTGGGATTATTGCAGGATGATTTGTCTGAATGTACTAGATAAACCACGTCCCTCTGGAGATGGTAAGGACCAAAATCTGAATTGGGAAAAGTGAGGAGCGATTTGGCGAGCTTCGAAGCTGCCAACTTTGGTCTCCATTAAAAACTCAAATTTTGGGTTCCCTCTCCCCTGCGGAATATGTTGAGAAGTTTAGAAGTTTTTATTTATTTATTTATTATTTATTAGTTTTTATCAAAGTCAAGTTTTTAGAAGTTGTGTTATTTAGGAGCCTGTGTTTTATTTGGTAATTTTTATTTAGTAATTTCTTATTTTACAAATCTTAGTAAATTATAAGTAGGTTGTGAGTGGAAGTATTTTTCTTAAGAGAGTCCAGTAGTGTTTGTAAGGTTTTATTATAGTGTGACTTTCTTTCATGGCTTGAAATTTCAATAATAGTGCAAATTATTTATGTTCTCTCCCATAGTGATTATTTTATTCATTCAATTTTGTAACCTCACACACGTTAATTATTATTAGAACCCTGAATTTGAGTTGTAGAATTGGTATCACGAGATTATGAGAATAGGTCTGGACATTTTCGCTGTCAGAAAATTAGAGCGCAAGGTTTGATAGAAAATACTCAGTTGATCGAATTAAATCACAAGATTAGTCCTAAACTATCTAGTTGATGAAGATTAGACCATAAAATTGGTTCAAAAATTATCAAATTGTTGTGGGTGCTATGACAGAGATCAAAGAAGAATTCTATTGAATTTGTTGATTGCTGTGGATTGTCAGATTGAGGTATTTGATTGGTTAATAAAACAGAGTGATTAGGAAAACTTGATAGAAGAGGAGAAAAAATTTGTTCAAGAATATGAATTGTTAACTATGTTAAAAAGAAAAGAAAGTAGAAGAAAGAGATTGGGAAAATTTTTTGTATTGCTCTCTCTCTTAAAGTTATAATGGTACAATGCCCATATGCTCATATATATATATATATATATAGGCTTACAATAGGATAGTAATTATTCTACCAGCTAACAACCACCTAATTGATAATAATTATCCTAATCAAATATATAATTGATACACATTTAAATTTAAACAATATAATTACAATTATCACCTACCACCTACCATCTACAACTTATTCCAACACTTCCCCTCAAATTGGTGCATAGATATCGTACATGTCCAACTTGTCAAGTGAGTTGTAAAGCTTCCTAGTTGACGTAGTTTTTGTGAGTATGTCAGCCAACTGATCTTCAGACTTCACAAATGAGAATCGTATCACCTTATCTTCGAAATTCTATTTGATAAAGTGTCGAACCACTTCAATGTACTTAGTACGATCATGCTAGACTAGATTATGGCTGATGTCGATGGCAGTTTTATTATCATAGAACAGGTTCATTTTTTATTTCAGAGCAAAGCCGATCTTGGTCATTAGTCTCTTAACCCATAACAGTTCGCACACATCCTTTGCCATCCCTATGAATTCTGCTTCTGCACTAGACAAAGACAACACCTTTTTATCTCTTTACTCCGCATGACCACATTACCACTGACAAAAGTGAAGTAGTTTGAAATTGATTTTTGATTGACAACGTCTCCTACCCAATTAGCGTTAGGATAACCATAAATATTGAGACGTTTGTTCTTGAAAAATTGGAGACCTTTTCCAAAAGAATCCTTTTAAATATTGAACAATCCGCGTCACAACTTTCACATGCCATTTATTGGCTGAATGTATGAATCGGCTAACCATACTAATGGCATAGGCAATATCGGGGTAAGTATGGGACATGTAGATCAACTTACCGACTAACCTCTTATGTCTTTCTCTGTTGGTTGGCTTATAATCCAAATATTCTCCAAGTTTATGATTCTGTATAATTGGCCTGCCAGTAGATTTACAATCTAGTAACTCTACTTCTACTAAGAGATCAAAAACATACTTCCACTGAAAAAGGAAGATGCTTTCTGCCGATCTTGCCACTTCAATTCCAAAAAAATATTTGAGATTCCCCAACTTTTCATTTCAAATTCAACTGTCTATTGATCTTGTAGCTTAAATATCTCTTATTTATCTTTACCTATGATAATCATGTCATCGACATAGATTATCAAAGTTGTTGCCCTACCAAGTCAATACTTCAAGAATAGAGTGTGGTTGCCATTACTTTGCTGAAAACTATATTTCTTTATTGCTAAAGTAAATTGACCACACCGGTGATTGTTTAACTCGATACAATACTTTTGCAATTGACAGGCAGCATTTGTCTCTAATGTTGTAGAATAGGGAAATTTGTCAAATTGGTCCCTAACATTTATACAAAAAACTTTTTTAGTCCCTAACATTTAAAATCAGCCAGAATAGTCTCTAACATATAAATTATGATCCATTTTGGTCATAATACTCGTATTTGCTCATTTCTCCTACTGAAAATAGCACGTCTTTCTCACGTAGGCATATTTTCAAGAGTAAAATCGGAAAACACACTTGATTTCCCTCTGAAAGCAAAAATACACCGGACCACCACCCCTTTTTCACCTTTTCCCCTCAAATTATAGCCACAAGAAACCCCCTAATTCCCTGTCGTTGAGCAGGCGGTGAATGAGCACCAAACACTTGAGGGCCACAATCCAATCCTGAGTTTTTCCCAACCTTTTTGAAACCGCCGACACGCAAACGTTGGCGTAGCCTCGGGAAAAAGAGATTAGATGGAAGATTTCTCGAATGTACTTCTCCCCAGCAGGGTCGTCATCATGGCTAGTAGCTTTCACAATAGCAACTTCTAGCTCAGGGACCATGTTGCTTGCTACTTTGGAGATTCCTATGTTGGTTTGGTCCTTCACTGCCCCGATCGCCTTTCGAATCATACTAGGCGCCTTGATCCAAAGGATTTGACAGTTCGAAAGCTGAGAATCTCAAATCAAGAAGCAAAAAGTAAAAAGAAAAACTTATTACTATCAAATGGGTGGAAGAAAGGAAGGAAATGGAATGATGATTTCCGGGGAAACCCAGAGCAGATCTAGCTGAAATAGAAGTGGGGCTTTTGAGTTTGGAGTAATGGGTTTTGTGCTACAATCTCACCCTCTTTTGTTCTAGATTTGCTACAAGATTTGAGTTTCGGTGGGTATGTGTATGTGTGGTGGTGGAGAGGGGGATTTTTTGGGGGGGGGGGAGGGGGGTTTTAGAAGGGAGATTCTGAAACGGGTGATTCCTCAGGTTATGCTTGTTAATTAAGGGATGCCGGGGATTAGGGGGTTTCTTGTGACTGTAATTTGAGGGGAAAAGGTGAAAAGGGGGTGGTAGTCCAGTGTACTTTTGCTTTAGGATGGAAATCAAGTGGTGTTTTTCGGTTTTGCCCTTGAAAATATGCCCATGTGAGAGAGATGTGCTATTTTCAGTCGAAGAAATGAGCAAATACGAGCATTATGACCAAAATGGATCATAATTTATATGTTAGGGACTATTCTGACTGATTTTAAATGTTAGGGACTAAAAAAGTTTTTTTGTGTAAATGTTAGGGACCAATTTGGCAAATTTCCCTGTAGACTATCAAGATGGAATATTCTTGTATACCTTTTCCTCAAGGTCACCATACAAAAAGCATTTTTTTTACATCAAATTGATACGGCGACCAATCTAAATTGGCTGCTAGTGAGAAAGCAGAACTCTGACTGTATCCAATTTTGCCACTAGTGCGAATGTCTCTTGATAATTGATGCCATAGGTCTAGGTACACCCTCTGCTATAAGCCGGGCTTTATATCAGCCTTATACTTAATTGTGTAAACCCATTTTTATCCTACAGTTTTTTTTCCTTTTGATAGTGAGACTAATGTCCATGTGTCATTTTTCTACAATCCTAACATCTCATCTTTTATAGCTTGACTCCAATTTGGATCTATGAGGGCTGCATGCATGTCATTTGGAATATCGACTGATGACACATTATATACAAAGGCATCCAGCGACTCTGATAATCAGTGGATTGAAACATAATTTGTAATAGGGCATTTGGATTGTTTTGCATAGGCTTATGAAGAATATCGATCTGATGGCTT
Organism: Coffea humblotiana; assembly: GCA_023065735.1. Lineage (NCBI taxonomy): Eukaryota > Viridiplantae > Streptophyta > Magnoliopsida > Gentianales > Rubiaceae > Coffea > Coffea humblotiana. The sequence goes on along the minus strand of CM041212.1, from coordinate 2,462,670 downwards.
GCTACGATTGAACCTGTTAGGTAACACATATCAACCAGTAGTATCAAAATAAATACTAGGACATCATAGTACTTACCTCAAAAATATTCTCAGGAGATGAATAGTCAGGTACTGAAACAGAGGGGTTATATCAACAGTATCAAGAGATGTATCACTTTCGCATTCATCGGCTTCTACATCAGCGTCATTGGTAGCGGCATGTCTATAGTCTCATCAACATCAATATCAACTCCATCTAATTGTCATGCTAATCCTACCAATTCTACTCTTTCTTATTCCTTATCTCTCCCTAAAGTGCAAATTGGATCCTAATGATGAGAAGAATGTTTTAAATTCTAAAAGGTAACATTCACAATTTCATACATCTTATTATGGTTGGATCAATGCATTGATAACCCTTTTTGTGTATAGCATATTCTAAGAAAATACAGCAAACTGCACAAGGATCTAATTTATTTGTTGTTTCTTATGCAGATTAACAAAAGTCACATACCCAAACACTCATGCTGGAAGCATTAGCATTGATGGTAGAGTAAAATGCTGTAATAGAGCCTGCAATGGAGTCTAAAAATCTATGACCCTTGAAGACAATATGTTCAACAAGTGAACTGCTATGATAATTGCATTAGTCCAATATCAATGTGAGACATTCGCCCTAATAAGTAGGGCACATGCTATTTTTAAAATGTGCTGATTCTTCCTCTCGACTACTTCATTTTGCTATGAAATTTGAGTACATGAGGTATCATGTATGAGGCCATTAGTGTTGAAGAAATCCTGTAGTGGTCGATTGTCATATTCACCACCATTATTAGATTAGAGAACCTTGATTGTAATTAAAAATTGAGTACAAATCATTATATAAAATTATTTGAAAATGTCTAGCACTTCATTTTTTTGTTTCAATAGATACAACCAAATCATATGAATATAATCATTTATAAAGATTACAAACCAATTAATACCCATAGATGAAATAATCGGTTAGGGTCCCCAAACAATAGAGTGCAATAGAGCAAAAGATGTAGTACATTTATTAGAACTAATTGGGTGGTGGACCTGATGACTCTTTGTCAAAATACATGTTTCACACTTCATATTGGCAACATTGATACTGGTGAATATGTCTGAAAATAGATATTTCATGTATCCAAAGGATGAATGCCCTCGTCGCCAATGTCATAATCGAATCTCTTGCTCTTTAGTGTTGTCAGTACTTCTCATCTAATTTGCTCTACCAAAACTGAAATCATTTATATAGTATAAATCCCTCCTCCTAGTACCACGACCAATTATCTCCTTGATGAGAATATTCTAAAAAAAAAATAAAAAGTTGGATACATCAGTGTCACAGAGTTAAGATCGACAACTATTTAACTCATCGATAGTAGTTTATTTGATAGAGAGGGAATCAGTAAAGCATTGGGTAGAAGAAGAGATGAAAACAATATAACAGTTCTAGCCCATGTAACTGGATACTGAACACCGTTGGCATTAGAGATCATTGACCTTCTTGGTTGAGTGACACATGAGAAATCATTCAGATCAAAAGTTATATGATTGGTAGCTTTTGAGTTGACAATTCAATCCCTATCACATCGATTTGAGATATGATTACCTTGGTACTGATAGGCCTTTGAAACATTGGCAGAAAACACTTGTGTAATATTGCGAATTGTAGAAGATGTCACTGATTCAACAATTACAGTTACAACTTTTTCAAAAACTTTCATATTGATCAGCAGCGTTCAATCTACCTGCTCATTGATTTTTTCCTTTTTGTCCCTTCTACTAGGTTGAATACCCATATAATTTGAAACACATATACATGTGTCCTATTTTATTGCAACGAGTGCAGCTATCCCCATCGACTTATATCTTGGTGTTTGGGATGACATAATTAGCCCATTTTTTATGTGCTTAGATGCTATGACAGAGTCGATTGTGTTCTCTTCCCCTGTCAACATTACCGATTCTCTTGTGTCTGTACGCTAAACATAAACATATGCTTATTCTACTATTGAAAATGGTTTCATTCACAATATATCACTGCGAATCCGATCTAATCGGTCATCTAACCTATCAAGAAAACTGTGCACCCTTTCTTTCTGTATTAGAGAGTTATACTTGTTGATATCTACAGCACACTCCAATGAGTTTGGCCGACGAAAGTCAATCTCTCTCCACGAGCCTTGCAGATTGTTGTAGTGCTTCTCAATCAGTCATCCAACTTGGCTCATCCCGGTCACTCTTTCCCTCAAATCATACAACTGGATGTGTCTGCCCCATCGAAGTATGTGTGGTAGCAATAGCATCCCATACCGCTTTAGACCTAAGAAAACAAATGAAGTTACTGATTTAGAATGGATCCATATTGTTTATCAACCATTCTTTCACAATAGAGTTCTCAATCCACCACAATCAATATACCGGATCTATTGGTGAAAGTTGAGAGAGTTCACCATTGATATATCCCAACTCATCCTTGTCTGAAATATACATTTCTATAACTTAGGACCAAAGAGCCATAGTTGGTGTCATCCAAGTTAATGTCAATCTAAACCATAGATGAATCATTGCTTGGTGTAGGTTTCTGACATCTATTCAGGACATTCATCATCTGTGTGGCCAACTCTTCAAGAACTATATCAGTTTGTCCTTTCCCACATTACATAATTTCAAATGATTCCACCATGACTTCTTGTTGAAGGTAATTATCAGAGTAGCACCTTGAGCAGAGACCCTAGAATCCTTGCAATGATACCATATTAGAAAGAACAGAAACTCGAAAAAAGAGATTGGAAAAATTTTCTATATTGCTTTCTCTCTCTTTTAAAGTTATAATGGTAAAATGCCCATATATATAGGCTTACAACAGAATAGTAATTATCCTACTATCTAACAACCACCTAATTGATAATAATTATCTTAATCAAATCTATAGTGGATACACATTTAAATTTAAACAAGATATTTACAACTATCACCTACCACTTACCATCTACAACTCATTCTAACAAAATAATGGCAAAATTTTTTAGAAATTCGGTTAATGGTGAAAATTTTTCTATATTGACTTAGTTTGATTTTTAAAATGAAAAAAATTTATTGAACAATGTAATTTGGATTATTTTCTTTGTTGGATTGTTGCAAGTGACTTACCAAAACATGATTTCAAGAAGAATGGACAATTATTTTTTATGTGATGGTCAAAATAATGGCAGAAAATATTTACAAAACTTTTGTTCATCGTACCAAAATACCTTGAAGATTTTGAAAGGATATTTATTATGTTTTGTAGACTATTGAGAAGGATTATACTTTCAAGCCAAATTTTGGTTGTTGGAATTAGATTGTAGATTTTGAAAATGATAGACTTGTTGATGATGTGGGTGTTTTTGAAAAATTTGAATCAATTAACAATTTTGATTTGCATACCTTGTTTGGAGAAATTGTGAGTGATAAATTTGTTCAAGAAAGAGAATGTATTGATTTAGTAAGGGAGGAAGAAAATTTTGGTTTGGGAAGTAAAGAAAAAGAAGTAGTTGTTGAAAAATAGGTTAATTACACATTGTCATCCTAAACTGGGACCCTTGTAACACTTAGCCCCTCTAAATTCCAAATATATACTCCCTCCGTCCCATTAATAGTGTCATACTTTTCTTTTTATCTGTCCCAAAATGATTGTCACTTACTAAAATTGGCATTGATAACTTTCACACATTTCTGTTCCATACCCTTCAATGTGACAACCCTTTCTTATCTTTTTGTTGGCCTAATTATGCACTTATCAAATACCAATACTGCACTTAATAGTTCGTGACTCCCATGTGAAATGCAAATAACAGTTGTGCATGACACTTTTCTATAGTGTGGAGACATTTCATTCTTTTGGGTCCCACATATCTTATCACACCTTGTGGCTTTTTTTATCATTCAACCACGTATGAATACATTGAAAGTCAAGCAAGGTATTACCAAAACTTAAACGCAAATCATTTAAAAGTCTTGCACTGTTGATAATAATTGCAAGTTCCGAAGTGCGACACAATTTCTAGGACGGAGGGAGCATATTTTACCTCGTATGGTCAACTTTTTGACAAGGTTAAGATAAAGTCATATTTTTCATGACCCAAATATCCCTGACTAATTCTTAAACACACATAATAATTATAACATAACAAATACCCATTTCTTTAATAGTAGTTAAATGCATCTAAACACAATTACATTATGCATTTCTATCTTTTAAAAACTACAAAGAGAGACGATGAATTGAGGCACGTTCTCGCGAGTTAACAGGATGTTGGATTCGAATTAATTACACATGTTCATTTGCCAATTAAATCAACTTGATATTAGGATTGTATTTTTAGATTTTTGAGTAAAAAATTATATCTCGTATTGATTCGAGTGGTGAAAAAAGGCCGGTTAATATATAAGTAAGGGCATAAAATCTAACAGTTTAAACTTTTGGACCAAAATTAAGTTTTTAATTTATATACTTGACTCTTTGGTGGACTTTTCCAGGACGTTTCTCTCCAAAGTCATTCTTTCCAATACAATGGGATGGGTTGAGGAATAATAGATGAAACTTCATCAGATGGTGGGAAGGATTCTTTCCAATACATTGGGGTGGATTTAGGAACGATAGATGCAATTTCATCAGATGGTAGGAAGGATTGTTAGAAGCTAATACCATGGTCAAAGGTGAGGATCATATGGCTCTAACTGCAAACACTCTTTGCCAAATCTAGAAATCCAGAAACAGTAAATTGTTCACTGATAAGTGTACAGATAGCAGATTGATTGTACAAAAAACTCATCATGAATGGTTGAGTTCATCGAAGCACAAGATGACACTGAAACGAAGCACACTGCTGAAAGCCATAGCCAATTGATTGATGGGGGGGAGTGATCATGATCAACACAGTTGCAGCAATTTCTTCCCAAAATGATAAGGATTGGTGTGGCTGGTGTAGTACGGAACTGGAATGAAAAAATAATCAAAGCCTGGGGATGGCAGGAAGATAGAAGAGGGGAACCATATATGGAAGAAGCTTCAGCCATCAGAATGGCTCTAATTATGGCCAAAGAAGCAAAATGGAGGAGATTGTAATTTGTAAAGCTGCAATTGACAAGATTCAAGCTGGAAAGGTGGAGGACTCCACCATAGCAACCATCCTTGAACATATACAAGCAATGAGAGAGATGTTTGAGCACTGTACTTTCTCTTTTGTTTACAATTTGCTGTGAAGCTTGCTCGTAATATAATGTGGGAGAATTCTTTCCCCATGTGGGTCGAGAAGAGTGCACAAGATGATCTGGAGCCAAGTTTAATTGCAATTGCCCCGGAAACAATTGATTGCTCAGGGGGCGCTCAGCTCGTGTGGCCAACATTTTGTGTTCCGGCTGTGAATGTATTTACTATATTGACCCTGTGTACTTGTTCACCTTTATACTAGTTTTAATGTCATTAACTGTTGCTAGTGATGGGTTTTCGGTCTTTTGCTGTTATAAGACATGTAATTGGAACTTCAACATGTTCTACCAGAAAGTAAACGGGCTAATCTTATGGGTCACATAATTTCAATTTTACAACTTAAAAGTTCAAAATTTGCATCGGTTTTAGTAAAAAAAAAAAAAAAAATCAATTTTTATAAGAATAGAAGCAAAACAATAATAAGAACAAAGTTTGCAGACAAATATATGAAAGGTTTAGATTTTCCCGGATATTGACGTATCTAGTCATTAACTTAGTAAATTTGTTCGAAATCTCCCACTTACACTGAAAAAAAAACTTAAAAAGTTTGAGATAATATACAAAACCGCTGAATTGGCTAATAAACTAAAATAAAACACTTATCCTAAAGTTCTAGGTATGTAGTATGAGTATATTACAATATACTAGATATATAATTAATATCTTCAAATTAGATATATACAACATAATTGATACCCAAAGGTAACGAATATACTATTGAGAAAATTACACTATTAAATTACGTGCATGAGCGTTGCTATTTAGCTGCTTTAACTTTCTATTTTTTTTTTATTTCTTTAAGAGATGATTTGCTCTAATTTTAATTTAGTTTAGTAAAAGAGGAAACCAAAGATCATTTACTGGTTATCTTCTCTTATCTGATATCCTTTTTTTTTAAAAGCAACATTGAATCTTTATTGATTAGCCAAAAAAGTGTATACAATGGAATGCACTCATTCCACCCACGTTAACAGGTAGCACTATTACTATTACACAAATATTTATACCTCAACATCAGTCTGCCAGAACACTTATATGTTGAGAAGCACATATGTGTTTGGATTGTAATTTTTCGCAGAAAATTTTTTTCATTTTTTGTGAATATATTTTCTAATTATTATTTTATCTTACATGCATCACATTACTATAGTACAATTTTTTTAAAAAAAATCATAAAAATAAAAATTCAAATGGGCCTAGCTTAGGCCCCAGCTCTATAGCCAGGTCCCAATTTTGCATTTTTAAAGGTATGCATCTACAACTACATTGTCCCCCTTGGTTGTAGACTTCTAGTCACTGCCATGGCTGATTTAACGGTGAACGAACCAGAGGCATGTGCAGTCCAGCATACATCATCCTTGCTGCCCGGATTAGGAAGAAATGAGGCAGGTGTTTTCTGTATTAGCATTCTCCCTTCCGCAGTTTCCCTTCTTCGTTAAGGCCATTTTCCAAGCATCACCCTGTATGCAGCTAGCAACTTTTGCAGATTTCCCAACTCCAAAGCTATTCTATAGATTCTCAGAGAAATGTTGAACAAGAGGTCCAATGGGATGCCAGTTATCGTACCAAAAGCTGTTACTATCCTCACCATCACCGATCAGATGCTTAATGTAGGGGTGAACTTCAGCTCTCACCAGTAAGATTCTCCTCCAAGACCAAAGAGCAGTCAATCATTAAAATTCTCTTTGTCTGGTAACAGTGGGGCAGCGTGAATGTTTTTGAAATGAGTAACGACGAATAATAAAAATTACAAATTTTTCCAAAAGGTTTGTAAGATTTTTTGGTGGCCAGTGAGGGCACTGGCACTGGAAATCCTCCATGGGTTCTTTGAAATTAATAGAAGAATGACAATTCGAGTTTCTCATCTCTTTCGTGGACCCCTTTTGCCTGCCTACTAGACTTACTTTTAACCATTTAATCCATCTAATCTTAGGACTAATGTTTCTTACATGTTAGTGTCACATTATGCGTTTTGAATGGTTGCAGTATTTGAAATAAAAAAAAATGAATTTAAATACCAATAGATGTTATGCGTTATGCATCCAAATCGTGTAAAATATTCCACTGGGAAAAATAAATCCATAATCTTTTTATCTCAATTAGTTGAGAAATTGGCCAGCCAATGTCCTTAGGCTTTTCTTTTTGTTAATTTTTTTGTTTTATCAATTTGATGTTGACTTTTAGGCAACATTTTAAACTAGTTTGGGAGTTGTAATTTGATAAAATAGAGAAAAGAAAGTGACGGAAAAGACTTGTTCTCTATTGTTTGGGAGTTTTCGAGGGGTAGAAAATAATAAAAAGCATATCACTTGGACGGATGGGCCGGTGCAGCTATGCTTACTAAAGTATTCTGCCCAAATATCGGCGAAAAGCTGCGAATGCTTAATAAATACCATTTTGTTTTCAAATGTGTATTGAAGGAATTTGTGTTGACATATATATATATATATATATATATATCCAAAATCTTCTCATTTCTTACTTAACTTTTAAATAACATTAAAATATTTTCTCTTCTTTTCTGTTATTTTATAATTTAACATTTCCCATCTTTTCTTTTGGATTAATTTCACATACCTCCCTTGAGGTTTAGCATAACTGCAAGGATCTGCCCTCGAGTTCTAATAATTACACCTACCTCCCCAATTTTAACCTTTTAGGTAACAAAATGAACCCAATAATATAACATCAGAAAATTTTCCCTTTCATTATCCTAAATTACCTCCTTCTGATTTAATTTATATTCTTTTCACCATTGATTTCTTCCCTTGCTAAACAAAACCAAAGAAAACAATCCCTCACTATTGGCTTATGTCTTCCTCTCTTTAATAACTTCAAATTCCCAAAAAACTAATACTCGATACTCTACCAAAGCCCCTCTCCAGTGATTTGCTTCCTCAAAGAAATCAATCCAAATAAACAAGCACAAATACTATACCTTTGAAACAATGAACCCAAACAAAAGCATACAAACATACCTAAACTATCTACACCCAACCTTCATCGAAGCAAAACACGTAGACCAATAGATGAGCAACCTGGAATAAAAGAGCCAAAAAAAATGCTAGAATCAAACCCAAATTACAGTATTGATTTATTAAGACCAATTTTCCACAGATGCCGCAAATTGAAATTTGTTCCTTTATCAGCTAAAAAGAAATTAAGATGGACAAGTGCAAACTCTTGAGTGGGTGTTGGGAGAAGGTTTGATTGGGCCAAAGAAAGGAAAAAAAGGTTGTAATTTGGGAACTAATTATTTAGTCATATAGTAGATTCGGAGATGGAGACGGTGATGGTTTTGGTTTTGGTATTGTTGTTGGTGATGGTGGTGATAATTTGAGAGAAAGGATATGAGACCTTTGAAAGATGCTATGTAGAGACATAGGATTTGAGGATTTTGGATAGAATCATGGCATTATAGAGAGAAAAAGAAAAATTGAAAAAGTTGAAATAGATTGGTTTTCATGGTGCTGGTTGGCCATAAAAGAGACAATGGCGTTAAGGCTATTGCACGACAGAACAAACCTCCCTTTTATAACCTACTTGAATGAAGGACATTATTATCATATTACATGATGAAGGGAGGTAAATCTAATTATCAGAACTTGAGGGGAGGTCGTTGTAATTAGGCTAAAACTCAAGGAAGGTATGTGAAATTATCTCTTTTCTTTTCTATCATAAACTCCCAAACTAGGCATTAAGTCCTCGAATTGCGAATGAACCGCGGAAGCGTCATTCAAAAAAATAAAAAACCGCGAAAGTGCTAAATCTTAATTCAAAATCCAATCACACAACAAGCAAATAGTGACTTCGCTTTTATTTTTATAAAAGCAAAATAAGGAAGCTACAGGAAGATTCCCAAACTCCTTTGCTTTTTGTTCAATCCGGGACAAGAGGGAGGGGAGTAGAAAACTAGAATCAAGAAGTCTGTGATTTCAAGGAATTCAGCGAGGAGGAAGAGGAGAAATGAGGAGAGTATCTGAAGCTGAACCCATCAGGCCAAACCTCCCGCCTTCTCTTCCAGATACTGATACTTCTCTGTTGCTGGAAAAAGCCAGAAATTTGCTCCGAGGAGGCAATGGAGAATCTTCATCCTCCTCTTCTTGCTCGGTTAACTCCCCCTTATTCGGTAAGACTGATGGATTGCATTTCTTCACTTATTTTTTTGGGTGATCCGGAATATACCCGACTTTAGCCACTTAGAACTTGAGCCGACACATCAAACCCGGCTATATGCCGCGATCCCCCACGACGCACTCAGATTATATAGGAGGGTTCAAATTTAGGGAAAAATTCAAACCCAAAACCTTATTCAGTCCAAAGGCCTGCTTTACCGTTAGACTTCACTTATTAGTACTACTCTATAGAAATCACTTATAAATGATTTCTTCACTTATTAGTAATACTCTACCTTACTATATTTATTGCTCATATAAACATTTTGCTTTTCAAACTGTTATGGTCAGACTTTTTTTTGGCTAATTTATTTGTATGCATTGATAACCATATCCATCTACATTGGTAATATATATGTACTTTCCCACCTATGATGATTCTAATTTTTTGCTTTAGAATCTTCTTTTGTAGGCTTAGGATAGAGGGATTTGGCTTCTCTCTGTTATCCATTTAGTTTTGTATTTATTTTTAACTATAGACAGCAGCAATTAGTAGTATTGATATCAAGGTGAGAGACAAAAAAAAAAAAAAGAAAGAATACATTATCCATATATAAAAAAAAAAAAAAATTGGTTGAGCTATAAGCCATTATACTAGTGTTTTTTTTTTTTTCCATTGTACTAGCATGTTACTTTCCATAAAGAGCACTTGCTCTTTTGAGCGAGCCTCTTCAATCACTCTAAATGCATAGACGGAATTAGAATTTTAGTTTAAGAGGCGAATCATCAAACATTTGTTGGCGAAAAAATCATAGTAAATTATAAGTTTTGGGGTGGTTAATCCTTTAAACCACAATGATAGAGTTTAGGGGAGAGTCTATGATTGACAGAGTTTGACGAAGTTTGACTCGTTTATTTACTGAGCCAAACTCAAGCGAGTTTTTTTTTTAAAGAAATAAAAATTTTATTATGATATCTGAAAATCAGTCATTAGAATAGGCTGTACAAATGAAGGAGCATAATCTAGTTTGAGCACTTTAAATTTTTGCATACAAACTGCAAGTTTTGTGTTTATCTAGACAAATTTGAAATTATACTGAAACAAAAGACTGTTCGTGTTTAGTTTGATTAGTTAGGGAACCAAATCAAATGAACTCTTACATGTTCAAACTCGATCAGAATATTGAGTAGCTTGTTAAAACTGTTATTTCAAGTCAATATAGTATAAATATCTTGTAATTGCAGTTATATTTCCTTTAGTGTATATCTTAGTTCTTTTGTGTAATTTCCTTAATCAATGTGTTATACTAATCGTATGTAGATTAGAAATTACTTTGTTATATGAAATGTTCCGTCTATTTGTCCGTGTTTGATGTCTTTATCAAATGTGGGACTACACTAATACCGTATTCCTCTATCCCATTTTACTTGTCAAGGTCAATTTAATACATAATGTACGGAACTTAATCTTTGACCAAATAATGAATAACTCTTTTCATAATTATTCCTTAATTTAAATTCAAAATTTGTTTGTTGCTTTTGAATTTTTAAATTTTATAATAGTTTGTTAAAGCATTTAATGCTAAATACATGACTTTAATGCTTGAAAATTGAAGGAAGAATAAAAAGGAAAGATTGGTCTCTTTTCATTTTTTTTAGATGATAACAAATAATTTAGAATAAACTAAAATAGAAATCGAGATTAATAAAATGGGACGGAGAAATAATAAAGTAATCTGCCATAGTGGGACAAGAAGAGCTTGCTTCTCGTTTTTACTGTTTTCCGATTCCTACCATGCACCATGCGTCCTCATACTGTAGGTCAAACCCATGATTTAAACTTGGACCGGATCGACCAATCCGATTGGTGGAATCAGGAATCGACCAAGTGTTCGATTCAAGTCATTCTAAAAACTTGAGTTGGTAGAAACTCGGTCACATTGGTCGAAAACTCAGTTTGACCAAAAACCAGTAGAACCAGTAAAAATTCGGTTTTCTTATTTCCCTTTTTGTTAAATTTTTTTCCTTCCTTACCTGTAACTCTGCGTCCTTTTGAGCTCCCCCTCCTCTGCAAATTCATCTTCACTCTTTCATTTCAATTCAACCATAAAAAATCAATGCTTTAGCCTTTTCTTATACAAGATCTAATCCTAGATCTTGTATTCAAAAGGAGAAAAGACCCAAAAAAAATGCAAAAAAAGGGAGATGAAGAAGAGAAAATTTTAAAGAAAACAGATAAAAGCTTGATATTTTGTGAGTTTGAGAATAAATAACTAACAAAATAAAAATGAAAATAAAATTAAAAAAAAAAGAAGAAGAAAGGAGCTGCAGAATGGTTTGAGAAAGAAGAAATGAAACGCTGGCAGTAGTGCTCTGTGGTATGCGTCAGGAAGTAGAGGGAGAAATGGGGAAGTTTAAATGTGGGGCTAAAGCTTTTTCAATATTATGTTTGACCCCTAGGTTGTTAAAAACTATTAATATACTTGAAATATTTCATACTTTATAAATGTTGTTCAAATTCATAATTTTAATTCTAAACTTGTTAATATTCATTGATAATCATGTAACCTATACATATCATTTTCTTAAATGTAAAAACGTCATATCTTATTTGCAATTAAATAAATAACTTGATTTATATTCATTTTTGTCCCTAAAAAAGTAGGATATATCTCAAATCATATTCACTTTTTCTTCTAAAAAGTGAGATTTGACCCAATTCATATTATTTTTTACTACTAAGAAGGTGAGATTTGACATCTTTGTACATAAAAAATGGTTACATATGAGTTATGTGGTAATTTTAGATTAAAAAATAGTCGAAAACTTTGGATGGAATCAAATTTTATTAACTTGAATTTGTAAGGGACGTAAAATTAACATTTCAAAAGTGAATGACGAAAAAATTCATAGCCAAATGTACGAGACATTTTAAACAATTCTGTCTAATTAATTTCCCCACTTCAATCCTGCCTCCATTTCACTGGACAAAAGAATGGAATAATCGTTTGTCGTTCAGACATCCTTAAAATTCTGCACTAACAAACGTCTGGCAAAGATAATTACCCTGTGACGTGTATCCCTTTCTAGTCCTCTTGTATTCTTATCACTTTCTTTTAAGTGGGTTATATAATATAACTTCATCTTTGGAAATAACTGTCAAGTCCATGCCCGGGCTCTGAGGACTCACTCTTCTTTCTGACTGCTATATTGTTTGATTGATGATGGAGAGCTCTGTAGTGGAAAAGTTGTTTTGGATGGAAGAAGTAATCACGCTATTTGTTCTTTCCTTTCATTTTAAATGGGTTACATTTTCATTGCTCCCCTTTTCCATCTTCTTGTTCTGCTTGCTTTCAATTCCACAGCTCTGCTGTTTCATTCATTGCTCTTGCCTTTTATTAGTAATAACTTAGCTTTTTTTTTTTTTTGGTATGTTAATCAACAACTTCCTTGCTACTGGTAATCTCTGTTCGTGGCTTTTCCCTGCATTTTTAATTCCTGGTATGCTTTCTTTTTTCTTTCTTTAGATTCATTCAGTATTGTTTTCTGGCTCTGCTCCCGCATTTGTTATTATCATATCCATTGTTTTTCATTTTCTCTTACTCTGCATTTAGTTTGTTATTATCGTTATCATGCCTTCTGTATGCTTGCTTCAAACATTTGTTGGAGATCCTTACTTTACCCTCATGATTTGAGCTTTCAAAGGGCAGTATAGCTCCATATTCTTTGGCTCTTCTTTTTTGTAATTTGTTTGCCATTTAGAGCTGAGCAATCTTTCTATAGTTGTATAGCATGTGAGTGTATACTTTTCCTATTCTTGCCTTCCTTTCAAAAAATATAGCTATTATAGAGTTAGCTTACAGTGTTTGCTTATATTTTTGTTTTTCCACATGCTTCTGCTTGCAAGAAAGTACCGTCTGAAAGAAAATAACAGTTGAATGAATGTAATCTGGTTGTTATGGACTGACTGTTCCAGCATGGTTTAATCTTGTAATATGTCATTTGGCTATATAAATTTTGCTATTACAGTTGTTACTCCGGACTGATCCACCATCTCTGTCAACTTTTGTCAGGTAACTCTTATTAAGGCTACAGATCCTCTCCAAGGTCTGTATGTGTTATCTTCTCTCTTATACATCTTTTAATGATTAGTAAGCTTTCATTTGTGTGCTTGTTCTGTTCATTTTGCCTCCTTTATTTTCCTTTATCACTGTGATATTTGACCTTGACCTTTCATGTCCCTTATAACTATCATGGCTGTTAAACCAAGCATATGGTACAGGTGCTTAAGATTTGCTCGTTAGATTTTGTTTGTTTGGGTTAGATTAAATCATGCCTGATGGTGCTGCAGATAGATTACTTGTTCATTTATTCTCAGTTATGAATCTCGAATTCTTTTCAGCTGCCTTTTTTTATTTCTACTGAAATAAAATAGAGCTTAGCCTTTGTTGTGTACTTGCTGATTTGCATACCGGTGGGAATGTATTCTTTTGCTATTAGCTGTATCTCTGGTCTTTTTCATCCAAAAAATATGGCTTCTGAATCTTTTCATTACCTTGAAATTTCCCTTTAAGTTAGAAAGTAGGAATGCTCACCGGGGTAAGTGCTATGCAGAAATGTCATCTCATGAGTTATTGCACCGTTCGATGAGAGGCTTATGCAGAAAAAAGGAATACTTCTGCTGCTTCAACTGAAACAAACAGCCAAAAGAGAACAAAAAACTTATATTACTAGGGCAGGCTTAGGTCATGTAGAAATTGTCCAGCGCCCGAATTCTAGGCTCAGTATTGATGATGTCAATACTGAATCTTTGGCCCTACTTTTAGCCACAGCGAGGTGAACCCTGGATCTACCTCAACTGCTCCTCGTAATTAGGTGGTTCAGATGATAAGCGGTTGACCAAACTGTTTGAGAATGTATTCGCTAATTTGGATTCCTCGAAGTGTCCAAGACATACCTCCTCACCTCTGAACCAAGAAAATACCTCTGCAAATGTTGGGACTTCTGAAGGTTCTGATTTTGGAGATTACACGGTTCTTTTCCTTTTTATCCCCTGGTTGTTCACCATTCCTATGTCTCTTGAAATCCTCTGCGCCATGCATATTATCAGAAATTCTGGAGCTATTACAGCTATCTGTTTATCTTTGTTCTTTTTATCCTTCTTTCTTTGATAAAGATTCCCTTCAATCCAATGGTTCATTCTTTGTTGCTTTGATAAAGATTTCAGTAATTTTATTGTTTCTGTTTTCTTCAATTCTGCTCATTGTCTTTCTCTGTCAAATATCCTCTTTATCAACTAGCAACTAGGCCTCCCCCAACCCACAACAGTAAACAGGCAGCCCCATAGGTCAGGTTGCTATTTAAGTTTCCTTCCTACTGGTTATTTGGTTACTCTTAACCATGCAATGGTGCTAATGTTATTTATTCCTCTCAAAATCTTTATGCCCTATATACTTATCGCACAGCAAAGACAAGTAATGATGGCCAATCAAGATCATCTGCATTGTATTCATTGCCCAGAGAATGATATTTTGCCTGATGCTCCTGACTGCCAATACTGCGGAGCGAAAAAGTTCCATCTAGAACTAGCAAATTTTGCTGCTCTGGAGGAGAAGTTCCTCCTCCTTTGTTGCAATGCCTTATGATTTATGTCGTTTGCTTACTGGAACTGACAAGGAGAGTGTTGAATTCCATAAAACCATTAGATCTTATAACAACAATTTAGTTCTCACTTTGGTTGGAACGAAGTATGACTCAGAACTTACTAAGAACACCAATGGTGTCTATGCCTTCCGCGTTCCTCAATAGCTTAATGGCATCAGATGGTAAGGTTTCTGGAGTTTAGCTATACTCTTTTGATACAGAAAATGAGCTGTCAAAGAGGCTGAACATTTCAGAGATGTTTTGTGAAAGCACACTTAAGCTACTGATGTGCATCATTTCCAACAATCCTTGTACTAAGTTCTTTGAAGATCTCAAAAATATCCCTGATCTAAAGATCATAACATTGTCCTCAATTTTGATCCCAGTTTAGACCAGCGTGTCTATAATCTTCCTACATCCTCACAAGTAGCAGCCAGCTGGAGTGAAAATGAGGATAGAACTCTCAAAAAAGGTGCTCATATCCAGGCGTGCAGCCATTCTAATACGAGTCATCGCGTACACCACTATTGAGGTTGCTATGACTCGTTGCAATATCTTCTCCAGTTCCATCATGGTGAAACTGGATGGAATCGTAACATCAAAAGAAAATGCTCAAGTAAATGGAAGACATCTGAATCTTGTGATGAGAATAACCAACTTGATCCCACTTCATCAAGTAGTATTCTGGATTTGAGTAATTCTAAACAAAGAGGCAAGCCCTTTAGCTTTGTTTTAAACAACTCCATTTCAACTTGCCTATTATTTTTATTCTTCTCTAGAGTATTCTCAGGTTGTTTAAATGTATATTTTGCAGCTGCTGCCTCTGGGAAAACAGATGAAAATAATGTCACCATTAGAGAAATATCATTGTGAATTTCTGATGAGAGATGATGATAGGTCTATGTTACTCCATACAGGCAGGCTCTTACAACAATTTGCATTAGATATTTGCATAAAAATTGAAACATGCAGACTAGATTATTGTCAAAGGAGGCCGAATGAGGTGAGGATAGAAATATTGCAAAGAGTAATAGATAGCCTTTCAATAGGTGAGATAGATGGAAACAAAGTCGGCCGAGAAATAGTCCTGCTAGCCTCTGTTATTGGTGGACCTAGAGATATGCGATGTAGGTATATTGATGCAATGGCCTTGGTACACAAATATGGTAAACCTGATTATTTTCTTACTATGACTTGGAATACAATGTAGCCTAATTATTTTCTTTCTGCAATGTAGGTATATGGATGTTGATATAACATCTACAAAGTTCTCCTATACCATGTTTAAAGAATTAGCCCAATTCATGGAGCTGAAAGAGCAAGCTGTTGGTTAGTGAAAATTACGACTCATATATGTTATTGTAATCTATTCTCGCTCGATTATCTATTAATCATTGCTCCTTAATTTTACATGTTAGATATCCTGGCAGTTGTTATCTCTGTGTTACCTATAAATACTTTCACAAATGAATTTGGACCTGGCAAAGTGCAGGATTTTGTGATCATCAATGAAGAGTTAGTAAACATTTTTCTCAACTTATACCGCTCTTGTTACTAGATCTCCTTTTGGCTGTAACTTACTATATTTTCTAAGTAAACAAATGCAGAAATATACCTCTCCAACTATCAATGTTCAATAAGTTTATAGACAACGAAGGCCAACAGATAACAGAAACCATAAACAACTTCCCGGTTATCATTTGCAGAATGCTGAAGGTTAAGTTTTTCAATGGTAATTATACCAATTAAATTGCTATACCACTTGCAATACTGAGTTACCTTACAATTGTGTCTCTGTATATTGTTACAAGTAACTAACATTATTACTTTTTACTACTTTTTGCAAGGGGTTACCCTGTCTACTAGGCTGGATTCAACTATTCTGGTCGACCCTCCTGCTCATGAAGCTAGGCAACTTAAGATCTGGTACCAGCAAATGTTAATTCTTGTACACATTCAATTCACACTAAAATACTTTTATGTGCTTATATCTCTCATAATAAAAAATGGCATCAGGGCTGGAAAGAATGCAGTGCATTTTGCTCAGATCATTAAAGAAAAATCTTATACTCGATACAACCCAGATCTCTTTCTACAATCTCCTCAGAAGTTTACTCTCATTTTTTATTTGCAACCAACTCAGAAGGTAATAATAGAGAAGTTTGCACGAAAAATAGATGCCATTGTTATCATTTGACTGAACTTTTGGTGCATTTGGTGTTAGTTTGCTTGGGTCAAGGCTTCCATATCATTCCAAAACATTTTCCAGCGTTACTGGTATATGGCATGTAAGAAATGCTACAAAGCAACTGATGCTTCTCATGGACATCCATACTTATGTAACAAATGTTCTGAATACCAGGAAGCTGTACCAAGGTCTATCGCCATACTTTTTGTCAATCTATGTCTGTCTAGATTATTTTTCTAATATCATATTAGTTACTGAGATTTTGGGATTCTTTCACAGATGCCGTTTTGATGTAAATCTTGCTGATAACACTGGAATTGTAACAGCTACTTTATTTGGTGAATTAGCTGAGAAGCTTTTGACTTGCTCTGCTCTGGATGCCATGGAGTACTTTGTTAGAGTAATCTTCCTTTCACAGGCAATTTGCTCATTCAATTTCTTTTTCAAATTTCTAAAGCTGTTAACAATATATGTGTTGTTGTGTCCCTTTACTAGAATGTTGAGCTTCCATTGGAACATGTCCACGAAGCTCTGAAAACTAAACTGTTTGCGGTCCAGATACAGCCAGCTCAGAGCCGCTATGGATATCTCCAGCAACGCTACACTGTCGTGCATTTTTATGAAGAAAATCAGGGTGAAGGTACATCAGAACTCGCTCGAGACTCCTGGTTCTTTCTTACTGGACTCTCCAATGCAACCTACTCCCCTTGAATCACAGGATAATATTCTCACAAATATTGACAATATTGGACCACTTACTAATAGCGTTATACGATTTACTCAGTCTAAGGTCCAAATTAAATGACTAACCTATTTCCCTCGAACATCTTTGTTTACTAGAGAATAGGAGCCCTTCGACAAGCATCTGCATCAATATGGCAAGCAATTTCGATGAAACAGACAATCTTGGAGTAACCAGCCCACTAGCCAGCTTCGAAACTGCTCAGATTAGCACTACCAAGAAAACAAAATTAGCATGATGTTGGAACATATTTTCATAATGATCAAGTACTGGATTAAAATAGCTATTGTCTGAATGTTCAGATCTAACTATGAAATTTTTGTGATTTAGACAACATCACGACCTACTACCTCTACTAGCTTTATGCTTTTGGTTATGTATCTATTAAATGCCGGTGATGCCAAACTATTGGATGGACATGTTTTTGTTTTATAATGGACTGCTCTTCGAAAAGTATCTTACACTATTTCTACCTGAGCGGATTATTCATGCAATGGCAGCAAAGTATTATCCTAGTACAGCTGATTTCTTTTCGCTGTTCTGTAGGTATCTATTGCTTTTTCAAATTGTTGAGATATGCCAACTTTTTTTACAGATTTGTTTAAATTGTGTTTGATATTATAATAATTAGTTAATAGAAGAATAAGTCTTGTTATAATATTTGTTGACCAAAGATTATGTTGGTTTGTTAACAAATATTTTAGCCAAGATTTGCTAATAGAACATTATGTTATCATGTAGTTTTGTTGAGATTTTTTAGGATAATTATTACTTAGAAACTGCGATAGTTTGTTTCATGTAATTATTATAAATAGTGAGTTGATGAATGAATAACATAAGTTCATTTCTAGTTTCATACAAGTCTTTTACAAGCTATTTTTTTCCAATACTAAGGTGTTATTTTTTAGTTTATGCCTTAAAAAACTAACAAAGAGGTATTAAGAGCCTATGTCTTAAGCCCTGTGTTGTTTTTTTTGAGAGTGAGTGCATTCGGTGAGGATTATGATAGGAAAGAACTTCTTGTCAAATGCTTCAACATTTAGTGGTGAAATTTACCAAATTTGGATTATTAAATTTTGAACTTATTTGGTAACCAACGATTTATGGGTTATGGCGGAAACAAGTTATGTTCCAGCACTATTTGAAGAATTGATGGATACACAAATTAAAGACCCCAAAATTGCAGTTAGACGAAGATCCAAGTCTCGTATTATCATATCATTTTTTGATGCCGTTTTGAAAAGAATAATGGCTTATGATTTGATTGAGAAAAAATTATTCTCAATTAAAATGAAAAGAAAAGGTTTCACTATGAATTGATCAGATTTTGACAATTCTGAAATGGAGTATGATGAAATCAAGAATTGAGATCCTGAAAGAATTCAGGAGGATATCGTTGATAATTTAGGAGGTATCAAATTGATTCTTGATATTTATCAAGATAATAATGTTGCTGTTTTTGAATTTATAGGTTTTGATGTTGATGATAAAATTTATAAAGAACCATACAGAATTTCTTATTTTCTATATAGGTTCAAATATGATAGAATGGTATTCCATTTTGAACCTATGAAAAGGTTATTTGGATACATCAAAGAAACCATGGAGTTTGGCACAAGAAACTGAAAGAAGTGGTTTGTTGCAAGACTAATCTTTAGCTTGCATAAAAAGCCAAAAGAAGAAATTCATTGCAAGGCTAATCATCAGTTGCAGAATTTCTTATAGAAGTCTTGTCCAAAATAAGATCTAAAGATTTGAGAAAACAATTCAAAATCTACAACAAAAGTGGCAAGGAGAAGTGTTGAGATATACCAACTTTTTCTATAGATTTTTTTTAGATTGTGTTTGATATTAGAATAATTTAGTTAATCAAAAAATATGTCTTGTTATGATATTTGTTAACCAAAGATTATGTTGGTTTGTTAACAAATATTTTAGTTAAGATTTGCTAGTAGAAGATTATGTTATCAAGTAGTTTTGTTGAGATTTTTTAGGATAATTGTTAGTTAGAAATTGTGATAGTTTGATTCATGTAATCATTATAAATAGTGAGTTGATAAATGAATAATATAAGTTCATTTTCAGGTTCATACAAGTCTTTTATAAGTTATTTTTTGCAACATTAAAGTGCTATCTCTTAGTTTATGCCCTAAAAAACCTACACAAATATGTGCACTATATGGACTTAGAGATGTTCATTTTTTCTTGTTTTTACTTGTTGGCCTAAAGTACATATAAAGCAGGACAAAAAAAATGTTATACTTTGCATATACCTACAATTCTTAGACCTAAAGATAAGGTTGGCCTCGGAGAATGGTATTTTTATCTAGGATGATGGACGGTGACTGACACTTTGTCATGTCTTATTACCACCTGCACTTATTGCTAAAGTCTTCATATTGTACAACAGGTTACTTTGCTACTCAAAAGACATATTGACTTACCTGCAGTGTCTCCTTCTACAAATTCTTGCCATTACATAACATCAATTGGTAATAAATTCTAGCAATCACTGCTCATTATTATGCTGCCGACTACACTCCATCTTTAACCTATTTTAAGAGTTTGGTAACATTGTCTTATGTTGGTTCTGGGCTAAAATAATCACACTAGTTAGAAATATTTCTCCAATTAAATTCAAACTAAAAAATTAACAAAAATTCTCATACCTTAATATTGCATAAAAATTACAAATAATTTGTACCATAAAAGTACGTTTGGCATGAGTTGAGACGCGAACTAGGTCGTTCTCTTTAAAATGACTTGCGCCCCTATGGAGTATCCTCCGATGTAGTAGGTCTCAACATATCGTCTCTATGATACAATAACCTAATTTTTTCCTCACTGTATTCTACTCCAATCTACACTATTGTAGTAAGATAGAAATCTTACGTAACACTGTTCTTTACCCTCTTAGCTCCAATAGTAGTGACAAGAAGAAAAATAAAAGATTGTCCAGAGATAGCAAAGTATGTGTAAGACTTGATTGATAAAAACCTCTATTTATAGGATGAGAAATTAGGAGTATTAAAATACAAGAATAAATACCTCATATTTTCAATTACAAATTGAAAAGGTCTAAGTTTATTATATAACAGTAAAATTCACTAATAAATTCATAAATCTAATCATTACATAGGTTACAAAATTCAAAACATAAATCTCATTTTCAAGACATAAATTACACTTTTCAATGATTGAATTTACAGCTGAAAATTCATTAAAGAATTTGTAATTTATTCTGATTGAATTCAACATTTTTTTTATTAAAATATCCAACATCTTATAAATTGAAACTTAAACTTTGACCTGATCTTGTTTACAGAGTTAAGATGCATACATTTTTCCCTGGACGACGCCACTCTCTAACGTTCTGCAACACCATTTTTCAGGAAACAATGGTATATTAAGATTTCACTTTTTCTATTGAACCTTACACATATATGTATATATAATTAAGATTTCAATGGCACATTAAGATCTACCTATTTGAAGAGTTTCGTGATATTACACCAGCATTTGTCTTTCCTAGGCAGGCCAGCAATTTCCATCCGTCAAGAATCAAAGATATCTTATTCTCTCTCATCAACAACAGATAAGAAAGCTAAACAGATAACAAAGATTTCTTTTTGTCTTTTACACAGACTTTTATGATGATCAATCCCGATGTAGTTATGCTGCGCAATAGACAATTGGTTGATAAATCATGAAAAAGTTCTTTGTTCTTGAATGGTTATCAAATTATATGAAAAGATCTGTTGCACGTTTTCCTGTTTCCGAGCACTACCTTGAAGGGTACCTAACTTTGAGACTTCAAAATTTTATGCAATTTGAGGATTTCTGGATCTCCCTTTTCTCTATTTGGGGAACAGAATGTGCAGATACAAATTGTGAGTCAATTACCAAGCAAAGTTTTGCTACACTACAAGTTCATTAGCAATGGGTGTTGAAGTTGTTATGATAGTATTTAGGAAAGAAACCTCACTAGATTGAATACATGAAATCTGAAACCTTTTCCAAATTACTAGAATAAGAAAATCAAAACTTTTTATACCATTTGTATCGTCCTTTCTTGATAGCGATTTGAGTGCTAACTTGCTCCTCCACAAACATATTACATGCTTAACTATTGGCTTTGGCTTTAAAATTTAGAAGAATTGTATATGCTTCTTTCCATGGCCTTTATTTGTTTTCTGATGCTTCCTTGTGTTAAAAGCTAGCGAATTGGTCGTTTATTGAGCATTTATTGGTGCAAAACACTGAGCTAGTTCTTATCTATGCTCTTTATTTGCATGAATTTGGTGCATCAAACTTGCATTTCATGAATTAAATAAGAGTAAACCTAGTTATTCACTATGAGAATATGGAAAACTAGTCTATTTTAGGCCATTTCATCATGAGAATGAAATTTGGTAATATTAAAAATGAATCTCTAGTTAACAAGAGGTAAATCTATTCATTTGTATATTTTATGCCATAAGTGGAATCTATATCCCTAAACTCAAGTGTTTAGTGAATTTTCTCCATTATTACTTTGCAATTATTTAAGTAAGACTAGTTAGGTAGTAGTAATTATAACTTCTTCTGCTCAAATTGATTATTAAGTTTAAATAATAGAGTAAGTAAGTACCTAGTACTTGCAAAGTCGCTCTCTGTGGGATAGATACGATATTTGCTCTAAAACTACTAATTTGACCTATATACTTGCAGTCAAAAATTTTTATACAATTTGCATTGTCCTTTCTTGATAGCGATTTGAGTGCTAACTTGCTCTTCCACAACATATTATATGCTTAACTATTGGCTTTAGCTTTAAAATTCAGAAGAATTGTGTATGCTTCTTTCCATGTTCTTTAATTGTTTTCTGATGTTTCCTTATGTTAAAAGCTAGCGAATTGGTCGTTTATTGATCATTTATTGGTGCAAAACACTGAACTAGTTCTTATCTATGCTTTTTATTTGCATGAATTTGATCTTTTATGAATTTCATATCTAGTAAATTTTGTTTAGTTTCAAAAATTACCACACAATATATGAAAAGAAGTATAGAAGTTTTACAAAGTCAAACAAACAAACTAAGATGATATAAAATAGACAAAGCAATGCTGAGGCATATGATTAATAAGGAAAAAAAACAGTTTAAAAAATAAAATGGGATTTATTAGGTATTTGGGTGATACCAAAATGAATCTAACCCATTTTCGTCCCACCCGTATTAGTTCCATGACTAATATGGGACTGTAATCCCAATTAAATCCCGCTTAAATCCCATTCATCCTGCGTATTTGCCATCTTTACTCATACTTCATGAACAAAACCTCCGAAATTACCCTAAGGATCGACCTAAATAGCTTTTAGGCTGGTGGCAAGCTGAATTTCTAGCTAGATTTGAGGTGGTTCTGGCCATCCCAATCGCTGTAAATCCTTGGTTATCACAAAAAAGTTATGTCACTTATCCCAGAAAATATAATCCCACTCAAAGCCATCTTCAATTGCTTGAACTATAACTCCTAAGACTATTCAGAGTTAATGGAGGGAGTATTTTTTCTTTTCAAATATCCTATTGTAGTTTATCCTTTCTTTTCTTAAATTACAATATCTACGAAGTAAAAAATAAAATACAACAGGTAAAAAAAAAAGCGAGATATAGTATAAAAAGTAATAAAAATGCAAAAACATTCACAAATCTAGTCTGTCTGTTCATGTGCAGGATTTAGATGCAAACGTTTTTTTTTTAACATGCAAAAGTGTTTTTAGGAATAATATCAGATAATAATCAATAAAAATATGAAATCATCACCTGTAGCAAGGCTGGTTATAGCCTTGGGAAATTAGTAATTATTTAAAACCATAGTAGGTGCATGTTCGTTCCAAAAATAGTACATTGAAAGGACCAATACTTCAATATTTTTTTTTAAAAAAAATTTTCCCTTCTTGTAAACTAGATAAAAGCCGCTTGGGGCTCTCCGAGTTCTCATCATCCATGGGCTGCTCCAAGTGCACGTGACCTCCGATATGGTCGTCTAGCTACACGTGTTTCTTTCCTTTGTTCTCTTCTTTTTCTATTTCTTCTCTCTCCCCTTAATTAATTGGAAAGATCATTCAAAATAACCATCATATTTTGTCAAATGATTTTTTTCATCATTCACTTTTAAAATAATAAATTTACGTCCCTTAAAAATCAAGTCATAAAATTTAATACCAATTCAGATTTTCGATAACTTGTTATTCTGGATTCATAACGTAACCTGTACATGATCATTTTTTTATGTGCAAAAAGATTAAATCTTATTCGTAATTAAATAAATAAGCTAATTCATATTCATTTTTGCTCATTGAAAAATAGGATCTAACGTAAGTCATATTTAGATTTTCTCTTAAAAAAGTAAAATTTGACCCAATTCATATTATTTTTTGCTACTAAAAAGATGAGATTTGATATTTTTGTGCATAAAAAATGACACATAAGAGTTATGTGGTAATTTTATACTATTTAGTAGTTGGAAATTTAGGATGGAATCAAATTTTATGAACTTGAATAAGCAAGGGACATAAAGTTAACATTTTAAAAATAGATGACGAAAAATATCATTTAGCAAACGTTTTCAACGCTTATCTCTAATTAATTTCTCCGCTTCAAGCCTCCACGTCACTGGACAAAAGAATGGAATAATTGTTTTGCCATTCAGACGTCCTTAAATTCTGCACTGACAAAACGTCTGGCAAAGATATTACCCTGTGACGTGTACTTTTTTAGGCCCCTTATATTCTCATCGCTGGTAAATCTGTCAAGTATATGCCCGGGGTCTGAGGACTCACATCTTCTTCTTTCTGACTGCTATACCATTTGATTGATGATGGAGAGCCTTGGAGATGAAAAGTCGTTCTGGATGGAAGAAGTATTCATGCTGTTTGTTCTTTCCTTTCATTTTTTTTTTCCAACCGGCAACAGACTTTCATTACTAATCAATCATTTACATCTCTGGGCAACTGCCCTTTAACGTTAGCTTTTACTGCTTCAAGCAGCCAGCTTGGGAAGCTATTCTTCCACTCAATCTCAATTAAACAATTAACAGCAAATTTTGCTAAGACATGGCTAACATAGTTGTTTTCTCTTCCAGTGAAAGAGAAACAACATTTATCAAATTTTTGTTTTAGCTTTCTGATATCAGACAGAATGAGTGTAGTCTCTGCATCATCCTCTTCACTAGCATTTAACCTATCTACATTGGTTTTGCAATCGGATTCAAATTCTACCTGTTTCCAACCTTCCTTTTCAGCTTTGACCATAGCATGTCTTAAGGCTAATGCTTCCTCCAGTTTTGCCTTACAACAGATACCTCTAGGCATTGCCCAAGCTGCTATAATTTCACCTTCGCTGTTCCTGGCTACAGCTCCCCATCCTGCCTTTCCTTTCTTCTGGTCCAGAGCTGCATCAGTATTTACTTTTATTCTCTCCTTCCTTGGTGGAACCCATCTCAAGTCCTGTGATTCCTTTGTCCAGTTTGGTCCCTGTGTGATTCTATTCACCTTCTATGCTTGTTGGTACTCCATCCAGTCATGCACAGCCCTTTCCAAAACTTGAAAGTGATTTGGTGTCCTATTTTCATATACTACTGCATTTCTGGCATTCTAGATTTGCCAAAGCAGGTCTACTGTTAAAATGATACGCTCCTCCCCCTGCTCTCCTTCTACAGCCCCCGTTAGCTCATCCCACCAGAGCCAGAAATTTTCACAGAACTGTTGCAACCCATCCCACCTCACAGGGGCATGCTTCCGTATCAGTTGGGCATTTTTGCAATGGAAAAATACACGTTCCAATGTTTCTGGAGTTTCGCCACACCCCTTGCACATATGCTCCCCTTCTCGACACCTTTGCTTACAGATGCATTCACAGGCAATATCCTTTGCAAACTTTTCCATATGAAATGTTTTAATTTTTGCTTCATATTCAATTTCCATAAGGTCCTCCAACACTGTGATCTGCTTACATTTCTACTGCTTGTAGCCCCAGACCATCTTTTACTCTGTTTTTTGCCTCTGCATGTCTTTGACGAGCCTGTACCCAGACCTGACTGTATATTATCCAGAAGTGGAATATGCCCAATACAGTTGATCTTTTATAGGATAAAGACTGATTGGTATCTTCTTTATCTTCTCTCTATCTTTCTTTTCAAAGTTTGCCTCTAGCATTTCCTCATCCCAGTCTCCTCCTTTTATCAGCTCACTAACGTTTGTGACTCTGAAATTATGACAAGAATATATTTTACGTGTTTTTAAGTGTATTTTATTAGTTAATTTTGGTTGGCTTTATCTAGTTTTATAACTAAATAATTAGGGTTTTGATAAAAATATTCATTTTGTGGTTGAAGTGGCAAACCATTGCATTTCGATGGATTTTAATGGTAAAAACTTCATGTTTTTGCAGGTTTAATGATTCAATCATCAAAGATTGTGAACTGAGAAGAAAATTCAATGATTGGTGATGATTTGAAGTATTAAAAGAAGAAATGAAGTGCAAAATAGCCAATTGAAGAAATGCAAGGGAAGACTATTGTGACACGTTTTTGTATTTCGACTATACCTTGAGCTACACAGATTGGATTGAGGTGATCTTTATACCATTTTGAAGCTAAGAGATAGATCTACATGTGGTATAAAGACATCAAAGTCCAATTCAGCTGTTTTCCTGGTCAAAAAGTCAAAACACAAAAACTTCACTCCATGGTCGAGAACTGAAACAGGGGATTGACCAGTTGATGGTATTTTGATCATATCTCAATCCACAGAGCTCTGAATTGGATGATTCTTAAAGCATTGGAAAAATAATTCAAAGAGCTACAACTTTTATGTTTTGCACAAGAGCTAGTTCGGCCTCCATCATAGAGAAAATAGCAGTTGAAGCGGGCCAAAATCACAGAATTGAAAACGCGGATTGACAAAACGTGGGTTGCATGTCGCGTTTTGTCAAGTTGCATTTTGTAGCCGAAAATCTGCAATTTGCTCAGCCATTTCTCTTATGTTCACACTACTTTCCAGCTATATTTGGTAAGAGAATTCGGCTACACATGCTTCTGATGCACAAAGGAAGAAAATATAGCTTATTGTCAAGTCAAAAACCATTGTTTTTTACTTTCTTAACAAAATTTAGATTTGAGAATCAAGCCAAGGGAAGAAGTAACGGTGGAAGGAGCTTTTGATCAGTTTTTATGCAGAGACACTAGTAGGAGTCTGGTCATATTCTCTCTAGCTAGCATTTCTTGTAGAAGACTTAGAGACTTCATTTTGGCATCATTTGGTGAAAGACATAGAAGATTTTTGAGAGCTTCACCATTAACTTGGCTTTCTTTATCCATCTTGTACTTGTAACTTATGATGTGTTTTATTAATGAAGCTATGAGTTTACTTGTTATATCTTCCATGAGTAGCTAAATTTTTTAAATCTAGGAAGTAGATGAAACTTATGGTCAATTGATATGAAATGAATATGATTTACACTTGTTACATCTTGTATTAACTTGTCTATTTGTGCATTTTTGATTACTTGTTGTTGCTTGATCATCAATACCAAGCTGTTGGTTGTTATTATTCAATGAAGTTGGTAATAATGATGGAACAATTGAGTCAAACTTGAGTAGTAGGCTCATGAGAATAGAGGTACACTCAAGTGGATTAATCTTGCACTTCATGAATGAAATAAGAGCAGTTTTAGTTTTTCACCAAGAGACTAGGGAAAACTAGGCTGTTCTAGGCCATATTATCATGAGAATGAAATTTGGCAATAATGGAAATGAATCTCTAGTTAAACAAGAGTAGTAACAAAAGATAAATCTATTCATTTGGATCTTTTGTGCCATAAGTGGAATCTACATCTCTAAACTAAAGTATTTAGTGATTTTTCTCCACTTGTTATATTGCAAATATTTATATTGTAGACAGCAATATTTCTGATTTTTCTACTCAAATTTATTGATAGTCTAAATAATAGAGTAAATATAGACCTAGTACTTGTTTAAGTTGCTCCTCGTGGGATCGACCCAATACATGCCCTAAACTACTAATTTGAACTGTATACTTGCAGTCAAACGGGTATAAATCAGAATTAAACCCACTTGTCACGGGCTGCTTGTTTCCCCTACAAGCCAACGCCCCGTGCGGCACTAGCGTACGTTCAAGTCTTAAGTTAAGAACGCTTGGTTAGTTCAGCCTTAACACATAATGCGCGATTATAGTACGAAAGCGCAAAAGTAGTAGAGATATGTGGCAAACAAAAGCTTATATTACACACAAGGCTTGTTACACGTTTGCCAAGGTTCCAAAGGTTACACAAATACAAAGGGCTTGGCCTATTTATAGGCAAGCCAAAACACTACACAAACCTAGAATTCTCTACACAACTTTTATGTATACTTATCCTCTAGAGACTTCTACACAAGTCTCAACCTTATCTATAAGGTCCAATACTTATCTTTATGGTCAAAACTTATCCACAAGATTCATGCTTATTCTCAAGGCTCATCCTTATGCTCAAGGTGCATGCTTATCTACAAAGTTCATGAGTATTCCACAAGATTCTTGAGTGCTCTTCAAGGTTCTTCTCCACAATTCTAGCATCTTGTGGAATTTGGCCGACTAGGCACGGCGCGGGCAGGCATGCGTGCGAATAGGCATAATCGCGCGCGCAGCTAGGCATGATCACACGCGACTAGGCACGGGCGCGCGCGGATGCTCGTGCAGATAGGCGCAGCCTGTGTCATCCTCCCCCACTTGAACAAGGCATCGTTCCTGATGCCTTCGGTGCTCCCAATGCTCGACGAAACTTGTCTTGTATCACGTACATGTCAACATCCTCTTTTTGTTTCAGCCAAAAGAAGCGACGTTGTATCGCGTTCAGTGCATACTTGGGTCCCGTTTCTTCGGTTCAATACTCCTGTATAATGTCCTTGGGCACGTTGCTCCAATCTGGCACGTACACGGCTTGCTCCTTGTGTAGGACCCCTTTATTATCAAGCCAATACTTAGTGGTCTTACCCTTGGCCACTGACTTCTTTAACGCTTGGACTTGTGGGTCAATCTCCTGTCCCCTTTGTATGCGCTCGTAGACACTCGTAAATGTTGCCACCGATGGGGCAGCAGTGCCCCATGCACCTACTTCGTCCTCCATTGGCTTGTTGTTCGGTGCGTCAGAGTCCCTTGCCCAACTTTGTCTTCACACGTTCTTTGGCCCTCCACAACTTCACCCTCGAGTTGTTGCGGGCTTACCTCATTCTCAAGAGAAACGTTGACAGCGCAAGGCGCCTCTTTTTGCATAATCAACATGGTGTCTTCGTGCGGCTCCATGATCGGCCTTAGGTAGTCAATGAACTTCATTCCAAAGACTACCGCATAGTCATCCATTGGAGCGATGGTGAAGGTTGTCGTCCCTTCCCATTGCCCTAACTTGACTAGTACGTTGGTTGCTCTCCCAATCACTGCAACCCACTTGCCGTTAACACCTTTGAACTTGCCCTCGCAAGCCTCCCAGGTCAGACCCAACAATTGTGCAGTATGGTCACTTATATAGTTGATGTCCGCACCCGTATCAACTAAAGCCTTCATCTTGCATCCATTAATTCTTGCGCCGACGTGTATTCGGCCTTGCCCTTGGTTGTCTACCTCAGCTTTGACCTCGCTAAGCCTCATGCATGCGAGCTTATGTTGTTCCTCCTCGTGCTTCCGTTCTTGAATCATTGCTTGAAGCTTATGGTCAATTGATATGAAATGAATATGATTTACACTTGTTACATCTTGTATTAACTTGTCTATTTGTGCATTTTTTATTACTTGTTGCTACTTGATCATCAATACCAAGCTGTTGGTTGTTATTATTCAATGAAAGTTGGTAATAATGATGGAACAATATGAGTAAACTTGAGTAGTAGGCTCATGAGGATAGAGGTACACTCAAGTGGATTAATCTTGCACTTCATGAATGAAATAAGAGCAGTTTTAGTTTTTCACCAAGAGATTAGAGAAAACTAGGCTGTTTAGGCCATATTATCATGAGAATGAAATTTGGCAATAATGGAAATGAATCCCAAGTTAACAAGAGTAGTAACAAGAGATAAATCTATTCATTTCGATCTTTTGTGCCATAGGTAGAATCTACATCCCTAAACTAAAGTATTTGGTGATTTTCCTCTGTTTGTTATATTGCAAATATTTAGATTGTAGACAGCAATATTTCTGATTTTTCTGCTCAAATTTATTGATAGTCTAAATAATAGAATAAATATGGACCTAGTATTTGTTTAAGTTGCTCCTCGTGGGATCGATCCAATACATGCCCTAAACTACTAATTTGACATGTATACTTGCAGTCAAATGAGTATAAATCGGAACTAAACTTGCACCCATATTAAAATCCCGTCAAGTTTTTTGCCCCATTGTCGGGGAGCAGCAATATTAGGGCTTAATCAGTTTTATTAATTTAGACAGTCTTTATCTTTATTAGTTAAGTTGTTTATAATTAAGCTTGAATTTTTATCAATTTTTGACAATTAATTGCTGCATAATCTCTCTTATTTTTGTTTGTAGTGTATGTACCGGACGTCACGGGAGGTTGCACCTTTTGATTCAGAAATTGAAAGAACACTACGTAGACAAAGAAGGCGTACACCACAACAAGAGGAAGAAGAGGTTCGACAGCCGATAGAGGAAATCGTAATAGAGCTACCTTTTGAAGAAGAGATGGCGGAAAATGAAGCAAATAGGCGAGGTCTAAGAGATTTTGCTCTACCGGGACACAAGGATCTCAAACAAGTATAGCAAGACCTACAGTAAATGCTAACAATTTTGAAATTAAATTATCACTTATCCAAATGGTTCAACAATCTCAATTTGGAGGTAATGCCGTAAAAAATCCAAATTCACACTTAACTATATTTTTGGAGATATGTGATACAATTAAAATGAATGGAGTTAGTGATGATGCTATAAAGTTAAGGTTGATCCAATTTTATTGAGAGATAAGGCTAAAATTTGGCTGCACTCTCATGCTCCTAACACTTTCACCACATGGGATATTTTATCTCGAGCATTTTTTATTAAGTACTTTCCACCGGGCAAGACTGCTAAACTTAGAATGGATATCACTAGTTTTAGTCAACTAGAGGGTGAATCATTATGAGGCATAGGAAAGATTTAGAGATTTGTTTCGGAAATGTCCACATCATGGACTGCCCGATTGGCTAATCGTACAAACTTTTTATAATGGTTTATTTTTTCTACTAAAACTACTATTGATGCAGCCGCATGTGGAGCTTTAATGTGTAAATCGCCCTAAGAAACCCAAAATTTGATAGAAGAAATGGCCACAAACAACTACCAATGGGTCAATGAGAGAGGTAATTCGAAACGCCACGCAGGTATGATTGAAATAGACACTCTCACTATGTTGAGTGTCCAAACAATGTGGTAAAGTTACTCAATAAACAAGTTGGAGTTGGTCCAAGTTCATCTAATGTACATGTGACTTGTTGTTCTATATGTAAAGGTGAACATGATACTAATGAATGTGTTGATTTTGATCAGGTACAATTTGTCAATAATTACAATCAAAGTGTTCAAAATAATCTTTGCTCAAACACTTATAATCCGGGATGGAGAAATCATCCAAATTTTGGATGGAAAGATCAAAGCAATCAACAAAGGCCAACCAATCCACCGGAATTCCAACCAAAACAATCACAAACGGAAACTAAACCGGGTTGGGAGATTGTGGTGGAAAAGCTTGCTAAGGTCATTTCGGACAGGTTTGAACGAGTAGAAGGAAGATTGGACCAACTTACTACAATGTATAGGAATGTTGAAGTCCAAATTGGCCAAATTACTAGTTCTTTAAATAATAAAAATCAAGGAGAATTACCTAATAAAACGAAGGTGAATCCTAAGGAGCATGTCAAGACCATTACTCTTCGTAGTGGTAAACAATTAGAGGATCCTCCAGTAGTTGAAAGTGCGAAAAATGAGAATGAAAAACAAGAAGAAAAGATGAGGGGCCAAGAGACAAGTGTAGAGGAAGATAGTCGGGAGAAACTAAGAGAAGATCAACCATCATCTTCCACTACCATTCCAATACCTCCTGCGGTTCCATTTCCCCAAAGATTCAAGCAAAATAAATTTGATAAAGAATTTGAAAAATTTGTTAGAATTTGAAAACAATTGCATATTAATATTTATTTTGCCGATGCTATTTTGTAGATTCTTTCATATGCGAAATTTCTCAAGGAAATCATGGCACGAAAAAGAAAATTGAAGGATTGCGAAACAATAGCATTAACGGAGGAGTGCAGTGCCATCATACAAAACAAGCTATCACCGAAACTGAAGGATCCGAGGAGTTTTTCTATACCTTGCACTATTGGTAACATTGAGTTTTCTAAAACATTATGTGATCTTGGTGCTAGTGTATCATTAATTCCTTTAATGGTGGCTAGACAATTAGGTTTGCATGAGTTTAAACGCACTAATATTACCTTGCAACTAGCGGATAGGTCTATTAGATATCCATTGAAAGTGTTGGAAAATGTATTGATTAAAGTTCAGAAATTTATCATTCCTGTGAATTTTGTGATTTTAGATATGGAAGAAGATATATCTACGTCAATTATTCTTGGTAGACCATTTTTAGCAACTGCGAGTATTATTATTGATGTCAAAAATGGCAAACTTAAATTTCAAGTAGGTGAAAAAGAGATAGAGTTCAATTTGAATGAAATAAAAAAATACCTTTCTTTTACCGATCATGTTTAATTCTATCGGCACCATTGATAAATTAATCCAAGAGTTGAGCCGAATTAATTTTGATTTCGACCCTCTTGAGCTTTGTTTATTGAGTTTAGGTATGTAAGAGGAAGATTGTGAAGAGATTGAAGAATTAGCTAAGTATTTAGATTTTCAAACACCCTTTAAAAGGGGTAATGTCTATGAAAGTCTTGACCAAGAAAAAGGGTTACCACCACCTTCGGAAATTGAATCTCCAAAATTAGAGTTCAAACCACTTCCAATTCATCTAAGGTACGAATTTCTTGGAGAAAATAGCACTTTACTAGTCATTGTTAATGCTCACCTAGATGAAGAGCCATGTGCAAAGTTGCTAACAGTTCTAAGAAGGCATAAGAAGGCAATCGGATGGACAATTTGGGACATTAAAGGTATAAATCCTTCTATATGCATGCACCATATTCTATTGAAGGACAGCTACAAACCGGTGGTGGAAACACAAAGAAAATTTAATCCAAATATGAAGGAGATGGTAAGAAATAAAATTCTTAAATGACTCGACGCAGGTATAATCTTTCCTATCTCGGATAGTGTTTGAATTAGTCCAATTCATGTAGTACCAAAAAAGGGTGGAATCACTACAATTATGGATAAAAATGATGATATGATTCTATCTATACTTGTGGTTGGGTGGAGAGTGTGTATTGATTATCGCAAGTTAAATGCGGTAACAAGAAAAGACTAATTTCCTTAACCCTTTCTTGATCAATTAGTGGAGCGAATAGCCGGTTATGAATTCTACTGTTTTCTTGATGATTTTTCAGGGTATAACCAAATAGCAATAACTCTGGAAAATCAAGAGAATGCCACGTTTACATGTTCTTATGGCACTTTTGCTTTTAAAAGGATGCCATTTGGCCTATGCAATGTCCCTGCTACTTTTCAACATTGTATGATGGCCATTTTTTCTGATTAAATTGAGAAAATTATGGAGATATTTATGGATGATTTTTCGGTATATGGTTCATCTTTTGACTATTGACTTCATAATTTGGATTTGATTTTACAGAGATGTGAGGAGACAAATCTTGTGCTTAATTGGGAGAAATGCCATTTTATGGTGAGAGAAGGAATTGTTTTAGGGCACAAAATTTTCTCTAAGGGAATTGAGGTGGATAAAGCAAAAATTGAAGTCATCGAACGAATGCCGCCTCCAAGCAATGTCAAAGGGATAAGAAGTTTTTTAGAACATGCAAGCTTTTATAGACGCTTTAATAAGGATTTTTCTAAAATAGCAAAGCCATTGTATGACTTATTATATAAAGATTACCCTTTTTAATTTGATAACAATTGTTTGGTTGCTTTTGAAAGGTTGAAAAAGGAATTGATTTCTGCATCAATTATAACTTCACCGGATTGGTCACTACCATTTAAATTGATGTGCGATGCAAGTGATTATGCGGTTAGAGCGGTTTTAGGGCAAAGGAAGGAAGGAAGGTTACACATCATTTACTATGCGAGCAAATTGCTAAATGAGGCACAAGTCAATTATGCAACAACGAAAAAAGAGCTATTGGCAGTTATATTTGCTTTAGATAAATTTAAATCCTATTTAGTATGATCTAAAGTTATCATCTATACGGACCATTCGACTCTCAAATATTTGCTACATAAGAAAGACGCGAAACCTCGGCTAATTCGATGGATTTTTTTGTTACAAGAATTTGATGTTGAGATAAGGGACAAAAAGGAATCGGAGAATCTCGTGGCGGATCACCTATCACGACTGGAATATATCCTAATCAATGACCAAATTCCTATTCAAGAGAATTTTTCAAATGAATTTGTCTTAGCCATTGTCAAGTCTCTATGGTATGCGAATTTTACTAATTATTTGGTAAGTGGAGTGATAGCAAAGGATTTTAACTATCATCAAAAGAAGAAATTCTTGCATAATGTGAAAAGTTACTTTTGGGAGGAACCATTGCTCTATAGACATTGTGTCGATGGTATGGTACGTGGATGTATTTTCGAAAATGAGATGCATAATAGTTTATATCATTGTCATAACCTAGAAACAGATGGTCATTTTAACACTTCCAAGACCGTGGCAAAGGTATGGCAATCAGAATTTTATTGGCCAACTATGTACCGAGATGCTAGAGAGTATGTTAAAAGCTATGAAGCATGCCAAAGAATCGGAAATATCTCAAGAAAAAATGAAATGTCCTTTACTACTTTCTTAGAAGTTAAATTATTTGATGTGTGGGGTATAGATTTTATGGGATCATTTCCTACTTCTTACAATAATAAGTACATTTTAGTAGCAGTAGATTATGTTTCTAAATAGATGGAGGCAATTGTTTCACCTACTAATGACTCTAAACTTGTATTTCGGTTCCTTAAAAAGAGCATTTTTAACAGATTTGGTATACCTAAAACCATAGTAAGTGATGAAGGAAAGTATTTCTATAATAAACAACTTGATTCATTATTGCTTAAATATGGTTGTAAGCACAAGACATCACTTCCATATCATCCTCAAGCCAACGGACAAGCGAAATTAGCAAATCGAAAGATAAAACACATCTTAGAGAAAACAGTGAACAAATCACGAAAAGATTGGGCTACAAAATTGGAAGATATACTATGGGCTTACCAGGCGGCGTTTAAGACACCCTTAGGGATGTCGCTGTATTGTTTAGTTTATGGAAAAGTTTGTCATTTGCCTGTAGAGATTGAACATAAAGCATATTGGACTATTAAAGCAATTAATATGGATCTTAATTTTGCAGGTGAAAGGAGGCTACTTGACTTAAGTGAATTTGAGGAACACCGGCTACATGCTTATGAAAATGCCAAAATTTATAAAGAGAATATCAAATATTGGCATGATAAGCATATTATCCCTAAACAATTTGAGGTGGGACAAAAAGTACTTTTATAATACTCACGCCTAAGATTGTTTCCGGAAAAATTCAAGTCAAGGTGGTCGGGACCATTTGAAATGACTCAAGTATTTCCTTATGGGGCCGTCGAAGTAGCTAATGCAAAAAATGAACGGTTCAAGGTCAATGGAAAACGATTAAAACCCTATTTGGCGGGCGAAATCGTTCCCAAAGGACTTATATGTCTTTTGGGTGACTCTTCTTCAACTTAAAAATCCGAACCCTTGAGTCGAACCAATGACTATAAACAAAGCGCTAATTGGGGAGCAACCCAGTATTTAAGTTATATGTGTTAATTTGGTGTGATTTTGTGTTTAATACATGCATTTAAGTTAGTTTGTTGTTTTTGTGTTATAGGGTCGGCAAAAGGAAGCAAAGATGACCATTTGAGGTTAAAAAGGCGAAATTTGATCAAGAAACTCAACCCTTTGATTTGCATTAAAGGTGTATTTGATCCGTTAGAAATGGGTAAAATGCATGTTTTGATCATTTTACATATGCGTACATTGACAAATTTGGCAAACGAATGATATATGATGCATTTTGAGTAATTGGGGTACCATTGGTAATTTTTCAAAGTTGATATTTCTGCAAAAATTCGCAGGAGAAAACGCGGATGGCTTGAAAATGCGCCATCGAGTCGCGTTTTCAATTGAACCGCGATTTCAATTTTGCAACTTTTATGTAGAAAACGCGCCTCGAAAACTCGACTCGAAGTCACATTTTCAAGAAGTTGCATTTTCAGGCCTACTCCAGAAGGAAGAGACACGCCTTGAATACGCGGATGTGAGTCGCGTTTTCAGCAAGTCGCATTTTCGAAGCTGCAAAATATCTGAAGAAAACGCGACTCAAGACAAAACGGGACTCAAAGGCGCATTTTATCGAGTCGCATTTTCCGTTCTTGGCTGAAAAATTAAAACGCGATTTCTGGTTCATTTTTCTTCTTCTCATTCTCCTTCAAGCTGCGTTTTCTCTTCTTCTCTTCTCACCCAATTCACAAAACTTCATTTTTGCTGCATAACTTTGCTGAAAATCATCAACCCAACACCTTTTAAACATCATACAACCTTTTTAACAGATTAAAATCCAACAAAAACAACTCAAATTCGATTTAAAAGAGATTGAAGGTTAGGATTTTTAGTTTCTAATTTTCTCAATTGGAGGTCAATTAGAGAGTGTTTAATAGGGCTTTTCACATATTTAGTATCACCAAACATCCTTCTACATGATTGAGGTAAGTTTCTTCATCAAATCTTTGTATTTTAGAAGTTCATATTTTTCAATTTCTTGAGCTTTCTGACATCTTTTTAATTTCAAATTTTTGATGATATATATTGATGTTTTGGCCTCATTGATGCTTATTAAGGTTGTTTATACATGTTTACATGTTCAAATATAGCAAATTGATGATTAATAGTTCTTTATTTTGTTTAATTGCTATATTTGGTTAAATTTTGAAAGTTGGCTTAGGATGTTTTTAAGCCATTGGTGATCATTGATTATGGTTAAGAATGGTTAGTTGATGATGTTTTAGCATGTGCATTGTGTATAGTGAGAAATTTGGTTGATTTTGTGAGTTATTAGGCTAATTTTTGCTTAACCATGTTTATAGCTAATTGCATATTATTGTTGATAATTATTGATTGCTATAATCATGAATGATGCTAATTTCACTAATTGGAATATAATTGTTACATATCTTGCTTAAGTTGATGATTTTGGACAAATTTTGGCATGAGATGTGTCTCTTCTTGTATGGTCACTTAAGTTTGATTATTTGATGTTTTATGACTTGGAGGGATGCATTTGAGGTTATTTGGATCAATTCATGTTATTTATTGCCAAAATATGAATTGCGTCTAAGTACATGTGGATAATTGCATTTTTTTATTAGGTACTATGGTTAGGGGAAAACGAGTGATATATTCCTCCTCAAGCAGTGATGAAATGGAGGTTAATGAGGAGGTTAAAGTGAATGAGGAGGAGACGTCACCTTCTTCTCCATCGGTTAACTGACAGCCGGGTGAGGGCACTTCTCGTGGTACCGAGACAACTGTGTTTGACAGTACCAGGTTCAATAATCGCAGGAATCAAGAATGGCATGAGAAGCATGCTAATTTGGAGTTCCTGTTCGAGATGCACGTTAGTCCCAAGATTGATATGGTCTATCGCATCTCGGAGGCTTTTGCTCAGCTTGGTTGGGCTCTGATTCTCACCCTGTCGAACCATTACTACCTGGACTTAGTGCTAGAATTCTACACCAACATCGAGTATAAGGCGCGTCACAGTGGTGAAATGGTTGAATCTTGGGTGCATAGGAGACGTATTGTCTTGTCACATGAGCGTTTGGCTGCTATTTTGGGGTGTAGCGATGAAGGTCGGGCAATTGACTTGAAGAAGGAGTTTGTCGCCCTAAATAGGAGGTGAGATCCATCGCAAACCATGGTTAGGTTTGGTCTCGAGTACCAACCTTTTCGCTCTACAAGGAAGGAGACTATGGTCGCGAGTGTTTTCGAACCTTGCCATCGTCTCATTATTTATATGATGGCCCACGATGTCATACCCAAGAAGACAGGGCACACGGAGGTCCGCAAGAGCAACATCTACTTTCTTGATTACATGTTCCATAACCGAAACCCCTCCTACGCCTGAATTTCCTTGCCGAACATCATCATTAGCCATATCCGGTCTACGGTGAGGCGTAGGACGACTTCGTTCAAATTGTCATTTCTTCGTCTACTCACTTTGGCATTCCCATATTTCGAAGTTCAATTGCAAGGTATGAGGCGGGAGTTTGTTACACCGAGAATCGAATTATCGATTTTTACCCTTCGTCGTCTCGGTATTGGCACTGGGGAGGTTCCTCGACCTATTCAAGCAAGGCGACAGAAGGCGAGACACGGTCGAGAGGAAGCTGGACCTTCTACTGTGGCACCTCCTCTTCCTCCGCCACAAACCAATTGGCAGTGGCTTTTTTGGACATTTGGACGACTTTGAGTACCAGCTTGCTGATGTTAGGACCCGCTTAAGCCATATTGAAGATCATTTGGGCATTCATCCACCTCCCACGAGAGATGCAGATGATGACAAGGATGACGAAGAGGATGATTGAAGCTGCTCCTTTGGATTCATCCTTTGTTTCTTTCATTTTTAGTTTTTTTAATCTTTGTTGTGACGCATTAACTTGTTATTCTTCTTTTTCATTTGCTCTTTGGAACAGTGTTAGCAGATTTTATGTTCTTTTGGAGCGGTTCGTGGCTCAAATGGCTGATCTGGATCTCAGCCATTGCACTGGCGAGTACTTCTTTCTATCTTTTGTTTCTTTTCTTTCCCTTCACATTGAGGACAATGTGTATTCTAAGTGTGGGGGAGGAAATGTGTGGTATTTGTAGTAGTTTTTTATGTTTAATGTTTGGACATGTTGTTGGAAATATTTCTTGGCTTAAATGTTGTTTATTTTGGGTTTGTTGGCTGGGAGTTTAGTCCACTTTTAAGGGAAAACTTTGTCAAAATTTTTTCAAAACCTTATAAATAAATAATAAATAAATAAAACTTTTTCAATTATCCTTTTGAAATAAATATATGTGATTTGGAAACTTCTTTTCTCATTTAATTTGGAAATGACTATTATGTGATTATAATTTTTGCATTTGTAGGAAAGTATATTTAGTAAAGTGGAGAAAATTATGCATATATTTTGCATGTTTTAATAAAATTTCTTCTTTTTGTTCAATTTTATATAGTAAGTGATAAATATGGTCAATAATTGCAATACTCTTCTCATGATTATTCTTTAGAGGGAATTTTTATTATTTCTTCATTAAAAAAAAAGTGAATAAGAGTTATTCTACTCTAATGGTTCTTGTACTTAATAACTGGGATTCTTCATCTACAAATGTCGACTTTCACGTAAAACGGTACTTAAATTAAGAGTATGTAAAGTAACTTGAGTGTATAAAATGTTGAGTAACCGGTGATCTTTATCTAAAAATGTCGATCTTCACGTCAAAAAGCATTTTTACCACTTAAGTAATATTTAGCTATTTGAAATGAATAAATCCCTCTTTAAATAGAATAAGAAGATGATCATGGGATTTGTTAGCATCTTTATTGACCATGTGAGTTATTTGCTTGTGAAATTGGGTAAGGATGAGCAATTGAGTTGAACTAGTCAAAATTATGGTATAATTGGCTCTCATTTACTTGATATTATGAGTACTTGAGGATTAATGAAAGATTGCTTAATAATTATTTACCTTGTTCTTGAGAAAATGAAGTTGAATTGTTCACATATCCTTTATTTTCAACATTTTGAATCATTGTTGGTTTGTAGTTCAAATTGCTTGAGAACAAGCAATGGTTCAAGTGTGGGAGTATATGACAAGAATATATTTTATGTGTTTTTTAGTGCATTTTATTAGTTAATTTTGGTTGGTTTTATCTAGTTTTATAACTAAATAATTAGGGTTTTGGTAAAAAATATACATTTTGTGGTTGAAGTGGCAAACATTGCATTTCGATGGATTTTAATGGTAAAAACTTTATGTTCTTGCAGGTTTAATGATTCAATCATTAAAGGGTGTGAATTGAGAAGAAAATTTGATGATTGGTGATGATTTGAAGTATTAAAAGAAGAAATGAAGTGCAAAATAGCCAATTGAAGAAATGCAAGGGAAGACTATTGTGACATATTTTTGTATTTTGGCTATACCTTGAGCTACACAGATCAGATTGAGGTGATCTTTATACCATTTTGAAGCTAAGAGATAGATCTACATTTGGTATGAAGACATTGAAGTCCAATTCAGCCGTTTTCCTAGCCAAAATGTTGAAACACAGAAACTTCACTCTATGGTCGAGAGCTGAAACAGGGGATTGACTAGTTGATGGTATTTTGATCATATCTCAGCCCATAGAGCTCGAATTAGATGATTCGTGAAGCATTGGAAAGCTAATTCAAAGGGCTACAACTTTTATGTTTTACACAAGAGCTAGTTCGGCCTCCATCATAGAGAAAATAGCATTTGAAGCGAGGCCAAAATCATAGAATTGAAAACGCGAATTGACAAAACGTGGGTTGCATGTCGCGTTTTGTAGCCGAAAATCTGCAATTTGCTCAGCCATTTCTCTTATGTTTACACTACTTTCCAACTATATTTGGTAAGAGAATTCGGCTGCACATGTTTCTGATGCACAAAGGAAGAAAATATAGCTTATTGTCAAGTCAAAAACCATTGAGTTTGTTTGGATAAGAGTTTATTTGGATGATTTATTTGAGATAATTACTGTAGCATTTTTTATGATGTGATGTATGTGACATAAAAAGGTGATTGAAATTTGCGAGGTAAATTATTTTTTTTTCAAATTATCTCTATCGAAACACACTCATTGTTTTTTACTTTCTTAACAAAATTTAGATTTGAGAATCAAGCCAAGGGAAGAAGTAACGGTGGAAGGAGCTTTTGATCACTTTTTATGCAGAGACACTAGTAGGAGTCTGGTCATATTCTCTCTAGCTAGCATTTCTTGCAGAAGACTTAGAGACTTCATTTTGGCATTATTTGGTGAAAGACATAGAAGATTTTTGAGTGCTTCACCACGAGAATAGAGGTACACTCAAGTGGATTAATCTTGCGCTTTATGAATGAAATAAGAGCAGTTTTAGTTTTTCACCAAGGATTAGGGAAAACTAGGTTGTTCTAGGCCATATTATCATGAGAATGAAATTTGGCAATAATGGAAATGAATCCCTAGTTAAACAAGAGTAGTAACAAGAGGTAAATCTATTCATTTGGATCTTTTGTGTCATAAGTGGAATCTACATCCCTAAACTAAAGTATTTAGTAATTTTTCTCTGCTTGTTATATTGCAAATATTTAGATTGTAGACAGCAATATTTCTGATTTTTCTGCTCAAATTTACTGATAGTCTAAATAATAGAGTAAATAAAGATCTAGTACTTGTTTAAGTTGTTCCTCGTGAGATCGACTAGATACATGCCCTAAACTACTAATTTGACTTGTATACTTGCAATCAAACGGGCATAAATCGGAATTAAACTTGCATCCATATTAAAATCCCGTCAAATTACAACCCCCTTTTTGTCTTGACCATTCCGTTTGCTGACTCAGGAATCCACTTATCATCCCAAATGTTTATACTCCTACCATCACCAACTCTCTTCCTGATACCTTCTTCTAGCAGTTTCCTAGCCCCTAGAATGCTTTGCCAACACCATGAATCCCCTCTTCTTTGTTTCGTCTTCCAAATTTGTTCTCCTCTGAAGCACCTCGCTTTAAGTGTGCTGCATTTTCGTTGTTCCCTTTCCATCTTCTTGTTCTGCTTGCTTTCAATTCCATAACTCTTATTTCATTCATTGCTCTTGCCTTTTATTAGTAACTAGTCCAGGGGCCCTGCGGTATGCGCAGGGTGGACATACGTGACCCGTGTTAATAGTGCATTTGTGTGCTGATGTTTTTAAATTTTTTTTTTTGTGTAACGTGGTGTATGAAGATGCAGAAAAATATTTTACAATAGTGAGGTAGTTAGTTTTGATTGAATGAGGGTAATTGAAAAGAATTGTTGGTAGTGTAGACACCAAAATTTCATTTATTTAATTCAATTTTATCTTTATTTTTTATTCTTGTTTTATTTTATTTTATTTTATTTTAGTTGATTAAATTGGTAATAGCAAATTAGGTTCATAATTTTTATTTTTAAGATATTTTTTCTTTAAAATTCTAAAAAGGAAAATTTTCACAAAAATATGTTTTAATCATCTTAGATTCGATTTCTTTAAGATAAATAAAAATTTTGCAATGCAATTTCAATTAGGAATTAGCTTTTTCTTTGTTTATCTAAATAGATTTTCGAAAAACAAAAATATAATAAATAAATAAAAATAAGAAGATAGGTGGGGGGCTTGCATGTTGAACAAGTGTGCTAAAGGAACATTAGACAAGTGTATTAAGGGAATATTGGACAAGTGTTAGTGCATGCAAATAGGACAAGTGTCCTCATTTTGTTGATACCGCATGCAAGGAGGGGGTCGGTGGCAAGACACGTGGAAGCCTAGGATAATTTGGAAACAGAAAACAAAGGGAAAAGCAAGAAGAGCTACGGGGCTTGGGGGAAAAAAACGGAAAAAAAAAAACTGAGGAAAAAGAGAAGAGGCAAGAAGGTTTAGGGTTACGGGACAAGAGGAAACAAGGGAGAGAAAAACTGAGAGAGGAAGGAGAGATTGTGAAGAAAGAAAAAAGAGAGTGGCGGCTGAGGAACAAAAGAAAGGTAGCTACGGGAAGGAGAGAAAACAAGGGGTTTTTGGCGGCTGAAAAGAGAGCTGGGAGGAGGAACAATTTGGAACTAAGAGGGAGAGTGGGAAGAGCTTCGAGTCTGGTTGGAAGAAAAAAGAAAAACTAGAAGGGAAGCTGGGGATAGAAAAAACCAAGAGAGCTTGGGGGGGAAGTCTGGAAGAGAAGAGGAAACTACGGGCTGAGCGAGAAAGAGAGGTGGAGAAAAGCTACGGGAGA
Source organism: Coffea humblotiana (assembly GCA_023065735.1). NCBI lineage: Eukaryota > Viridiplantae > Streptophyta > Magnoliopsida > Gentianales > Rubiaceae > Coffea > Coffea humblotiana. The sequence continues at coordinate 2,419,479 of CM041212.1, read as the reverse complement.
AGGGAGGAAGAGGAGCTTCGGCAGCCATAACCGAGAGAGTGAAAGAGAGAACAAGGAGGAGGAAGAGAGAAATCTGGTGCTATTCTTCGAGGAGCAGGGGAACAAGAAGCTACCGCCACCTCACCGGAATCCACCATCATCGCCGTCAACCTTCACCAGAAAAAGCACTGTAAGGCTTTCCTTCTCTTTTCCTACCTTTAGTTTTTGCTAGCGAATGGATGAAGATGAGAATTATTGACCTGTCTGCTTTTCTCCTTCTTCTTTTAGCAAAAAATTTTATCCTTTTCTGATGTTTATGCATTCATGTGGAGCGGCTGTAATTTCTGTTGCTTGTAAGAAAGGTGATTGGATTTGGGTTGTTGCAAGTTTTGGGTTTTGCTACTGCGCAAAATTAATAAACCAGTTCAGTCCAAAGCTGTTTCCTTCCCGCTGTTTACTTGCATTTTAGGTAGGGTAGTGTTTTGATGGTTCTTTCTTTTCTTACCATCTTGTTCCTAGAATCTGTTTTCTTCCCCTAGAAGCGAGGGACCTGTCTGATGTTGGGTGTTTTTGCTGTGAAAAATAAGAATGAATGTTTGCGTGGATTTTGTTCCAAACAATGTTGTTTCCTCCCTGCTTCATGGTATGACTATGGCAGTTCATATACTTGGTTCCTCTTTGTTTTGATGACCTGATATGCTTAAGGGAAGAAACCAACAAAGAAGACGAAGTCTTCGAATGGACTGCATAATCTTGTTTTAAATCTCCATGTGCATACGTTAGAAGTTGTGATGGATTGTATTCAGTATCTATTTCTTTCATTTGTCTTGGTACATCACTGGAGAAGTGCTGGTTGAGTTTCATGTCTAAATATTCCGGTAGTAAAAAAAAATCTGCAGAAACCCAGGAAATGGAAGAAAGCTGCATTCGGTCTTATGTTTTGCTGTTTTTTCTTCCCGCAATAGCCTACCAAGTGGGGTTTCGTCACCTAATTTGCTATTTAATCTTGTGTTGGGAAGAGGAAATTGGATGATTGGTGTTGAGTTTGCGTATTTTTGGTCCAAAGACACATAAACCAGGCTCGAATGTTTGCTGGAAAATGAACTTCCGTGATTGCAGAACAATGCAGAATCTTGTTCTTCGAATGCTTTGCATGAAAACTTTTAAACATTGCATTTTAACTCCTCAAGTTTCTTTTTGTTTCACTATGGCCCAAAAAATTAGAAAAAATTAATCAATTTTGTCCCTTTAACATGTTATTTTTCTTTGATATGATTTTAATGTAATTTTTGGATAGATTTTTTAGTAAATTTTAGGATGAAATTTGAGGTTTAATAGTTTTTTGAGAGATTTATGATTTTTGATTTGGATTTTTAGTGAAATTTTGGGTATTTTTGTTGTTTAATTGTAACAAATGGTTTTTCATTTATTTTTTGTGAATTTTAGTTTTGTTTTGGTAGGTTACATCTTAAGCCATTAATTTAAATTTACTTTAATTTAGACCCCTAATATTTGTAATAATAGTGATTTGATCCTTAAAACTTTTTTAATTCTTTCAATTGGGTCCTTGCTTGTTTTAATTTATTGCATATGGGTTGATCACCTTCATTTAAGTACTTTAGTCAAGCAATTTCATGATCATTCCCATTTCTTTACATGTTAGTGCTTTTTATTTGTTAATTAAACGATACCTTGACATTTTTGTTGTTTTACAGGGTAAATAAGAGAAATTATATTTCATTAGGTCACCAATTCAAGGGAGGTACACTCTACTTCTTTATTTTGCCTTTACTTGATCCTATGTGCTCCTATGTGATTTTATGTGTGTAATTGCATTTTTTTTGAATGTTTTATTTTATTTTATTTCATTTATTTGTTTATTCACTTTATTGGTTTTAATTTTGTATATTTATCTTAATTTAATTTTTAGTTATTTGAGAGGCATTGAAATGCCAAATTGTAATAGTTAGGTTATTATTTCATTTCATTTCATTCTTTCCCCTTTTAGATTGTAGTTAGGGCCCCAAATGTAATAGTTAGGGCTTTATTTGCTTTGTGTGTTTTGCATGCTTGTGTGTTTACGTGTTACTCACTTTCTTAGGGTCTTGCATCTAGATATCATGCTTATGTGCTATGTGCTATAGGTGATTTATGTATTTATTTGCTTTATTATGCTTTACATGATTTATTTTATTGTAATAAATGCATGACGTCACCACACTAGTCCAACCGCTAGTTGTGGCCCTCCTTTCTAATTTCTCACTAGTCCAATACTAGTAAGAACTCATAGACATGGGCTAGTCCAATGCTAGACCCTTAGGGACCGTTCACGCGCTAGATCATGTTTGTGTAACAATCACTACATTTGCATGCATATTTTTTATCTTTTAGGGTTTTTATCATTTTGTATGACATTTCCTTATACGTGTATCTCTTATCTTATATTCCTCTATATACACCCCTTATCCCATATTCCCCCATATATATATCCCTTATCTCATATTTCCCCTATATATATATTCCTTATCCCTATGTGAAACATGACATTAGACTTGCATTCCATTTAAGAAAATTAGCACTAGGTTAGATCATTTGTTTGATTAGATAGGAGAAACAACCCTTTACATATGGGATATGGACGAGTAAGGCTTTCTAAACTTAGCACGCTCGTATTCCCTCTATCAAAGGGAAAATTGAAGTCACGAATACTAGTTCCCCGCACCCATTATGATGCATTCTCTTAAGTCATGTATATTTGTATGTTATTATTATTTTTCTTTCTTTTCGAGTCTCATTTGTTGCAAACTTCGTGACCTCTTCAAGGAGTCACTTTTGGGCATCGCAATTAATGCGATTTGCACCAATCAAGTTTTGAAGAGACATATTGACCCTTCCGATAGCCATTAGGTCTAGGTTTGCATTCATATAGTGACATCCAAATGTGATAAATCTTTAGGTTAAAATAAGAAAATTTTTTGACTAAATCACTCAACTAGCTTTGGCTAGATTGAAAGGGTGCCTTGGATTTTATCATTACCTTCCCTTTCTTTAAATGTGACTCCCGAACACTTTTCTCTGATTTGTGAAGATTTGGAGTCGTTTAAAAAGGGTTTTCTCTACTTTTTTTTTATTTAAAATTCATTTTTAGATGACTTGGTACACCTTAACTCAATACCAAGTGACAACTCCTATTTTTTCATTAAAAACCCTTTTTAAACTATTATTTTGGGCCAAAATCGTTGCACTTTTAAGTCCCATTTAGGCCATTTTTTTTAATTATTCTCTAAAAATCAAAAACTCATTTTTACTCAAATTTAATCAAAAAATTCATTTTTATAAAACTCTTTATTTTTTTCATTAAAAATGGGGCGCGACAGGTAGGTTATCGTATAGAATGTAATTTAATGATGAAGTAAATAAATAGTTCATATGTATTGCATTGTTATGAAATTGGAGAATATGGGAATAATATTGAATGTTGAAAGGCGTAACTTTATAGTTATTTTATATTGGAGCAACTTTATAAGTTCATCATTGAATATATGCATTCGTTCATGCCTAAGTGGGTAATTATGAAAGTATAGCCTGGTCTAATAATATGGTATCGTAGCATTTTTTTTCCATTCATATGTTAAAAGATTATCTTTAACTTTGATGTCCCAACATCTGTGTTGGTAATAGAAGATGGTTATATTGTTTTTGTTTGGTAATAGAAGATGATTATATTTTGTGCAGTATCTTCTGGATGAATTTCCTGCAGAATAACATAAATGGTTAAAGTAAATTTATGTGCAATTTTTTTGTATGTCTATGGGTTAATATGTTTTAAAAATTTTGGCTTACTAAAATTTTGATGTCTGTGTGCTTGACGACTACATAAAATGTGAACTTCGTGAGGAAACTTTCTCTTGCAGAAAAAATGCCTGCAATTGTTAAATAAATAAATAAATAGGATATTGTATTGTTAAATTCTATGGATTTATTTTATTAGTAATTATGTTACCATGCTACTTTTGCATATGTGCTTCAATAAGGGTGATATTCCATTTGTAGAAGCTAGTGTGGTGATTTGGGTTGAAAATTTGAACTCTAAATGTCATCACTTCAATGTGGAAAAAATGTAGTAGTGAATTTGGCTGCAGATTGTGATCAATAATGAATTTTTTCCATCCAGAGTTTTGAGGATATCATTTAGTTTTAGAAATCATAATTTGTTTTCAACTTTGAAAATTGCTCTTCTTCTTATGTGTGGTTCCAAGTGATGCATAAATTTTGATGGTATTACCTGCAATTAAGATCTAAATATGTGTTAAATGTGTTTTGGAGAAAAATTGATGTAAGTTAGGGAAATTTATAAAATGAATACCAATGTATCATTGTTTGGTCCATCATACTGCATCAAGAATGCATTGATTGGAAAAGCTGTAATGAACGAATAAAATAATAGTTAGTTGTAAAGTAAGATGGATATATTAGCTTTTTATTTGTTTTAAACAGTAATTGTACCTTGAAGATGAATTGATGGATATGGTTGTATAACAGAAGCAACAAGATATTTGATTAGCTATTTTTTGGAGTGTTTTTGAAAAATTTTACTTTAGCAGTGTATATAAAAAAATTTTTGAAATATTTGATATATTGTATGGATGAGATGTTTTTTAAGTTATTGTGTAGCACTGTAATATTGCATTTTAAAAACTTATTTTTAAAAAAATGGCCAATCCAAACGGAGCAATTGTAGTTGAAAAACTTATTTTTGAAAAATAATCAAATCCAAGCAGAGCCACTTTACAATATAATAAAAAAAATACTCATGATTATAATTGTGTAATAAAAGATAAAGTGAAAAGCTCAAGGTACACCAAGAACAAATGCTAAGACGAGGGCTATGAAATAATCTAAATTTGGTAGAAATAATATTTTCTTTGCTTTAGCTAGCTAAAGTAACAATGATTACATCACAAGTTCTTCGGATTTTTTTATGGATATTTTTTTGTTTCTTAATGGATACATACACACATATATATATATATGTCTATATAAGTAGAAGCTCATTGTTCCAGGTAGAATTTACATTGCATGGTATATTTTGTAACCATCATTGGTTAGTACAATTTCAAATAAATTTGCCATCGATACAGCAAAAAAACTAAAGTAGTTATTTGCCTATCCATGCAAATCATTCACCCTTTTATATACTTTTATATATGTGCATGTGGTTCATAAACAAAACATTCGAAGAACCACTGGAATTACGAATTAATTGACAAAAACCATTAATATATTGAAAATGAGAAAGACTTTTTTTTTTGAAATTGAGAAAGACGAATTCTAAGAATATAAAAGAACCAGTAAATTATGGAAAATATAAAAGAAAAATTATGAGCATGCATATAAAGGACCAAAAGAATGGCTCATTGGAGCCAGGTCTTTCCGGAACAAACAAGTGAACAAAAGAAGGGAAATATTAACAAACAAAATAAGCATAATATACGATGTAGAATTCTTGAGAATAAGCAAAAGAAATGCAACTCACTTGAGGAAGAAATTTTTGGAAACAAAAGAAAACGGTAAAAGCAAGAAACAAAGTACTACGAAGAGCAATATAAAAAAAAAAGAAAATACTAAGGGACCTAAAACAGCAAAGAGACAGCAATTTGTTATTCATTAAAAGAGTAAATATATAAAAAGGTAAATTGATAAAAAAAAAATCAACAAATATCATCATTAACAAGAAGAAAAATCTATAAATGCATATCTTTCTGATAAGTTTGCAAATAACAAAAACAAATCTAAAGTACCAAGAAGCGGGTGGTTTAGAGAGATGTGCATTTTGGAAGTAGCACAAGCTTTTAATGTAGGGGTAAAAACAACACTCTTAGATTCTGTTTGATAACTCAATTCAATACTTAAAATTAATTTATTCAAATCTTAACATATTTAAACGGTTTGATAACCAAAAGTTGAACATCTGAATTAATTAAGTGACATTGAATTTTCTAGACAAAACTTGCTTCCAAAATTAAGTGATAAACTATTTACTACTAAATGTGATAAATTAAGTGATAAATTAAATGACACTGAATGTGATATGCACTCAACGTATTATATTTAATACTTAACAATTCAAGAATTTAATAAATTCAATTTTCAAATTTCAATTTTCAAATTTCAATTTTATCAAACGTACCCTAATCTTAGTAACAAACAGAAAGGCAAAAAAATTTACCTACTCCCCGTGACACGAAAACGTAGCACAACAACGGGTAACAAAATTACCGATTGACCTGGGGAAGCAGAAACAATTAGTAAAAGGGAAAATAAAGGGGCAAAAATGTACCATAAAAATAGGCAATAACATAAATACAAATAAGGCAAAAAAGAAAAAGGTACGAATGATATATACAGCATTGCAAATATAAAAATAAAAATCTTCGGCGAAGATTCCAAGTTCCAACAGAAGAAGCCGTCTTTATCTTTCAATTCAAAGAAGCATAAAAACAAAAACTGACCTATCTCTGTGGTCCACAGAAGAGAACAATGGGTCAATCAAAAATAGGGGCAAAGAAGAAGTGAATTACAAAGCAGCCAAACAGCTTGTAACATAGATCTTGAATCAAGGCAAAACGAATGGCATAAGCGGAAAATAGGAAAACAACTAAGGCTAAAGTAATAGCTTCAAATAATTAGCTCACCTATCTATGTGGCCTAGAAAAGACAACATTCGGTCAAACAAAAGAGCGACAAGAAAGTGAAGAAACAAATAAATTACAAAGGAACCAAAGAACTATAACGTGGGCTTATCCGTCAATTCCACGGTGGAGAATCTAGTCAACTCCTCATATTAAGGCGCCTTTTGTAGTTGATCCTATGATTGGCAACCGGCTATGTCAGTCTGAAAAGGGATGGCTGGACGCCCTGCGGTGCTGTCAAATCTTGTGATTTTGTGGTCCACAATACTCCGCATAACGACGCGCACCAGGGAGCATAAATAAATCCAACATTTCAGAAAATTTTTCATAGTTCCTCAAAATATTAAAAATTAGTTGCTTATGTCCTCGTAAAATGAAACCTTGCCACCAGGATTTTTAGAATTGTTTTATATCCTCTTGAAATGTTCCTTATGAATATTAGACTTTATCTATGCAATTCTTTTTTATAAAAATATAAGGATGCCTCTTCATGATTTTTTTACTAATTTTGCCCCCCTCAAGCATGCATAAACCTTTTCTACTGTCAACTATATATACAGATACAAAAATTTAAGTATTCATTATTAAAATTGTTAAACATCAAGTAAGTATGATATTTAGTGGTCAATTATTTATATCGCTTTTGAAAAAGTAGGATAACTAAATATTGCAAGTAGAAAAAATGTTTCAAATTATATATTTAATTATGGAACGCTTGTTATAAAATTAATAAACAAGTGAAGAAAATAATGATAATAGAATTGTAACTAATATTTATGGAAATTTGTACTCATGCTTAATTGTTACTTATTGCCAAAAATAATGCATCAACATGTAGAAACATATTGTCGCGCCCCGTTTTTCGCGATGGAAAAAATATATGAAAAAGGTGTGTTTTATAAAATGTGATTTAAAAATAGGTGAAAAGGGACCTAAATGAGACTTAAGAATGCGACAATTTGGGTCCAAATTTTAGTCTAAAAAGGGTTTTTTTTAAAAAAAATAGGAGTCGCCACTTGATATTAAGTTTTGGTGTACCAAGTCACCCAAAATATTCTTTGATAAAATATAATAAAGTAAAATAAAATAAAACCCTTTTCGACACTCCAGGTCTTTGAAAAACAAGAGAAAATGAATTCGGGAGTCACGGTTGAAAAAAGGGAAGGCAAAGGTTCAATTGACTCAAACCTAAAGCACCCTTTCAACCTAGTCTAAGCCAGTTGCGTGGTTTAGTCAAAGTTTTTCTCAATCTAACCCTTAATTTTATCACATTTGGATGTTTCCTACATGAATGCAAGTCTAAAAATATCGAAAGGGACAAAATTTCCATTCAAGGGTTTAATTGATACCAATCGCATTGATTGCGAAAGCCAAAATAATTCCTCGAAGGGGTCACGAGTATGCGAATGACGAAATTAAAAGAAAGAAAAAGAAACTTAAATTATATATCTAGATATAAGTGACCAAAGAATAGGAATGCAACATAATGGGTACGGGAAACAAAATCTCGTGACATAATTTTTCTTATACAAGGATCAATGGGGTATTTTAACTAAAGAGTTATAATCACCCATATCCATGTCCAAAGAAAAATTCTCCTAATATGAACAAGCAAATGCACTAACTTACTCTACAATTTCTTAGATGAAATGCAGATCTAAATGATATGATTAACACATATAAAGGGTAGGGGATAATATAATAGGCAATATCATGCAAATGAGAAAATATTCTAAAAGATAAAAATATGCATGAAAATGTAATGAATATCACACAAAAGATGAATCTAACGCACGAACAACCTAAGAGTCTAGCATTGGACTAGCCCATTTCTAAAAATCCTTACTAGCGTTGGACTAGCAAGTAAACGAAGGGAGAAGCCACAACTAGCGTTGGACTAGTGTGGTGACGTCATGCATTCTTAATAGATAGTAAAACAAATAAGTATAAATTAAAACAAATAAACACATAAGGGCACGTAGCACATAACACGAAAGCATAATATCTAGATGCAAACATCCTAAGAAAAAACGGATAAAACATATAACACATAAATCACATAAACAAGCAAAACCTATCTATTACATCGGGAAACCTAACTACAATCTAAATGGGAAAAGTATATTAAAATAAATCTAATTATCCTATCTATTACATTTTTTGAGGTATTTAGATACCTCTCAAATAATTATAAAAAATTAACTGAACAAATATAAGAAAATTTGAATGAACATTCGAATCGAATAAATAACAAAGCATGTAAAAATATGAACACATAGGAATACGTAGGATCACATAAGAGCACGTAATTGACATTTAAATAGTAATAGGGGTACCTCCCTTTTGAAGTGGTGACTAAATGGAAGTCAAATTGTCCTATTTATACTCAAAATGAACAAAGGAATCAAGGCACCAATTTAATTGAAAAATAATAATAATGATAAAAACACTAAAATCACCTTAACATGTCAAACGCCAATAAATTTAATAACATCTAGAAATTACAAGTTAAATATACTCAAAAGTAGCATAATTAGCTATTAAAGAAAAGAAACAATCATAATAAAAAGAGTCAAAATTCATTAGGGACTGAATTGCAAAAATTGAAAAACTTTTGGGGGTAAAAACATAATTTTTCCAAAGTTTAGGGCCAAAATTAAATGAAAGATAAAGTTCAGGGACCAAAGTGCTATTAACTTAAGGGCCTAAGTGAACGAAATTTAAAATGTTCTGGGCCACAGTAAAAATTACTCAAAAGCTGAGAGGCTAAAGTGAAAAATCGGCTTCTGTTTTGGGCAAGAAAAAGGGCTATCGGGCCATTCTCTATTTTTCTTTGGGCCACGGCCATTCAGCCCAATCAGTAGTCCAGGAGAAGTGAGCAGGCCAGCCCGTCTTTTATCATTCAAACCCAACAAAAATAAAGCATGGGCTCTGACCCCTAGCCCAAACCGAAACCCAAAAGAAATAAACCAAAACCCATCCCCAAAACCCAATCAAACAAATCTCAACCCAAAAACTTCAATTATTTTACCAAACAAAATCAAAATAATAAATCTATCAAATTATCAAACCTTAAATTTATCCTAAAATTCATAAATAATCTATTCAAAAATCATATTAAACAAGCCAAAGAAAATTAAAATTTAAAAGGGCAAAATTGACAGATTACTCCAAAATTTGGGCTATAGTGTAAATAGGTAAAAGTTGAGGATCAAAAGTGCAATTTTTTCAGAAAATTCCTGCATCCTGTCCGAAGCTTTCTTCTGCAGTTTCTGGGTTTGCTTGTTCAGCCAACCGAAGCTCCTCACAGCTGGTGGCCATGGCGGCCGCCGGTGGTACTGCAGCCGGTTACCGGCAAATTTTTCGATCGCCAAAATTCACCAAAATACACCTCCTCACTCGATTTTTCGTGTAGATTCCATTTTTGGAGTTATTTTTACAAAAAATGAACCAAAATTGGCCAAAATGCCAAGAAATCAGTCCAGTTTTTATTTTTTCAAAAACACTATATCCTTTACCGAAAATCATAAAAATTACACTATAACACTCCTTACAACCTCTATAATACAACTATGATTTTAATTTGACAAGAAAATAACATAAGAAGGCTAAAATAAAACAAAACAGCCCCCCAAAATTCATTTTTTCATTTTTTGACATTTTTTTCAAACAATTAACATGCATATACAAAAACCATTCTTCTTTTCCTAGTTTTGTTCATGACCTATCCCATAATTCAGCAATATCAGTAGCAACAACAAACAAACGAAACCAAGGGACACACAAGTATCAAAACATGTATTTAATTTAATAAATTAAAGAAAGGAAAAAGCTGGAAAAAATAAATAAATAAATACCTAAAGATTGTAGTCTCTTGACTAAAATTTGATGAAATTACGAGCCTTCAAACCGTTTTTGTTGGTCTTGCCCCGAAGCCTGCGAGAGTTGAGAGAGTGAGAGCCTATCTGCAAAATTTTCTTCTTCTCTCCCCATTCTTTCTTTTTTTTCTGTCCGTTGAGAGCTCTGAGGCTTAAGGACCTCTGGAGCAAATTTTTTTTCTTGTCCTCCTTTCCTTCCGTTGCCTTGTATTCCTTTGGTCAAAAAGGATGGGAGGCAGCATGATGGCCACCCTCATGATGATGTTTGGTGGTCATCATGATGCCACTTTTTTTTTTTTAAACAAAAATTGATTTTTGATATATATTTTTGTTTGTTTTTTTGTTTGTTTTGTTTTGTTTTGTTTTGTTTTTTCCTAAAACAAACCTGCAAAAATGAGAAAATTACACATTAAATGTAAGAAAATAAATAAATCATTAAATATAAAATAATCAAAAAAATATTAAAAATTGACAAAAATTTGGTGTCTACACATATTACTCTATGTTATTACATTTAAATGTGCATTAATATCAAATTAGGTTCTTCAAGCAGTACACTACTAAAAAAACTTGAAGTTGAACCCTAACTTGTTAAGTTGTTGAAAGTTGAGTTTGAATTTGAATCGAATTTATTTATCTTACTTGAGTTCAATTAGATCGAGCACAGTCAAGCTCAATTAATTGAGCTTAGTCAACCCAATAAAGTTTCATTAAACTCAATTCAGTTCAATTGAGTTTAATCGAGCCCAATCAAGTTTAAGTAATATAAACTAATGTTTTTACATTTTTAAAACAAAGGACATGATAGATATTTTATACTAATAAATATAAAATTGTATATATATTGAAGTGTAATTGAGCTCGTTTATACTCGATAAATTTTCGAGACTCACATATTAGGTTTAAACTTGAGCTCTTCAAGTTATTTGATCTATTTGAACTCAGTCAGCGGGAACTTAAGCTTGCGAGTAATTCTATTGAGTTCGACTTATTTACACCTTTAATTACACCTAAAATGCCCATCATATTTTTTTTTACAATTTATGTTACCAAGTGCAAAACCACTTTAACCTATTTTTTTGTTTTTTTATAATAGTTAAAAGATTAATATCATGGGTAGTTAAAGAAACAATTCTAGTAAAAGTACGTAGTATGAAGTTTCATTTGATTTGCCTCACATTACATGTTGTAGAAATACAATTATATTTGGTATGAAAAATGAATAATCAATGATATAATAATAGGCTTGTTAGAATTAAAATTTTAAATTTAAATACAAGTAGGCATTTTAATGAATCAAATCTTATCTAGATCCAATTCAGACTCAACATGCTTGGATAAAATTTCAATCCTTCTTGTTGTGCATACGAACAGGGTTGTCATTTCAATCCTTCTAGTTGTGCCGTTAGAATACTCTTTGTCTAGTTATCATTTCATGCCTCCGTCTATTATAAATATCTTGATGTCAGCATCAACGCGTGTCCTTCTCAAGTTTATTCTCCATTATGTGGAGTTGACTGAAGACTCCATAGAAGTCAGATCCGCATCCTATCTTGTCCTTGTCTTCAATAAAGAGCAAAAACGAATTGCACAAGCGGAAAGTAGCCAACAACTAAGGCCAAGGCAATATCTCCAAACGACCAAACCTATGGCACCGAGCAACTGGACCGTACTAGGACAAATAAATCGACCAACGGTCAAATAGTTAGAGCGGTAAACGAATCGAATCGAGTCGAGTATCTCATATTTAAACTCTGTTCTTGTTTGGAAGTCAAGTTTTTTTGCCAAATTTATCTACTACAAGTTTTTTTAAAAACTTTTAACTACAGTAACCTTAAAAAAATTTTCAAAGTTTTTAAACTATACATTTCAAAATATTAAAAAAAAAAACACACTTCAAAAATTTTTTAAAAACTTCTACAGTAAATTACAGTAAAGTTTTAGACAAACACCCAAAAACTCACCTTCCAAACAGGCGCCTCTGTTTGTTAAAGCAATTCGAATTTGGTTGGTGTTAGTTTCGTTAACTTTCGAATTACAAACCTATGTTCATATTCAGTTCGTTTAACATAAACGAACTGTTCGCGAACATGCTCAAAAAGTTCGAATCCAGATTATTTTAAACCTTAAATATGCCATACAAATCATTAATCATCCTAAAAAATAATTAAAGCACTAAGTGACTAAATTCTATTATTCATTAACTATATAACTAACATTAACATAAAACAACAAATAAAACAAAGCAATTTGCCCTCCAAATATAAAAGTCCAACCATAAAAATAACCCTAAAATTTGTCAAATAAAAATTATATCCATGTTCGCGAACGTTCGTCAAAATCGTGAACATGCTCGTGTTCGCTCAATTATTAATCGAACAAAAAAATTCGTTCGAACTCGGTTCGTTTAAGGTTTTGAACGAACCCTTTCACGAACCATGTACGAGTCGAAACGAAATCGAGCTACCCGAACAGCTCGGTTCGTTTAACAGCTCTACAAATAACCAACTGAGACACTCTTTTACTGTACATTCAGGCAACTCCCACTTTTATATAGTGTAGATAACTTAGCTTTCTTTTTGTGGTAAGACTTGACTTCCTTTTGAAGCAATTATGAATCCATATGATTGATTTTAAAGTGATTAATATCATAATGAATTGATTGATATTTTGTTAATAATTAATTAGCATCTCCCATTAGATACATGATTGGTAATTGATATCCTGATTAATTGATTGATATTTTGTTAATAATTAATTAGTATCCTATTTGTTAATGATTGATTGATATCTTTGTTAATTGATATCTTATTTAATCAGTTAATCAATCAAATCAATCAATTAGTCAGAAAATATTATTTTCAATTATGAATTTTGCAGATTTCCTTGATGTAAGGAAACGCTAGAAAATTTTGTATTTGTTAATAAGGGTTCCTAGCCTAACTATAAATAGTCTGTGGTATTCCATCAATTGTACACTTTTGAATTAGGCATAGGCTTGAAGATCCTTACTCTAAATTCTCCTTCTACTTTTCCCTTCCTTCTATATATTTTGTTTGTTAGAACAGACAAAAAGGAAACAATGATACAAGAAGAGATCAACTTGTACTTGACAACAATGGTGAGATAAAGTGTATTTGAGATTTCCGCTACGTAATACATTCATATGTACATAATTAGTTAACATGTGGTATTAGAGCCAACCTTTAGCCATGTTGTTTAGCTTATAGCTTCCATGGCCTTTTGTAATCTAGTATAAGTTTTAGAGATTCATAATCAAGTTTGAACGAATCGAATATTCCATGTATAGATGATACTTATTTGTTATACAATTTATCTAGAGTTCCTCCAATAATTTGGGATGACTGAAATAATTTGAATGTTTCTTGGACCTACATACTTTATGATTGCAGGGTTTATATGTATTGATTGTTGTTATCAATACAATATAACAATTTGAGAAACATATAAAGAGTTGTTATATTCTGCAATCAAAGATTAATATCATATTATTCTCTGCAAGATAATTGGTTGACTTTATATGAATGGATCTGCAGGCTTATTGAATCTATGCTACCCTTATTATGAGGATAAATATTTAAAGATATGATTTCAATATTATTTGGTATTCATTTAAAGATAATATAAGTTTGCTCCAAGTTCCTGTTATTATTTGGTATTATGTAGTATTTTGTTTGCATTACACTTATGTTCATTTATCTCATATCTATGATGTCAACATTAGTATGATTGATTACATTTGAATTTCAAAGAATTTCCTTTATAAAAGTTTGTCTTGCATTCTCAATTATTTGAGGCATGAAGTATTTTAATCACATAAAGGTTGGGTGGGTTAAAAAATGAATATAAAAAAGGGAAATTAAGAAATTCTTTGGTCAAAACAAATATTTTTTGATTATTTTGATATCCTTATAAAGTCTAGCCACACTTTATTTTGAGAGTAGCCATAGCATCTCAAGCATTTGTGTACTACAATGTTGATCACATATTATTCAGTGATTAAAATCAAGGATTTCTAGTCAACAAGTTGGCTACTTATTTTCTATGAATTTTCATTAGAAGTTTTCTTGCATTATATATTTGGGAGTAGCCACAGCATCTCAAATATACGGTGTAAAGAACTTTAATCACAAGATTAAGCAATTATAAAAAGAAAGAAAAATTCAATAAAATTCAATCAACATAAAGTTTTTGACTATTGACAAATAACAAGATGCCATGTTAAGAATTTCATTTTACATCATATATTTGGGAGTAGCCATAGCATCCCAAATATTTGATGAGAAAAGTTTTTCATCACATACAATTTGGTAATTGAACTTATTAATTTTTAGTCACATATTGACTAATTGACAATTTTTCTTATAACGCTATAATGCCACAGCATTTTAAGTATATTAGTGTTTGGAGAAATTTTGTATTTCTTTTTCACATATTATTCAGTGATTAAAGAAATTTAAATAATGGCATCTGTATCAAGTTGCAATTAATTCATTAAGATAAGTTATATGGCCCTAGGGATGTAATTATTTTGGTGAGATTAATTCACCATAAGATGGTAAATTAGATAGTAAATTAAGAGATATTTCTTAACCTATAGGTAACCAATTATTTCTTCAAATTTATTGTTTTAGATTACTAGTCTTATGATTAAGGGAAAGTAAATTCTATGCATTTTGCAACCTTTGCCCATAGGAAAGGTTTGAATTTTGCAACCTATAATGGTGTTCAATTATCAAAAACAAAATTTTTGAAAAATTGGTTAACAAATAGTATTCAAAAAATTTTATTTCCTTTCTATCCAAAACTTTGGCATAGATCTTATAACGGTCATATGAATCAACAAAAAATATACAATTCAATAATTATTGTACTTACACCCCCCTCAATTTCTATGTAATTTTGCAATTCTATTTGTTTTTTAATTTCATCTTCTAAAATTCAAAATCAACTTACAAAAGGACAAAATTGGAAGAATACCATAGTCCCTCTACTAAATATATATTTTAATATTATTTTTGCATAAAAGAGTTGCCATGTTACAAAGGTTGTCACTCTAAGGGTGTTAAGTGTGATTTTTAGAAATTTGAGGAGTGTTAGGTGTGATTAGAAAAAACCTCAAGGGAGGTTTTTGAGATTATCTCTAAAAATTATGACCTATGATTGTGATAAAATTACTTCTTCACTACCAAAATTTACCATTTTTACATTGAAACTTACCAGTTCTTTACTTAATTTTACCAAAAATCCCATGAAATCTCCTCCTAAACCATCATTACAAAAATTTAAAAAACAAATGTCTAGAAGCCCCGCACCATCACCTAAACCCCCAGATCTCTAACGTCGTTCCTACTCTTGTCCGGCCGCCATCTCTAATTTCCTAAACCCTTTCAACTCTGTTAGAGACGGAGGTTGTGTCGACAACTTGCCTTCGCTATATAATGTCCAGATACCGGGACTGATGACTCATTTTCCAAGTTCCAAGCTTCTGACCGGGGATTTGCGAATGAATTGATTGACAAAGCTTGATTGATTTTGGGGTTAATATTGGGATTAATATTAGGGTTAATATTTATCTCACTTTATGAACTTAATATTGGGGTTAATATTTATGTCACTTTATGAACTTTCTTTTTTGCTCTTATAAAACTACTTTTAGTTTAACTATTTTTACTTTTAAATATTTTACTAGATGTTTTCAACATAAACTACACCTAAATATTATAACTACTAATATAAAATTAATTTATGGAAAATTTTTAAAAGATTGAAGTTTGTTTCAGTAATAAAAATTTTATTCAAAATATATGACTATAAATATTATATAATTTTTTTATTACACACGCATTGGGTGTGCATTGAGCACTAGTAATATATAAAGGAAGAGGAAGGGGTTAGGGTAAACATTTGTTGTCATTATACGAACTTTCATTTTAAACGTTATAAAAATTACCTTTTCTTTAACTATCTACACACATGTTGTCAAGATAATTATCCGTGAGCATTTTTAACCTTTCGGAATGTAATTAATTTCACTCTAAAGAGAAAATTAATTTCTGTAAGCCGCACATTAAAATTTGGGGCGAAATTTGATCAACAGCTGGAAAATCGCCTCAGATTCAATTTGCGGTAATCTGAATTTTTTTTTTCAAAATGTCACATCTAATGTGCGGCAATTTAAAAAATTTTTTTTTTTTGAAACCGCAGATCTCTGATGTCCGGCAACGAAATGCGTACACATTCAGTCTAAGAAAGGGCAAGGAAATACGTACACGAGGCTTCAAGGGCAATGCAGTCTAAGAAAAATCAATAATGCGTCCATGATGATTCTGAGAAAGACCAATCGTCAAAAGAACAGGAAAGCAGCAGCAAGCAAAACTGTGTGCTGCGTGGGTCAAAATAGCTATGCCCAAGGTAATTGGTTGTTTGACTGTGGCTTTGGCAGTTTGGCTTTGGATTTGGCGAAGAGTGGATTGTGGGGAGGAAATGACGACATATGTTGGGTCTAATCTTAAATAACTTGTGTTTCGCCTATTAGTTACTACTGCTAATTAAAAGCCATTGGCTTGGACGAAGAGTGGAATCGTTGGGGAAATGACGACATAGTTACTACTGCTAATTAACTGAATGACTCGGGGTTGAGCCTTTTCCTCATTTCTTTGTCAAAGAAAATTGTCAGCCATTCCTCAACGATATATGAATCAAGAAGGAAAATGTCAGCATCATCAGATAAATAAATGTCAGCCATTTCTTATGATTGTTATTTTTCTTTTTTGTATTTAATAATGTATAAAGTTTTGGGAGGGCAGTTACGTCCACACAAGAATAAGTTTAACATCATTCTGTCTCTGTTTTAACTATTTTAATTCCTTTTCTATTAAAATGATATCCAGCCTTTTTTTATTCTCTTTTTTTTTTCCTTAAACCATTCACGAATCCCTTAATTTTTTAATTCTTTTTCTCTTTATTTCTGGTTTCTTCTCTTAATTTCTTGACTACTTTAGTTACAAGGTTATGCTATGAAATTTTTCTAGACCTATCTAAACTTTTTGGTAAGTATAAAAAAATTATTTGAAATTTTTCGTAAGTCTAAGCTTTTTTTTTCCCTATGCAATGTGTCTTTTTCAACTTTAGAACAAATGGGCATTGTTGTCATCAACTATTATTTTGGACTACATATATCATTTCATCTAAATCATCTAATGCTATTTGTTTTAACCGTTAGTTTTAGAAGTAAATTGACTTAATATAACATTAAAAGGTAAACTGATAGTAGCTATAAAAGTTAGGACAGGTAAAGTGATAATAACTCTTTATAAGAGGCTAAACTTCCTAATAACGAAACATAGTTTCCAAATGGACAAAGGAATCGATCACACAATCGGACATTCGGACTCCAACTACTACTGTTCACCGTATCAAGCTTTATGGAAACAAGGCAGAACCAAAAACGATTTTGGAATTGGAATATTCCCGGATCAAATAATTTAGAAACAACTAATTTAACATAGTACTATACTTCTTCTTTTTTTCCAAACTAATATAGTACTATACTTATTAACGGGAAACCTTTGAAGTTTGAAGTGTCTGCCAAATTGGCTTTGGTCACACTTGGACACAAACTAAAAACGGCCGCATACAATTTCGCACTAGCACTTACCCGCTTCCAACTTATTAAAAAGTAACTTTTCTGATGGTTTAACACGAAAATACCCTGGCCAATTTCCTCTCAAATCCTAAACCTCTACTTTCTTCATCATTCTAGTGCATCTAAGGAAACGCCGCCGGCCTCCGGCTAACTGCGCGATCCCTATTTCCTCTAAATCCTATCCCTCTACTTTCTTCATCACAAATCGCTACAAGTCGACCTTCATTTCTGGTTGCCGAATGGGCAAGGCTCTTTGTCTTGTTATCAACCGTTTCTGGTAAGGTTATCAAATTCACAGAGTGGAGACTGGGGTATGTGGAGGAATCGAATCAGTGGAAACGGTATCCCTTCAGCGAATTAACGATTGAGTCAGGGGACCATTACGCCTTCAGTGCGTCAGAGTTTCTCGAGCATTGGGAGGATATACAGAAGGTGGTGCGAAAGTACCCGGAGTGGACTGTTTCCCTTGAAAGTGAAGATTTGAAAGGGATCCCGCTACCAGTCTCTGAACTCGAGGACAACAGAGCCTTCGTCTTCGAAATGGGAGAAAACAATGAGTTGGTGAAATTAACTGTATCCAGAGTAGAAGCGAAGAACAGAGGAATCAAGAATGGATTCTTTGTGAGTCTTGAGAAGATGGCAAGCCAATTGATCTCACTTGTGGTAATTGAACTTTCTCCTTTCTAGAATCCTGTCTCGTGCTTGTGTGTCCGTCAAATTATGCCGGTGCCATTTCATCTATTTGATCGATACAAACTGGGTTTGGTTTCAATTCTTTTGTGTTTGCTTAATTGCTTTTAGCTAATGATGTGTGGTTCGTATACGGTGGACTGTAGGAGTTTTGTGCATTAGTGCTTGATTCAGCTGACAATCTTTACCGGAGTGCTTTTCGTGAGACGAAAAATCTGGAACTAGAAAGAAATTTTTTTGAGGCAATTCATCGAACACTGAAAGCAGTAGTGTAACTCGCTAGTCCAAGTAGTCCACCGTCCTTTTCACACGAGCCCATGATGTGGCTCGAGTCTAACAACGCCACCCACCCTACAACGACACTATTTGGTTGGCTGTCATTTTTCAGGAAAACCTCTTCATTTTCGTCACCATACCCTCCTCCAATTTCATTCTTAGCTTATCTGCATTGGAACTGTGCTTAGGCAATCAGTCCACGCCAAACACCATATCACTTCCCCTTAACTTCGAGGTTATGACCACATGCTGAAACTCATAATCACACATTTTCAAAAATTTAAAAGGCTGCATGCTCTAGTAGAGAGTAGTTTCCCTGCATTTGCATTTGTAACAGGCAATGGGCTGGTACTCCTCACTTTCCATTTGATCTCCCTGACTATACCATCATCTACTAAGCTATGACTATTCTCATTGTCTATTAAGATGGACAACGGCTTCACTTGAATGTTCCCGTTAACTCTAATCGTCTTATGCTTAGCAACTCCAGCTAGAGGATGAACTGAAAGTTCCATCAGAGTATCCTGATCACTCCCCTCCACGGTCACAGTATCCATCACTTCCCTCTTCTCCTTCTTCTGCAATCACAAAATCCTCCCCTCCTCCTGACAGTGTGAATTTCAGGTTGGCGTTCTTACACACATACCTAAAAGTGTAGGTTCATCACATTTGAGACAGAGACTCCCTTCACTCTTTTATCCTGGAAATTCGTAGGTTGATTTTTTTCTGAAATTATTGGAAGTTTGGTTGTGTTTCTGCTCTGGTTTTCTTTGGCGTTCAGGAGAGAAACTGGTGCGTTTTGACTGGGTAATGCAACTGGGTTCAGGCTTTTTAGTTGATGTATTATGAGAATTAGTTGATGTCCATTTTTAAGAGGAGTGTGAAAGTCTCAGGGAAGGAACCAAGAGTTCAGTGATCTATTCAGTTTCAAACAGCTTTATTGGTATCTTGCAAAGTGGTAGCTTTTAACCAGTTTAACCAATGGTGTAGTCTCTTCTTTTATACCACTCATAAACAGAGATCCACAGTAGGATTCATGCATGGGAGTAGCAAGGAATTACTAAAGCTTTTGGAGTTTCAAACCTATCCTCTTAATCTCCAAAAGTTCCGTTTTGCACAATTTTTCTAAACTCCGCAATCATTCCATCTGGACTTCCTCCAAATCACATGCAAATTTGTGTAGAGAATTATGCCCATGTTATCTCCTGCCTATTGCCAGAAACTCTCTGGTATCAAATGTCTCCTTCAAGTACATGCCAGCAATAGCAGTCTTCTCCCAAAATTACAGAAAGGTTATCCAAAAAGCTGAAAGAGAACGTGAAAGGCATGAGCCTTTGATACCCTGAAATGTAACAAATGAATCCAGGTAGTCCACTTTTTTCTTCAGACATGTCCCCTGATATGGCTCAAGTCTAACAAATGCCCCCACTTCAAAACAGCACTGTCCTGCTTAAAATTTTGTTAACTCTCTTAATCACCGTTCAAATTTTGCCTGATCCTTTCTCAGATGACATTAGACTGATGTTACTGTTGCTAACCAATCTGGAAACAACGAAGTATATTACGTTAACAATGTTGGAGTAATTAGGTTCATATTGCAGAGGTTTTTCATGTCCCAAAAAAAGAAAATATGGTTTCGATCTGCAATTACACTAAAATTGTTTTTAAGTCATGCTGTCTAGCCGTATATTGCGGGCTACAGAACTGTTGTGCATTGTACTTGATTTACACTGGACTAGTGTGGAACTTTTTGGCACCACTTAGATATCTTATTAATAAGCTTGGAGATTTTGCCTTGTATGACATCTTTGTAGTTTTCTCCCATTTATTGAGTGAATTCTGAAAAACGTTTGACAGATTTCAATAGCATAATAGCCTCATTTAGTTTCTTATTTATCTTGTGGCAAACTATGCATCAATCTCTTTTGGAGGCATTGCTCAATTGATTTCTTGATTTTAGTGCAGCTGCTGATCTATTTTCAGGATATGTTTCAGTCAATATAGGGTGTGAACGGAATTGTAGTTAAGTTTCCCCTTTATTTGCTCATCTTACCATCTACATCATGACAGCTTTTGATGCACAGTGTGGAACTTATAACTTTCCTAGTTTGTCGTCTGCTATTGTATTTTGCCTTTCGGGTCTGTATTTAACTAATTAACTTTCTCATTAGTTATTTTGCTATCAATTGAACTAGAATGAGAAGAAGACTGCTTCTAGCGGTGTGCGCCAGGATGAAAACACGTGAAGAACTTGGCATGGCTATTAGGAGTCAGGACCAAGTTGGATTTGCTTATCTACCTTGCAAGTGTTCTGGTAAGTTCAGACTGATAAAAATCAATATCGCCAAGGCTGTAGTGCATATTGTGAGGACTCGTAAAATTTATCTATTTTAACTCCTAATTTTAGCTTATTTAATTATTTATTTGGCCAAATATTCCGAATATTATTTTCTAATTTTTTTAGACCTAAATACATGAATTTATAGCTTGGTTATATTTTTAAAGTGACTCGTTTCGAAATTTAATTTTTGAAAGCTCGTTAAGTGTGAATAGTGACTGCACGTTTGGAAATAATTAATCGATTCGAAAGTGCAATAGGTTTGGAAAATTGGAGACTTGTACATTAGTCCTAAAGTGGATAATTTTAAGTTTAAATACTCAAGTGATAGTTAGTTATACTATCGTTATAAGAATTTCTTAGAGATTTCGCCTTATCGCGCGCAAATCGGAAGTTCACGTTTTCGCGCGCGCGACTAATTGGAGGATTTTAGAAATTATTTCTAGATTATTAAGAGTGAATAATATTAGTATGAATATAAGTGCATTAGAGGTTTAATGCACAAGTGAAACGAACTCGAGAGGAATCGAGCACGAAACGCGCGCGTGCGCGCGCGGGGAGAAAGTTGACTTTTGGATCACTTTTGGCCAAACACTTAAAGCTTCTCAAGGAAGCTTCTTCATCAGCCACGGTACTTCATTTTCTTGCACAAGAACAGCCGTTCAACCTCAAGGAGAAGAAGACCCCAAACCTTCTTCATCATCTCACTCAATCTTGCACTAAATCCTCTCAAATTCATACCACAACTAGCAAATAACTTGGAGATCATCTTGGGCTAGGAAAGGAACTTCATCCTCACGGTTTCTTGGAGCAAAAAGGGGCCAAAAAATTCTGGTTTAATACCATCTAGGAGGTAATGAAGATCCAACCCTTAAATCTTAGCTTTTGTAAGTTAAATTGCACTTGGAAGCTTGTAGCTTCATGTGGGTACCTCTATATTGTTGGAAATCTTGTGAGTGGGCTCTATGAAATCCCACAATGGACTTGATGATCTGATGTGATGATATTGGGTGTTGTTTATGTTGATTTAGTGGCTAAACTAGTGATTATAAGTTGAAAGGTGGAAAGAAAACTCAAAGGAAACAAAAGGAAAGAAGGGGCCGGTTCTGCCCTGCCTTTGCCGCGCCCCTTGGTGCAGATTTTTTGTGGTCCAATTGACTTGATTTTGATGTAAATATGTTGTATAGGTTGTGTGGAATGTTTCCACCAAAAATCACTTGATTTGGTTGGGTAAATGTTTGGATTTCGAAAATTTTTCGTGGCTGAAAACGTGTCCAGAGTTGTTATGGCAGCGAATTTTAAATGACTATAACTCTTTGCTCCGATGTCGAAATCGAGTGCCGTTTGCGGCAATGGAAACTAGACATTCCCAGCTTTCCAACGGTATAAAGTGTAGGTTCTAATTTGACCCGAGTGATCTGTACCAAGCTTGTAAAGTCGACTGCCCTGTTCCACGTTTTCACAGAGAACTCTGTTTTTAGCAGCAATTTGATGTCCAAAAATGACCTAGTTATGGACTGATTTTGAAACTGATTTCTTCTAAGAAATTGTAACCTTATGAATGTAGTTTCCAACGCCACCAACCACACTCAATTCCGAGTTGAATTGAGTGAGTTGTGTCCGAAATCCGAAACTGACTCAAAGGTAGAAAACCCTCTTTTGGCTAGTTAATACTTTAGCTTTGATTTGGGACTTGTTATTTCGAATTCTTGGTGCTAACCACCTACCAAATTGCACCTTGGATGTTTCACAGACCTTTTCTTCATAAATGAATAATGTTTGAGAAATTTCATTGACCAAATGTTTGGAAAAGAGAGGAATACAAATGCAAGGCAGATTGCCTTAGAAATTTTGCAAACTTTATTGACTTTGTTCACTAGCTTCCCAAATGAATTTTTCCATGAAATTTGGTAGAGGGATAGCTCTCATATGGTAGGATAATACTGCAAAATTTAGTGTCATTCCGAGTCCGTTTCGAAGCTCAACTAGAGTCGCAAAGTTTCAGCTTTAAATCTGGAAATTTGCCCAGTGAGCTTCGTTTTTGCACCAACTTTGAGCTACTATATCTTGGTGCTCAAAACTCCAATTCTTGTTCCGTTTGTTGGATTTTAAACCTTGTTTGCAACTCTAATTGAGTTCCAAAATTCAAAGGCTAGATCGAATCCTGTGATTTTTTTCGATTTTCCAAAGTTAGCGAAAAACCAACCTCAAAACTGCCTTGTGGGCTTAGAACAGCAACTTTAAGCTAAATTCTGGATATCTTCCGTTAGGAATCATAGAAAAGTGTCTTCTAGGAACTTTTAGTACCTTGGAAGAAGTTTCCAAACGGTACCAAGTTTTCTAATTTTGGACCTACCGAAAATGAGTTATGATTTTTCAAAGAATACTCCGATAATTAAAAATTTTGGCTATTTGAAAAGAGTCCGCGCGGGAAACTATTCACCAGAATCCGGCCAGTTCTTGGCCGAATAGTTGACCAGATTGGTGTAGGATTTTGAAAAAAATTTGGAACCTCACTGCCTTGAATCCGGCCTGTAATCCGGCCGGATTGTGACGTGGCAAATTTCCTTCGATTTCGATCGCTCGTTCCGAAAAGGATTAACCTGATTTCATGCCTACCTATTTTCTTCCAATGATTTAAAGGATAGAAATTTGAACTCTTCTTGAGTTTTAAGTCTCGTTGAGTTTCGAATTTTCAAGGGAAATTTAGCCTCATTTTCGAAATACTTTCTAGATCATGCGGGCGTGCGACTTCCCATAGTAACTGGGACTTATAAGTAATTGTTCATTACTATGAATTGCTCAGGTGCTCAAGGAGACCTTCACGAGGATCTCGAGGGGAACACCTAGAGGCTTGCTCAAGCACTTACTCTCTTATTTTGATTGGTGAGTGTCAAGTGCATGAATTTGTTGCTATGTGGTTAATTGTTTCTTATCCGCTATGTGAGCTTGAAATTTTGGGACGAGTGTGTACTTTACCGCACTCGTTCTCTTTCAAACGAGATTATATTCGTATTTTGCTATGTGGATTCATATTTGATTTGTACATGGTAATATGGATGTGATTTGTATTTGTGATTCGTATATGTAATTCGTATTTGTGATTCCTACTTGGAATCGTCGATTTGAGCGTTGCTCATCGACTTATATTCGTATTTGTATCCGTATTCGTATTCGTATTCGGGGGACGCCCAAACTCGTTGGCTAACTTTGCGAATCGAGCCAGCATGGGTTTGGTCGATAAGCTTAGCAAACCATGAGATATTCGTAGAGCATGATCTATTGGAGAGATCTTGCTCGGCAATACTCGTGCAGTATTGCCATGATATACTCGAGTATTATCAAGAACTTTGATGAGCGGGCCCGGTAAGGGGGTGTAATGATGACGGGATTTAAAGAAAAGTGGTATATCTACGGATTTGATATTTATGTGGTTGACGGAGTGTCAACATGAGATGTGATCAAGACTCCAACTCGACTACGTGGAATTTAGCTCCTGAGAGCTACAGTATCCTTGAATTGTTTCTGATTATTTTTTTTGTGTGAATTATTCGAATTTACAGCTTTACTTACTATGAAATTGTGGCTATTTGGATTACGTGTTTGCATGTGTGTTTCTTGGCCTCACGAGCGTTTTGCTCACCCTTTAGATTTGTTTTCCTTAACAGGAATGGATCGGAGAGAACTTGAGGAAAACCCTTTTGGATGTACTTTTGTATTAGGGTTTTCGATGTACATGGCTAGACTCTGGGTTTTTGTATAAATTGGGATTGATGTATATTTTGGGAATCTAATGTAAGATATGGACGATGGATGCGTTTTGTACTCGTGGTGTACTAGTGAAAATAGGTAATGGAAGCGACTTTATTCATTTGGCTTGTATTGTTGGTTATTTATAATTAACTTTGATTTGATTCGTTTCGAGTCCTGGCGAGAGTTAGGCAGGCGTCCTGCGGATACCCTTTGGTTCGCCTTAGGGAGAAGTGGGGGCGTCACACATATGAACCCTGTCATTTGGTGATTAGGGATTTGTTTTTGGTATCCATATAAAAATCTTCTGACCAGCTAGTTAGGGTCAGCTGTTCGATTGATCAAGATTTTTCATTGATATGCAAATTGTATTGCTGTTCCCATTCTCTCTAGTTTAGAGCTTCAACTCGTACCCATCTTGTCCATGCATTGCTGTGCCTTGAGCAATTTATCATTTTATCCATGGTCCGGGATACAAATTCAGTAACGTATGCTGTTGAAAATTGGGAAAGCCCTCAGGAAGCAGGAGCCAACTCAACCTATGGTGTTTGACTTTTCCCACTGGCCATAGTTTTGTTTCTTTCGGTCTATTTGACTGCCAAAAAGTCAGAACCTGTTAATCTCTTCAGTCTCTTTGAAGACTGACAGAATCCTTGAAAGCAAAGTCGAAAGACATTGTAAAGCTTAATGACCTTTTCCACAAGAATGTCACCTGGATGCGTTGTGAAGGGAAGCAGCAGAAACCTGTTGATAGTTTCTTTTTGCACGAGATATGTTGTGGTGCTGAACATTCATTTTCTTGTTTTTGAGGCCTTTGACTTAGGACACTATATAGAATCTAGGTTACCTGATATTGGAGAGGGAAAAGAATGCTTTGAGTCATATGCAGTTTGATCTATGAACTGCCTTGCCAGCTTGGTTCCTCAGGTGGGAATCTGTGACCTCATGTATTAAGTAATTTAGATAAGTTGGTGTCCCTCTTGCAATTGATGCCCCTGCTGCAGCTAACCCTTATTTCTAATGTTAGATTCTTTCGAAATCCCTGGCAGGTCTGGAACATTTGTATCATGCAAGATGGGAAGTCTTTTTACTAAACATGTGCATGTTACAACTTGTGGGTGTCAAAATGGGCAATTTGGTCATGTTTTGGGCATGTTTGGAGGGCTTGTAGTTGGGTGATAGTGTAATTAGGTCAACTCATTTGTTTTCTGAAGACGTCAACTCATTCATTCAGCGTCTAAAATAGAAGCAGGAAAACCAGCTATTCAATTATGACCCTTAATATTTGGTTTTATTAAGTCTTCCCCTCTTTTCCACACAATTTCACACATAAGCACACACACTACCACTCTTTTTGTCGTCCATAGATTTTAATATGCAATTTCCCCCTCAATCCTAAATTTGCTTCCTACCCTCCGTTATAACCCAATCATCAGCATCTCTGATTTGTACTTGTATGTATTTCAAAAGAGGAATTTACAAAAACTGAGAGAGAGAGAGACGGAGAGAGACGGAAGTGCAGAGCGTTGAAGTCAAACAAGGTGATAGACAAGAAGATATAGAATGTATTAAGAAGAGCTACTTTATGCTTAGCTTGTGGAAAAGAATTTGAGGCTATATGCAGTACACTTTGCTCCGAGTGCTAAAGTTTATTACGAGGGAGAATGATCAAAATGGGTCCTCACATCGAAAAAAAAAATCCATTTTCTGATTGCATGACCAAATACCTGTACGAGAAAGAGACGACATTAACAGTAAGTGCGAGGTAAGTGCAAGGCTTCACAACGAACCTCTAAGGCCCAAGAGAACGACTGCAATGTTTCATCTCGTAAGAGAGCACAGCCGAGCAAAATTGCTCTCCCATGATTGCTTATGCCAAACCAAACCTCAAGTGGTAGATTGTAAGTAATTGAATGATAAGAGGTGTCAAATGTAACAACATCACCAAAAGCTGAAAATGCAGAGACGGAGTCTCCATAAGCCCGTGCAATGTTTTCTACTCTTAAGTAGTATAGTTGTAAGCCAAATCCATCATCCTTTTGTGCCATGGCTTTACAACCCTCAAGATGCTCTTGGAGATCATTCTCCCTCCTCTCATCTGAGACAACCTTTTTTTTCCCCCAAGCACGATAATTTCTGTTCTACTCTTATTTTTTTCTCCCAACATGATAATATCAATTCTACCTTTACTCCTACTCCTCCTATTTTACACTAAAGGGAAAGGACGAATCCAAAGGGGTTAATAGAGATTTGAAGGAGATTGAACCACCATCAGACCATACGGATGCTTAGTGTATCCTTTAGTGAAAATTTCTAGGGATAAGAAAATACAGGTAGAGAGATTTGATCCCTCGACCTACATCCAAAGGGGGATTTAAGTCCCTCCTTAGTAGGGATATTCATTCAATAAAAAAATTTCAGGGATTTAATAACCAATTCGTCAAGATCGATTACCGTTCAAACTTTAGTTTGGTAAATTAGATTTTGGTCAGAGAATTGGTAGTTCGATAACATCCAAAATTCGAAATGTCGATAGTAAGCTAAAATATTTCAATTTTCTTAAAAAAATATTATTACACCAAAACAATATTGCATATGTTTTTTTTTAGCTTTTCAATAATAATAATAATAATAATAACACCAGCACATGATCAGTCATCAACTCATCATGACATTAAGTAAAACAAAAAATAACAAATCAATATTGCATCTTGTCATTTCCCCTATCCAAACTCCAACCAATTTTGTAATGGAGTAAACCAATACTAAAATGTCAAATAGTTAGTAGTTAGCACACAGAGTAGTTAAATAGTCAATAAGTTTGTTAGTAGTAATATGTAGACATCAATTAGTGGTTAAGTAATTATTAGTTACTATTTACTAATTAGTACTTAGTAATATGTATGGATATAACTAATATATACGTGTATATATTCTAAAATTTTAAAAATTCGGCTAATAATCAACAATTCAATAATGCATTTTTAATATTTGTTTTCGAACTATTTTACTAAATATTAAAATTGGACATGTATCAGTCTTGCCGAATTCCGTTTTACTGAAATCCGAAATCCAATTTAGATTGGATCAACCGATTTTTCAGTTTTTTCCATATACACCCCTATTTCCTGATGGCCTACTCAGCTAGCTCGAGTTCCCTCTTCTCAGACAGCATAGCATCATTTTCTTGAACTGTCTTTTCACATGTCCTGACAAATTTTTTTACATCTTTTTCAATAAAAAGCAATTGACCTGGTTGAACACCCTTTTCTACCTCCAGCACCTTTACTATTCGATTCACTGGGAATCCAGCTTTAGAGACTAGAAGGATGCGATCTTGCTCTGCCTCTTGAATTTTCTATGGGCAGGAAGTACCTGCACTTGATCATCTTCCATTTGCTCGTGGTTATGAACAATACCGAACTGAGAAACATACCATTGAGCCTGGCCATCTACAACCACCTTTGTTAGGTACACTTTTGCATAACAACCACACCGGTTGGGATCCTTTTTATCATTATTCAGTGTCAAATTTAGTGTCAATCCCATTTATCACACGGAAGTAGAAGAAACTTAAATAAACAGTACATGACAAATTAAATGCACAGGATACTTAACATAAATATAAAAGTGATATTGAGTTGTCACTGGAAAAGTGACACTGAAGATTCTATGTATAACTACACAGAAGATTTTCGATCGGGTGGATGCTCCATAATGGCTCTCTTCCTTGAAGGATTAAATCCTGAACGGTAACAAACAAAATCTCTAAAGTTTGGCTTTCTGTTGAGCAGGCTTTCCTAATTGAAAGCCCATTCTTTCGAGCAAAGTTTGCTATAATATTCAAAGCTTGTCATCACTTCGAAATATCTGGCCAACAAAAGGAGTAAAAACAAATTCATTCAACAAAGAAATTGTTGTTTCATTCTTCATGAATGCGATCCAACAGTTGGTTGGTCTTCTCCTTTGTACTTCGAAACATAGCACTTCCAATTTCCACATGGGGATTGCTGTCGTCGAATCCATATATTATTCAATGTCTTCACAGCCATAGTTAAGAGAGAAATCTATGTATAAATATAATATCCGAAATCCCAAGTCTGCCAGTTTGAGCCCTTAAACCTCTGAATCTTGAGAAGTCAAAATTCTTGATTCCTAGCACAATACCACAACTAGAATTACTTCAGCCTGGAAGTTAAATTCCGAGCTGCTCATTTACAGAAAGCTCAACATGTAAGAAAGCCAAAATTATTTCAATTGACTACACAAAATTGATTAAAAAAATTGCAGAGAGCTCAACATGTAACAAAGCCAAAATCATTTCAAAACAGCTATAAAATATTTATCCAAAAAAAAAAACACAAACACATACGTTTCAGTTACAGTACAAACAACAATAATTCAAAGAAAAAGCACTTAATTACCATCCCAGTTTTCTTTATATCATTCCTTCTAAAATGATAACTGTAATGGCGTGTCAATAGACACACTGAACCTTTTTTTGTGTAGCTCTAATTACCAAAAAGATATTCCCAAGATTAACTGATAAGTGATAAATTTTTAGATGTTACTGAAGAGAGAAAGAAATTTGCACTGAAATACAATAGGTGATGTTAGGACTGGCCCCAGGAAATTGATAAAAGGATTTTTGGCAATCCCAAATGATAAATAACAAAGCAAAAATAAATAAAACAGGAACACAAAAAATTTACGTGATTCGATCAATTGACCTATGTCCATGGACGGAGGAGGAGCAATATCTTTACTATAAAGAAGAGTGTACAAAATGCCTTAAAAAAGTGTTCCTAGACCCAAATACAACCTAATTCTTAAAACACAAGAGTCCCCAAAATATTTTACTAAACAAAGCTTAATGACCAAAAAATCCAAATAGCCCATAAATGCTCTCTTGGTCTGGTGCACGTAATCTCATTACAGGCCTACTATATTTATAGGCACATAAAGGAGAGCCTCCCTTATGCAAAATCCGATGTGAGTTAAAGACAAATTAACAAATCTCCACTTTGGCGTATCCCCAACATCGACAACAGCAAAACTAACTCCACCTTCTCCATATAAACCCCAATAGATTTAGATTTACCAACAATGAACACCAACCAATTCAAGCATTGTTTGAACTTATAAATTGGAAGAGGTTGCTGAACATGTCAGTAGGATTCTCCTTGGTACTGATTTTCTGAACAAGAACTTTTCTCTCAACAATAGTATCTCGAATGAAATGAAATTTCACATTCATTTGTTTTGTCCTCTCATTATACATTTGGTCTTTAGTCAAATGAATGACACTTTGACTATCACAATAAATAGTAGTAACACCTTGATGCAAACTAAATTCGCCAAAAAAACTTTTCAACCATAAGGTTTTTTTGATTGCCTCGGTCATAATCAGATATTCTGCCTCTATAGTAGATAAAGTTACAATAGATTTTAAAGTAACTTTCCAACTAACTACATAACCGCTAATATAGAATATATAATTTGAAAGTGATCTTCTCCTGTCAAAAATCTGCGGCATAGTCAAAGTTTACAAAATTAATCAAAGTATTATTATTTGCTCCCAAATTCCAAACAAACAGTTTGAAGTTCCTCGCAATTATTCGAAAATCCACTTCACAGTAGTTTGAAGTTCCTCGCAAGTATTCGAAAATCTACTTCACAGCCTACCAATGTGTTTTTTCAGAACAAGATATATATCTGATAATCACATTGACTGCTTGTGCAATATTAGACGAGTACAAACCATTACA
This sequence comes from Coffea humblotiana, assembly GCA_023065735.1. Lineage (NCBI taxonomy): Eukaryota > Viridiplantae > Streptophyta > Magnoliopsida > Gentianales > Rubiaceae > Coffea > Coffea humblotiana. The sequence continues at coordinate 2,388,439 of CM041212.1, read as the reverse complement.
TACATAATACTGTCGACTGCACTAAAATAAGGAACTCGTGCCATATACTTTTTCTTTTCAACTGACTGTGGTGACTGAACAGCAGATAGTCGAAAATGACTAGTAAGAGAAGTAGTCACAGGTTTAGCATCTTTCATGCTAAATTTCTCCAAAACTTTTTCAAAATAATTTTTTTGGATCAAGAATAACTTTCCAACTCCTCAGTCTCTCTTAATCTCCATGCCAAAAATTTTCTTAGTTTGCTCCCAAATGCTTCAATTCAAATTCACTACTTAAACTTGAATTTCAAAATGTGAATTTCTGACAAATTCTTCAGCAGCAACGAGCAAATTATCAACATAAAGTAGCAAATAAATGAAAAAATCATCATCTAACTTCCGAAAGTAAACACAACTATCATAACATGCTCCTTGAATAACCATGACCCAACATAAAAGTGTTAAATCTCTTATATCATTGTCTTGGAGATTGTTTCAATCCATATAAGGATTTTTTTAACAAACAAACATGGTCTTCCTTTCCTTCAACTTCAAATCCCTGAGATTGCTTCATATAAAATTTCTCTTTAAGTTCACTATGCAAGAAAACCTGTTTTAACATCAAGCCTACTCCAATTCCAAATCATACATGGCAACTAAAACAAACAAAACACGAATAGAGCTATGCTTAACAACAGGTGAAAAAACTTCATTAAAATCAATACTTATATCTGACTATAGTCCTTTGCAATCAATTGTACTTTAACCTTACATTTTCAACCACTGAAATATCTTCTTTCTTCTTAAAAAACTCATTTGCATCCAACAATTTTCTTATCTGAATTCGACTTTACAAGAATCCAAGTTCCATTTCGATGGAGATACTCAATTTCTTCATTCATCGCAATCAACCACTTAGCAGAATCATCACAAAAAATTGCATCTGAATCGATAGTAGGCTCACCAATTACATCAATTTTTTCTGTAACAGACAAAACATATGCAACTAAATTTACATATTTTTGTGGTGGTCGAATATCTTTCCTTGTTGAATATTCTTTCTCTTCTGAATTATTTTTATCAGTAGATTCAGATGCATCTACTGGCACTTGTTGAATAGAAGGACCAAGAACTACCAATCTCAAACTCCACCAGTTTCTGGATACTATAATCTGTTTTGACAAGAACTAGAAGACTCCTTCTTGGAAGATAATATAGAGAATTCATCAAAAGTAACATCTCTACTGATTATAAATTTTGAAGATTTGAGATCAAAATACCATAATCTGTTACCCTTTCATCCAAAAGCATACCCAAAGAAAATACATTTTTTTAGGTCGAGACTCTAATTTTTTTATCATGAACATGCATGTATACTGGACACTTAAAAATTTTAAAATTAGAATAATTAGTAGGAGTATTTGACTAAATTTTTCAGGAGTTTTGAAATTAAGAGCAACAGAAGGAGCACGATTGACAATATAATAAGTCATAGAGATTGCCTCTACCCCAAAAGTCTTTTGTCAACCCTGCATTAGAGATCATGCACCTTGCTCTCTCCAAAAGTGTTCTATTCATACGTTCGACTACACCATTTTGCTGAGATGTCATCCTGACAGTGCGATGCCGAACAATTCCTTCATTTTTTGCAAAATTCATGCAAATTCTCTTTCATAAAATTCATGTCATTATCTATTTTTAACCCGTTTGATTTGTTTACTTGTTTGTTTTCTCAGTCAAAATTTTTCATTGCTTGAAAGTGAAGTAAATATCATTCTTATGTTTAAGAAAATAAATCCAAACTTTTCTTAAATAATCATCAATGAAAGTCAACACATACCTGGCACCACCCTTAGACGGAACACGAGATGGATCCCATAAATCTAAATGAATATAATCAAGAGTACCTTTCATTTTATGGATTGCTGGAGATTTGAAATTAACTTTTTTTTGCTTTCAAAGATACAATATTCACAAAATTTCAATAACCCAGTACTCTGACAGCAAAGAAGTCCCCTTTTACTTAGTATGTCCAAACCTTTCTCGCTCATATGTTCCAACCGCATATACCACAATTTGGTGATGTCAGAATCTAATAAAAATGATAATGAAACAACTGCAATCGAGCCTGTGACAGTAGTTTCCTGCAAAACATATAAACTACTAACCTTACAAGTTTTCATTATAATGAGAGCACCTTTAGAAACCTCCATAATGCCATTTTCAGTTGTGTATTTTGCACCCAAGAGCCTCTAGAGTACCCAAAAAAATGAATTTTTTTTTTCAAATCAGGAACATGTCTAACATTAATGAGCGTCCTAACAACACCATCATGCATTTTAATTCGGATTGTACCCTTACCAACAATAATACAAATGACATTATTACCCATCAAAACAATTCCACCATTACAAGATTCATAAGTAGAAAATAAATCCCTATTGAGATACATGTGATAAGAGCACCCCAAACCTAAAATCCTTTCATTTTTAGACCTTGTCCTGTCATCAGTCACAAGAAAATATTTCCTTCATTCTCATCAACTGCAACACCAGTTTCGGCAGTATCAACATTTTTCTCACCAAATTTTCCTTTTTGTTTCAATTTATTTTTCAAATTGAAATAATTTACCTTAATGTGCCCCATTTTATGACAATAATTGCACTTCACATTTCTATGTTTGGATTTAGATCTAAATTTAGATCTACTACTGTTAAATTTTCTTTTTTCGGTTTTGCCCCCTAACAACCAAACCTTCCGCCTGACTTCCACTAAATTCCCCAATAATATCCCTATCTATCTGCGCCTTAGATTTAATGCAGATTTAATTTCATGATACGAAATTGTTTCTTTTTCATAAATCATAGTATCGCGAAAATATTTAAAAGATTGGGGAAGGGAACACAAAAGTAATAGGACCTAATTCTCATCATCAATTTTCGAATCTATTCTCCAGATTCATAATAATAGAATCAAATTTATCAAGATGTGAGAGTATAGACGTACCTTCAGTCATGCGAAACATATACAGACTTTGCTTTAAATAAAGCCGATTCTCAACTGTCTTTTTTCATATACAAGGCCTTAAACTTGTCCCACATGACCTTTGCCGAAATTTCAGTGGCTACCTCCCGCAAAATCTCATCAGAGAGATTTAGGATAATACTGGACCTTGCCTTCTTATCCATTTCAGCAAAATTTACGTCTGTCACACTTTCTGACTTTTTCCCAATTCCCTCTATTGCTAAATCAACTCTGTCTTGGACCAAAATGGCCTCCATCTTGAGCTGCCACATTTCGAAATTGACATTCCTGTCGAATTTCTCGACAATAGTCTTTGTTATTGTTATTGTTGTCACAAAATCCAAAAGCTTCCGAAGAAGCTCTGATACCAATTTGTTAGGACTTGACCCCAGGAAATTAATGAAAGGATTTTTGGCAACCTCAAATGACAAATAACAAAGTAAAATAAATAAAATAGGAGCACAGAAATTTACGTGGTTCGGTCAAATTGACCTATGTTTACGGGTGGAGGAGGAGCAATATTTTTACTATGAAAAAGAGTGTACAAATGGCTTAGGAAAGTGTTCCTAGACCCAAATACATCTAATTTTTAAAACACAAGAGAGTCCAAAATATTTTACTAAACAAAAGACTTAATGACCCAAAAGCCCCAATAACCCACAAATGCTCTCTTGGTTTGGTGTACTTAATCTCATCACAGGCCTACTATATTTATAGGCACATAAGGGACAGCTTTCCTTATGCCAAAATCCGATGTGGGACTAAAGCCACATTACAGGTGAATTGTGCATAACAGGGATACATGGAAGACGGAAATCATCTGAAGATGAATAATGACAATCATTAGCATAAATTCCTTTGAGCAACCCTCATTTGGTTACTGTATCTAGTTTTCATATCTTCTAATTGCTTTATGTTTAACCTTTCAAAACTTTGCTATCTATCTAAAAATGAGAACTTCTCTTTTCCTCTCTCAGGAGCTTAACAAATAAAATCTACTAAGAACTTTATATCCATCCATCCCCACAACTTTTCTCCTTTTCTTGGATCATTAAAGCATTAATTTTCTCTCTCCAGTGCACTCCTCATTGGACTCTATGTTTCACTTTTTCAATTTGCCCGCTAGCATTCATAGTCGCTTCTCCTTTTTTAGCCCTTTCAGAAGGTCTCAGAGAGAAGGCAACAAGTACTGGTGATAAGAAGTCTATCACGTCAGAGACAAAGAGGGAAAACAATTTTTTTAGTTCAAATTTCAAAAGATGGCGGGTTAAATGTCAATATATTTTAGAACTTGGATTGTTGATTGAACCAGTGAAGTGATTAGGTCACGGTTCAACCCCGATTCACTAATTTTAATTAAAAAATTAATATTTCTAAATAATACTTAATCTAATAATGCTGTAGTTTACCCAACAAAATAGGACTCTCATGTAAAATTAATATTTTGAACTCAAACATTCAACAAAAATAAAACTACATCTTAATTCATCAAAGAACATTGAAAAAACAATATAAATTTTTACAAAATTTAAACAAATACATTTTTGTGCTATCCAAATATTTTAACCCAAACATTCAACTAAATAAAACATCATCTTAATTCATCAACAAACATTGAAAAACATTACAAATTTAGAAAAATGAAACAAAATATAGAAAAATGAAATAAAATACACTTCTTTACAACTATTATCCAAATATTAACTCTAGAATAGTAGTAGTAATATCTAAAAAGTATAAAATAATCTACAGGTACAACTTCATTATGTTCTTATCTTCATTATCTTCACCATGTCACAGCCCATTTTTTAAAAATAAAAAGGAAAGTGTTAAAGAGGAGTTTTTAATTTTATTTTATAAATAAAGAAAAAGATCTAAAATGGGATTTAGAAAGTATGACGATTTGAGCCGAAAATGATAGTCTAAAAAGGATTTTTTAAAAAAATAAGAGTCGCCGATTAGTATCGAGTTTAGGTGTATCAAATCATTCAAAATATATTATAAGTAAAAATAAATAAAACCCTTTTAGACGACTTCAAGTCTTTGAAAACAATAGAAAAGAATTTGGGGGTCACGGTTGAAGAAGGGGAAATCAAAGATTTTGATCTAAGGCACCCTTTCAACCTAACCAATGGCTAGTTACGAGGTTTAGTCAAAAATTTTCTTAATTTAACCTATAAAACTTATCACATTTTGGATGTTTCTATTGGATGCAAATCTAGACTTAAAGGATATCGAAACGGGTTGAAAAGTTTTTCAAAATTTAATTGATGCAAGTCACATTAATTGTGAAACCCAAAAATGATCCATTGAAAAATGTCCACTGATATGCAAAAGATGAGATTCGAAAAAAAGAAAAATTATAATATATACATAAATATAGATGACCTAAAAAACAGGAATGCAACATAATAGGTTACGTGAGACTAAAATTTGTGACATAATTTTCCTTTTTATAAAGGGGGAAAGAGCGTTCTAAAACTAAAAAACTACATTCGTTCATTTCCCATATTTGAAGAGGGACTCTTCTAACCTACGCAAGCAAATGAGTTATCCTACATCTAATTTTTTAAAATTGGATGTAATTCTAAATGATATAGTCTAAACATATAGAGCGTAAGGGAATAATATTGGGAAAATATCATACAATTGAAAATAACCTAAAAGTAGAAAAAAGTGCATGAGATACAATAAATGTCACACAAGATATGAATCTAGCGCAAAAATGGTCTAAAGGGTCTAGCATTGGACTAGACCATTTCTACAAGTTCTCGTTAACATTGGACTAGTGAAAAATCGGAAAGAAAGGCCACAACTAGCGTTGGACGAGTGTGACGACGTCATGCATTTATAAATAATACATATAAAACATAATTAAAATAAATAAATATATAAAACATATAGAGCACGTAGAGTACATAACACATAGGTATAATCTATAGATGTAAAACCCTAAAGAAAGCGAATAAACACATAAGCACACAAGTTTGTAAGCAAATAAAAACTAATTGTTACATTGGGGCCCTCACTACAATCTAAAAGGAAAATTTTGAAAATAATAAACCTAGTTATTATATTTATCTAGCTAATTACAATTTTGACAAAAATAAATCTATATATTACATGGTCTAACTAATACATTTTTTGGTCACCTATCTATTACAGTTTAGCCTTTAAATACCTCTCAAATAATCATCAAAAATTAAATAAAATAAATTAAAATTTAAGTGAATAAAATAAGTAAATAAAGGAAAAATACTCAAAACATGCAATCACATAAAACACATAAGAGCATATAAAAGAATTTAAAATAATAATAGAAGGGTACTCCCTTGAAATAGTGGCTAAATGAAGTAGAGTTTGCCCTATTTATATTCCAAAATTAACAAAATAGTCAAGACACCAATTTTAATTAACAATTTAAAGGAAGAATGTAAACATGTAGCCATATTCATTCTATTATTCCAAAGAAATATGAATAAACATAAAATTCCTAAATTCACCAATTAAATGTATCTAAATGAAGCATGATTAATAGTTAGATGAGATGAACAATTGTAGTTAAGAAATAATAAAGATGAGAGACCTATTTGTAAAAATTAAAAAAATTTTGGGGTCAAATTAAAATTTTTGAAAAATCTAGGGCCAAAAATTGAATAAAGGCTAAAATTTAAAGACCAAAATGCCAATTAAATTAAGGATCGAATTGAAAGAAATTTAAACATTTTAGGGACCGTAATAAAATTACATGAAAGATTAGGGACCAAACCGCAAAATCCATTTCTGGGCTCTCAAGAACAAGACAATATTGGGGCATTTCTCTTTTTTTTTTTTGTCTTTTGCATGTTTTGGGCTAAGTCACTTCAGTCCAACAGATCAACCCAAATATTTTTGTTTTACCAAATCTAAAATAATGTTGGGCTGAAGCTTCAAAGCCCAAGTGCAAACCCAAACAATAATAAAATCTTTGCCTAACTTTAGCCCAGAAAACACAAAAAACCTAAACCCAAACCCAACACAACACCTCAACCCATTTTCTTTTTATCAAAATTTTTTTCTAGATTTCATAAACTTTATTCAGGTCCCCAATTATATTTTGAAGACCAAGAATTAATTTATTCAAAGAATGCATAAAAAAAAACTAGGCTTTAACGAGGAAAATTCATCCATTTTTTTACAAATTTTTGGACCTTAGTGCAATTGTTCAAATTTTGGAAGGCCAAATTACAATTTCGAATTCCTCCATGCAAGACCATCGAAGCATTTTGAACTCTGGAATTTCATCAAACCCAGAAACCGTACCAAAATGATTTTCCAAAAATTTCGGATCCAAATACATAAGGTTATACAACCTCAAACATCAACACCAAATTTCATCACCCAAATACAACATTCAACACGAGATTATATAGTAGAAATCTGAGCTAATTGTTTGCCAAAAAGGCGAAGAGGAAAACAGCAGAAGAAGAAGGAACAAATGCAGCAAAGATTTTCGATGATCTGGTGCGACTCTAAGCTTCTATGAAAGGAAAGAAATGAAATAAACTACCTTTGATGCCTTGAAGAGTCGAATAATGCAGTAAACCTCAAGAAAAACAGATCCAAAAGTTAGAAGATGAAGCTGAGAAGGTTTCGTTTCTGGGTTCAAGGGCTTCGAAGGCAACAAGTTCAAGCCCCAATTCGAAGATGTTGCAGCCATTTTTTTTTGAAATTTTTCTAAATGAAACATTCTCTAATTAGATTCTAAATTACCCAGAAATAAACGTCTCCCCCAACCAAGCTGTATCGAAGGAGAAAATCAAGCTCGAAAATGGCTGATCGGTCAGCCTGTTTTTTCTGAAAAGTTTCTGCAATTTTTTTTCCCATTTGCCTTTCTTTCTCTCCCTTCCCAGATATTTCTGCAGTCGACTTTCCTTATTTCTTCCCCTTCCCAAGGCTGTGTCCTTTGCTATTTAGATGAAATGAAAACCTCCAAAACCCTACTCGCAAGGGTTGAGATGCAACCATTTTTGCTGCTTATTTTGGGGCCATTTGATGGCGTCTTTTCTAAAAGATCTTGATAGAATTTAGTATTGAGGTGGCTTTCGTATTGGTATACTTGAAAAAAAAAAGGAAGAAAAATCGAATCAAAATTCCTCAAAACAAAAGCCGGCTATCTGTACTATCTTGCTGGTTTTCTGCTGAAGAAAAAACTGCATTTTTGTTTTTCCTTCTTTTCCCTTTTGATTTTCCTACAAAAACCGATTCTTGTTTTTTGATTTTCCCTTTTGGTGTCTACACACCACGAACTAGCGACTAGCTGATGCAGATAATTCTTCAAGCAATGCTTATCATCATCTTCATTAACTTTATCGTTTAAAACCAGAAATGGTTACCGGTTATCCATATCATAATTCTAACAACCACCACTTCAACTCAAAAAAAAAAAAATCAACTGAACAAATGATCACGAGCAAGAAATACACACAAACAATCAAAAGTCAAAAATTCAACCAAAACAATCCTATATAATTGGCAGAAATCATCATCCATAGTTATTTCTTCCTATTCACAGACTCAATCCTTAGACTACAACAAGTTCTAAACCCATCCTTTCATGCTTTTCTTCTTTATCTTGATTTTGACATTTAGATCTGATTTATTTTCCCATGATACTCTTAACAATCTAAAACCTTCTAACCTAATGATTGAATCCGTAAATATTTGAAAAAAGAAAACTTATAACAAATTTATTAGCCCTTCAAAATACATAACAACGTAAAAAAAAAAGAACTAATATAAATCTAACCTAGATCTTAACCTTTGTCAAAGACTAAATGGAAGTTGCATCTTGCCCGTTGACAAATAAGAGCATAAGGGTAGAGATTAGGGACCTTTAGCAGTCATGGAGATTGCAAATCTAAAGACTAAGAAGAGCATTGGATGAGAGTTTGATAAAGGAGAGGAATGTTAGAGAAGGAGAGAGGGAAACTAGTGGCTCACAGCTAACTTTGAGAAGGTAAGTTTAGGGTTTTAGGTTTTGATTTCTTTAGTTATTAATAAGAAAATTAAAAAACCTCTGATTCACGGTTCAATTATTTTTCTAATGATTTTAAAATCTTACCAGCTTTGACTGTTTCAATACTTTTTTTTTGACTAAGTATTCAACTGGACGGAGACATGATCAATTTACGGTCCAATCGATTGAACCGTTCCAGCACAATCCAGGTCTGAAAATGCTGATGTTTAAACCCATGGGCCACTGGAATCCTTCGAGATAGTGCTAATAAACAAGTAGGCGTCAGTAAGGCCTCAAGTGAAACCCAAACTAAAATTAACCCTGGCGTCAAAACATTAGCACCCTTTCCTACGAGTGCGCAACTCCCAAAACAATCGATTACCGACTAAATTTGAATTAAAATTGGGAATTTTCAAAATCGGTTAAAGCGAAAATGGAAAAGGAAATTGGGCTTTTTTTTTTTTTTCAAAATCTACGAATTTGGTTTGAATTCCGGTACTATGTTTTCTCAAATCGAAAATTTTGATTTTGGAATTTACAATGCGAAATTGGAAATTGAATACCTAATTCGATTTCAAATTCGTATGTATATATTATATGTAATATAAATTTTATATATATAATATCATTGAAGATGATCTGATGCAAATTGATGAGTGCATATCTAAGAAATGGAAATCAGGAGTAGGGTCTATTCAAAATAGTTAAGTGGTGGTCGAGATCAAAGCCCAATTAGGTCTCCCATATCCAAATGAGAGTTTCGGCATTGAATTGTCGAGGGCCCAGAATTCCCTCGACTATTCCATATCTTAAGGGACGTGTAGAACCCAAATCTAGGGTTCTAAATAATAATTAATGTTTGCAGCATTATAGAATTGAAGGAATAAATAACCACTCAAAATATTTATGTGGGAAAGAAAAATAAATAATTCAAATATTATTGATATCTCAAAATAATGAAAAAATCACATCATAATAAAAACCTTACAACACTATTATGGGACTCTCTTAAGAAAACACTCTAAATAATGTTCTATTTGTTGTCAAGTAGACCAAATCACTTGCCATAAGAAATTACTAAATTAAACACAAATTCCTAAATCACACCAATTACTAAAATCTGATTCCAATAAAATTAGTAAACAAATAAATAGAAACTTCTAACCTTGGTTTATTTTGCCAATAATACATCCCTTAACCAAAGCTCTCCATTGAAACAAGTCCAACTTTATTGATTCCTTACATCTCTTATTTCTCTCATTGGGGTGGGTTTGGAAACACTAGGCTTCTTTCTCAACCAAATTTGTGTGAAGTTTTTTGGCAATAGATAGTACTAATTTAGTTTAAACTAATTCAACCTAGGGGATTTTAGTTAAGGAAATTCTTGTGGATCACCTGGATCACCGTTAGAGGTCAGGCCACATGTGCGGTTACATAGATCACTTTACCATCATGATCTTCACCGATTCAATAAGATTTCCATGAGTTGAGGTAATTTTTTTTAAATAGTTCTGTGTCTTCATGAATTTAATCAAAGATCCATCTATTAAAAAAAAAATTTTAAAGATATTTCGCTGTGGCATATCTCTATGATTTCTTGCATCTCTTTTGGTAGAGCTTTTTCGCTCTTGTTAGGAGTTCACAAAAATTCAAAAAACTTTGAAAGTTTCCCCTCTCTGTTCAGCAACGTTCAGGCTACTGATCCAAAAAACTTGAGAAGATATCAACTTTGCAGCGTTCATATCAAGGCATAGCAACACAGAAAGCATCAAAGCACTGAATCCCAGCACTCTTCTTTCTTGTTTGGTATCCTGTCCCTTCTTCTACTTTTAGGAGATTTCCTTTTTCGTTCTCATCTTTATCAAAGGAAGAAAAAAAAAGAAAAATGGATGAACAATGCAAATAAAAAATTGTTCTGGTCCTCATGGGTTATTTTCCTTTCTCCTTTTTTTTCTGTATCCTTTCTAGTAATTACTGTTTTGTTTTTCCTTTTTTTTTTGGTCAAAATTCACTTCTATATATAGTAAAGGATTACAAGATCAGTCTGCACAGCAGATATACAAAAGAGTGGCAACTGCCCAGGAAATCATTGTGGGCTTCTTTGTTAAGCCACACAGGGAAGGATTGCTTCCACCTAATTTCTTGTAACAAGTTAATTGCTAACTTAGCTAACCTATGACTACACAGGTTCATTTCTCTCCTAATGGAAAGAAGGAACATTTCCAGAAGGAATGACTCCAATTGCCTTATGTCTTCAATTAACATGTCCAGAGAGGTTAGACCTTGACATCCTACATTGATTCTGTCCACAACTGCTTTGCAGTCAGAGAGAATCAATAAAGATGTCATGTTTTCCTCTATGGCCTTGCTCAATGCTGATCTAATAGCAATAGCCTCCAACTTCAGCTGCATCTCTGGCTCCCTGGGTGCGGAATGGACCAAGTTGCCAGAATCCTGCTATTGTTATCTTTAGCTGTGATTCCCACTCCATCTTTCGTTCTGGGCCTGATTCATTCCTGCATCCGTGTACATAATGGAGCTATGCTGTTCCATCAGACCAACTAACATGCCTTGTCTTTCTTTCTGGTTGGGAACCCACTTTATTGGCCATCTTAGCCATTTCTTCCTGCTTCATCAAATTCGATCCATTCTTCCATTGCTTTTTTGGATATCTGGTGTCCCTCTTTCAGTGCCTGGTTACTGTTTTGTTTTTTCAGTCGACATTTCTGGTATCATTGCTTTTGTTTCACTGGTATTGTGTAGCTTTTTCTTTGTCATTATGTAGTTCTCCCTCTCGTCTCTGTTGGTTTTTTGTCAAGCGATAGGCCCAAATTAAACTTCACATATAATGCTTAACAATTAAACACAAAACGCATTACATCAACTATTACAATTGTGGGATACAAATCAACAAACAAACTCACAATACCAAAGCATTAAGTATAAAGTAAGCTAGGGAGGCAAGAGCCAACTTACCTTTCTCTAATGTACAAGACCAAGTGCCTATTTCTAGGAGATAACTAGTATCCTATTCCATGATATGCATGGGTTTATATATTGAAGCAAATATAAAATATTTTATATAAAATCTAAAAGATGAAAAGTTTAAAAAAGTGCAAAGAAAAAATTAATAGAATACGTTATTTAATAATAGACTCCTATTATTTCAATCAAAAAGAAAAATCTCAGCTGCATGTCAAAAATATAAAAAAAGAGTTTTGCCATTTAAAGACTAAATATAGACTTTGTGAGTAGGATTTAGGAACAAAACTAAAAAGAAAGGAGAAAAAGAAAAATAAAACCTCAATATACGGTTTGAATATTCATCTTCATAAGGTTGCTAATTTTTCTTGCGAGACTCACCTCCTTGAATTTTCTTATTCACTTTTTCTAAAAGTAAATAAATAAACTAAAACAAAAAGGAGAAAAAGAAAAAGAAAACTAAAGAACCTTAATATAGAGTTGGATATTCATCTTCATAAGGTTGCTAATTTTTCTTGCAAGTCCCACCACCTTGATTAGCTTCATGAATTTCCATTTTCACTTTTTCTTAAAAAAATCATCTGATGAAATAATTTGTAACTTTTAAGAGAGGTAAAATACTTTTGTACTTGGAAGAGGAGAAAACAAAATTCTTGTTGACATTGTGACTATATATGATTTCATTGACAATGTTGATGTCGGTATTTAAACGAAATAACCATGAGATTTAAAGTTCCTACTTCTACTAATCGAATAAAGACAATATAATTTAGTTACTATTGTTTGATAATTTTATTCTAACTACTCACATTCGTTTTATAAATTTTTAAATTAGGGATAAAAATATTCAATAATAGAAGCGAATTCAAATACAGTACTTATGGAGGATAACTCCTTGTGGATTTGGTTAAAATATTTGATTTAACTTTCAAAGTAAGAGGCCAATCTGTTTATGACTCAAACAAAAGATATGAATCAAATTTTTTGGGGGGAAAAAATTAAAAAAATATATAAGAATTTGGAGCTCCTAACATTCAGTTAATTAGTTGCTATAAAGTTTATAGGAATTGTAATTGAAATGGAGTTCTAAAATTTTGCAGATATGGTTTGGATTTCGATGTTCCAAGTTCATAGTGGTAAAGGTCACGTAAATTTAAAATTGTGAGAAGGGATAAAGTTCACATAATTCATGCACACAGTAAAAAGTTACATTACTAATAATTAACAATTTCTAATGGTTTGATTGTATCAAAATTATGGAGCTCCATATATCTGAATTAAAATAAATATAAAATTCTAGAAAAAAGGAATTAGCATTTTTGGAGGTGTGTGAAGACTTGTAATAAAATTTTTTTCCTGCAATACATATAGATATATAGATTCGTAGACCAAGTCTTCACATACTCATGGTGATGGAACTTGTTTCTCTTAGTCAAAATATTGGTAACCATATTGCTAGAGAACTCTAGAAAGAAACCTCAAGAAATTGAGAGAGATAGCGTTGATGTCTCAACAGCCTTCTGTTTATCGACTAAGCCCTAGAGAATTGCAACTTTGCCTCTCTGTTCTTTGCAGGTTTAAGTAGGCGCTAAATCCTAAGTTGTGCTATAAAAATTCCTTCTAGTACTCTTCTCTAGACTATGGCAGAGGAGTTAGTAGATTAGTTCAGCAAGGAAGAAAAGCTCTGATTTTTCAGTTCTGAAAAGAAAAATAAACCAGACAATTGGTAGGAGGTGGCAAGACTGGATAAGGGATTCCCGTTCCCAGAAAATCCAGAAGGCAGCAATTTATATTGGACCGAATCAAGGAAGAAAACAACTATACAGAAAAATGGGAAAAGAGAGTAAAAAGGGCAGAGATAGGATAGTGGAAAAGAAGTAAATGCAGGGAGCAGCACAGGGGAATTGAAGGAGAATACAATTGAGAATATATGAAGAGAACTCAAATGTCCGGCATGGAAGAGGATACTGTCAATCTGGCTCCAGAGATGAGAAAAAAGATAATAACTACTTAGGTGGGGATGCTGAGATGATGATGGATGTCCTTGCTAGAGCAGAAACGAGTAAAGAAAAGGAACCAAATGGGAGTAAACAGAAGAGAGTTAGGATTTTACCAAGATCACTTAGATAACCACTAAAAAATATTACCGACACTGCTAAAAGAGATTCTGTTAATATCAAAAAAAAAAAAAGGAAATTGAGAGATGAGGACTCAGACATGGTGATAGACACTGAGGGACCAGAAAAGGAGACTGAAAGCATTGTGCAATCAGGAGGAGGAAATCAGGCTTGATCATGTGGTGAGGGCCAACCTCAATGGGCCATATTCGAGGGATTAAATATCCACAATCATATTTTCAAAAGCAGAAAAGTTTGAAAAAGAACAAAAAGGACATGCAAAACAGTTGTGGAAACAGGATGATTTACTTCCAATACATCTACTTCTAGCTTAATACATCTAATAAACACAAGTTTTCCCCAAGCCCCACACCGTGAGAGGGTGCCTGGAGATCCGCCCAACAAATGGAGAATTGGAGAACAATAATTGCTATGCTTCAGTGCTCAAAGATTTCATTTTTAATGTTTCTAGGGTGGAAAACGAGCAGCTCTATATCTGAAATTACAACGAAATATTTTTTCTTTTTTCACAACAAAATACATATCCAGGCATAAAATGAAGCCCTTCCATTCTGGAAAAGTTCGATAGGCTTAATATGACCAAATAATCACAATCAGCCCTCATATAAGTTTCTTAGTAATCAAACTGTACTGAGATGAATTCAAAAGTTTCAGCGAACTATACTTTTCCGTAATTAGTCCAGAAGTTGATCCAAATAAATTTCTTTGCTTGAATGCAGGAAAAGAAAGCAAAAGCGAGTTTTGATTGGCGAAGAAGCAGACGACTGAGTAGAACATCTGAGAAAGCTGTAGTTTTAGCTCTCTTGACATCAAGGTGAACCACAATCAAAGACATCCAATTCCTCATGAGACATTTGAGACAACGTGGATGCGGAGAAGGAAGGCTGAATGAATGCTCAGCATAAGACATTTGAGATAAACCCTTAATTACTGGAGCCAAATATGATTACCACCAACTTATGGTATCTAGTATGTGTCTTAAAATAATATCTTACTACGATTTGAATGCCCTTTGGAGTAGAGCTAATCAATTTAATTCCTTTTGTTGTATCTTTTTTCCAAGGACTCTAGATTCTATTTCTGCCATTTTCAGTTGTGAGATTATTTAGCTTTCAGTATAAAACTAAAACAGGCGGTGGGCTTCACTTCTAGAATTCTCCATGGCGGATAAATATGATTTTGAATTAAGAACAGGATGAGTTTTATTTAGACTAACGATTTTAGGTAGCATGATTGTAACGAGGTACACCCAGTCGGATGTCAATGCTAGGTAGAAAATCTGCATCATCCTTGAACATATCCCTTTTGACAAGTTAAGGAGCTAAAAACAAAACGAGGGATGTTAAATTAACCATAAGGTTGCTTTTGATACTTGATAGAAAAAGGCATGAGCCGGCTAATTTGAAATACTGGAGGAAGCTGCTGTGGACTTACGGGGAAAGCCAATTAGTACACAATAATACACCATTTTTTAGAGATGGATATCTGCAAGTGGTGGGTTCGGTAAGACTTTGCGGTTGTAATTGTGGGTTCCCAGGCATCAAAATAATGCAACATAGATTATTCAAGAATATATAAGGTTGATTGGTAAGAAACATTTTATACAACTACAGGAGAAGATGACAATGTGGTGCAGCTAGCATAAGGTATGCAACAATCGTAGTTTAGTGCAGATTAGGTGTCAGATGTGACAGTAATTTAGTGCTTTCTGGACTCATTCCAATATGATTATCGTTAAAGCTAGTAACGGAGCATGTGTTTTGCACGTGATTATGAGATTTTTTATATTTCGATAAAATATAGAAAAGTCTCTTAAGATTAAGTGAATATACAAAAAACACACTTATAGTATCAAAACATACACTCCGATACCTCATGGTTTGAATTAATTTAAAAAAGTGACGGAAATAGTCAGAATTAATGGGTTTGAAATATACG
This sequence comes from Coffea humblotiana, assembly GCA_023065735.1. NCBI lineage: Eukaryota > Viridiplantae > Streptophyta > Magnoliopsida > Gentianales > Rubiaceae > Coffea > Coffea humblotiana. The sequence continues at coordinate 2,372,381 of CM041212.1, read as the reverse complement.
CACTTCTTTTGCCAGTATTTATGTCAGAAATAAATAAAATTTTAATTGATATACCTATTATACCCTTAGAGTTATAATATAGAAAAACTCCTTGTGATTAAGTAAATCTATAAAAAAAATCTCTTATAGATTTAAATCATATAATCCAATACTTGGTGATTTGAACTAGCATGAAAAATCGACAAAAATTATTTAAATTAAAGAGTTTGAGGTTTCTTGACATGGAAAATAATTTTTAAATCAAAATTTTAGCTAATATATCTATTAAACCCCTTAGAACTCATAAAATTTTCAAAAACAACCCAAAACTCCCAAATACAACTCACCTTATTTCTATACATAAAATAAATAAATAAAAGTTTTCCATATAAAACTCATCTTATTTCTATACACAAAATAAATAAATCAAACTTTCAAATACAACTTACCTTATTCCTATGCACAAAATAAATAAACAAAAGCAAAATATAACCATGGAGGGTTTTTCCCTAGGTCGACTTAACCTCAGGGGAGTTTTTCATAAGTTTACTTAATAGAATGGTTGTTAGAAGGTCTTTTATTGTTTATATATATTAGGATAATTGTGTCATTTCATCTGTCTCTTTTAGTTTTGATGATTTCCGTTGTTATTTCAAATTAGTTCAAGCCATAAGGAGTCAAAATATATGATTTGAAGCCATAAGGGGCTTTACCGTAGGTTAGTTTAAACACAGGGGTTTTTTTTTGTATTTTAATCAATTTATTTTCTTCTTCTTTTTTTTTTAATTTTGAAAAAACCAATTGTTTTGAGGGAATAAATATAATTGAGACAAAAGAATGATATTTAACATTTATATTATTTATTACTTTTTTTTCCTAAACTTGCCCTGCCCTATCCAATACAAATGCACAAATAGCAAAGCGTCCTGTATAATAAGAGCACTTTTGTTTCGTAACAGTGTAAATATTTTTGTCTTCCTAGTGAATTTTGGTGACATGAATGTTTTCTTTTATGTCATTTGAGTTAAAAATATTCAGCTTTTTAAATAATTTGTTATTCTCCTTGATCACATGATTCTATGAACTTTTATTAGTTTTAGTGAGTTTTTTTAGTTTTTTTTCTATTAATGGTGAGTTTTAAGATGATCCACAGTGCTATTGCAATTGTAATGCTATTTAATTTATATTGAACTTCTATTGCTCGAATTTCAATAGCTCCACTTTGAAAAGAAATGCTTTGATTTGGTGAACCATGTTTGTGTTTCTTATTGATGACATACTTTATAGATATAGAACTTATATGACTAAAAAATTGTAAACTGTTAGGACTATTTATTATATAATAATAATCTGATGAGGAACCTGGATGTATTTTAGTACATCTTTGACGTAACCTTTGAAACTGGATATTTTATAAAAAGAATATTGTGTATTTGTTGACATTGATATAGTAGTTTAATGCTGTCACTTGTTATAAGAATACTCTTAGTGAAGTTCACTAAATTTAATTTTTTTGTGACAATTGAAATAAAAAATTCCCAACATAAAACTCTTTGTCTCAAGATTTAGATGTCTTGGGTTCCAATCCTTCTTATCCCTCCTTACTTTTTAAATTCCATCCCCCCTGCTGAATTTTTTTTTTTATTAAAAAACTCACTAACTACCCTTTCACAACATCTCCTATCTTGTTGAAGTCCACTAATCAATACCAATATATGTATGGTAAAAAGTTGATTTTGAGACATATTGTACTTCTATCCAAAATAAAAAAAATAAAAAGACTTGTGGTACTTTTGGGTGACTCATGATATCAATTTATCATAATTTGTTTCATGCTGAAGTACTTTTTAAACTTAGATATTTTGTTAATATAATTTGTTCTTTCTTTTTGTATTTATTTCACATCAACTTAAGGGAAATTTTCATTTTTTTTATTTGTGGTACTTTTTAGGAGGCTCAAAATACCAATATATTATGTTTTGTTTCATCTTGAAGTTTTCTTTAAACTTGGATATGTCGTTAATAAAATTCATTCTTTACTTTTCTTTTTGGTTTATTTCACCATAACTTAAGGGAATTTTTCATCTTTGTAAAATACAATGCACTTTTTCCATTAACTGGGGAGGAATGTAATTTTGCATAGTAAAGAATAAGATCAGTATTTTTTGCTGATACTATTACCCCACCATGTCACACAGCTAGTGATGCAACTAGCAAAGAGGGGGGTGGCTAGTGTGATCGGAGATTATGCAAAAGCATAAACCAAAAGAAAAAATTACACGAACATTTTCTTGAGCGAATCGAAGATTAGTAGAAGAGGAACTCTTAATCTATTGGAAAAACCCAATAAAAGTTGATAAGAGAATGGTAGAAAATAACTAGGGTATGCCCATTTATATGGTACATCGCTTATTAGCATAAAAAAAGAAAAAAGAAAAAATGATGCAGACCAAAAGAAATATGCAAAAAGCCCCGATGTGGATCCGTGGAGAAAGTCCACGAATCATGGTTTGCGGATTTGAAAACTGATGAGGTGATTTCCGAGTGGGCGAACTAAGTTGAGAGCATGATCTCACCTACCAAGATATAGAAATGTCTGGGGTTTTATCCCCCAGTCCCATTCCGATGCTAAAGTCAGTTATGGGTTAGAAGTTGTAAGTAAAAGCAAAACTAATTGGGTTAGAGTTCTTCCTCCCTTTTTCAAAGATAGAAGAAGGGTATTTATAGTAAAAAGACCTATAGAGGAAATGATGAATTCTACTCCCTATTACTTGTAGTGTGACAGCCAAGGGTGGCGGGGTAGGTCTGGACAGTAGAAAGGTAGCGGTCACATCAACCTGTTAGGTATTAATCAGTTTTGCTTGAGGGTGTCAAACATTGAGTGACCAGACTTGAGGGCAAAGCCGAGGCGGGACTCATTTCGAGAAGATGGAGATGAGTTGCGGTTTGAAGTTAAGAAGTCGAGATAATTATCTCGACATTGAAGATCCGAGAAAGTTACTGACCTCGGCATTGAAGAATCGAGGAGGGCTGAGGTGAGTGCCCACAAAAACCATGTCACTACCTTCAATCTATCCAAGCAATTCACGGTTGACCTAAACCGAATTCAAAGTAGTGATAACTTTGACCTAAACCAATTCGAGACAATAGTAGTGATAACTTTCTTTCTTCAATCCTCCTTTGCGTGATCCGCCTTGACCCAAAAATCATCAAACATCCATCCTACATTAGTACATCCCACTTGAGAAGAGCTTGCTCTCAAGTGACTTTGGGAATTTGGATACATAGGCACGTGCAAGCAATGATACAGAGACAAGTCTATAACATTAAAGTATGAGAAATGCAGGGACTCTTGCAAATCCACAACATAAGCATTCTTGTAGGGCTCATACTTGCAAGGCTACAATTTCCCATAAGTGCCAACTGGTAATCGCTCACACCTCAGGAATACCACCACCATGTCTCCAACGTCGAACATAGTATCTCTACGAGGCTTGTCAGGTGCTGCTTTGAATTTGGTATTTGTCAACTCCAACTTCTGCCTAACTGCTTCTTATGTCCTAGACATCTTTAGCCATACTACCAGTTGCTACACTATAACCCAGTACATTCAGCAACGTGACCAAGTCAATAGCATGTCATGCTGGCTTTACGTACACCACTGAAAGAGTGATGTTCCAATTGATGATTTTTCAAAATATTGACGATTAAACTTCTTAATAAAGGAGCAGAATAGCAAGCGATCTTAAACAATATTAGATGGAACATGAGCTATTAACTCTTAGTTATTGTCCAAAAGTTAACTACTATTTTGTTCTTTATTTTAAATTTAATTTAATGAACACGTGTCGAGACATGATTAAATTTTGCCAGTAATAACGAAAAATTCTTCAAATGTCTTAAATCTGCTTCAAATTAGATACAATGGGACCAAATATGCTCTTGTTGAAACTTTAAAAAACTTAAACTGCACAAATGCTAAATATTGATGACCAAATTTATTTTTTGTCAAAACTTTAAGAATCAAAACCAGGAGCTAAACATTGGAGACTAAAAATTGCATTCGGACAATTTGGACAACTATAAATGGCCTCATGAATTCATTTGAATTTTGGTCTTTTTTTTTTCTATATTTTGCCAAATGGGTCTTACGGGTTTAGTTGTAAACTCGCCAATTTTTATTGAAGATTAAAACCAACTTTAAAAAAATTTTCTTGCTAATTTTTTGTTGTTTCATTATGCGTATAAAGTAAAAGATACAATCATGACGTTTTTCATTTTTTAAGTCTAGCCGAACTGGTCAAACCAATCATACCGTTACCTTGAGCTCGGCTAAGTCATGCAGATTCTCAAAACACCGAGTTCAACAAGTGATTATTTGTATTGCAGTTCTTTGGAATCTGAAAACATTAGCTAACATTGCAAACAAGAGCAAAAACAAAAGAAAGGTCGCCTTTGTTTTAATCTTTTTCTTTATTGTTATACATATGTAAAAGTAAAGTTATATAAGAAAAGTAAAAATAGTAGTAGGCTGGACAGAGGCACTTGCTAGGGTAGTAGGGGCAGGCAGGAGGACTACCCTGGTTGAAACCTGCCCTGCTGCCAATCCCGGCTACCTCCTTCCCTTTTTTTATATCTCACTCTTTCTCCGTTACAAAAAAAAAAAAATTAAGAGAAAACAATGGGTATGTTTGGTTATCATAATTTGCAAAAAAAAAAAAATCAAATATCATTCAACTTATATCATAAACGCAATTTTTAAGTATCTTTTTATGTTACATGTATCGCATTATGAAAAATGCAATAGTGCTCCTCCAAATAATTTTTTTTTCAAACAATTTCATATCCAAACACACTCAATTAGACGAAATTAAAAAAAAAGAAAAGAAAAAGTAATCGAAAGTTGTAGAGCATGCTATATATGAGAGCGTTGCCAATAACCACTAGAGAATTGTACCAAGTGGTTCAGCAAAGCGACCTCACTCTCGATCGTGTTCTCATTTACAAAGTTTCACACATTCCTTGGAGCTGCAGATACATTGTTGATTCTCGTAACACAAAATCTTCAGAGTGCCATACGCGTTCACAGAAGCGAAACCAATCATCAAACATAAGGTCAAAATCAGCACTACATATCTGACAGCCATCCTCCAATTCGTTTCTTTCTTTTCTTTCTTGCGGTCTACCATTTTCCGCCACTCGTCCTCTTTAGTACCAAGATCTTTCAACAAACTTATGAGTCTCTCACCGTTAAATATCAAAGCTACCAAATTAAGAATGGCAGCTATCAGAGACAGAGAGAGAACCACGTAGCGAAAATGGCATTTGACATGGGATGAGCCATTGAACACTACTGTGAAGACAACTCCTTGGAAAACAAAGTAATAATTTGCAAGTTGAAAAATACTGGTTTCTAGAGTTTGGATTCGCTGCTTGTTCTCGGCAATGTCTTCTAAAGCTTTGCCTTTAAGTAGCTCCAAGGCGTCTGTCATGTTTCCCGCCGTGTTTTGACTTCCAGAGGGCGCTGCCTTTGTGGTTTCTGGTGCCATCAAATCAACTGCTGCACTGTTCTACCTCTGGGAATCGGTCTTGCACTCTCTCTATATGTCACATAGACATATATATATATATATGTGTGTGTGTGTGTGTGTCTACGCTCCTAGCATGCACAAGCGCACAATTTGATTCGTTTTACCTACAGGAGGACATAGAGACCGCGTCCTATATATTTCTTAATTCTGACGTAGAATATCAAAATACCCCCTAGATAGCAGCATGGGAACTTCTCATCCTCACTAATACGTTGCCAGGAACATGTAATACGCAGTTTAGAGGAAAAAAAATAGAATAAAACTTTCGCAGTGCAGAACAGGTTGCACACTGACCAATCAAATAACAAGAAGAAAAGAAATCAATCTTGATTAACCCTCTAGGCAAAGTTTAATATGACAACGTGATGGCAGCCATTTTTATGAAAATAGTGCTGGTTTGCTTGCAGAGATAGACAAATTAGTGATGTAAGAACAGCCACTTTAATCCAGTTTTGGAGTTTTGAGAGGAGAAATGAAGTTCAAGATAATCAAGTGATGAATATTTAAAAATGTTTGTGCTGAGAAAGCTACACAGTAAACACTTGAAACTTTGTACGCATTGAATTTGCCAATACAAAGTTGGAAATAAAAAGGTTCTCATTCTTCTTCAATATTTCGAGTAAGACACTGTAATTATCAAATGATCTCTATTCGTTTATTTCCGTTGACAACGTATCTTTCTTTTTGTAAAACCCAAATTTAGGGTTCTAATAATAATGAATGCATGTAAGGTTATAGAATTGAAGGGGTAAAACAAACATTCAAAATATATGTGGGAGGGAAGAAAATTATCAGCTCACAATATCAATATTATTGAAATCTCAAATAATGAATAAAGTCACTCCACAATAGAAAATGTGACAAACTCTTCTAGGTTCTCTCCAGAAAAAATTTTAAATATTGTCTTATTTATAATCTATGAGATTTGTAAATAAAATAGCACACAAATTCCTAAATCACACAATTACTAAAAGCCTAAGTCCAATAAAACTAATAAATAAATAAATAAATACTTCTAGGCTTGGTTTATTTTGCCAACATTGTCTTCTTTAAACCAAATTCTCCATTGACACAAGTCCAGCGCCATCTTGAGCAAACAAGCTCTATGCAAATCTCTATTACAATACAGCTGATATGCAACTTCATCTTGTTATAAGTTATTTATTTCATCTTTAAACGTGGCAGTGGACACACATTGTATTTTCGTAAAGAATTTTTCAGCAATTTCTTCTTGATCAAAGTACTCACTTACACAAACTTATTTATCACTAGAATAATCATATTTATCACCAATGTCAGTGTCCAAAAATACAAAATCATAGATTGCTCTCTTGCCAAAACTATCATCATCAAATAACTCAGAATAGCCACTGCTACAATCATCCTAAAATTTCATACAACCAATCAACTTTTTTGGAGTAAAAACTTTTTGAATTCCGTATCTATTAAATCAATATATTTCCATCATCTTAAAAAGAGTCTGAACCAATAAAATTTTCAACAATTGTTTTTTCTTCATATACCAAATCAGACTTTTCTTCTTCTTTATCAAATTACCACATTGTTTTTCTTTAACAAATTCATCACTCCGAATTTCTCCAAATAATATATGTAAATTAAAACTATCAACTAATTCAAAATTTTCAATATCACCCGTATCATAACAAATCTATCATTTTCAAAATCCACAAACCAATACCAACAACTAGACTTCGGTTTGAAAGCATAATTTTTCTCAGTCGTTTGCAAAACATAGTAAATATCCTTCCAAAATTTCCAAGATATTTTAGTACGATGAGCAAAAGTTTTGTAAATATTTTTGCTATTGTTTTATGCATCACTTGAAAGAATAATCGTGTCTTCTCAAAAATGTTTTGGCAACTCACTTGCATTAACCAACAAAGAATATCACCAAAATTACATTATTTAAGATATTTTTCTACTGCTAAAATCCAACCAAAATGTATATGTCTATTTGTGCTTATAGGAGTCAACATGGCAAAATTTTCGCCATCAATCAGATCTCTATAATGTTTCCAATTATAACAATCTATACTTGAATAAATTTTTCTCTCTTTCTGTGAAGTTTTTTCGGCCTTCCTGATTGATTGACCAATCAAATCCTTCAATCTAACAACCCGTAGCAATCAGCAAATTCGACAAGATTCCTCTCCGATCTCTGTTTTCACACTTGCAACAATCTAACAATTTTCGAACCAATCTTATGATTGAATTCTTCACCAACTACACATTTCAGAGCCAACTTTGTGTTTAATTCGATTAACTAAACATTTTTCGACAACTTTATGTCCTAATTCTCTGACAATAGAAACGCCCAAGACTAACCTCATAATCTGGCTCTAATACCAATCGTAGAACCCAAATTTTAGGATTCTAATAATAATCAATATGTACAAGGTTACAGAATTGAAGGGATGAAACAAACACTCAAAATATATGTGGAAGAGAAGAAAATAATCAACTACAATATTATTGAAATTTCAAATAATGAAAAAGTTACACCATAATAGAAAACGTGACAAACTCTTCTAGATTCTCTCCAGAAAACATCCTAAATAATGTCCTATTTATGATCTACCAAATTTTTTAGAAAGAAACCACTTGCATAAGAAATTACCAAATAAAACATAAATTCCTAAATTGCACAACGATTAAAAACCTAACTCCAATAAAAACTAATAAAATAAATAAACACTTTTAGATTTGGTTTAGTTTGCCAACACTTTTCTTCATTAGATCCCAAAGAAGTTGACGATAAAAATGTCAGGAAGAATTAAGGACATAGGAAAAATTAACGAAATTAAGACTCTGCAAATTCAATATGTGGAAATCCATAGAAAAAACTTTTGGAAGATACAAAAGCATTAGAAAATCGAAGAAAATTTTTTTTGATTCTGTGTTACAATCTTATAATTTCCATAGAGAGTTGCAGTTTTAGTCTCCAATGTTTGGTCTATTGCTAAATTGGTTGTTTATGTTCCAACCAAGCAAATTTGGTCCCTAAAGTTATGATATTAGGTACATTTAGGATATTTGACGAAAATTTAACAATGACTAACAGTCAAAATCAAATTACCATGACAATGAAATATAGTCTAATTGTTTGGTAAGACACTTCACTTATGATCGATAGGTTGTAAGTTTGAGTCATTGAATGGGTAATTGGATAGTCATTATTCATCCTCTTTAAAAAGAAAAAAAAGCAAAAAAATCAAGTTACCATTAGTTGATAGATTTGACTTCTCACTTTTGGTTAGGAGTGCAAACGAGCTAAGTTGAGTCGAGTTTTGATCTAATTGAACGACCTCAACTGAGTTTATGAAACTCGAGCTCAAGCTTAAAAAAATATAAAAAATAATTATTTTATTTTTAAAAATAAATAAAATAATAAATTTTAACAAATAATAAAATATTAAGGATATATATGTAATTTTATTATTAAAATAAATAATATATAATAATCAAGCCTTAACTAAGGTTTATGAAACTCGAGCTTGAGCTCGACTCAAATTTGAGTCGCGCTCAAGCTTAAAAAATATAAAAATAATATTTTATTTTTAAAAAATAAATAAAATAATAATTTTTAACAAATAATAAAATATTAAGGATATATATATATATATATATAATTTTACTATTAAAATAAATAATATATATATAATCGAGTTCGAGTCAACTCGTGAGTTAACGAATTTAGTATTTTTGAGCTCGACTCGAGCTTAAGTAGAGTTCCGACTCAAGCTGCTGCGATCTCGATTTGTTTGCCCTACTTTTGGTCCACAATTTTGGAACTTTTAGAAGCCAGATGGATACAAGCTCCAATTAGCCGTTTGCTTAATTGCATCTAAAGAAATGTCCAAAGAAACGCTAGCAGTTTTTGTAATTAGATTCACGTTAGACGTAATACTTTATGTATTGTGTCTGGCGGAATTAAAGAAAGACCGCCAAGTATTTTCGTCTTTTTTAATGTTTTTGTTTGTTAAGGACAAAGTATTTTAGTCAACGATGAAACAACATGTCTAATTCATGACAAGTCCAGGAGGAATGGAATCTTGAGAAACAGTTCAATGATTGAACATATTTAAACCATCACAAAATTGAGATACTTACAGATAGGAAGCAGGTAAACGGCCAAGGCTCTTCTCATGCATTGCATTCTTTTGTCATTTTGTCTTGAGAATAACATGGGAACACATGAAGGCTTGAAGAGACAGGCACCAGCAGTTGATACCCGTCTTTTAGAATCGCTGTCTATCACATGGTATAATTCATTGAATATGACATTGTTTGAGATTTTTTTTTTACTTTAAAATCCAACCAAAATATGCATGTCTATTTATACTTATAGGAGTCAATATGGTAAATTTTTTACCATCAATCAGATCTCTATAATATTTTGCCATTATTTAACAATTTATATACATGAATAAATTTTTCTCTCTCTTTTGTCAAGTTTTCCCAGCCTTCTTGGTTGATTGACCAATCAAATCTTTCAATCTGACAACCCGTAGCAATTAACAAATTTGATAGGATTCCCCTCTGATCTCAGTTCACACTGGTAACTATCTAACAATTTTCAGACTAATCTTATGATCAAATGCTTCACCAACACACATTTCAAGACTAATTTTGTGGTCTAACTTGTTTAACTAAATACTTTTTGGCAACTTTAAAAGGAAGATGCAAAAGCATTAGTAAATCGAAGAAAATTTTTTGTGATTTTGTGTTACAATCTTATAATTTCTAGAGAAAGTTGCAGTTTTAGTCTAAATGTTTGGTCTATCTACAAAATTGGTCGTTAATGTTCCAATCGAACAAATTTGGTCCCTAAAGTTTTGATACTAGGCACATTTAGGATATTTGACAAAAATTCAACAATGACTAATGGTCAAAATCAAATTACCATACAACAAAATACAGTTTAGTTGGTTGGTAAAACATTCACATGTAACTGATAGATTGCAAGTTTAAGTCATAAATGGTAAGTGGATAACAATTATTCATCCTCTTTAAAGGAAAAAAAAAGCAAAAAATCAAATTACCATTAGTTGACAGCTTTGACTACTCACTTTTGGTCCATAATTTTGGAACTTTTAGAAGACAGATGGATACAAGCTCCAATTAGCCGTTTGCCTAATTGCTTCTAGCGAAATGTCCAAAGTAAACGCCAGCAGTTTTTGTAATTAGCTTCACGTTAGACATAATACTTTATGTATTGTGCCTAGCGGAATTAAAGAAGACCGCCAAGTATTTTCGTCTTATTTTATGTTTTTGTTTGTTACGGACAAAGTATTTAGTCAACAATGAAACAACATGTATAATTCATGACAAGTCCAGAGGAATGGAATCTTGAGAAACAGTTCGATGATTGAACATATTTAAACCATCACAAAATTGAGACACTTACCAGGTAGGAAGCAGGTAAAAGGGTCAAGGTTCTTCTCATGCATTGCTTTCTTTTGTCATTTTTTATTGAGAATAATATGGAATACATGAAGGCTTGAAGAGACAGGCACTACCATTTGATACCCGTCTTTTGAATCGTTATCTCTTGCATGGTATAATTCACTGAATTAGATGTTGTCTGTTCGCTTGGGCATTATATTGTAAATATGTTGGTCAAATGAGCCGTGAGGAACAATCAAGAACCATTCTAGTTGATTCTTTTTTCTTTTAAAACCTACGTGCCTAGCAAAAACGTACACGTACAACTGTACAAGTTATTGACTCTTAATGCATAAGATGACTTGACTTTCACCTTACTCAGTGATTAAAGCTATGTAATAATTGTACATACAATAGTATGATTGGGCTGCCTCTAAACAAATATTGTGCAAATCAATGAATCCTCCCACAGAACAATACACACCTAATTCTTGTAGCCAGTTTAAATTGGGCTGCCTTTAATGTAATCTGGATTGTTGGGACGTCAATCATTGGTTGTTTGAAGATCAGGAGGTGTCCAAGGAGCAGGGAGTAGAAATAGATTAGAAATGAGGAGACATTCCTTATGGACTAACGTTAGGTTGATAGGAAGGTCGAAAAATTTGCCAGCGTTCTGCGGATCCTTCTGTCAATCATCCGGAGAATTCAATGAAGAAAAAGTCCAGAATGCCATTTGTCTGTCACAGTCTCACGATTAGTTTTAAGTTTGCTTGTACTAAATTCACCATCTGAACGGTGAATTAAAATTGTCCTTTTAAAGTAGCTAAGAAGTTGTCAAGTGAAAGGCGAAGTTTCGGCGAAACCTACAAGTTTGAAATCTTAATAAAACTTCATTGTTTAGGACCAATTGATCTGATAATATTTTCGTGTTTGTAGACGCGACTTGGAACTTATCTCCTTAGACAGGGTCACATGAAAACACATTAGTGGTCCAACGATGGGATTAGGTAGGAAAATGATGCGAAAGAAGAACAACATTAATATAAAGCCATAAAAGAGAACCGGGTGATTTAAATATACAATGAAGCAAAGAAAACCGCTCATATGCCCTTCAACCTATCGTGTTCATATGATGTTGAATCTGCCGAATTACAATTTTCTGTACCTACTTATTTGTTATATTAGCCGCCTTGCGTCAATGACTTGGAGTCAGATCTGTAGCGACCAAACCTGCTAGCTTGAGTGATCTAACCTTCAGCTGTTTAACCTTGCAGTTAAGTTCTTACCATTACCAAAGACGTTGAAGGGAAAGAATTTGGCAGAGTCAAGAGCAATAGACCAGGAAAAGACTTTGGAGAATTAAGTTCTGTCAGCCCAAAACTGGAGACCATTATGCAAAAGCTGTGGCCTTCGATGTTTTGGACAATAGTTTCCAACATTCAATTTTCCAACCCGTTATTCTCGGAGGTGGTGGCTTTTTTTTTTTTTTTTGGTTTTTTGTCGGTTTGGATCATCTACGGGTACTCAATCATGACCACCGTCCGTGATTATCGCCAGGGTTCCGCAAGAATATGGTTTGACCTTAGATCATGTGCAGAAAGGCTCTCCTAGCCTAGCTGGAAATCAAGAAATGCTTTTGGAGGAGAAGGGCTCGTTTGCTCCTTTTTAAAAAAAAAAAAATGGTATACGAGAACAGACATGTGGGTATAGTTTTTATGGGCTGGTTTGCTTCCAAAGTAGGACTCGATATAGAATCCTGGAAGAAGTAAGAACAGACAGAAAAAGGAAGAAAGATTTCACAAATAAAATAATGGCAGCCAAAAAGAAAAAAAGATATGCAAAGGCAGAGCAAACTAAAGATGGAAGTGACTAAAATCCACAGTTACAGTACATAGTTGATCTGCAAATTTCAAGACAGTTGCTCAACCAAAAAGAGTCAGAGTTGGAGTACATGCTTCCAAATTTTAGTGTGCGTATCTTGTTGCCTGAAACAACTGAGAAGAAGTATAAAGCAACGTAATTACAATTCCTAGAAGCGACTTTTACAGAATTAAGCTTTGTTAGCCAAAAGCTGTAGACGATAAAGCAAATTTAGGGTTGTTTGATGATAGCTGGTATAAAGCAAATTTAGGGCTGTTTGATGAAATTGTCTTCAGTGTGTATGTGTGCTGTGGTGGGGGGGGGGGGGGGGAAGGGGTAGTGAAATAAAAAAAGTCGACGGCCACTGTAATTCGATGAAAAAAAGAGAGAATTCAAACCACGACCAACAAAAATTTCAGTAGAAACACCACCACCAACTAAGCAAAATAGAAAAACAAAAAAAAATCATCAGATTCTGAGATCCAACAACCATCTCCATGACTGTTCTAGTCTATTCTGGCGAGTTCCATTTGTTATTACTATTCTTTTTGGGGATGGTGGTTATGGCAATATCTTTTGTTGGGTAGTAGATAAAACCAGCGCATTGAAGGCGCGCTCAAATTTAAGGTCAACTTTGTAATAGTTTAGATTCACAGGGAGCGGCAAGACCATTGTTAGATCAACCATTCCAAAACGTGTAATATTTTTTCAATATTTTATAATTGCAAGTGAATTGCTTGTACGTCTTACAATAGCGATATTATCATTCATGTGGATCTTATATATAATTGCATTTCTATTGTGAATTTTATACGTAATTTATATAGAAATTACCTCATTCCAAAAATATTACACTGTTCAATTGACAATTGTCCGCGCCCCCAGTTCATTTCATAAAAAGGACCACGGTGTCATATCAAACAAAATAAATATACATTAGGATATATACCATGTAACCATGCCGATGAATTAATCATATACGAAGAGTAGAAAATCCGCCCACCTGGCAGCAATTGTCCATTTCGTTGGCTTTTTTATTCGCGCCTGCAGTATGAAAGTTGGTTTCGTCGCCCTTGACCCCATGCTGCAATTTCACTTCATTTAGCCATTTTGAGTTGCTTGAAGCCAAGACTCTTACCAGACAGCTCTATAGTTAGTTTTGGATCCTGTCCCCAAAAAAAAAAAAAAAAAAAAAAAGAAAAAGCAAGTCCCAGCAATTGAAACTCTTTGGAACGATGGCACAAGAAGAGGATCATCACAGCAAGACGCAAATTGTGGTCAGCACCGAAGTTCCGGGAAGCGACTTTGCAGAATCAAGCTTTGTTAGCCAAAATCTTCAGACGATAAAACAAAAGATGACGCAGCAGATGGCTGTAGTCACCGTGGCCTTTCTTTCCTGGGCACAATTTTTTTACATTCAATTGTCCAACCCAATAATCTGCTGCGTAGGAAATGGTGGATACCGTTCAGTGTGTTCTCGTCAGTTTCGATCATCTACTGGTACACAATCGAAATCATCATCCGTGATTACAACCTGGTTTGCAAAGATACAATGCGGCCTTAAATCGTTTGCAGCAAAAGTCCTCTAGCTCAGGTGGAAATGCCCAAATGCTTTGGAAGGAAAACAGCGGGTTTGCTTCCTATCTCACTTTGTATAGGCAGAACAGATATATGTACATAGTTCTTTTGTCTATGCTGGCTTTCACTTCCCTGATATTGTATGCTTGTTATTCGATTCTCCATGACCAGAGTCCCTAGATCATTGCCTCGTCAAGAATTTGGGAATGGTAGATGATATTTGCCCTCCAAATTGGAACTTTGGCAATCCAACCTTCTATTAGATGATTGACCCAAAAAAAAAAAAAACTATTTCCCATCACATCTCCAGCTGCCAAAGCCCACTACAAAGTTTTCTCTTGATTCTTCCTAATCCCCATGTAAACCAACGCATCCTTCTTTTCTACCTCCGTCCTCTCTACCATTCACTAGTTTTGTAGAAAAATCCACCTCTATTTTCATAACCACGGCTACCTCATCTTCCTTCCACCTAATTCCAAAGCGTTGCAGACTCCCAACATCATAGGGTGGCAGTATGTCCCAAGTCCCAGTGGGCTTGAAGCAGGACTAATCTTATTTATACCCATCAATTAATTGATGGGAATTCTTGGGAAATACTTGGGTACCCAAACTCTATTCTTTGTGTTTTTTGCAGCAACTGCAGTTGGCGAAGTTTTTAAAAGATGCACTATATTTGGAAGCAGAATAAGAAAATGAATAGTATATAAGTATTTCGTGTAACTTTGGTTCAAAATTCAGTCTTCTTGTTAGTTTGTTGCCATTGTATGGAATATAGTAGTGCAGTTCTAAATTAGTGTCTTCTCCTTAGCCAATCTTTTTGGCTATTTACCTTCCCATTTTTCTCAATGAGAAGATGAGAGCATTGGTATTAATTTTCATGTGATTATCCAGTCAACATTGAGGTTTACTATTCAATCTAAAAGTATGAAGTATGAAAGCCTTCCTAGAATTCTTGATCTGTTTCAATATGGTAAGTCTCGTTGATGACAAGTTCAGCATACAAGTAAATATAAATTATCAGGTAAACCTTCAATCTAGAAGTAAATGAATAAACTTTGTTGTTGTTACTGATGATATGGGGAATAAAGTAAGGTCATGTGGTTAGAAATTCTTTTGTTCTCAAATTCTGCTCTTCTTTCTTTCTACATTGCAAGGGAAACATTAAGATAGTAATTCTAGATTTAGTTTCAAATTAGACCATTTAGTTACCTAGGTAAAATGATTCTGTAAAATTGTTGGCTGCTAAATGAAATAAAATAAGGAAACTGTGTTATTTTTTATTTGTTCAGGCTAAAGCATTTCTTATAATAATAAATACAGTCTTTTTAAGTCTTTATAGGACTTATTTTTTCCTTAACTAAAATTTAGCAACATTGGATATCAAAGATTAAAAATATATACATAAAAAATAAATAAATAAAATTTTAGGAAAAAAAGAATTCTAGAAAATATAAATTCACAATAAGACCAAAAGAAATTTAATAAATAAAAATAAAGTTATATGAAAAATAAAAAAGAATTAAGGAAAAAAAATACAAAAATAGATTTGGGTATTGGTAGGGATGACAATTGGAGCGTGTGCTTGTGGGGTGCTAATGGGACGGGTGGTGGGGCGGGGCAAGGGGAAAAAATTTTCCCCCTTTTTAGAAAAGAGGCGAGGGGCAGGGGAGTATACCCCCAGCCCATCCCCCACTCCACCACCCATTAAAAAAATTAATAAATGTATATATATATGTATGTATACAATTATATATAATATTTAATTTAATTAATTACAAATTTATAATAATGATATTATTAGTTATATGTATTATATAATGGATATTAGTATGTGTAATATAATTGATATTATCAATTACACTGATAATTATACATGTCTACTAATAGAAATTATTAATTAGTTATATTAAATTTACTAATACATTTATACTAAATTCTTAATTACACTTAATATAATAATACTTTATCTAAAAAATACAATAATGATTTAGTAATTGTATTTGTATTAAAAGTGAGAACTTGACTACTTTAGTTGTTTTTGTTTCATTATGCTGGATTGTAATCAAATAACTTTTGTTTGATTGTTTTTATGAGTTTCAATTGTGAAATTACAATAGATAATAATTTGATGATGTGTTGATAGTTTAGTACTTGATTATTTACAAAAATTTAACTATAATAAAGTTATATAACAAATTTATATTAGCCCCCACGGAGGCACCTGCGAGGGAAGCAGGACGGGGCAGGGAGAGTTAGTGGGCAATCCCCTGCCCTACGTCTCAACTCGCTCTGCTGCCATTCCTAGGTATTGAGTGAGATCAATCTAAACCTATTCCAAAGTGACTGTCCAAATTAGTTCCAAATTCGCATATAGGTAAGGTTGGTACTAAATCCATATTATTTGGCCCATTTCGCCGATTTTGCCACCACTAAGTGCCACTTGCCAGGAGATGATACTTTAGTGTTTAAAATGCTATTGGAGTATACTTCTCGAGCATCCTTGGCGGACAAAATCCATGAATCAGGTGCCAAATATGAAGTTAAGCTTCTATACCACGTCTATTCCAGAGGAATTGAACCGCATCCAAGAAGCTTATTATGTGCATCACTACCTGAAGCTAGATATCGTTTTGCTACCACGGGGAGTAATTGTTGGGATTCAAATGCAGAATATATAACTATTGAGATTCAAGTACACAATAATTTAATGACAATCAAACCATAAATATGAAAGATAAGTGACACACAAGATTTAACGTGATTCGACTTCATCACTAAGATTACGTCCAGTGAGAGAAACTTATTCTTTATTATGAGAGAAAAACTTTGTACAAAAATACAACTTGAACACAAACTCAACTCTTGTATACCATCTCTTATCTTCCAAGAACCCTCTCTCAACTCATGTATAAGGTTACATATTGCTTTTATGTGCCTGTTATAGACACTAAAATTTTAATAATTTATTTTACTTCATTTTATTTTTTTTTTTGTTTTTGTCCATTTTATTATTATTTTACTTTGTTTAAATTTTATTTGTTGTACTACCATTTATTTTCTTAAGAAAATCACTATTCAACTCCTTTTAAGAAAATTAGGTAGAAAAGAAAAAAAAAAAGAAAGCAAGAAAAGAAAAGAAAAGAAAATTGCAGATTTTTGCTAAAACAAAATATCAATCAATCAAAAATCAAAAAATCATTTCAAATTCATTTTTAGAAAATTAGAAACAAAAGAAAAAAGAAAAAAGAAATTTTTTTTATTAAAATCAGATTTTGTAAAAAAAAAATAAAAATCTTCACGCGCGCGTCTTCTCCATCCCTTAAGCTGGTACAAAAACCAGCAACAAACCAGTACAGATTGCAGCTCCATTTGATCCCCATTTCAATTCTTTTTTTATGTATTTTTTTGCTTTCCCCTCTAAGCCCCTAGTACATGGCCGCCTGGCCTTAATCCAAAACATCAAGAATCTTCTGGAGTTAAGCCAATCTAATGGCTCAAGAATTGGCTTAGAAAATGCAACAAATCTACACCTTTGATGCCTAGGGTTGTGGGGAGCTTTTGTTCCTATAAAAAGGGATAAAAATGCAGCCTTAGAGGACAACAAGAACAAGAGGAGAGACGGTGGACAAGAAAAAGATAGAAAAAAAAAGAAGAGAAAAGGGAGAGAGAAAAACAAAGGACATTTTTTGCAAAAAAATTTTCGGAGGAAACAGTCAATCTGACCAGCCATTTTCGTGTTCAATTTTCTTCTTAAATACAGCCCCATTCAAGGAGATTTTGATTTCGGCGCAATACACAAACTCAATAGAGGAAGTTTCATTCAGAAACTTTTTTGAAAAAACCCCAAAAAATCCTTTGAATTAAGCCCTCAAATTGCTAGGTCGTCATCACCATTCTCCATTGGCGCACCTTTGAAGATCCAGCAAATCCATCTGAGTCTTTTTCTTTGGTCATCTCACAATTTGTTTCGTTTTTTTTAAAGTGTCGAAGGTAATCTTCTCATCCTTTCCATTCAAATATCGTTAGATTAAGATCAGAAAACACTGAGATTTTGCTACTGTATCTTTTTTACTTGTTTATCCTCTTTCTGTTGCCTTCTTTTCTTCTTCCCCATGTTCTTACAGGACATCGGTTTAAAATCCCCCTGCATGAGTGGATGTTGATTTCATGCGCTTGAATGTTTAGATTTTGTATATGGACTTGAATCTTGACAAAGCCGTAGACATATTACATCCATGGTTCGCAATATCGGCCGATACCAATACGTATCGGCCGAGTCATAATTGGAACGGAGGGGACCGGTATGATACCAATCCCCGAATCACGGATATGATATGACGACTCGCTCTGACTAGACCGATATTGGTCAATTTGAATCTGTGATGCATGATATCAGTCGATACATTCGAGTCTACTCGGATATTTTTTTTAAATTGTGTCTTTTTTTGGTATTTTCTAATTTTAGTAAATTTTTCAAAATTTTTGGAAACTTTCATGTTCTATAATGTGCGTATCACTCGATATTCAACCGATATGCCGCGACGGATGTGAAACAATTGAGACCGCGACTCGCGATGACGAACCATGATTACATCCATGTACTGAGCTAAGAAAACGCAACAATCCTTCGAATCTGATGCATGGAAATCTTTCTGTATTTGGATGATCAAGAGCATTGTAATATGTTTTGTCTAAGTTTTGCCCCTCGCATGCAAGAAGTTCTAAAAGTTTCACCTTGATGCACCATTCAGAAGTTATGTTTGATTGTGCTGAATCAGTTGCAAGCAAAAGGAGAAAAAGAAGAAAAGTTGCAGAAGCTTTCTTCAAATCAGATTGCATGCAGGTCTTGAAAAATTGCATTTTTGACCCTAACCTTTGCTTAATTCCACTATGGCCCAAAATCTGGAAGATATGAATCAATTTTGCCCCTTTTAAGTTTAATCCTCTTTTTTTATATTTCAAGTAGGTTTTGGGCAGATTATTTCTGTGATTTGAGAGTATAATTTAACCTTAATTTGTTTTAGTGGATTCATTATGTTGTTGGGTTTTGGTAAAATAGTTAGTGATTTGGGTTAAGGTTTGGTTTGCTTGGGTTTTCGTAGTAAAGTCTGGTTTATTTTGGTTGGATTTTAGGCGTGGGCTTTAGTTTTTTTTTTGGGTTTTGACATGGGTTTGGGAGGTTAAAACCCATCCTTTTTTGTTGGGTTTGTTTGGTTAAAATTATGGGCTGGCCTATGTATTTTTTCCTTGGACTTTTCGCCGGGCTTGGAAGGCTTTGGCCGAAAGAAGAATAAAAATGGCCCAATGGCCTTTTGTTAGGAAAATCTGCTAACGAAATTTGCAGAATAGTCCCTATCCTTTTCTATAATTATATTATGGCCCTAAAAAGCTTTAATTTTCTTTCAATTAGGTCCTAATCTAATTTCAATTTCATCCCTAAACTTTATTTTTCTTTATATTTGACCTCTCAATTTTGTAATAATTATATTTGGCCCCAAAACTTTTATAATTTTTGCAATTAAATCCCTAGTAGCTTTAAATTCTTAAATATAAGTTGTTTATTTTCTTTAATTGTTAATTATACTTCATTTAAATGCTTTAATTGATAGATTTCATGATTATTTTCATTTCTCTGCAATGATAAAATGATTTTGCACTATATTTACATGTTATTCCTTTTATTTGTTAATTAAATTGGTGCAAGACTATTTTGTTGATTTTGGAGTATAAATAGGACAAATCCAACCCCATTTAATTACTACTTCAAGGGACGTATCTTCTTTTATTATTTTAAACCCTCTTATGTACTCCTATATGTTTTTATGTGTAATTACATGTTTTGAGTGTTTTTCTTTATTTAATCATTTTATTTATTTTTAGTTTCATATATTTAAGTTTTGATGATTATTTGAGAGGCATTGAAATGCCAAATTGTAATAGATGGGTATTCAAAACATGTATTTAGTTAGGCTATATAATAGATAGGTTTTAATGTAATTAGTTAAATAAATGTAATAGATAGGTTATTATTTTTAAATTTCCCCCCTTAGATTGTAGTTAGAGCCCCAAATATAATAGTTAGGTTTTTCGTGCGCGTTTATTTGCTTGCATATTTGTGTGCTTACGTGTTTACTTGCTTTCGTTAAGATTTTTGCATCTAGATATTATGCTTACGTGCCATGTACTTTATGTGTTTACGTGTTTATTTGATTTAATTATGTTTTATATGATTTATTTAGTTATAATAAATGCATGACGTCACCACACTAATCCAATGTTAATTGTGGCCCTTCTTCCCGATTTCTCACTAGTCCAACGCTAGTGGGAACTTATAGACATGGGTTAGTCCAATGCTAGACCTTTTAGCCCATTTTTGTGCTAGAATCACATGTTTGCGTGACATTCATTACATTCCATGCATATTTTTTATTTTTGGATCCTTTTTCTCATCTTGCATGATTTTCTCCTATAAATTATATCCCTTATTCCTATGTGCGCAAAACATAACATTTAAACTTGCATTCCATTTAAGAAATTAGAAATAGCTTAGGTCATTTGCTTGATTAGGTTAAAAGAGTCCCCTTTTAATATGGGAAATGAACGAATATAGTTACTTAACTTTAGCACGCTCGTATCCCCTCTATAAAAAGGAAAATTGAGTCACGAATGTTAGTCCCCCGTACCCATCGTATTGCATACCTTTCTTTTAGGTCACGTATATTCATATATTATAATTTTTCTTTTTTTTTAGTCTCATCTTTTGCATATTCGTGACCTCTTCTAAGAATCATTTTTGAGCATCACAATTAATGTGATTTGCGCCAAATAAACTTTGAAGATACATTTCGACCCTCTCGATTCTCATTAGATTTAAATTTGCATCCATATAAAAATATCCAAACGTAATAAGTCTATAGGTTAGATTAGGAAAATTTTTGATTAAATCTCGCAGCTAGTCTTAACTAGGTCGAAAGGGTGTTTTAGATCAAATTTTTGCCTTCCCTTTCTTCAACTATGACTCCCGAGCCCTTTTATCTTGTTTTTAAGACCTAAAATCGTCTAAAAAGGGTTTTATCTATTTTTTATTAAAAATACATTTTTAGGTGACTTAGTACACCTAAATTCGATATCAAGTGGCGATTCCTATTTTTTCTTAAAAACCCTTTTTAGACTATTATTTTGGACCCAAATCATCGAATATTTTAAGTCCCATTTAGGCTTTTTTTTCTTTATTTATTTTCTAAAATCAAAAACTCATTTTTCACTCATCTTTTAATAAAAACTCAATTTTCTTAACACTAAATCAAAAATACATTTTCCAACACTTAGATTATTTTTCTTAAAAAATGGGGCCCAACACCTGTATGCCACCTTGTGATACACCAACCCCCACCTATTTATAAGTTACATTACTTGGCCAACATCTAAATAATAACTGGAAATAATTACTAATTCCTAATCACATACAGAGTAGGAATAATTTCTAATTTCTAAACTTATACAAATAAAAATTTTGTTAGTTACTACTTCAAGTAATTAAAGCCAATTAGGATACTAGTTACTTCCATACAAAACAAGAAACTTGCCTAAAAGAAATTTAACTAATTTTCTAACAAATCTCCACCTTGGTAGATATTTTTTGAGTAATCATTTGCTTTTAACTATCAAATAATATGGTACTGAACTACACATCTGAGTCAATACAATCCTGACATTTAATTGATTCTATCAGAAAATAAGCATGTGTAATTACTCCAAATCTAACCTCCCGTTGACTCGTGAAAAGGTGTCTTAATTCACTATCTCCCTTCGCAGGATTTTTTCTCAACACCACTTGCAATTCAGAATCTCCTTCACTTAGCTCTATTTTCAACTATTGAGGCAACCAAATGGTTAGATCACTATACCTCTTCTCATCCTCAGGATTGTTTGGTCATGCGTGGTTTTTAAAACTCCACCTGCAACGTAAAAGTTGTAGCTATTAGAGTCTTTTGGGATTTGGGAATTATATTCCTTTATTTCTTTAGAACATATATAACACCATCTAAAGAACATAATGTGAATCTAACAACCATTTGGGATGAAGTATCAACTATTAGAGTTGTGAACAGTCTCCATTGATTCATGTCTAAAATCGACATTGGCCTCCACCTTTTCCTTGACCATTGAATCATCTGCCTAGATTCACACCGTCAAGTATCTCCATACTTTCCGACTTCTCATCTTTCACTTCAATCCTACTTGCCAAACTCTTGAAACAAGGATATCATCCATTAAATTGTTCAATTGGTAACAGCTACTAACCTACTTGATTTCAAATAGTCAATCAGGATCCAATCACAAACCTCGCTCTGATACTAGTTTGTTGGGATTCAAACGCATAATACACAACTATTGAAATATCAAGTATACAATAATTTAATGACAATCAAATCACAAGTATGAAAGATAAACGACACACAAGATTTAATGTGATTCAGCATCATCATTCAGCCTATGTTCACATAGAGAAACTCATTCTTTATTATGAGAGGAAAACCCAATAAAGAATACAATTTGAACTCAAGTCCAACCCTTGTATACTATTTCTTATCTCTCAAGAACCCTCTCTCAACACATGTATAAGGCTGCATGTCATTCTTGTGTGCTACTTTGTATTATACCAACTCCTACCTACTTATAAATTACATTACTTGGCCAACATCCAAATAATACCAGGAAATAACTACTAATTCCTAATTTTATACAGGATAGGAAATAATTTCTAATTCCTAAACTTATACAAATAGAAAATTCCTTGGCTACTATTTCAAGTAACTAAAACTAATTAAAAAACTAGTTACTTCCACATAAAATAAGAAACCTACCTAAATAAAATTAAACCAATTTCCTAATAGTAATAGTACAGAATTGACAGCAGAGGTTTGTGATTTTGGGATTGTTAAGAGAGAGGATCAGCAAAGTGAAGAGTTGAAGTTGGCATGGTTCAAAGTTGCAGTCGAGTTTGTCACCGTTCCACATCATTTGCCGCCGTGTAAAGATTGCGGTTGCGACAAACCGCTTGTTCACCATGTAAATTCTGCACCATCAGCTTTTAGTTTATCACAATCTAGCATGACTCAAAGATAAAACCTAATATTAACTTTAGTTCCTCTTTTTCTATTAGAATGAAAAGGGAAAGGTAATGAAGGGATTGATGAGCATTTCCTAAACCTTTGTTGTAGGGTTGGTCCCTGAAATTACGTTTTCAACCTCAACAAGTCAAATACTGCTTCAAAGACTCGGCCGAGTCGTCGTCACCGTCTCAGGCCTTCCCGATACGATATCGGGATGATACGATTCCAAGATACTTGATTCGCCGAGACGTCACCGTGAAGGTTTGAAACGGCCGAGTCACACCGAATCACTCCGAATCATCCCGAGTCAACTCGAATTTTTATTATTTTTACTAATTTTTTAATTATTTTTGTTGATCATATTTTTTACAATTTTTAGAATATTAAATATTTCAAAAATTTCCGTCTCGGTGAGACCCCGACCAATATGCCGAGATCGATGTGGAATGGTCCGGGCCGCGATCGCGACTTTGAACCATGGCTGTTACTAAAGAATGAATATTTTGGAAATTTACTGGCTTTGAACTCAAAAAACAAGAGAGTAAACAGGCCTAGCTAAATCACTTACATGTTGTACACAAATAGGAGAACACAAAGAAAAAACAAAAAATATAGTCTGTATTTCTATTTCAAGCATTCATGTAGCAAGTATAACAAAAATAATGCTTAAAATCAACTAAATCTCACTTGGCCTTCATACATTTTCAACATTCCTACATTCATTTTTTTTAATGCCCTTACCTCTCTTCCCTATTCTCTTGCGACCCAAACTGACAGGCTAGGGGCTCGGACCCCTGACCGGTCAAGGGGGAAGAGCCATAATGGCCCTCCCTCTGGCCACCAAGATACAATAAACTGATATATATCATGGACCTGTACCAGTATACTAGTATGCTAGAATCAAAGTTGATTTGAACATCAGTAATGAATCCTTCCCTGGCCACCAGCCCAAGATACAATAAACTGATAGACATCAGGGGCTTGTACCAGTATACTAGCATGTTGTTGATTTGAACATCAGTAATGAATCCTTCCCCTCACAACCAGCCCAAGATACAATAAACTGATAGATATCATAGACTTGTACCAGAATACCAGTATGCTGGAATCAAAGTTGATTCGAACATCAGTGATGAATATTATGTGGTAGTCATGATAGTGAATGGGCTTGCATTCCACCAACTTGTCTCCCAGATATACCTGCTCAATGGAATGACGTAAAGAATCGAATAAATCTCAACAAAGATACTGAATTTACTATCATCAAAAGGAAAAAGCATGAGGAGTTTCGGGGTGAAAGGCCATATAATATAGAAGACTATCAGTATCAAAGATGGACACTTGATGGTTTCATCAATGATGAATAATGCTTCATAAGCTTCAAAGCCCAAATATATAAGTGACATCATATAGTGATGACTACAAATAAGAAGAATGCCCATGGTTTCATTAAGGTATAATATTATCAGTTAACTATCAGTTGAGCACATGATGGGACGTATGAAAAACATAAACAGAAGATAAAGCACATGAACAGAGCATTAAATTCTCTTAGCTCTTTGACACAATAAGCATACAATTGGCCTATATAAGGCAGATCGGTGATTTCTCCCAACAATTTTCAAGCCCGTCCTACTGCTTCATCAGCTAAAAGGATGTACCTACAGCAAATAACAAGATTACTTTGCATCATCTAGAATCCCAGAAAACCAATATTGAAACCTCAAAGTAAACACTACGAACAAATATATAATTAACATTATAAGCAACTGAACTGCAAAATGCAGTTCAAGATGTCTAGGATAGTACTCAAGTATCCTAGAACTGTTTGAACGGGCCGGGAACAAATTATATATAAAATTAAAATTTGAGGATTAAATTAGCCAAAATAAAAGCTGAGGGATGAAATTGGCTCCAGCAAAAAAAAGTCAAAGGACTCAATTGGTCATTTTCCATTAAAGAGAATAAATAAGATTATCTTAGGAGATACTCAAAAGACAAACCTAATACAGGTACAAAAGCTAATCAAACACTACGCCTCAACAATGGTCCACCTCTGCCTCACTAAATCCATCAACAGTGGGATCGCATTCTGGTTTTCGAATATTATTCTTGTTATCAACAATACTAGTGAGCATATCATCCTTAAGAAGGGGAGAAGGGAGTATTGCAAGGAAACAGAGAGCTGGGTGGACTATCCCATTGAGAAAGGGGAAAGAATTGGGCCAGGTGAGCATGCCTGCTGCTGTGCGTCGAAATTTGTGAAGGAATGGAGGCGTACACAGAAGTTGATGCGAATGTATTCGGAAATGAGGGTTTCCCTTGAGGGTGAAGATGACAGGAAAGCGAAGGTGCTATCACTTCCTGAAGTTATGAACAACATAGCCTTCGTCTTCAACATGGGAGACAACAATCAGTTGGTAATGGAAACTGTATCAAGGGAAGAAGCGAAAAGCAGAAAAATCGAGCCTTCTCTTTGGAAGAAGCTTGAGGAGATGAAAGTGCAGTTTCTATCAGTCGTGGTAATTT
Source organism: Coffea humblotiana (assembly GCA_023065735.1). Taxonomy (NCBI): domain Eukaryota; kingdom Viridiplantae; phylum Streptophyta; class Magnoliopsida; order Gentianales; family Rubiaceae; genus Coffea; species Coffea humblotiana. The sequence goes on along the minus strand of CM041212.1, from coordinate 2,346,322 downwards.
AACTTTTCCTCTTCTCTAGCTTCCTGTCTGGTGCTTGTGTGTTCGTGGATTCTGCCTGTACTGAATTGCTTTATTTGTCCTTTTCCTTTTCACATTTACCTTAAGCATTGGGTGATTTTCTTTCTGACATACTATTTATCAGTACAATCAGGGATTTGGTTTCATGTCTGTGAGGTGAAACATCTATCTGTTTTATTCGCCATAAGCTATCAGTACAATAGGCAGATTTCTTAATTGCCTTTGCCTTAAGTGCCATCAAGTATCACATCCTTAGACTAACATATCTATCAATCCAAATGTGGCTTTAGTATGTTGTACCATTTTGTGCGCTTTAGTTGCTTTTGGCTCAACTGTTAGGGCCGTAGATTGTGGACTAAAGAACTTTTTTGCATTCTCACTTGGTTTAGATGTTGAGAGGCAGCTCAAACCCAGAATTAATTCAGACAAAATGTCAAATTAAACTGAGAAATCAGATTGTGAGCCCAAAGATATTTATTGATTCAACTCTACAATTGAGAACAGAGGAAATGGAAAAACAGGTAGGGGGGAAAGGAAGAAATCTCTTTGGAAGAGTTCCCCAAAATTACAGAAAGATTATCCAAAAAGCTGAAAGAATCATTGATGTAGCTCAAGTCCAACGAATGCACCCCACCCAAAACCGCCGGGTCCTGCTTAAAATTCTGATTTAACAATCTTAATGACCTTTCAAATTTCTGTTAGTTCTTTCTCACATGAGGACACCCCTTCTTCATGCCTCCTCCAATTTCATTCTCAACTGCTTGAAGTCTATCTATATTGAGAACTGTACTTAGCCAAGTACTCCACTCCTAGCACCATATCACTTCCCCCCAATTTCAAGGTTCTGACCTCATGCTGAACCTCATAATCACACATTTTCCAAATCACAGGGCTGCATACTCCAGTAGAGACTGACTTCCTTTTTTGCAATTGGGGGCACGCAGTGGGTTGGTACTCCCTTCCTTCCATTTGATTTCCCTGACTGTACCACCACCCATAAAGCTATAAGTACTCCCATTTTTTTTAAGATACACAATTGCTTCCCTTTTTAACTTTAATTGTCTTGTGCTTAGAACCCCCAGCTAGAGCATGAACTCAAAGTTCCTATTAGAGTATCTTTGTCATCCCCTTCACTCAGTTATAGAATCCATGACTCACTTCCCTCTTCTCCCTTTTGCTTCTGCACTCACAGGATCCTCCCCTCTTTCTGAGTATATGGGGTTCAGCTTGGCATTCTTACGCACATGCCCAAACTGAAGGGTTCATCGCATGTGAAACAGAGTCCCTTCTCTCTTTTCTCCTGGAAATCCGTAGGTGTAGTTCTTCTGAAGTTATTGGGAATTTTGGTCGTGTTTTTGCTCTTGTTCTGTTTGGGTTTATAACATCCTGTGAATTGTGACTGCAGTTTGGAACTGGATACAGGCTTTTTTCAGCACAGTATTCTTAGAATTGGTTGATGGCCATTTATTAGAGAAGTGTGAGAGTCTCATGGGAGGAACCCGAGTTCAGTGATCTATTCAGTTTGTTAATGGCATTCGTAGTTTTCTCTTGCAGCAAATAATCTTCCATGGTATATTGGTATAACCGGTTTAACCATACTTTTGATCTCTTCTTTTAAACAACTCATAAACAGAGGAACATAGTAGGGTTCTCGCATGGGGATAGGGAAGGCATGACTAAAGCTTCCAGAATTTCAAACCTATCTTGGTAATCCCCATTATTTCCGGTTTGCATAATTTTGCTGAACTCCTCAATTATTTCCTTTGGGCCTCCTCCCCCAATCACATGCAAATCTGTGTAGAGAATTCTGCTCATTTTATCTCCTGCTGCAGGACCAAACATCTGCTCTCTTTTCTTCAAGTATATCCTAGCAATAACAGTCTTCTGCTCAGGTGGAATTCAATGGATCTCAAAGTATTTGTTAGCCTTTCTTGCCCGTTCTCATTGTCCCTTTCCAATCGAAATGGGGAAAACTTGATCTTAGGCAACCTCCCCCCTATCTGCCCATCGTTTCTGAAAGATTTGTTCCCAGATGGTTAATTTCTGTTGCTTCCAGAGTCTCTTCATTGTATAAAACATGATTAAATGGCTCCATCTGCAAGAAACTTGAATCCTGTTTGATTCAGCATAAGAAACAGATTCAAGGTCTTAACTGCCTTTGCCATAGCTGCCACCAAGTGATCTTACATTGCATCTAATTCCTCTTCAAGTTTTTCCATTTAAATTCTTGTCTATTTGCCACACGTCTAAGACTCTCAAGCTCATCTTGCTTACTAGGAATTCCCTTTACTTTACCACCCAAATCTCATCAATTTTTGCCAATCGCTGTGAAATTTTCTTCTGGGACATTACTCAAGCAATGTGCTTCATTTTTGGGTTGACATATCTATCAATGCAAACATGGATTTAGTATATTGTACCATGGTGTGCCGGCAGTTGCTGTTAGCTCATGCTGTCAAGCGCTCTGTTGTGGACCACACAAACTATTGGAACTTTTTTGGCACTGCTTAGATATCTTATTAACAAGCTTGGATTTAAAGCCTTGTATGACATCTTGCTAATTTTCTCCTGTATACTGCCAGAATTAAATGAAATCCGAAAGATTTTTGTTAGATTTCTATGGCATAATGGCCTCATTTAGTTTCGTATTTATCATCTATTGTACTATGCATTAATCTTTTTGGAGGCATTACGCAATTGATTTCTGGATTTTAATGCACCTGCAGGTCTATTTTTCAGGATATTTCTTGGTTAATATAGGGTGTTAATGGAATTGTGGTTAAGTTTCCCCTTTGCTTGTGATGCTGCTCATCTTACCGTCAATACCATGACATCCTTTGATACACAGAATCCGAAATTTATAACATGTCTAGTTAATCGTCTGCTATTGAATTTTGCTTTTTGGATAAGTATCTAACAGATTAAACATGCTCATTAAATATTTTCTTTTCATTTTTACTAGAACAAGCGGAAAACTGCTTCTAGCAGTTTGTGCAAGAAGGGGCACGCGAAGAACTCGGCACAGCCCATGTTTGATTGCAGTAGTCAGCCCCATGTTTGATTGCAATTCTACCTTGTAAGCAGCCCGTAAAGTTCTGACTGATAAAAATCGAACCAAAAGTGCACATGAACCCTGACTTTTTGTGATCAAATATTTTTTATGGTATCCAGACAATAATCTTGTGACTAGCTACTTGGTGTAGGATTTTGAGTTGATCAAGATTTTTTCTTTCATATGTTAATTGTATGGGCGTTTAGAGATTCAACTCATCGTCTGTTACATTCATCCTAGTGCCTTAAGCAATTTATCAGAAGTTGCAGCTGCAAATTGATTAAGATACGCTTTTGAAAACAAGGAATGCCCCGAGGAGGCCGGAGGGCACTAAACTTGTGGTTTCATTTTTCCGACTCGACATAATTTTGTTTCTGTTGGCCAATTTGACTGCCAAGAAAGCACTATATCTCTTTTGTCTGTTCCTCTCGGAAACGGACAGAATCCTTGCAAGCAAAGTCAAAAAGACATTGTTAAAGCTTAATAACATTTTCAACAGGAATTGCACCCATATGTGTCATTTTGCACGAGATATATATTGTAGCATCCCATATTGGAAGAGAAGAGGAAAGGAAATGGTTTAAGAACTTGGACTCATGGGCTACTTTGTAATTTGTATTAATTCTTTTGGATCAGTGGATTTTGGTTCAAAAATTACTTGGTCCGGCTCGTAGAGTTAGGTCGTGACTGTATTAGAGTGAATCTCGTGTAGTTTCTATGAGAGATATACATGGGTTTGACTACGCCAAGAAAGTGCAAGAAGCTAAGTGCTGTGAGGGACACTCTAAAGCCCATACGAGTCACCTTTAGAGTCCGAACATGACCAAATGGACAGTTTGGATTTTGACGGTCTTTGCAAGGACGCAAAGTCCTAAAGGTGGGGCAAATGTTAGGAAGAGGAAAGGAAATGATTTAAGAACTTGGGCTCATTGGCTACTTTGTAATTTGGGTTAACCATTTTGAGCCAATGAATTTTGATCCAAAAATTACTTGGGTCAGCCCTTGGACCCGGATCAGCACATATGTTGTGATGCTGAAAAAGTTTTTTTTTTTGGGTGGGGGGTGGGGGGGATCTTGAGGCCTTGGACTTAAGACACTACATAGAATATAGAGTTGGAAACGTATCCTTTGAGTGATGATATGTGGTTTGATATCTGAAGTGGCCATGCCAAGTTAGTACCTCAATGGAAATCTGTGGCATCATTTGTAAGTAATTCAGATTAAATTGAAGCCCCTGCAGTAGAAACTGAATGTTTCAAATTTCCTATCAAGTCTGCAACATTTGTATCGCGGGAGGATGGTAAATCTTTTTAGCTTTGCAAAATGTGGTTTTCTTTTTTCGGTAATAATCAGATGACATAGATAATGAATAATAGGACGAGTTTAAGAGTCAATTACAGTAACTTTAGGGAAGCTAGTCCCTCTGCAATGATCATTAACAAAAGATCCTAATTGGGGAGAGCAGTAGTTAGAAAGTGAAACATAGACAAAAGGTTTCCATCCATCCTTGTGAGCTCTATATATATGTTTGATGGTGCATTCACTGAACTGTGAGATTAGCATCCTGCAATGAAAAATGAGAGGAGAAAGAAAGTATCAAAAGAGCAGTTGTTTAACATTGTAATGGCAGTGGATGAAACAGATTCAACATGGAGGTGAGTAATATTATGATCAAGTCCAATCTGGAGTCCATCACACTATATTCGTTGAGAAGCCCAAGTTTCGAGCATAACCCACAATCCATCATCCAGTGCAATCGTGAATTAAGCTTCCTGCTTCCGCTTTCTGCGGATTACCTATGGACGAACTATCACAATTCACTTTAAAGAAACTAGGGGGAGGGGTGGATCTATCTTATGTAGGTAATCTATCTTTTGAGACTAGATTTACATAGTCGAGTACTAAGGCTGCAGAAATCAGCTGCTAATTGAGTGTAAGAAAGACTAATTTGTTGTTCCATTTCCCTTGGTTCAAAGACAGCTGCATTTTTATTTTTCGATAAGAGCGAATAAGCGAAAAGGAAAAAGGTACCCCAAGTTAAGAATTGTGATGGATGCAAGAATTTTGAACACTTATGAAACCAACTCCTAAAATGAAGTTGTGCAAAGTCAGATTAGTAAAAGGGATTAGAAAAAGAAGAACAAAAAGCTGTGGCACAAGGACAGTATCTGAGAATGTTTCCACAGATTCCCCCATGTTTGATACAGTAGTCAGCCCCATGTTTGATTGCATTTTAGAGTGTCAAATCCACCCAAGGTCAAAATCCTGATTCAAGGTGTCTGTGGAAAGGCAGCAAAGCTCATAAGTGTCAGGGAATTAATATTTCACCCAAATTGTATTAAATGATACCGTTTTTCATTCAATTGTGCAGATTAGGTTTGATAGTGGTAGAATAAGTGTGACGACGTCGCATAGCTAGAAATTAACAGAACGACGTCGCAGGAAGCATTAACAGATTCAATTACAAGAATTAATTGAGTCGGTTGTCTGTCCTATTTGTAGGCACGTGATTGGCCAAGAAAGCATCCAACAGATTAACAGAATTTCATTCTCTTTTTTCCTCCTACTTTCTCTCTCTATTTTCCCTCGCTCTCAACTCTTCTCTCTTCTTCTCTGTAATCTTCTTTCCCCAAATTCTTAATCAATTCTCCAATCAAGGACAGAAATGGAGTTCGTAGCCTGACAATTGGTATCAGAGCAGGCTGAATCCTTGGACGACACCAGAAAGCTATGGCAGAAAGCACCAGATTCAAGACGCTGGAGGAACAAATCAGAAAGCAAGAAATCAGAATCCAAGAAGTAATAGAAAGTCTGCAGTCTTCGCAGTCGCAACAACAACAAATGCAGAATGAGTTCCGTACTAAGTGTCGCGCCCCATTTTCGAAAAATAAATGAAAATAAATGGTCTCTTAAGAAAAATGCATTTTTTTTTTTTTGATTGAAAAAATGTGTTTTTCGATTTTTAGAAATAAAAAAAGAAATGGGTCTGAATGGGACTTTGAAAATGCGACGATTTGACCCAAAAAAATAGTTTAAAAAGAGTTTTTAAATAAAAAATCGGAGTCGCCACTTGGTATTGAGTTGACGTGTACCAAGTCACCTAAAATGAATTTTTTAGATAAAATTATGGAAAAACCCTTTTAAACGCTCCTAAATCTACGAAAATCAGAGAAAAAGATTCGGGAGTCACGTTTGAAGAGAGGGAAGCAAGGATAAAAATCCAAGTCACCCTCTCAACCTAGCCAAGGTTAGTTGCGTGATTTAGTCAAGGAATTTTCTTAATTTAATCTAAAAATTTATCCACATTTGAAAGTCACTATATGAATGCAAACCCTAGACCTAAGGGGATGAGGGGTCAAAATATTTCTTCGAAACTATTTGATGCAAATCGCATTAATTGCGACGCCCAAAAGTAAACTTTCGAAGAAGTCACAAATTGTGCAAAAATATGAGAGTCAAAGAGAAATGAAATGGAAAAATAAATAAAAATAATAAATAATTATATAAATATACATGTCCTAAAGGAAATGCATCATGTTGGGTACGGGGAACTAATGTTCGTGACTCAATTTTCCCTTTAATAGAGGGAATACGAGCGTGCTAAAGCTAAAAGGCCAAACTCGTCCATATCCCATACTCAAGAGGTTATCCCTAATCTAATCAAGCAAATGATCTAACCTAATTCTATTCCCCTAAATGAAATGCAAGTCTAATGTCATGTTTCATTACAAAGGGGTAAAGAATATACTTATAAGGGAAAATATGGAATGGGGGATATACATATACGGGAAACATGGGATAATAGATGTACATATATAGGAGAAAGTATCATACAAAATGGTAAAAACCCTAAAAGTAAAAAAACATGCATGATATGAAGTGATTTCATCACGCAATTATGATCTAACACTCGAAGGACTCCTAAGGGTCTAGCATTTGAACTAGCCCATATCTAACAAGTTCTCACTAGCATTGGACTAGTGAAAATGCCGAGAAAGGGGGGGGCCACAACTAGCGTTGGACTAGTGTGGCGACGTCTCACATTCATTTATAACCAAATAAATCATGTAAAGCATAATAAAGCAACTAAACACATAAAACACATAACACATAAGCATGATATCTAGATGCAAGACCCTAACAAAGCGGTAAACACGTAACACATAGGCATGCAAGGCACACAAAACAAGTAAAACGAATAAAGCCCTAACTATTACACTCGGGGAGCTCTACTACAATCTAAAGGGGGAAAGAATTAAATAAAAATGATATAATAACCTAACTATTACAATTGCGGCATTTAATTGCCTTCCCAAATAATTACAAATTAAATTAAAATAAATATGCAAAAATTAAAACAAATAAAGCGAATAAATGAAACGAAATGAAAACATTCAAAAGGCATGCAATTAAACACATAAAGTCACATAAGTGCACATAGAGTCGAATAAAGTGAAAATAAGGGATAGAGTGTACCTCCCTTGAGTTGGGGTCTAATGACACGAATTTACTTATTTACCCTCCAAAATAATAAAAAGGGTCAACGCATCACTTTAATTAACGAAATAATCACAAGAATGGAGATAAAACATGCAATGAAAATTAAACACGAAGTGAAATCAATTAAAGTATTTACATAAAACAAACCATCCATGTGCAAGAAATTAAAGCCAACAAGAAACCTAATTAAATAATTAAAAAGTTTTAAGGGTCTAAAATAAAATACTAAAATTGATGGCTTAATATGAGACCTATCACAATCAAATGCTAAAACTTCACAAAAAATGAATGGTAACCTATTTATCATAATTAAACGACAAATTATTCAAGGTTCCACTAAAAATCTAAATCAAACTATAAATTTATTAACAATTGTTAAACCTTTAAGAAACATTCATAAAATTCACTAAAATCAACCCAAAAGAAGTTAGATTAAATCATATCAAAGAGACTAATATTTTAAAAGGTCAAGATTGAGTAAATTTCCAATTTTATGGGCCATAGTAGCATTATGGGAAGCTTGAGGGGCTGAAGTGTAATTTTTTGGGAAAATCCCATGCAAGCTTACGAAGGACAGCTTTCTTCTTCAGCAACAATGTTTCTGCAATTTTACTTCCGCAACCTTCTTCCTTATTCTACCAGGTGGATAAATGCAAAACTCAAACAAAACTCCCTAGTTCATCAATCTAAAATCATCAAGGCTTCAACCCATTCAATTAACATCATCCGAACACGATCATCTATCCCTAGAAAAATCCAACCACAGCAGCTAGACATAAAATGCAGACCATGAAGACAAACAAGATTACTAGAAAAAGAACCCACAACCCATGGATTTAAACATGCAAAAAGAAAAAAAAAACGCATGCAAAGCTGGAAATTTTTGTTGTTCTGCAACACTTTGCTTTCGGCTTCAACATACGCAGAAAAACAGCCATGAACATCCAGTAAAAACATGCAAATCTGTCAACTAATCCCAACAAAACTCAACCCAATAAACAACCGTGCAATGCTACAAGATTGAAGATACAAAATCCCCCTCCTCCCCAAACAGATTCATAAAGAAAGGAAGACATATTTTGTTGCTTCTGCAAGTGAAAGGTTATTCAATGCAGACCTCGTGCAAACTCCAACTAAAGCCTGGCAACCTATCGACCAAAACCCCTTAACCAATTCAATCCTCGTTGATTAACAAAAACCCAACCATGAACATTAAGCTATGATTTTGAGTAGCAATATTACAGAAATTCAACATCTAAACAAGCTAAAGAAATCAGAATAGGAACAGGCAATTCTAAGTTCATTCACAGATTTCTGAGTTTCCTTATCAAACGTGTAGATCCTGCAAATCAACCTTTAAGCTAGCAAAAAGAACTTGCAACTTACACCGTTTATCTTAAAATCCAACAATCAGAATCGTATCGATCTGAATTGCTGGGGCCGAAGCAAGAATTTCTGCTGCGTTTTCGTTCGAAGCCGAAACTGGTGCAGTAGAGGCTGAGCAGCTCCTTCGTGGCCAGATTTGGTGATCTTCTCGTCGTTTTTCCTTCAAGATGCCTGAACAACAATCACTCCCCTCACGTTGTAGATGTTCCAGAAACCGAAATCTACCCCAATACCTCTATAATCCAAGAGATAATTAGGTCCGAACATGGCTGAAAATCAGCCTTTTTCTTTTTCTGGTTTCTTTTCTCTCCATTTCTCCCTCTCGGTTCCCTCTGCTTTTTCCTTCCAACCTTCTGCCCGAAAGTCCCCTCTTTTAGCCGTCACTCCTTCTACCCTATCTTGATTCTCCTTCACTCTCTCGTTGCTCTTTTTCTCAGTTTTTTCGTTTCTTTCTCCTGCCCAGACCCGTCACTGCCCCCAAGCTTCCTCTTTTCTCTAGCCTAAGCTTTTCTTTTCTACCCGAAGCCTCTCATCAGCCTTTTCCATTTTTCTAGCCGCCCCTTCACTTCACTCCCCCCCGGCAGCTTTTTGCCCAGATTTCCTCTTCTTTTTCTGTTCTACCTAGCTCGTAGCCGTCTCGCAACCCCGGCTGCCATATTCTTCCTTTTTTCTTGCTTGGTTTTCCTCGTTCTTCCTCTCCCTGCCCACCAGATTTTCCCTTGGTTTGTTTTTCTCAGCCCTCAACCTTCTTCGGTCCTCTCTACCATTCAGCCGACAAAAACCTCCTCTCCCATGCTCATCCGAAAGCCTCTTTCTTCTTCTCAGTTTTTTCGCTCAATCTCTCACTCTCCCGGTCTCTTTCTCCTCTGGTTTTTTTTTCTTTTCCTCCTTCCTTTTACCCTTTCTCTACTCAGCCGCCTCCTTTATCCCTTATTCTTTTCACTCTCCCGCCGTCACTCACTCTCTTCGATCCTTGGCTGCGTTCATCAGCTTTTATAGCTTCAAGAACCATTCCAACCCTAGCATCCAATGGTGCGGATTGGAGTGATTTTCAGGATGATATGCAAGCCACTAGATGGCCCTTGTCCTATATCTTGTGGTGTTGTTGGATCAAAACCAGGTGGGGTGATGTTAAAGGATCCGAGGGTGCTAAAAAAATGAGGAACAAATGAGCCAAAAACTGAAAAAAGAAAACCGCAGCATGCTTTCGTTTCTGTACATGGCCGAAAGCCAAAGTTGAGAGAAATGGCGCGCGTGTGATGCACGTGCGCGTGGACCTTCTTCCTTCCTTTTTTTTTAATTTAGGTAATCAACAGTAACTTTCATAAATTGAATCTAAAAGAAATAAACCATATTTTTTGTGAACAATTTTCTTTGTTTTCTATAAATTTTGATATAAAATCAATCCACCAATTAAGCAAGAAATGAATAATACATTTAATCGATAAATAAAAAACAATAAAGCTAAAAATACAAATAAAAATTTGGTATCTAGAATGCTAAAAAAAATGTCTAAAAAACAAAAACCATGAGATTAATAAATAAAAATAGATAATAATTATCAATAAAAATAAAATTAAAAATAAAACAAAATTAAAATAAAATAAATTAAAATTTGGTGTCTACACCACTTTATTCCATGAATCATCCATAAAACAACCTACTTAGCTAATATAAACCACTAATTTACCATTATTGCAACCAAGGAATAGGTTTCTAAGCAAGGTACCTTAACACCTCAAGAAAGGTAGTAGCTTAGGGTTCTTTCTTGCAAAACAACTCCACCAATCACTTCAAACTTCCTTAGTAAGTAAACTTTGTGGAGAAATTTGAGAGTTAAATGGTTGGATTTCAAGATTTGAGCAAGAGTTGGATGATACAAGATGAAGTTTTCTTTCTTTTCTCTCCCTATGAAGTTCGGCCAAGAGGGTTGCAAAATGAGCATGATTTTGGTCAAAATTGCTATTTAGTAAAGGTAAGAAAGTTAGGCAAGTCCTCTTCGAATCGAATTGCGACACGTGGCACCTTTTTATGTTTTAAGTTTATCTCCTTGCTCTCCAAGGTTAATCCATCTAGGTAATCTCTAATCATCTCCTAACACCTAGTAATTTAATCCCTTTACGCAAAACTTAACCAAATCGGCAATTTATCTCACTTAACGCACTAGCGGGTCCCACGTCCACTATTCACTCATAAAATCTCATGAACTAACTTATACTAGAGAAATGATTTAAAAACCCTATTTACTCATAAAATATCTAGAAAATTTATAGAATAAAGAAAATATAGAAAACGGGCAAAGGAATAAAATAACGCCTAGAAATAAAGAAAATTTACGGGCTCTCACACATAGTAGTTGGATCACTGATCCACAACTACAAACTAGTGAAACTAAAAATTCACACTCCATAATCCATAATGCAGAAATAAAAGTCAAAATTAACTTGTCCACAAATCATAAACTACAATCCACAATCGAAAATGAAAAGTCATTGTCTGAAACTACAACAAGAGTTGGTTCAACTCTCAACACTCAAACTTCAGCATTTGTGACCTCTCAAAGGTCAATTATAGTTGGTTCAGCTCCCACTTCAGCAACTTGCAAGAACAAACAAAATTCATGAAGTATCATAAAGGCAATTATTAGAAATAAAGAAATACTTCAAATTCTGCAATAAAAATTTTGATAGCTTACCAGATTCAAGGCTTCAAGCTCTTCCAGATTTTCTTCTACATTTAATTCTGTCTTGGAGGACCGAAGCCAATCTTGAGCACATATTAAACTTGCACAATTCTAGGAGTCAAAGAACTCCTAAATGTATCAAGAACACGACCTCCGGTACTAAAAGCAGATTCAGAGGCCACGGTAGAAATTGGGACTGCTAACACATCACGAGCAACTTTGGAAAGGATTGGGAATCTAAGGCTATTGCCTTCCACCACAACAAGATATCAAATCTCTCATCATCTTCCTCACACTCCTCATTCAAATATTTTCTAATTCAGATTTTGCATCCCTACCCCAAGTTCCATTTTTCTCTTCTTAAACTCCAACTTGTACCTATCAGTGATTGTTTTAGAGGCATTTCCATGAAATGTAGTTTTACTCCTTTGAGAATTCACTTGAAAGTGAAGAAGCATGAGCAGAATTGAGGCAGGTGTGTAGCATCTTGTATTCATTAAACAGCTCAAACATTGCATCTTTTGCAAGGCCAGCTAGTTGTTGTACCATCGACTCACCATACATTTGGCAACACCAAATTCAAGGTATTCAAGTTTAGTTCGAGGATCAAGATGGAGGAAATAAAAATCAGCATATTCATCTTTTCAATCTTTCCCCAATACTTATCATATTTCTCCTTCATTGATCTTGCCATTGAACTCAATCATTATCACTTGCTGTCATTTCAATTAAAATGCCATGAATGTGACTAATATCAGTGAAAAAATTATTTGAAGTCACATATTTGGAACCGGAAACCTTCACAGTTAGCTGATAAAAGTTTTCCAAAAAAATTACCAAGAATCTAGCTTTTGTCCAATCAGATTTTGTTGGCAGATTTTCTAACTCTTGAAGCATATAAGGATCCTGCTCCTCAAACCTCTGAGATGTGTCTAGCATAGATATGTAGAATTCCACCTAGTAGAGACATCTAAACAGAGCAATCTTTTGCATTCAATTTTTTCAATTTCAACACACTCCTTGAATTTTTTCAATCTAGAAGGTGACTGTCTAACATATCTAACTGCTGCCCTGATACAATCAACTGAATCCCCAAGTTTTTTTGCCATCATTAACAATTAGATTCACTATGAGCTACACACCTCACATGAGTCCATTTCCCCCTAACACAGCTTTTCCCCAATTTTGAAGTTTTCCTCGTAAATAGCTGACAGCTAATCATTGGAACTTGCATTGTCAACTGTAACAGTTAGGATATCATCAACTCCCCATTCTAGTAGACACTTTTCTATGGCCTTACCAACTTCAGTTCCCTTGTGACTAGCAATAGGACAGAAATTTAGGATCTTTTTGTTCAGTTTCCAATCATTATCTATGAAATGGGCAGTGAGGCACATATAGTTTATCCTTTGAATGGATGTCCAAGAATCTGTGGTTAGACAAATTCTACCATGTTATTCTTCAAGAGATGTTTCAACTTAATTTTTTCATCTAAATACAACTGATAGCAATCTCTAGAAATAGTCCATCTCGAAGGAATTCTAAATGATGGACAAGCAGTCCGCATCATATATTGAAAACCTCTACCCTCTACATGTTTAAATGGCAACTCATCAACAATTACCATATAAGCTATGCTTTTTCTAATGGCTTCCGCATCAAATTTCCAACTTATGAGTGCCCTTTAACCTCTCCCTCTAAGGTTTCAGTTTCACCCAAACACAAAGTAGCTGGCCAGTTGCTTATTTTTAGGATTTAGAGGACATTTAGCTACATGAGTATTAAGGGGAGTCGTACCATGACTTTTGGGATCCGCAGCTATGTCCTTCTCACAGTACTTGCAAATTGCATGACGAACTCCATTCACATGCTTTACATGAAAATGATCCCAAGCTTTGGACCTCTTCTTGTACTCTCCTCTGTTCTTGACAAAACCAGATTCCTCACAGCTTTGTGTAGTTCGACTAGGAGGAAGAGTTCCAGACGACCCTTCTTGTTCTAGCTTCTCACGACTTAGATTACTCTCAACATTAGTAGACATAGTTTCAGTTTTTTTTTTTTGTAAATCTGAGCAAGTAAATTATACAATTTAGTGCAACAATCAATTATCAATAAATATGAATTCAATTACAAAATGAAATAAGAGTTTAGAACTAATTAACTTAGTCGATCAGAATCCGTTGATAATTGATGGTGCAGTAGCAATTACTAATTTACTATGCTGGTGCAGTAGCAAAAATTAGTTCAACTGCACCTTTAATTTTGCTTACAAAATTCCATATGAAATTAGTTCAGAAACTATCCAAATAAACAAGTTTTAGCATTAGTTCGACCGCAGCTTCATTATTCATCAAAAATTACACATGCTTAAAAAATCACCCCTTTAACCTCTTCCTCTAAGGTTATGATTTCATCCAAATTTTCACATGCTTCAAATCAATTAAATTTCGAAACTAGGGCAACTTATTAATTAAATTAGGACAACTAAGTAAAGTATTAAATTTACCTTTAGGCTTCAGCACAGCGATCCATAGTCCTGGTGGTGCTGGTCTACTGGAGGCTCTATGAGTGAAACTAAGGTGTGGAGTGAGCTAGTGAGGTTTGGACTATGGACTGTGCAATGAGAACTAGAGATGGAGAAAAAGAGAGAGGCGTGGTCTATGGAGAAAGAGAGAGAGGCGTGGTCTTCTTCATAGCTTTATCTATGGAATTAGGTGCGGCGACGGTGCAAAGGAATGAGAAAGCAAAAGAAACAGAACGAAGAGTTGGGGACTTGGGTATGGAAGAGTTGTAACATTTGTTTCATATTACACTTGAATTGGAATTCGAATTTCAAAACGGTAAAATTGTACCATTTTACTGAAATAAATTCGAATTCGGTAAAGCCGAATTCAGTAACCTCAAATCCGATTTCAACTCGGATTCAATAGTTACTAATTTGGTACCCTCGGTTTACCGATCAAATTACCGATTACCAACTTTAAATCACCAAATTCAAATCAATTTCAGTTGGTAATTCGATAATTACCGTATTTGCTCACCCCTATCAGCATTGCTACAACAAAAATTGCTTCCTAAATGTAAGGATCTAGGTATGTTTACTGTTCCTTACAAAATAGGAAATGCTAGGATCGAAAAAGCATTGTTAGATTTAGGAGTTGCGATAAATATCATGCCTCATTCTATTTATAATTCTCTTAATCTTGTGCCCTTAAAAGAAATGAGTGTCATTATGCAACTGGCTGACAGGTCTAATGCATATACTGATGGAGTATTGGAGGATATTTTAGTTCAAGTTGATAATTGGTTTTTGCAAATTTCTATGTGTTAGATATGGATGATTATTTTTTTTTTGTTTCACCCTAATTTTGTTAGGTAGTCTATTTCTAATGACATCTACAAGAAAATTGATATTTATTCAGGAACCTTGACTATGAAATTTGATGGCAAAATTATAATATTCAATCTATAATACCATGAAATGTCCTAGTGAGTCACATTAAATTTTTGTTATAGATGTAACTGACCATTTCATGCAGCAAAAGTTTGAATTAAATGGTAGGGATGCATCAAACATTGTAATCAATCGCAGTTTGGATTCAAAAGAATTGTCAAGAGTTGCAAAGAAGTTTGAGTTACATCCTAATTGAGCACATGACAATGTCTAGTCAAAGATGTTAAAGAAAGGCGCTACTTGAGAGGCAATCCAAGAGTTTCAATTTATTGTAGGCCGCGGGCATGCTCTATGAGGTTTGTGTTTTGAATAGGTGCAAATTTTTTGGGCAGAAGACTTTTTGTTATAAGACATGTCCATGCTCTATACTGAGTGCAAATTGGTGTTTTTAAAGCCTGATGGATACAATACAATTCTTTATAAAGTGTGACCACACTTTACAACAAAAGTTATTCAAAAACAAATTGGTTTGGATCCGAATCTAATTCTAGATAATAGACCTGGACATAATAACTCTTAGTTGATTTTAGATTCTTTTTCTTATTGTTACTTTTATTTAAACTTTTCCATTTTAATTTCTTTTACTACAAAAACCCTAATTAATCTCATTTCTTTTCTTTCCTAAGAGTAGCCGACCACCTTCACAAATTAAAACCAAACGAGAATCACCATACTTAATCGTCACCTATAGTTGTCCACCACCGTCATCGAAGCTTCTTTTCATCGCTGCTACTTGTGTTTGTCGGTTATCATTGGCAGGAAGCTTCATCATCACTGGTTCAATGGAGCACCAGTCAATTCTTTCTTTTTTGTCGGCCATTAGCGATTCTTCGATTGTCATCTCTGGTCCATCGATGTGTATGTTTGGTGGTTGCTACTACTGCAACCCTTTTCATCAGCAACTTGCACTCTTTCCAATTGACCTTTCTTACAATTTCATTGGCAACAACAGTAGCGGTTCGTGCTTCTTATTCCCTAAATGCTTAGTTATATACTCAGCCTCCAATATTACGATCTATTCTCATCATCGGTGACATCTTATTGTCGTTGTAGTCATCATTCCATCATCTCCACAACCCAACACCTCAATGCGTGCTTTGTCTGCATTGGTTTTTAAGCAACATATTCTCTCACATACTTAGCTCAATAATCAGGGAAGTCCTTCTTATTTCTTTTTATTTTTCAGTTTCATACATGAGGACAATATCTGATTTAGATATGGGGGATGGATATTTCAAGTGTGAAAATTTTTCATGAAAATTTATAAATTTTTAATAGTTTTGGAGCTTCTTTGTTTTAGAAAATACAGTCAAGATACAAATATGAATAGTGTAATTTTACTAGTATGAGTATGTTATTTTCTTGCAATTGACTTTGAATGAAGGATGTACAAGATTTGACATATTTAACTAATTTGTGAGCTTTGAGCCTAATGAGCATGTCAATTATATTTGTTGTATTTTCTTTTGTTGAGTAATATCGCATGGTTTGATATTTTAGAACTACTTTTTATGCATATTAACTACACTTGAATTGATGCATTAAAATGATAAGGGCAAATACGTTTAACCCTTTTTGACTTTCTAAAGACCTACCTTGATTATGTTTTCTCCTAATTAACCATGTTTGAGTCTTGAACTATTCTTTATTTAATTGCCATAATTGTTACCTTAAGCCTTTTGTTTATACTTTATTATTTGAACCTTGTGTCAAAGGAATACTTTAATATTCTTGCATGATGATTTCAAGAACTATTTCAAGGTTTGATCAAAGTTGGCAAGTGTATTTATATTTCAACGTTAGCTAAATCTTGTGGAAAAAATGAAAAAATACAAAAAAGTGAAAAAAGAAAAAAAAAAATTTGTGAAGTGCTTTTGTATATGTGTTGTATTGTGGTAGTTGGGCAAAGTCCTTTGTTATGTTTGCACTTGCTAAACTTGAGGAGTTTATGCGTATGTCATGGAATGTATATGTGAATGAAGAAGGTGTTAGAATTCATGCAAAGAATTGTTGGTATTTCCTTTGATTTGTTTAGCCAAATTTCCCTTTTTATCTAACTTTACCTAAGCCCTCAACAACCCTTATCAAGGCCCTTTAATTTTTGCATTGAGTTCATATAAACTGGTGGAGATATGATATATTGCAAGTTTATGATAATATCATTTCGTGGTGTTGATTTGAGTGTTGACTATCCCTTAACCATTTTGAGTGACGAGTGCATACACTTAATATCTATGCAAGGTTGTTGAGTCTTATGCATCCTAATTTTGATGAAATTGTTGAGAAGACATAATATTTGTGTTATTATGTTATGCTATGAAATATTTGCCATCTTGATTGCATGGTTGAACTAATAAATGTTTGAGGACAAGCATTTTTTGGTGTGGAGAATTTATTAAATGGTTAATTTTGTGTTCAATTTGTGAATATTTTTTCCAATTATTTTGCCAACAATGGTTTAAGTAGTAGATTCTACTTATATTTGATTTTTGGTGATGTTGCTAGGAATTTGCAGTGAGAAGAGAGTAAAAAGCATTAAAAGTTGAATTTTCGGAAGGCTTTACTTTGCAAGGCACGACTACGTCTTATTCTATTATGAAGCCTGGGATCGCAGGACACAAGATGAATTTGTTGTTTGATTAGGAAGTAGTATACGCCTTTAGTTGTCCATATTAATCACAATTGGAGATCCTAATTGATATGATGCGATGTATTTATTTTGGAAACCAATTATTCTATTTTGTTGGTTAGTTGATTTTAAGTAGGAGTCTAGAGAGGAAAATAATCTTTTCCTTTTTTTTTTGTCAAATTGTCATCATCTACACCTACTTCTACTCCTACTCTAACTCTATTCTAGGGATGATCCAATAGGGTTATGGAAAACCGATGAGATTGAACACCATCGGACCATACGGTGCATTATGCACATATGGATTTAAAAGAAGTTACATTAAGTGGCAACTTTGATAGGAGCAAGATTGAACCTTTACCTCCTCCCCACAAGACATATGGTGGCCAACCCTTGACCTCCCACCCTTGAATATCTTTTCCTTATTAGTATGGAAAAAGCGTACGACAAGGAAGGAAAAACCATTTGTTGGGTTCTTTCATCCACAACTCTCTTCTTTATTCCTTTTCTTTTTTTCTCTCTTAACAATAAACCCTACGTTTTCTTTTCGCTGTGAATCCACCATAAGAAGTGGCTAGTTTCTTGTTCTAGTCGAAGGATAATTAAAACTTTGGTTCATCGAATCTTGTGAGATCTAATTTGCTTTAGTTTTTTCATCTATTTATAAATATTTATATTCTCTGTTTGTTATTAGATGATTGTTTTGCTTTGAATTAAATAAAGGACCCTTATTTAGTTCGACAAAATAATCTATCACCATCTAAAATATCAAATCTGTAATTGTTTGATGGTTTAGTATTTGTTTCAAGTGATATAATTTGATTTGATTGTATAGAAACTTTCAAGTTTATATCGCGAAAATATAATCTAGGCTAAATGAATCGAATTTATGTGTTTTGTATTAGAATTAGTAGCTTCTCTAATTATTAATGTAGTCAATAGTTTAAATATTAAGAGTTTTTAGGGTTTTAATTGGCAAGAGAAATAGTCCACAGAGTTGTTGTGATTATTGAAACAGTAAGAAGAAACAAGTTTTCAAAACTTGTTGACAACCATAACTAGTTTATTTATAAAAAATGATTTTATTCCTTGTAGCAATGATCAACTAATTGAACCAAAGTGGAGATTAATCTTTTGACTAGTGATTTGTCTTTTTAAATTTAGCTTTATTTCATTTTTGAATTATTGGTTTTTTTAGTAAATTACTTAGGTTAATTTCCTACAATCCCCATTTTTATTTTTTATTTCTTTACAAAGAAATAAATCACCCAATCTTGAGGATGCCACCTTGCTCATCACTATACTTGAATTTATATTTTTAGAGTAGAAATTTTTATTTTCGGTGGTTTGATACCCAACAAACTTTCTCAAGGATGAAGTTCAAAGAGGCATTGTAGCCTCTACCTTAAGCCAAGGGAGTCCCCAAATACTCATTAAGATCATCGTGCAAGCAATACCAAGAAACTAGACATTTGGTTCTTGACAGCAACAATTGTATTTGAGAAAAAATAATATTTGATTTTTCAAGACTGATGGACAAACCAGAACAAAACTAAAATTGTCAAGAATGGATTTAACACTCTGAATAGATTTCTCATTCATAGAGGTGAACAGGACAACGTATCAGCAAAGAAACAATGTGAGAGTTTAGGCCATTTTTTCCAAGGAGAAGGGACACCAATTTTTTGAGTGAATTGCTTTTTGATATTCTAGGAGAGATATTCAATGCAAAGAAAAAAAAGTGAAAGCAGGTCCCTTGCCTTAATCATCTTGAGGGAGTAATCCTCAGTCGAGCTCTTTATGGAGAATTGAGAGTCTTGAAGAGGAAATACACAAAAGAATCAAATTTATGAGATTAGAAGGGACATCAAAATGGAAGAGTGCATCCCTTAGAAAATGCCATTCTAGTTTGTCATAAATTATCCAGAGGACCAATTTAATGGCACACGCTCCCTTGAGACCAACTTTCTTTGTTAGCTAGAAAAGAGATTCCGTAACCAAGATAACATCATTATTGCCCGCATCTGCCTAGGATAAAGTAGATTGAAAAGGATAAATAAATTTATCCATCAAAGGACTTAACTAACTACAATGAATTTAGAAAGTGTTTTATAGGAGGAATTGTATGGTCCATGGGTCTGAGTATGGGTTTATCAACTTTAGGAATCGAGCAAAGCAAAGTGTCATTGAAAGATACGAGGAAGCGCAGCATCCTTCATGCCTTCAATTGGAAGGTTCGGAGAATGATTGGCCTTTGTCTGCAATATTCTTGTGAAGAAAAAGAAACAAGGAAGGCCGCCTAAAGATAATACAAAGTCTCATGGTGATGATAACTTCACATTAACGATCTCTGGTAGCCCATTTTTAAATGTATTCGCCATTTAAAGCTTTACTCTGGAATATAAGGGGTGCTTTGTGTCTTGAATCTATTCGTTATGTTGTCGATTTTGTTGATTTTGTCAAGCCCAAAATTTTGACTTTTGGCATAATTTCCAAATCCCACATCGTGGGATTTGGTTTGGAAGGATGGCTTGAGAGCTATAAATTAGTTCTCAATCCTCCCAATTTTGTACCAAAACAAAGAATTACACCAAAAGGATTTTGTAATTCTTTTTCTTCTCTTCTAAATTATAAGAGCAGGCTGCTTGAGTGGTGCTCGGAGATAGGCAAAATTGGCCGAACTCCGTTATCAATTTTTCGGGTGCGTTCTTTCCTTATCTCTTTTATTTATTCCGCATTTATTTAGTAGTTTCTTTTCATTGTAGTATAGTATTCAATATATTTGTCGGGTTTATTTGTAGTGTTTTATACGATTCATTTGGGTGTATTTTTATTATTCGTGTTTACGTATTATTTATGTATACACGGGTCTAGTTGTGATAATACACCGTGCACGTAAATTCTGTCTAGGAGACTGGGTTTTAAGTGGGACCGCTTGTGACCCCTCCAGCCTTTCCTGGAATTTACTTGGAATGGTAATTCTGTCTAAGAGATTGTTTGACGATCTTTCTGAAATTACTGAATCGGTTTAATCACTAGTTGAATTTTGAGTGGGAAATTACCCGATTTCCCCAACAAGTGGTATCAGAGCCGAAGGTTCGTCCTTTGGCCCTGTTTGTATTTTTTATATTGAATACTATTATTTGAGTCTGTAATGGCATCAAACGATTCCACGTCAAGAATTATATCTGGGGCATCGGCTTCCTCGTCTACATGGTCGAGGATTCCAATGTCAAGTTTGAAGGTGGCGGTGGAGACATTTGACGGTACTGGCCATTTCGGCATGTGGCAAGGCGAGGTCATGGATTCCCTTTTCCAACAGGGTCTTGACATTGCCATTGAAGAAAAGAAACCAGATGACATAGAAGAGAAGGAGTGGAGTACCATAAATCGGTTGGCATGCGGAACTATTCGATCGTGTTTGTCCAGAGAGCAAAAGTATGCTTTCAAGAACGAGACTTCTGCATGGAAATTGTGGAGGGCATTGGAGGAGAAATTTCTGAAAAAGAGTGGTCAGAATAAACTCCTTATGAAGAAGAGATTGTTCCGATTCGATTACCAACCAGGTACTACTATGAATGAACACATCACTATGTTTAATCAGTTAGTAGCAGACCTGTTTAATTTAGATGTAAAATTTGAAAATGAAGATTTGGCTTTGATGTTGTTATCATCCCTTCCTGATGAATTTGAACATTTGGAAACTACGTTACTTCATGGGAAGGAAAATGTGTCTTTAGATGCTGTATGTTCTGCTTTGTATAGTCGTGAATTGAGAAAGCAGGATAAAATGAAAAAGAAAGTAGCTACAGCAGATGAAGCGTTAGTGGCAAGAGGTCGTCAACAAAGCCAATCAAAGGGGAGAAGAGGAAGGTCCAAATCGAAAAAGAGAGTTGCCAAAGATGAGTGTGCTTTCTGTGAGAAAGGGCACTGGAAGAAAGACTGTCCAAAGTTGAAGAAGAAAGGGAAAGCTCCGCAAGACGTAAATGTTGCAGAATGCAAAAGTGATGCGGAATCAGATTTCTCTTTGGCTGTATCACCTTTAACATCCCATTCCAGATGAGTGGATTTTGGATTCAGGTTGTACCTACCATATGTCTCCCATGCGGATGGTTCTTTGAATTTGAAGAACTTGATGGTGGAGTTGTTTACATGGGAAATGACATTCCATGTAAAACAGTTGGGATAGGTTCAATCAAACTGCGTAATCATGATGGATCCACCAGAATCTTGAAGGATGTTCGATACGTGCCGAATTTGAAAAGGAATCTCATCTCCTTGGGACTCTTGGAGTCAAAAGGCTGGAAGTGAAGATGCGAGATGGAATTCTTAAAGTAACTTCGGGAGCACTTGTGATGTTGAAAGGTGTGAGGAAGAATAATCTGTATTACTACCAAGGTAGTACAGTTGTTGGGAGCAGTAGCAGCAACATCTTCCAGTAGCAAGAAGGATGCGGAGGCAACAAAATTGTGGCACATGCGATTGGGACATGCTGGTGAAAAATCCTTGCAAAATCTTGCCAAAAGGATTGTTGAAAGGTACAAAATTGCAAATTAGAATTTTGTGAGCATTGTGTTCTGGGAAAAAAAGAAGAGTGAAATTTGGCACAAGATCCATAATACCAAGGGTATTTTGGATTATGTGCACTCAGATGTGTGGGGACCTGCCAAACTCCATCCCTTGGTGGCAGGTATTTTTTGTCACTTTTATTGATGATTTTTCCAGAAGAGTTTGGGTGTTTACTATGAAGAGCAAGGATGAGGTGTTAGGGATTTTCCTTAAATGGAAAGCTCAGGTTGAAAATCAGACGGGAAGAAAGATCAAGATCTCCGAACAGACAACGGTGGAGAATACAAGAGTGATCCCTTCCAGAAGATATGCCAAGAGTGTGGCATAGTTCGGCACTTCACAGTTAGAAGAACACCGCAGCAGAATGGAGTGTCAGAGCGTATGAACAAGACACTAGTGGAGAAAGTACGTTGCATGCTGTCTAATGCTGGGTTAGTAGAAAGTTTTGGGCCGAGGCTGTGACATACGCTCAACATCTCGTCAATCGTTTGCCATCGCAATAGGTGGCAAGACTCCATTAGAGGTATGGTCTGAAAAACCTGCAACAGATTATGATTCTTTGTATTTTTGGTTCTACTGCATATTATCATGTAAATGAATCAAAATTGGATCCACGTGCAAAGAAGGCTCTCTTTATGGGCTTTAATGCTGGGTTAAGGGATACCGTTTGTGGTGTCTAGAAGCAAAGAAGACCATTATTAGCAGGGATGTTACTTTATGAATCTGCCATGTTGAAAAGGTAACACAAGATGGGACCAGTGGTACTCCGCAACAGGTGGAGTGTACGCCGAAACAGGTGGAGTTTGAGCAAATAATGGTGAGCCCAACAAACAGCACCATCAGTGACTCTCCCATGGCAGAAGAGGAGTCAGATGAGGAAGAGGTTTCTACCCAAGAACCTCCACAGCAGCAAGAGTCAATTGCCGTATAATAGGCCAAGACGAGAAATTCAAAAACCTGCTCGTTTTGCTGATATGGTGGCCTATGCACTTCCAGTTGTTGATGATGTTCCATCCACATTTTTCAGTTCGAAGTACAGAAAATGATAGATGGAAAGATGCTATGGAAGAAGAGATGCAATCTCTTCAGAAGAACGAGACGTGGAAATTGACACAACTACCGAAGGGTAAGAAGGCAATTGGATGCAAATGGATATTTGCAAAGAAAGAAGGATTTCCTGACAAGAATGATGTTCGCTACAAGGCAAGATTGGTGGCTAAAGGCTACGCTCAGAAGGAGGGAGTTGATTATAATGAGGTATTTTCTCCAGTTGTTAAACATTCTCTATTAGAATTTTGTTGGCTTGGTAGCAGTTGAATTTGGAGCTAACTCAACTTGATGTGAAGACCGCGTTTACGGTGACTTGAAGGAGGAAATCTATATGTCTCAACCAGATGGATTCAAAGTTGCTGGTAAAGAAGATTGGGTTTGTAAGTGAGCAATCGTTGTACGGATTGAAACAATCACCGAGACAATGGTACAAACGATTTGATCAGTTCATGATGGGTCAGAAGTACACAAGAAGCAAATACGATCATGTGTGTATTTCGCAAGTTACGAGATGATTCCTACATCTACTTACTCTTGTACGTTGATGATATGCTGATAGCGTCAAAGAGCCAAGTTGAAATTGACAAATTGAAGGCTCAGTTGAGTAAGAGTTTGAGATGAAGGATTTGGGAGAAGCCAAGAAGATTCTCGGCATGGAGATAAGTAGGGATAGAACGAGAGGCAAGCTTTGTCTGACACAGAAGCAGTATTTGAATAAGGTACTACAACGTTTTGGTATGAATGGAGATTCAAAACCTGTAAGTACTCCGCTTGCTCCTCATTTGAAACTTAGTAGCTTATTATCTCCAAAGACGGATGAAGAACGAGCATACATGGCGAAAGTCCCGTATGCTAATGCAGTTGGTAGTTGATGTATGCAATGGTGTGTACGAGACCAGACATTTCACAGGCAGTTAGTGTGGTGAGCAGGTTTATGCATGATCCGGGCAAGGGTCATTGGCAAGCTGTGAAATGGATTCTACGGTATATCCAAAATACGTAGATGTTGGATTAGTTTTTGAGCAGGATGAATCACTTGGTCAATGTGTAGTTGGATATTGTGATTCTGACTATGCAGGTGATTTGGATAAGCGACGTTCTACAACTGGCTACTTGTTCACGTTTGCCAAGGCACCAGTTAGTTGGAAGTCTACTTTGCAGTCAACAGTGGCTTTGTCTACAACAGAGGCAGAGTATATGGCGATTACTGAAGCTGTGAAGGAAGCAATTTGGCTTCAAGGATTGCTTGAAGATTTGGGAGTTGGTCAAAAACACATTAACGTGTTTTGTGACAGTCAGAGTGCTATTCACTTAGCAAAGAACCAGATCTTGCACGCAAGAACGAAGCACATTGATGTTCGCTATCACTTTGTGCGGGAAATTCTCGAAGAAGAGGAGATTCTTCTCCAGAAGATTCGAACTGCGGAGAATCCTGCAGATATGCTGACCAAGGTGGTTACAAGGTCCAAGTTTGAACATTGTTTAGACTTGGTCAACATCTGCACATTTGAGTTGGCGCCTGAGGGCGCAAATTTGAAAGCATCACAAGGACCGTTTGTTATTTTTGAAGGAGAAGGTTTGTATTTTTTGGGATTAGAAATTGTGCCAAGGTGGAGATTTGTTAAAATTCAAGCCAACATTGTTGACTTGAATTTGGAAGCCAAAATTGTTGACTTCTCTTTGGCTCAATTCTAATCCCACATTGGTGTAGCATTATAAATAGCTCTCAAGTCTTCCCAATTTGTGTACCAAAAACAAGAGAATTACACCAATAAGGATTTTTGTGATTCTCTTGTAATTCTTTCTTCTCCTAAAATTATAAGAGCAGGCTGCTTGAGTGGTGCTCGGAGAGTAGGCAAAATTGGCCGAACTCCGTTATCAATTTTTCGGGTGCGTTCTTTCCTTATCTCTTTTATTTATTCCGCATTTATTTAGTAGTTTCTTTTCTATTGTAGTATAGTATTCAATATATTTGTCGGGTTTATTTGTAGTGTTTTATACGATTCATTTGGGTGTATTTTTATTATTCGTGTTTACGTATTATTTATGTATACACGGGTCTAGTTGTGATAATACACCGTGCACGTAAATTCTGTCTAGGAGACTGGGTTTTAAGTGGGACCGCTGTGACCCCTCCAGCCTTTCTTGGGAATTTACTTGGAATGGTAATTCTGTCTAAGGAAATTGATTTGACGATCTTTCCTAGGGAATTACTGAATCGGTTTAATCACTAGTTGAATTTTGAGTGGGAAATTACCCGGTTTCCCCAACAAGAAGAACCAGCCTCTCGTCCTTTTCTGCAATTTGAAGCTTCAATCAAGAAACAAGAAAACCACCATTCAACCTAGCTAAGTGAACTGGGTAGAAATAGAAATTTGCAGCATAGGAACCGTGAGAAAACAAGAGGTAAACCTGTCAAACTTTCTTTATTTTCTTTCTACTTTGGCCCTATAATGTCTTAGCTTGAACTAACATCAAGAAAAGTGCCAAGGAAAAATGCATCAAAGCTGGAAATATTCTGCTGAACTCACTGCATGAAAGCCGTCTGCAATGCTATGGTTATTTCTCACAAAAATCTGTTAAGATGCAATTGCATGCAACACACACACACTCTAGTTCTTTTATCTTGTCATGCATGCAGAATTTCACTTGAAGAAAAGAAGGTTCAATGGAAAAAAAAAATTGAGGGAAAACTCTATTTAAAGACTGATTCATTGCTGGAAATTTCTGTTTATAAGCCGACGGTAGGAGAGCTGAAGTTTCACAGCTGCTCATTCGAAAATTGGGAAGAAATATCACTATGAATGCGCGATATATGTTTTATCTCTTGTCCTATAAGATATTTGCCTTTAAAACTAGTGAATCATTGGCAAACTTGGCTGAAATTGTTGAAGAAAGCTTGCTGGAATCTGTTGAGATGGCCGAGAGAGGGAAAGAAAGAATTCTCCAGTTTTCCTCTACAAATTTTGGCTGCAAATTTCATATTGTGGTTCAAAACACCTTATAAACCTTAACCTTAACATGCATGTTAGATTTGAGTGTAAAATGAAAAGTTTTATTGAAGAAAAATTTATCTTTTAAACTGTCTAATTGCTGGAATTTTTCCAACTTTGGCCGAGAGAGAGATGACGAAGAATTTTTCTGTTTTCTCCATGAATTTCAACTGAAAATTGCATAATGTTGTTGTTTATACCTTATAATACATTAATATTGACATGCATGTAGCAGTTGACTTGAATCCAAGTCAAATAAGTGTTGGCATTGAGGGAACTTTGCTGAAAATTCCGGTCATGATTGATAATTGAGGACTGTTGGAGTAGAGTTTAGGGTTGCAGCTTTAATTTCAAAGTTTTGTTGGTTTTGGTCAAAAACTCACTTCATGTACCATTTGCCTCTTTTATCTAAACATGCATGTGGTAATTGTTAAGTTCAAAACTAGAAAAGATTGATTTTTGGAGGAAACTCTAAACTTGGAAATTTTCCATTTTCTTGCCAAGAGTTTTGATAAACTTGGTTAAAACCTGCTTTAGGCAGCATCCAATGTTCTAATCTAGCAATATATGTTGTATAATTGACAATTTAAACAGTAGCTGTGGAGTTGAATGAGATCTTTCAATTGATCTAAATAAGAAAGTTTAGGCTTTGCGCGAGGGAAACGGAAGAAGTGAACGTGGACAATTTTTTTTTGAATAAAAATAAAAATATTATTAATGCATCCAAAAAAGCACAAACCTGGGGCCATCCCTTCCCCAGGAGTACAAGAACTATCACCCTGAACCAACTCTAGCCAACCCCTACCGACGACATCTACGAAAATTTGGAAACCCAGACACGTCTAAGTGAACCTGGACAATTATTCCACCTTTAAGGTTAAACTTTAACTTTAATTAATTCTGGTTTTTAACTTGAGTTGTCAGGTAGATTTTTACAATATTATTGATCTTGAACCTGACTAAATTATACTAAAGTGAACGATATATGTACTTTGGGTACCTTCTAACGATTAAACTTAGTATAATCAACTTAGAATCAGGATTGGGGATGAAAGTAACTGCACTTAGTGATTATTCTTAGAATTATATACCATAACTATAGTACTTGAAATTTGTCTCAGAAACTATTAGTGGGTGTGAAAGCAATCTCAGGACCAAAGTGCAACTTGTTTTACTAAGTGAGTGTTTCCAGAATTGTGTGTCTAAACTATTTATGTTTTACTTAAGTGATGTTATGTGATAAATGTGCTTATTACTGAATATTGCTAGCGATTCATTGTAAAGTGTATCTCAATTATCCCTCGCCTTCTAAGTCAGGGGCGTATTTTATCACACTCAACTTAGTTGAGTTTGAAGGTTGATAATTGATCAAGTGTTATTGTAAGTGTGCATAAATGTAAGCCATATGTGTACTTTAGTGCATCGATTGAACTGGGCGCCAAAACCCTCTGTTGAACGGACTATTTGAGCCAGCAAAGGGTTTGGTGGGGTAGGACGGTAGTTTTGGATAAGTGTTTCTGTATACTTGAGTATTATCCTGAATTTTGCAGATTATTGAACTGATTAATGAATATAGGGGATTGTTTATTGTTTTGAATGATATAAAGGGCTGATTTTGGCGGAGTGTGCAATGATATTGGAATGACTACCAGAAGGAGGTTGTATCCTTTTATGTTGAATGAGTTATTATATTATGAAATGTACAGTATTATATAAGTGGCTTCTAATGAGCATCGTATCCTTTTGAAAGTAATTATATAGTGAAGTGTTCTTTACTTGCTTAATTTTATTGGTTTAAGTGTTTATTGAATGTTGCTTGTTTGGAAAATCTCACTGGGCATAAGCTTATCCCCTTTGTTTTGTTTTCCTTACAGAAGTTGAGATTGGAAGAAGCGTCGAGTAGAGATAGATGGTTTTGGGTGGTCAAATTTGTATATCGCTGTTTAAAACTTGTATTTTGTTTCTTTTAATGGACGAATTTACATTCTAGTCTAGTTGACCATGTACTTAAGATTGAATGTGCAGTTGTTTAATGGAAAATGCTATCTCTCAAGTAATGTGAGTGAGTGAACCCTGGTTAGAGTTAGCCAGGCAGTTCGCTAACCCTTAGGGTTCGTCCTAAGGGAAGGTAGGGTCATCACACAAAATCTTTCCTAATTACAATTTGATTACAATAAAATCTATGTCAATATTTGTGGACTTGCTTTCTCAACACTCCCCCTTAAGTTGAAGAGTGAATATCAAGAACTCCCAACTTGCGTTTCATGATTGAAAACATCTCTTTTTCCAAAGGCTTTGTAAACACATCCGTAAGTTGATTTGTGGAAGAAACATATTGAGTTGCAACTAAGTCATCTTGTTTCTTGTCATGAATGAAATGACAATCTATTTATGTATATTTGGTTCTCTTATGAAACACTGGATTGGCTGCTATATGCAAAGCTACTTTATTGTCGCAATGCAGTAATGCCGGTTTTAGATCTAATATTCTCAAATCTTTTAACAATAAATGCATCCAAGATAGTTTACAACATACTCCCGTCACAACTCTATATTCGGCTACAGCTGATGAGAGCGAGACAGACATTTGCCGTTGTCCGTTAAGAAACAAAAGCAGATCCCAAAAAAATACAATAACCAGTGGTTGATTTTCGTTGAAATAGGACAATCTGCCCAATCATAATAAAAAAATGCTCTAAAAAATAGATCATTCTGAAGGGGAAAAACAAACCTTGTCCTGAATTATTTTCAAGTAATGTAATACGCGTAAAGCAAACTCCAGATGGGTTTCCAAGGTGCATGCATAAACCTGCTTAATGCATGTACTGAATATGTAATATCGGATGAGTAACAGTCAAATATATATTGAGATGGGTCCTTGAGTAAATTTCCTTCATCTGATAATTTGACATTTTGTTCCATAGGAAAATCCACTGGTTTTGCTCCCAAATACCCTCCATCCTTCAAAATGTCCAAAGCATACTTCATTTGCAAAATAAAAATGTCCTTCTTTGATCAAGAGACCTCGATGCCCAAAAAGCCTTTCAAATCACCCAAATTGATGACAAATTTCTAACTTTGTGATGGATTTCAAAAAAATTCTGCAAAGAGGTGATTTTGGTGTGGGATTCCGACCAAGGGTCTGCGCATTCAGAAAATGCAAGGTCACCAAAGCTCGCAGGGAATGCAAGCTCATGTAGAAAAAAATTGTTTTATTATTGAGCTCGCATTTGCTAAATGCTAGCTCAAAAATTTTTATTTTTTATGTTAGAACTCGCATCTAGCAAATATGATGTCATAGAAAATTAAATTTAAAAAATATTGTTTTGTTAGAGCTGGCATTTACTAAATGCTAGCTCCTAGAAAATTAAATTTAAAAAATATTTAGTTTTCTAGGAGCTCGCATCTCCTAGAAAATTAAATTTAAAAATATTTGTTTTCAAAGAGCTCGCGTTTACTAAATGCGAGCTCCTAGAAAATTAAATTTAAAAATATTTGTTTTGCATAGCTTGCATTTAGTAAATGTGAGCTCCAAGAAAATTAAATTTAAAAAATATTTGTTTTCTTAGAGCTCATATTTAGTAAATGTGAGCTCCTACAAAATTAAATTTAAAAAATATTTGTTTTCTAAGAGCTCGCATTTACTAAATGCAATCTCTAGTAAAATCTTATTTTTAAAAAAATAATATTATGGCGTTCGCATTCATTAAATGCAAGGAGTAAATATTATTTTGGACCTCGCATTTGATAAATGCGAACTCCTAGAAATTTTTATTCAAAAATTGCTTTTTTTATTTAGGAGCTCACAATAATTTTTGTTTTCGAATTGAAATTTATCAATAGCGAGCTGCAAGAGAAATCTTATTTAAAAATCTTTCATTAGTAGAAGAATAAATCCTTTTTATTTTTAAAACTTGCACGAGCTTGAAGTTAGCAAATGTGAGCTCCCAAAAAATTTATATTCAAAATAATCCTTTGTATATAAATAACTACACATGTATACTTCTTCTATATTAAAAGATTTGATAATTATATGGTTGGAAACACCTAATTTTATTATAATATATTTTTGTAAAGAAATAACAATACATGCGTACTTCTTTATTTTCACAGGTCAATATAAAATAAAATGAAATTGTTAATATGTTAGGTCATAACTTTTGATGAATAAATTTCTTTTTTTTTTTACTTTCTCATAGGAGAGTATTAAAAATTTTTCTTGTATGTTTAATAGGAAAAATAAGAATAAGAAAGGTAAAGGATAACTATATATAAATATATTATAAATAGTAGGTCTATGTTTTTTTGCAATGCCAATGGGAGGTACCTAACTTTTTATATGAACTAGATGAGAGGTTAGTGTATTTTACCCTTTTTATATTGCTTTGTTTATAGGAAAAAAGCATTTCTTTATAATTTTATGAAAGTTTCTGGTTTTGTAAAAAATAAGAAATAAGATATATGTGATTGATTTGTTTTGCTAACATTCGGGAAAGTAAAGAATATAAAGAGAAAATGACACCAAAAAGTATGTAATGCGGATTTAGATTATTTATACAAAACTCAATAATCAGTGTATCATCAATGATGTCCAAGTTTTCCAAGTACCACATCTTCTGGGTTTGTGTATTCTTTGCGTTCGACGTGGCTAGTCTGATATTATTGTACTGGCTTGAGTAATTGTGACTCCAGTGTAGCATCATGATTTTTGGTGCTTTGATCTTCATCTGTACCTCCTGCATGTTGTTCAGAAGTGTCATGATGTAAGTCTTCATCTGACGTAAACTCTGAAAAAGTCACTGGGGATCTAGAATGGCCAATGGATGCACCGTGCAGCTACATGGCTTCGGTCTGAGGTGTGACTAGAGTAGATGCGCCAACATAGTGCTCAGTAGCCTGTGACCCTCCATTGAATCCAATTTGGATGGTGGATTCTGGTGATTGGACTTTTCGACATCGTCACCACCATGCTGACCTCCGTGAACTTTCCTAGGAGCTCGCTGAACACGACGTCTGTTTGCATGTTGTGGAATGTCCTATAGTACTTGTGGAGGGCGAAATGCAAATCGTTGTGACTCCCCTACATGATGCAATGTTATGGATGCAAAGTCCTTCATTACATGAAAATAATTCATGTGCTGTTCGTTACTAAGTGCCAAAGAGTTCTCTACTATGTAATATACTCGAGACATAGCATCCATTTGGAGTGTAAATATTGGAATGAATAAGGATTAATAATGTCAAACCTTAAAAAATTATTTCAATATACATGTGTGTCGAGCAGTGGTTAGATTTGAACTTACAAAATATTGTACCCTAGCGCTATCACCCTAAAAGCCCATTGAAAAGTGGGATACCTACTTAGATTTGAAATATAAAGCATTGTCCACTCTCGATACCACTGACGATACTCATCTGATAGATATGTAAGATCTTCAACTACAGTACCATTTGTACATGCACATATCGATCAATCCAAACATCAATATATGCTCTATGCGTAGTTATCCAGTCTTGATTCCTCTTACCATGATGATCTAGAGAATGTAGGGTTGCTTGATTTTTAGTCAATCTAAGATCAGGCTAGGGTAGATGATATCCAAACTACTGCATAACCTAATGAGGAAGATGTGGCTCAATAACTTCCCAACATATGAGATACGTGATAGACCTCTAAATGTCACGACCTGCAGTACAATACACAAGCAGAGAAGCGATAATGTCCTTCGAATATGGCGGCCATATGAACTGTAAAAAAAGATAAATGAATATGCATTGACCACTAACTTAAATTGGTCTCCACGGACAATTTACCATATGCACCATTCAACTTTGTCAAATGAGAAAAACATAACAAATTCAAGCAAATTTTTGTCATTTTGCATTTTTTTTAGAAAATTTCGACAATATCTCCCCTATAGCTGGAGGAAAACTCCCTACCAACAAAATCAATGTTACAAGAATCAAATACAATTAGACTATTCGAACAAGTTCGCATATTTTTTATCTTATTCAGAAAAAAAATGCAAAGTGTTAGATGTTCGACGTCATTGCATAATTACAAAATTAAGCGCAATTGAATGAATCTAGATATATTTGTCAAAAGAATAAAAAAAAATTAATCACACCATGTATTTGTCAAAACCAATTAAACGCATTAGTAACAATTTTTGAAAAAAATTCGAGAAAGTCTCCCCTATAAACGGGCTAAAACTCCCTGCTAACCAATCCAAGCATGCATGGATTTTGTAAGCTACTTTAATTAATCACCTAAAAGATTAGGATACACCGT